>CM052543.1:77412701-77489872 GCA_028533065.1 Trachops cirrhosus | reverse complement strand
GTCTGAGAAGGAACAATGGCGCTTGCTGTGCTCTCTGTAGGACCCCAGACCTTTCTGCCACTTTCCGCAAGCCAACTGGGCCCCTCTGGCACCAATTCCGGTGTGGGTGGGCCTGTGCACCCTGTGGGACCTTCCTTTTCAGTCAGTGACCCAAAGCTCTATTTCCCGGTGCTGGGACCCTGAGTTGCGCGCAGTGCCTTGCTTCACAATGGCCGCCTCGTTGGGTCTGCCGGTCACCACCCCCTGGCCAGGGCCCACCAGCCACTGCTGCTTGTGCGCCCAGGGTCTGCCTGCTGCGGGCTTGTGCGCCGCCCCGGGTGCTCAGCTCTCCGCTCCGTGTCCCTTGCCTGGCTGCCCGACTCCACCCCTCCTACAGGTCTGGATGAAAGTGTCTATTTTTAAATCCTTGGGTGTCCGACTTCCATACACTTCAATTCTGTCAGTTCTGGTTGTTATTTTGTTTCTATATTGTTGTCCCTATCTTGGTTGTGCTAGGAGGCACAGCTCGTCTACCTATGCCTCCACCTTAGCCGGAAGTCCAAAGATGATCTTTTTGTACGCTGAGTAGAACTTTGGAGGGAGCAAACATGTTAAAAGGTGGAATTCCAGAGGCAAGGAGTCTTTCTGATACTCTTCAAATCAGGGAGGATGTCACTAAACCAGGAGGATGTTTACACTTGGGCTTGGGGGTTGTCTTCTTTCTGTTTCAGTCACAAACCAGGTAACAGTAAGGAGAAGTTGGATTTACTGTAGGGTGGGTTGTATTGGGTCTGCTCCTAAACCCCATCCCCATCCGAAATTATGAGTGGTACAGAGTGGGGAAGCTCTGGCGAGATTTTAAAGGGATGAGGGCCCTGTGGCTTTAAACCTTCTCTTCTGCCAATCACCCCTCCCCACCCCTGGCCCTCTCCAGGTTTCTGGAGGAGCTGAGAGTTGCGCCTTCTCCCTGCCCTGCCAAGCTGCTCACTGGTTGCTCTGGAGGCTGTGCTTTGCAGTCTCCTTGGAAACCATTAGTTGCTAAGCAACAGGAGCATCATTTGTGCTGAGCTCTCGCATCTAATTATCCCATCACAGCGGCTGAGAAGGGTTTGGGGAGCTGAGGGGGTGGGGGAGACCAAGCACAGGAGCAAGGGGATAACTCTTTTAGCAGAGCAGATTCATTGAGTACATTGAAGTCATTTAAAGCCACAGCACCCTGTTCCTCTAGTGAATATCCTCAAGTCTTAAAGTAAGAAAACTAGAATCAAAAATGCCTTGGTGTCTCACTCTTGGACCCACTCTTTCCAGACTGTCTCTCTCTTGGGTTCTCAAGTCTAAACTCTCTCAAGTTCCCTCCCCTACTTCCTTCCTTCTAAATCCCATATTCAAGTTAACCAATATTTATTAAGTATCAGATAGGTCCCTGGAACTGTGCTAGGCACCAGGGATATAAAGATAAGCTAAATTTCTGCCCTCCAGGAGCTCCTAATCTCCCTATGCTGCCTGAACTAGAAGATTAGCTCCTAAAATAGACCTACTCTTTCTGAACTACAGTACTTTTTTTTTTTTCTTGAACTCTGGTGGTTTTTCAACCAGAAACCTCAGATGAGAACCCAGGTCTGTTGAATATACTGCTGGTTCTCTCTCCATAATGCCACTCTTCTGCTTCCCAGTGAATTAGAAAAATGTACCCCCGAATTAAATAAATATAAACAAACAAACAAATAAATAAATAGAAAAGTGGGTACATTTGATTTCATGGATACATCAGCCTCTACTTGGAACTATCGTCCTCTTATTGACGAATGATACCATATGACTTTAGGCAAGTCACTTTGAACCTTAACTTTGCCACCTAAATTGGGAAGACTCATTTCTTCCCATTAAACTAGTAAGATATGACAGGTATAAAAACTGCTTTAAAATACAGGTGCAGAAGGAATGCAGGAGATCATTGTCAAAATCTGTAGGACAGACTAGGAGAAACCCAGGGAACTTAAATCTAGAGGTAAGATGCTGTGCTCACCAGATGTTGGTCTGATGAGAAATGGCAGAGCCTCTATCCTTGAAACCTGAGGCTGGAAAAGGTTGTGAGAATGAAAAATCTCAGTCTTTCAGTTAGAGAAGACCTGAATGCTCCTTTTTTTTGTTTTTTTGTTTTTGTTTGTTTGTTTTTCCTAATGTTTCCTATGATAAAACCACTTAGACCAAATCTGCTTCCAGCTTTGCAACTTTGGCAAAGTTTCCTACCTGACTACTCTGAGCTGCAGTTTCCTCTTCTGTAGAAAGGGTATAAAAATCTGTCTCACTGGGATATTGTGTCTATCACTCAAGGTAATTTATTTAAGAGTATCTAGCAAAATATCTGGTTTAATAATATTAATTTAAGTAATTAATCTCATCCCTTCCTTTTTATTAACCCTTAGTACAGATAAAGAGAGACTCAGGCAATTAATGACTTTTCCAAGGTTATAGAGTGAATAGGGAATAAGATGACATAGAATTTAGAATTTGCTTTTCCAGCTGTATCACTGATGCAAGGGAAAGGCAGTCAGTCTGAGAGGGAAAATGACTGAGATTGGACCAGCTGTTCCTTGCATAGCAAGCATACCACAGGGGTACCAAACATACAGTAAACATTTCATTCAGTAAAACATTTGTTGAGCAACTCCTTTATGGTGGAGTTGCTAGGTGGTTGGAATACAGAGATGACAAAACACAATTCCTGTTCTCAAGTTGCTGAGTTTTAAAGAATGAACTACAGTTAGTCTGGTTGAAATATGGAAGGGGATAGTCCAAAAAGAGGGAGCAGCATATGAAGAGGCTCACAAGTGTGAATTATTTTGACACTTTCTGGAACTACAAACTGTACATCTTGGTTAGAAAGAAGTATTCAAAGATGGGCATGGTGAGAGCTCTAGCTACTAGTGGGATTAGTGGCTTTGTAGGCTGTGCTAAAGAGCTTGGTTTTTACCCTGAAGAAAACAGAAAGCTTTTGGGACTTCTGGTCAAGAGGCAGACAGGGATTGCCTCTTCGCACAATCACATCAAAATTACAACTAAAATGTAGAGCAACCATCACGCAGAACCGTCAGAAATTAAGCTGGGTGGAAGTCTGACAACCACAGAATTATCCATCCAGACTGGTAGAATGGGCTGGTCCCTCAGCCACATGTGATGGATAAAAATTTGGGAGAAATGTCTTGGGAGCTAGGAGCCCCAGCCCCACACCAGGCCTCCAGCCTAGGATTTCAGTGCGAGGAAGATAAGTTCCCACAACTTTTGGCTATAAAAACCAGTTGGTGGAAGAAACTTCTGGAGCCCCAAGCAGTTCCTCTTAAAGAACTTACACATGGACTCCCCTATACAGACTTATTCCCTCTGAACTCCAGCACAGGGGTAGCAATTGAAAGGCACCAATGGCATACAGAGATAAACTGAAGTGTCTGGCATCAAGGTGAGCAGAGGCCATTGTCACTTTCCTAAAACCTCAGCCTGTGAAGCCAGCAAGTTGGTGCCATATCTGAGACTCCATCGACCTGGCTAACACTCTTTGACCCTCCTTGGAGGTCTCCAGGGACTTGGCTCCACCCAACTTATGGTCCCACCCAAGGTGCTTTTCCATATGAATGGCTGGTCTTGGCTCATGCTTCACACCTTAACACTCTCAAAGCAACAGTTGGCCTCAGTGACCCCAGGTTCAGCACTAGCAACAGCCAGCCTAGATTCACAGCTTGGCTTCAACTGGGAATCTCCAAATCCAACACAAGTAGCAGCCATCTCAGATTGCTTTACAGTTTAGGCAGGGTGGCCCTGGGCAGAACAGAGGTGGGGCCTGACCTTGGCCTGCACTCCCTGGGAAACCCCAGGGCCAGCCCACCCAGTGGACAGCTACAGACCATGTCTGAGCACCACCAACCTTGCCCCTGTACAGCTGATCCTCCATGGAGTGTGGAGGCTGTGGTCAGTGGTCACACCCAGTGCTTGAAGCTGACTGACCTGGGTAAATCCCTAGCATTGCCCTTCCAACAGCAACCAAGGCTCAAATACAAGAGGAGGGTGCACCTCGAGAACCCAGCTTAGGTGATAGAGGAGGCTGTGCCACTGGACCCTATAGGACACCTACTACATTAGGCCACACTACTAAGACATGGAGTCAAAGCAGCTCTACCTGATATATAGAAACAAACAGAGGGAGGCTGACAAAACAAGGAGACAAAATAACATTGCCCAAATCGAAGAACTCTAGAAAAAGAACTAAACTCCAGAAAAAGAACTAAACAAAATGGTGATAAGCAATCTATCACATGCAGAGTTCAAAACACTGGTTATAAGGATGCTCAAGGAACTTAGTGAGGACCTTGACAATATAAAAAAGAGCCAGTCAGAAATGAAGGATGCACTAATTGAAATAACAATTTACAGGGAAACAACAGTAGAGTGGATGAAGCCAAGAATCAAATCAATGATTTGGAACATAAGGAAGCAAAACACAACCAATCAGAACAACAAGAGGAAAAAAAAAATCCAAACACATGAGGATAGTGTAAGCAGCCTCTGAGACAACTTTAAGCACTCCAACATTTGCATCATATGGGGTGCCAGAAGGAGAAGAGAAAGAGCAAGAAATTGGAAATCTATTTGAAAAACTAATGAAATAAAAATTCCCTTGATGAAGGAAATAAACATGCAAGTCCAGGAAGCACAGAGAGTACCAAACAAGATGGATGCAAAGATGCCTGCTCCAAGACACATCATAATTAAAATGCCAAAGGTTAAAGACAAAGAGAGAATCTTAAAAGCAGCAAGAGAAAAGAAGTTAGTTACCTACAGGGGAGATCCCATAAGACTGTCAACTGATTTCTCAAAAGAAACTTTGCAGACTAGAAGGGATTGGCAAGAAATATTCGAAGACATGAAAAGCAGGGATCCACAAAGATCAGTCCTGGCTGGTGTGACTCAGTGGATTGAGCGCTAGCCTACAAACCAAAGGGTCACTTGTTCAATTCCCATTCAGGGCACATGCCTGGGCTGCAGGCCAGGTCCCCAGTAGGGGGACATCAAGAGGCAACCACACACTGATGTTTCTCCCCCTCTCCTTCTCCCTCCCTTCCCCTCTGTCTAAATAAATAAATATATATTTTTAAAAGTTGGAGTGCTTACTCTGGAGGATATGGGAACATCTCTATGGGGTAGTCTACATGGCAAGTGATTGAAGTCTCCTGTCAACATCCAGCAAGGAACTGAGACCTCCAGCTAACAGCCATGTAAATAAACAAGCATGGAAGCATATCTTCCAGTCCCAGTCAAGTCTTCAGATGATTGTGGTCTAGGTAGACATCTTTGCTGCAACATCATGAGATACCCTGAGTCAGAAACACCCAGGTAAGTCTCTCCCAGATTCCTGATTCTCAGAATAATGTCTGTTTTTATAAATCACTAAGTGTTGAGGTAAGTTGTAATGCCCTATGGACATTTTCATAATTAAATATGTGAGTCTGGAGCAGAGGACAGGTATGGAATAAAGAGAGGGAAGGTGAGCAATGTTAAATTCATGAATGTGGAAGAGTCCTTGAAGAAAGTAGAAGAAGGGAAGGAGAAAACAACCAAGGACAGGATGCTGGAAAACACTCCAATTTGAAAGACAGATGGAGGGAGAGGAGCTGATGAAGGAGGAATGAGAATTAGGAGGAAAATCCAGAAGGAAGTGAATGGAGAGTTTCAAATGATTTGAAGCTAAGTACTAAAAAATGCCCCCCAGGCTTAGCATCTTGAGGGTTATGCAAATCCTTAAGGACAGATGAGGGTGAGGAAGCCAGACTATGAGAGTCTAAAGTTACCTGTGAGGATGTAGAGTTAGAACTGTGTAGATTGTTCTTTGAAAAAGCTTAGCTAGGAAGAAAAGGAGACATTAACTGGAGGGGAGTTTGGGGTACAAAAAAAAAGCTCATCCATTTTGTTTTCAAAGTTAAAGATGCAGGACAGAGGATTGTATAATTGATGGAGAGTCTTCTGGAAGAGGAAGAAAATGGGATTCAAATCAGAGGTGAGGCATTAGCTTTTGGCCCCAGGAACAACAGAGAGAAAAAACGGGCAATGATACAGAGAAATGTTATACTTTTGGGGGGAGGTTGAGTGGGAAAGGCTTGGAGATAGGAGTAAGTTAATAGAGCTCCCTCCTGAAAGCCTCTGCTTTCTCTGAGAAGTAGGAAACTCAAAGGTTTGGGGCCTGAAAAGGGGTGAGAGGAGAATTTGAAATTGCTGTTGTTGGGAGAGGAGGGTGCAGCTACCAAGATCCTTGAGGATAGCTGGTCTTTAGGGGCACTGACTGGATTCTCCAGAGAAATAGAACCAACAGGATATGTATTTATAGAGAGATTTATTTTAAGGAATTGGCTCATGCAATTGTGGATGCTTGACAAATCCAAAATCTGGTGGGAGAGGCCAGCAGGCTGGAGACTCAGGGAGAGTTGCTGTTCAAGTTCAAAAGCAGTCTGCTGGCAGAATTCCTTCTTTCTTGGTGGGGAAAGGGAGAGGTCAGTCTTTGTTCTATTAGGACCTTTAACCGATTGGATGAGACCCACCTAGACTCTGGGGGTAATCTGCTTTACTCAAAGTCAACTGATTTAAATGTTTTTTTTAAAAGGTTTTTATTTATTTATCTTCAGAGGGGAAGGGAAGGAGAGAGGGAGAGAAATATCAATGTATGGTTGCTTCCTGTGCATTCCCTGCTGGGATCTGGCCTGCAACCCAGGCATGTGCCCTGACTGGGAATCGAACCCTGATCTCTTGGTTCACAGGCCCGAGCTTAATCCACTAAGCTACACCAGCCAGGGCCACTGATTTAAATGTTAACCTCACCCCAAACACCTTCCAGATACATCCAGAATAATATTTGACCAAACATCTGGGCACCATGGTCCAGTCAAGTTGACACATAAAATTAGCCATCACACTGACCTTTATATTTTGGGAGTTTTTCAAATTACACAACAGTTTGGGTGTAGAAATTATAAAATTGTCAAGTTGTACTGACTCAGAATTAGGGAGGGTTTTCAAGATATGGGAAGTTGAGGGTATCAGCAAGGGTGAAGGGATGGAAAATAAGATCTAGGCTAGTTATGAAAAGGAATGATAGATGTGATGGGATGGAGCACTGAGGGGTGGGGGTATTCAGTGAGGTCAATGTAGAATAAAAGTTTAAGAGAAGTGGAAGAGCAGGGGAGTGTAGATGGGCCAGGACATAGAGTGGTGGCCATCCATATCACTGCTAAGGACAGAAAGCCAGGGTGATCACTGCAGCTAGATGGATCAAAATCTTGTGAGACAACAGTTACTTTGGACCCTGGTCTCTCAAGGGGCCAGGCTGAAATCAAAGTTAGTAAAAGAAGGGTGAAAATGGGGCCAGCTGGAGGGAGTGAGGCAGCATGAGGTCTGTTTGAAGGAGCCACCCATGCAGTGCTGGAGGGGTCACCTGGTAGAAAGAGGAACCTAGTGCAGCCATACCTTCTAGCTTTTTCAAGAGAAGCCAGAAATCTGAATTTTTAGGTAAAGTATTCTTATTTTCAAATTTAACCTGACATACATTATAAAAACGCATTTTATGAGCCAAACAACATACATCTTCAAGGCTAGCTTTGCCAATGGGGTCCCCAGGGACAGGATGTTGGAAGGGGAGTAGGTTTTTTGCTAGATGAGCAAATGAGAAAGGATAGTTGTGACACAGAGAGATCTGATGAGATTACTGGTCAGGAGTAGGCAGGGACTGTAAGAGAAGGTTGCCCCTAGCAATGATAAACAGTCTAGGATGGGATTGACTGAGGCTTAACACCTCTGGAGCTCATGGAATTATGGGCCAGAAGTTCAAAATAAAAAGGAGGGCAGAGGCTGGCTCTTGGGCTCTTTTCCTTGAGGATTCCTAGATGATCATGCTGCAGCTGCCTGCGTTTCCCAAAGGATGGTATTTTGGATGGTATAAAGGATGGTGTGGGTGGGAGAAAAAACTACGGGTGCAGTCTTGAATCGGGCTGGCCTGTGAGAGGGTAGTAAGGTTATTCTTTGTGTACTCTAGAGGGGACAGACTCTGAGGCAGAAGACTGCCGTTCTTCCAAAATTATGTAGCTTTTATATCTTATGTTGTTTAGCTTGTAAACTAATCCTATAGAAATAAGATAATTAAAAACTAACAGGGGGAAAGGTAGGGAAACTCAGGAGTTAAAGAGTTTAGCCTTAATTGATAGGCTTAAGTGATTAATGCAGTGGAAAGCTGTTACTCTAAAATTGGGTAGCTTTTGAGTAAAGACTCCTTTCCTTTATCAACAAACCTTTGCCTCCAGAATTTTGCCTAAGGGGCAGCAGCAGGCAGCAGAACCCCACTTACTGTTCAGTAATATTTGGGGCTAAGGGGATAGAGGCCGGGGGGTTATAGAAGCAGTATGGGGTTCATTGTATCCAGTGGGCTGAGCCTGGAAAGAAAGTATTGCAATGAAAGGGGTGGGGTGTGGAAGTGAAGGAGCAATTGCCCTGTGAAGACCTGGCCCACCCTGTTTTCCATAGTCACCAAGAGTCTCTGACAGAGTTTAAGCAGAGAAGTGGCATAGTTCAGTTTGGTTGTAGGGAGGTTACTGTAAGAGTAAGTGGAGACTTGACTGTGGGATAGTTAAGTCTCCTCATAGGCCTTCAGGAGAGATAATCCATACAAGAAATAATGATGGCTGCAATGAACATGAATTAACTTTTTCAGTAAGTGTTTATTAAATGCCTTTGTGCCAGTCACTGTGCTAAGTGTTGGATTCACAGGTGAATGAAATTATCTTCCTGAAATTATGGTCTAGTTAGTGGGAGATATTAGAGTTCACTACTACATTGCACTAGGATTTTAGTAGAAGTACCAGCAGTTTTTTTTCCCCTTATCACACCATCGATTGAAGCGAAACAACACGACCTGCTGCTGCTTCACCCAAAAGCGGTGTTTGTACTTTGCCCTTTCATGATGGCTCAGTGGGTCATTAGCGAAAGGCCCAATGAGTGCTTCTCAAAGAGGCACTAACAGCTATTATTTATTGAGTGCTAACCACATATCAGGCACTGTGCTAAGTTTTTTACATATTTTTAAAAGTCTACTTTTTTAAAGTCTTTTTTTAAAAGACTGTATTTATTTATTTTTAGAGAGAAGGGAAGGGAGAAAGAGAGGGAGAGAAACATCAATGCGTGAGAGATACATGGATTGGTTTCTTCTCCCACGCTCCCAACTGGGGACCTGGCCCACAAATAGGTGACCTTTCAGTTTGCAGGCTGGCACACCAGCCAGGGCTGTATTTTCTTGATTAATCTTCATAACAACCTCTGTGAGGTGGGTACTGTTATTATCCTCATTTTATCAATGAAGAAACTGGGTCAGAGAAGTCAGATGACTTGTCAAAGAGGCTCCTTACTGAAGAGGCAACTTACATGGGCTTGGACAATCCTGAAGGGCTTCCTGGAGGAAGTGGTGAATACATGAAGACCTGACAATTGAGTAGGAGTTAGCTGAGTGAAGATGGAAGAAGAGCTGGAGGCTGTTTTAGTGTGAGAGAACTGCAAAAGCTCAAGGTTAGAGAATGGACCCACTGGAGACTTGGAGTGGTATTTAGGGAAGTCACTGAAGCAGTTAGGACCAGATGAAGAGCTCTGTAACCCCCTTTAAGGATTCTAATTTTTTAAAAGATTTTATTCATTTTTAGAAAGAGGGGAAAGGAGGGAGAAAGAGAGGGAGAGAAACATCAGTGTGTGGTTGCCTCTCGCACGACCTCCACTGGGGACCTAACCTGCAACCCAGGCATGTGCCCTAGACTGGGAATTGAACCGGTGACCCTTTGGTTTGCAGGGCAGCACTCAATCCACTGAGCCACACCAGCCAGGGCAAGAATTCTAATTTTTACCCTAAGGATAAAAGGGAGCTCTTGAAGTATTTTAAACTAGAGAATGTCATGATAAAATTTGTACCTATAAAGATGATTTTTGCTGCAATGTGATGGGTGAACAGCTGAGAGACATTTTAGATATCTCTTGACATGCTGAGATAAAAGATTCTAGGCAAACGATGATAAAGAGATTTTAGGATGATAGCTTTGGGGGAGAGAGATGTAGAGGGGGTGGAGAGTGGAGTTACAGATGCCTCCCAGATCCTGGCTTGGTCACCTGGGTGGTTGCTGGCACTGGACTAGCTTCAGCATGCAGTGGGGATAGGAGCAGATTTGTGGGTAAAGGGTGGAAATCTTTCAGTTTTGAACTTGCTGATTGAGTTCCTGAAGAACAACACCCAGGTGGAGGTGTGGAAGGTGGTTGGTTGCCTAGTCTGGAACTCATGAAGGCTGCAGCCTTAGAGAGGAGTGCGTGCCAAATGAGAAGAGAAGGTCAAGGACAGAGCCTGGGACACCAGCATTCATGGGCAAAGGAAAAGAGCAGCCTGTAAAGGACACCGATAAACCTCCCTAAAAGAAAATGGAAGAGTTAGCAGGGAGTGGTACCCCGCCTATGGAAAGAATACTTCTAGGAGCACTTTCTGCAGCACACTGGTGCTCAAGGAAGGGAAGAGATTTGGAATGTACTTCAATTTGGCCAGTAGGAGTAATGAGATTGCTACAATCTGGGAGGGAAGATGTGGGAATGAGTGGGATTAGGTTGGGCAGGAGGGTATTGTAGGACTGAAAGTCTTGGTAGAATGGGATCTGGAATTCATTGAAGGGCTGATACCAGACAGTCTGGGGAGAGCAGGCATGAAGGAAGAGGATAGGAAGAGTTTTTTCTTTTCTCCTGCAGTTCTTGATAGTTTTTAGAAGTTTTTATTGATTGATTTTAGAGAGCAGGAGAGAGACATTAATTTGTTGTTCTACTTATTCATTGGTTGATTCTTGTATATGCCCTGACCCAGGATCGAACCCACAACCTTGGGATATTGGGACAATGCTCTAACCAACTAAGCTACATGGCCAGGACCGCTTTGCATTTCTTTAGATGCTTTTGGTTGGGGTTGGGGTCCCCTCCTGGGTTGTTTGTAGGAACTAATGATGGGCACGGGGAAGGAAGGTTAAGAAGGCCTTCCTGGGATATTTGTGGTCTGTAGAGGAGATGTGAATTGAAGCCACAGAAGAAGTGAGCTTATATGGATCAGCCTTCCCTTCTGGCCTGAGGAGAAATGAGTTCTAGCCCATTCTATTCAACCTCTACAGGAGTGTGGGGAAGGCACCTGGGATCTCTTGAGCCCAGTGGACAAGGGACCAAACAAAATTGTGACCTTTTAGCCTTGGAGTCTAGCCATTTCTGACAGCCCCTCCCCTGACAACACACGCGCACACAGGAGTTCCAGGTTCAGGTGTGGCTCAGCCAGTCCCCAGAGAGAAGGGGAGGAAGAGCAAGTTATAATGGGATGGGGCCAGACCCTTTGGAATCCTACCTCACATTCTGGTTGGGCGGGGGTGAGGGTTGGTCTTGGCACAGCTATCCAAGACCACACCCAGCCCTTGAACTCTGCCTTCTTCCATTTCCTCAGGCCCTGTTTGATATGCACATCAGATATGGTACCCTTTACAAAACTGCTATTTGTACAGAAGCCCTGGGGAGGAGGAGGGAAGCCACTTCTCCAGCCACTTCCACTTGCAGGGATCTGCAATCAAATACAAATCTCCAGGCACTCCACTCACTAGCTCAGTGAGCGCTGATGGTTCACCAGCTCCTGACATGTCCTTGCTGGAAGTTTTCTTCAGGTCTGCCAGAAATATCCAGGCCTCTGAGCTTCTACAACCCACCAGGGTCCTTTCTACCTCAGTCCTTCCTCCCTACTTCCCCAGCCCTGAGCTCTGAGCTCCCCTGTGCCTACTATTTAGCCCAGTCTCACTGTCTGTGGCATATTTGCCTCAAGTCTCCCCAGTTTTCTATCTCTGCGTAGAAGTAAGAATCCATCTTCCAGCAGCTCCCATTCCACCCATCCTGTTTTGAGGGTGCAGGAGAAGCCAGGGAATGGGAAACAGGCTCTACAGGTAGGCAAAGGGCTGTGAGAAAAGTAAATGGCTTTGCAGCAGATGAGCCAGTGATACACACCAGCTCTGACTGCTACTTTCCAGCTTGGGACCTTGATCCTGAGATCAAGTTTCCTGTCTATAAATGGAGGTGGTAAACCTACCTCAGGGCTGTGTGAGAAATAAATGACACAAGGTACGAAGTGCCAACACAGTGTTTGGCACATAGTTGGTACTTAAAACAAGTTCCTTCCCTCCTCTTCACTTTGAGCCTATGATGAAAGGAAAGAAAGAGAAACTAGTGTTATTGGAGAGTGCTCTCCCAGAGCCAATGAGGCATGTTGAGGTTGGGGGTACAGATCTGTTTTGTTCCATGCCAGAAGAGTAAGGGAGGAAGGACCAGAGATTTGGGCCCCTCCAATGCTTCCTTTCTCAGTATACTCCTTGGTCCAGCCTTGGGGAGGCCTCTGGAAAAGGTATTCCTCTTGGGTAGAAAGAGGTCTGGTGGGGAGGGCCTGGCCTGGGGCTGCTGCCTCTGGGTCTTGAACAACCCCTTCTCCTCTCCCCCAACTCATAATCCAATTTCTATTTCTACTCCCTCCTCTGGACTCATCACCATGGTAACAATTTTCTCAGTTGTACTTCATTTCTCCTGAAAATCTTTTTTTTCTGCACCCCCACCCCCAGCACCACAATCTCTTTTTTTCCATTAGTCTGCACTCCTACATACTCATTGCACTTAGCTTTCTCTTCATCTCTGTTTCTCTTTCTTGCTTTCCATTTGTTTCTTGCCTGCTTCTGTTGAAATCTCACTCTGCAGCTTTCCTCCTGTCAGTTCCTTTTCAAGTTTACAGTAAGTGGAAACTACTAGCAAATAGGATTCAGCTTAAAGGTAGGAAAAACAGATGTTCATGATGGTATGGACTGTCTTGGGAGCCAGTAAGGACCCCATTACTGGGTGTGTTCAAGAAGGTGCTGATAGCCCTGGCTGGCGTGGCTCAGTGGATTGAGTGCCAGCCTACAAACCGAAAGGTCGCCAATCTGATTTCTTGTCAGGGTACATGCCTAGGTTGTGGGCCTGGTAGCTGGGAGCATGCAAGAGGCAACCAATTGATGTTTCTTTCCCTCTTTCTCCTTCTCTCCCCCTTTCTCTGAACATAAATAAAATCTTTTTAAAAATGGGTGTTGGCAGGGAGTTGAGCATCGGAAAGAATTTGAACTAGGTAGATGGTCTTTGAGACCCTATCCCACCAATATCTGTGACTCCTCCTGCATTTGCTCTTTCTGTGTCCATCACCAAGCTCTCTGTGCTCCCTGTAACTGAGGTCTGTTTCTTCTTTCTCCACCGTGTCTATGGGAAAGTGCAACCTGCACTGATTGCATTAAGTCCACATCTTTTAATTATCATCTTTTATTGTTCTTCAATTATCCCCCATCTTATGAGCTCCTTCAGGGCAGATTATGTGTTACCTGTATTATGTGTTATAGGATAAAAACATTACTCATTAACTGTTCTCAGCCTCCCTCTGCCCTGCCTCCTCTCATCCCCAAGATAATTTTATCCTTCACCTGTTGTTGGAAATCTTGTCTTGGCCTACTCAGCTCCAGGGTTTCTGTAACAGAGAACTGGGAGAATAGAAGGTAAGAAATGGGACTAAAGAGGCAGGAGACTGGGCAACATTCTTGTGTATTAGGAGAATCTGGGTAATGAGTGAAGAAAATGATGAAACCTGAGAGGCTAAGGCAATCCACTTAATCAGGAGATGACAGTGGGTAAAGAGAGAGAGAAAAGCTCTGTTGATTACAGAGTACAGAGAAAGGGCAGAGAGAGCAGCTGATTTAGGGTTTGCAGAAAATAACTCAACTGCTGCAAGTTGTAGCAGAATAGAAGAAGAAAGGGAATTTTAACAAGTGGTGCTGTGGGTACTAATTGGATCACCTTCAAGGGATACAAGTAAAAAATTGGGATTCTTTTTTGAAATTATTTTTGATATTTGGTATATGGGTTGTAGAACCCCAGAATATATTCCGGTTACATATTCTCACAGGATATATTATGGTGCCAAGGGTATAGGTGCCCCGTTAAGTTATACCCAGTCCCTAAAGATACATCAGATGTGGTCCTGAGGCTGTGGGATCCTGCAAAAAGACCAAAACATTAAGCTTTTCCCCTTACCTCAGAGTTATATCTTTTAAAAACATTTAGTAATCTGGAACTTCAAGTTACAAATGCCCTAAGAATTAGAATTAGAATTGGTTATGGGTCTAGACAGAGGTGAAAATGAGGCCCAGGGAAGTAAATCAGCTTGCTCGAAGTTGTAGAGCAGGTTTTAGGTCTGACTGGGACTGGGACTACGTCTGACCCAGGATTTTGTCCGCAATCCAGGGATGCTTTTTTAGATTGGGCCAGATAGCTACATGCATACAAATAGGGTCATGATTAGAGAGGACAGGGTGCCTGAGAGACTGCGGGTGCTTCACATCCCTCTGTTCAGAGCCCTGCACTAGATAAAGAGGCCAAGTCTGCCTTTCCATATCTTATGGTTTTACAGGGAGGTGAGCCAGATGCAGGAAGAAGTCCAGTGGAAATTTGGAAGTAAGTGCTGCAGTGTCATGGGGTCTGGGCTGGGAATTAGGAGACCTGGGTACCTCTTTCAGCTGTCACTCACCAGCTGCATGATTTTAGGCAAGTCCTTTGACCACTATGAGCCTCAGTTCCCCATGTGAACATTCTATCTCTCTCTTTTTTTAATCTTCACTTGAGGATATGTTTATGAATTTTAGAGTGAGAGGAAGGGAAAGAGAAAAACATTGATTGGTTGCCTCCCATACTTGCCAAGACTGGGGATTGAACCCACAAGCTTAAGGTGTATGGGACGACACTCCAACCAACTGAGCCACCTGGCCAGGGCTGAACCTTACCTCTCTTTTTAAAAAAATTGATTTGAGAGAGAGAAAGAGAGAGAGAGAGAGAGGAAGGGGGCGGGAAGAGAGAAACATCAATTTTGTTGTTCCACTTATTTATACATTCATTGGTAGATTCTTATGTGTGCCAATGATAGGGGACATAAGAGCTGAAAAATTTTAGTTTAAGGTAAATACTGTGTTTTTTGGACTATAAGATGTACCCCTCCACACCAAATTTGGGAGGCATAATGGTTGTTAATGCTGCTGTTGAGTTCTGTTTACATTTACAGTGGTGAAATATTATGTTATTTATGTTATTAAACATTTTACCACATTTTTTGCTTCAAAATTTTTTTTCCTATTTTCCTCCTCTCAAACCTAGGTGTGTCTTATGGTCCGAAAAATATGGTAGTTATAAGCCTAGCAAGTAATGTATATGTAAGAGCTTTTCAGAAACTACAGATAAGGCCCACCCTGGCTCCTGGGAAAACAGCTGACCTCCTGGGGCCTGGTAAAGATTACCGCCTGGGGACAAGTGGAGGTGTTTTAGGGAGGTGCAAAGGACCACCTGCCCCTGGGAACAGCTAACAGCCTAGGACAAGAATGTTGCAGCTTCTTCTACCTGACCCTCCCTGAATTTCAAAATTCCTCACCACACCTTGTTTATTCCCTGCTATAAAAACCTTGGCCAGGAAAGAAAAGACAAGATGGTCTGTTAGGGTATGAATCCACCATCTTCTCAGATTGCTGGCCATTTGAATAAAGTGCCCATAAAGATTCAATCGCTGTCATTGCTTATTGGGTTTGGTAGTGACAGGCAGCCCGAACTCCAGTGTCTTTTCCGGTTTTACTCTGACCAGGGATGGAACCAGCAACCTTGGCATATTGGGATGAAGCTCTAACCAAATGAGCTAAACCAGGGCACAACATTTTATATCTTAAAAGTGCTATAGTGCTACATATAAAAGCAAATTAATACAGTAACTAAATATATTCTGTGAGTGCTGTCCCCTGATGCTTGCCCTTCTCAGCAAAATCTCAGAAAGGCTCTTGCCTTCAGTTGACAGCAAGAGCAGTGAGGACTAGAAGGTGATTTTTGCCACTTTCTCTAGGACCTTGCCACTGATAGCCTCTCCTGGGCTTGTGGACTCTGCCCTCCGTCCCCATGAAGACCCGAGTTAAGTTAGTGTTTTTCTCAAAACAAACCAAGCTTGCTATTTAAGCCATCTATTTAGTATTTTCCTTATAAAGAAGAGCCTGAAGTTAAACTCATCCAACCCTCTTGTTCTACATTTGGAGACACTAAGGCCCACAGACAGGCTGTGCATAGGCCAAGGTCACACACTTGACTCTCAGGCCAGTTTTCTTTCTTCTGGGACTTGGGAGAGTTTATTAAAAAAATTGATTTTTTGAGAATGTATCCCTAGAGATCTTTCATAACATGTGATCAAGAATCCTTGCTGGGATCCTGGTCTTTAGAACTCTAGTGAGTACTGTGCCCAGGCAGAACCACACCTTAGGGAATGAGTCTCAGCTCAGACGTTGTCCCTGCAGGAAACTCTCAGACTCCCAAGCTCAGGATAGATGTCTCTCCGAAGTGCTCCCCAAGCCTTCATGACACTGAACTGAAATTGCCTATTCACTTGTTGTCTGGCCCCAACTAGGCTGTAGGCTCTATGAGGGCAAGGACCATATCTGTCTTATTTACCAACATATACCTTTTGTCTAGTCCAGTGCCTCAGCACATAATAGGTCCTCATTAAATAGTTGTTGAATAAATAAGTAGGTAGGATTGGTTAGAAAGGATTCCTGGAGCCCTGACCCAGGGCGGCTCAGTTGGACCAGCATTGTCCTGCAAAATGAAAGGTCACCTGTCCCATTCCCAATCAGGGCACATGCCTAGGTTGCAGGTTCTGTCCTTGTTGGGATGCGCAGGAGACACAACCGATAAATGTTTCTCTCACAAAAATGTTTCTCTCCCTCTCTCTAAAAATAAAAAGATAATAAAAAAGGAAGGAAACAGCCCTGGCTGGTGTGGCTCAGTGGATTGAGTGCAGGACTGCGAACCAAGGGGTCACCAGTTTGATTTCCAGTTAGGGTACATTCCTGGGTTGCAGGCCAGGTCCCCAGTAGGAGGTGCACAAGGCAACCACACATTGATGTTTCTCTCCCTCTCTCCGTCCTTTTCCTTCTCTCTAAAATAAATAAAAAAAATTTTTTTAAAGGAAGGAAACAGCAAATATTGATTCAGATATCACAGTCGACAAGGTAGGATTGTCCTTGGCTGGATAACCTGCCTATACAAAAGAAAGTCTTAGATAATGGGAAATGGGGGGATGGAGGGAAGTAAGGTAGTTTTTTAAAAAAGAAGAAAGGAACCCTTTAAGATCATAGCTTTTGCTAACCTAGGAGGGTTTCTGGATAGAGGTAAGAATGAATCTCAGCCCTGCTGGGGGTAAGAGGGAGTGGTTGTGAGCACCTAGAATCCCTCAAGAGGGGTATTTTGATGGGGGACTCAAATGTTGGAAAATTTTAGTTTCAGGTAATAGCTAATAAGCCTACTAATCAATGTATGCAAAAAGCTATTGTTTCAGGAACTGAAGGTATGACCCACCCTGACTCCAGGATCTTAAGCAGTCCCACCTTTGTGCCTCAGGAAGACAGCAAGCAATCAGGATAGTATCTGAGCCATTGTACTCCAGGGTAAGACACCCACCACCCAGGACACAGATGAAAGAATGCTGCAGCCTTTATCTGATTAACTTTTCCCTGAATTCCAAACCACCTACCTATACTTTTCTTCTCCTTATAAAAATGGTCCATTTAAAATGGAATTTAAGACGGTCTGTTAGGGTACAAACCTGCCATTTTCTCAGATCGCTGACCATCTGAATAAAGCGCCCATAAAGATTCAACCTCTGTCTCTGCTTATTAGGTCTGGTAAATGACAGGCTGCACTTGAACACTGGCTTTTCCAATTTCATTTTTATGAGGAGAAGCCCAGAGGGCAGCTTGGGTGGAGGGGAAGGAAGCTGATGGGGTATAGCTGGTAGTGTTATGGGACAGGGATGGAAGTGGGGAGTGGGTCTGCCTCTGGCTGGCCTATAGTGTGTGGGTTCTTGATTTCATATAGGAAATATTTCACAACATCAGTTCAGGTGACTTTGAGAGTGTTTATTAAAGCTGGGGACAGTGAAACACGGAAGTGCTTGGAGAGGAAGGAACAGGAAAGAGCCTAAGTGGTGCTGCTTTGGCTCACTGAAAAGTCAGAGAAAAGGGGCCTTCGAGAAAAGTTCAGGGGTTTAGCCCAGGATAAGCTCTCACTGCCCATTACTCCTCTAACCAAGAGAATTTCTCGGGGACACTTAGAGTTTAGGAAATGCATGCCTGAGAGAGAAGAAAGGCGTGGGCATGCTTAGGGGAGGGAGAAGAAAAGAGGTAGAGTGGGGCCTGGGTCCTTCTTCTTGAGGGCTTTAAAGGCTAGGAGTTTAGGGAAGGTCTTAGGGGAGGACCTCAACAGATATATCATCAACTTTGTGCTGATGCACCAAAATAAGATTTATTCCCTTAACTTCATCAATCCTTGGGTGTGGTTGGCACAAATAGCACTAACTGGGTTTCTGCTATCTCCCTGAGTAGGGTGATTTAAGCTACTTACCCTCTGGTTGGGGAGGAGAAGTGTACAACATTCACTCTTAAGTGTCCTTGGTTAGGGAAGATAGAAGGTGAGGGGCAGCTTCGTTCTACTGACTCTATTAGGTTGAAAGGTTGGGAGGACAGGGCTTCTTGTCTTCTGTTTTTCTCTTTCTTTCTCCAGGTGTCTGGGCATCTGGAACCCACTAGTAGAGTCACTTAGTCACCAGATCACTAAGGATCTGGAAGTGGCTGAAGCAGCCTGCTGAGTGGGGATGGCATGGCCAGGATTGTGGGAGCTCCCTCATTCCATTAGTCAATCCATAGATATGTTTCAGAAAGTGCTGCAGGAATACTGGAGCTGTCTCCAAAGTCCTTCCACCAATTTCCAATCGAGCTAGCTTTTACAAGAGACTGCTAAGCCAGATCTGGCCACCAGGGGGGAGAGGACAGTCCTAGGCTCGGTCTCCCTCCAATTCCCCACCCACCCACCTGAGGGCCAATAAGGGCAGTGCCAAACCTGATTCTAGAGCCTGGTAGCTCAGTTAACCCTCTCCTGCCTAGTCTGAGGTACTTTCCCCAGGCAGTCATTCACAGCATGATAGGAGAGCAAATCTGATGGTGGAGGGGGTGTTGCAGAGGAGAGGGGCTAGGGTGAAGATGAAGTTTTCGTTCCCAATCACTGTTGCCCTTATCCTAGCTGGAAGCTGGGGGAGGCTAGCACTACATGACTCCCTTGGATAGCTAACCTCCCCTCCTGCCCGCACATGGGTGAAGGACGCCCCCAGAGGCAAGAAAGGCTTGGTTTACTAGCGCTTGGGCCTCACTGGCAGGATATTGAGGAGAATGCTGAGGCAGCCACTGAGAACCCATACTTCCGGGTTCCCCTCAGCCTTCCATCTTTCAAGCCCCTTTGCAAAAACTAGTGATTCTGGTGGTGGCGGGAGGGTGGCCAAAGAGTGGATTGAGAGACACAGTTACTATTTGGCAAGAGAAAGGACTGGATCACGCACCTCTCAGGTGCCCGGTTTTGAGTGTTGCTCGTGGAGCCTTCCAGGGCTCTCACCAGCCCAGGTACCGAGATTGCGTTCTGGGCTACAAGGTATTAAACTGTGGATGGGCATGGGGTCGGGAGTCCTTTCCCCCTACCCTCCCTGTCAGCCTCACCACCTCTTATTGCACCAGACTGGCACTTAAGGAGTTAAGTCTGCCCGAAATCGTCAAGACTGGAGCCTAGGCTAAGGAAGAGGAAGGGGAGGGGTAGAGAAGGAGAGAGAAACTAACTACAGGGAGACAGCGCTAGGAACCCCCTCCCCAGGGACCCAGCCCCTGTGCTTCAAGCCCCCAAAAAGGCCCCGCCCTCCCCAGGGGTCGTGCTCTATTCCCCCACTCTCCCCACCCCGCCCTCTAGCTTCACGTCCCCAAGAGGGTGGGCTGCAGGATTTCCAGCCAAGCCTTGGCTGCCTACTCAGTTTTTCCAAACCCTCCAGTCGCGGAAGGCGGGAGCCCTGTCAGGATAAGAGTCCTTCCCCCACTGCCCCTGCGGCCCCCTCTCCCAGCCCTCCCCTTCCTGCCCCAGCACCTTTTCCAAACTTCTTTCCCTTTCCGATCCAGTCCCCTGCACTCCTTGTTCCCATCTCTACTAGCTCCTAAATTCCAAGTTCAGGTTGGAAGGGCCGAGTGGGTCTCACAATCCTGGAGAGGTGCTGGTAAAACCAAACTCTGCTGGCCGACCCTGAGACCTGCTGGGTGTCAGCCCCATCCCAGAACATAGCCCCAGGGCCACCAGGGAAGGTGGCCCAGGAAGCCCAGGGTTGGAGGTGGTGCGGCGGGCGCTGGTAGAACTGGGCAGCAGGCTCTGCACGATTGGTGCCAGGCCCTGGGCAGGCTTCGAGGAGGAGGGAATTGTTCAGAGCGCTGGCACGGTTCTGTCCATAAGGTCTATTATATAATAATCACCATTTATCAAGCAGCCAGGCCGCTGGCGTGTGTGGGAAAGCCAGAATGCCCGGAAGGTCCTCCTCCAGGCCCAGGAAGTTTGTCTTCATCAAGATGGGGCTTTGGGGCATCCCAGAGTGAAATGATATGGGGGTCCAGGGACAGGTGAGGGGCGCCTGGCAGTCCAAAAGCTCCCCCACAAACTCTGCCCCCAGAACTCTGACTGACAGTGCCCTGAACCAATGATTGAAGTCACTGTGGCTCTCAAAATTAACCCTGTCTTGGATCCTAGTTACTTGAGGGGATGGAGTCCCTTTCCAGGATCCGAATCCCTTCCAGTCCTGAATTCCTCCCACCAGCTCGAGGTCAGTGAGGAGTACCAGCTGAAGATCCTTTTGTCCTAGTCACCACAGGAAATAATCTCAGATAATCAGCAGCCCTAGCACCGCCCCCTCTCACTCCCGAGTACCCCTCAAAACTGTATTACAAGATGTGGTTGTGTGTGTACGCCCTGTGACTCCAGAAACAGGCCCTCGTGGTGCTGGCACACCCACACCGCGCCACAGTCATTCTCACACACCTATACCTTGCCGGCTCTTCCGGTGACACTCGCTGACACACCTGTGACACGCAGATACACAGTAACACCCGGTCGTTCCCGGAGTTCTCCAGTAGAGGGAGCCGCTCGATTCTACCCAAGAGCCACCGGCCTCTGTCCACTTCTCGCTCACTCCAGGATTCCACCCAGAACTTGTGGCTGTCTGGAGCTCGGCCCCGAATCCCAACCTGGAATCTACCCTGGGGGAATGAGTCACAGCCACACCTAGGGGGACACTGTACATTGCTGCTCCACAGGACATGCCAAATACACTTGAATTTACTTTGCACTACATTTAAGAGACACTTTGCAACACAGCTATCATCCCTACTAACATTGTGTTCTGGACCTACTAGAAACTGGGCATTGTGCCAAACGAATTATAACAAGCCCATGTGGCTTGCCATGTATGTAACAGGAGACTGATCCACATAAATGGGTGGGCCCTTCTTTATAACAAGCATCCTGATTGAGAAATGGTCGTTTTGCCTTGTAGCTCATGTTATACCCACAGGACCCTGGAGAGGGTAGAGGAAATGCAATCCTAATTCTATGGATCAAATACTAGCCTAGGCCCTGGGATTCTTTCACGCCAGAGCTGAGCCCCTCTGGGCTTCAGTTTTCTTTTTCTTTAAGTGGGAATAATACCTGGCTAACCTGGCTCAGTCAGGGTTGTGATGAATCAATCTCTAACCCAGCTGTGCTTGGCACAGCAATTAGTAGGCATTTGGGGAAATTTTGTCAACTGGTTCAAAGCATGATCAAGATATCATATGTATGAAAATGCTACGTAAACGGTGATGTTAAGCACCTACAAGTGTTATTACCTTCTTTCAGGATTTGTCCCCCTTCTATATATCCCTAGGCTTGGCCCAGTGGCCAGTTGCTGGCACCATCCACCCATCAGGTGAATATTTATTGAAGCCCTACTATGACTCCAGCACTTGAGTGTTGTAGGTAATATAGAGGCACAGGAGGCATGGTCTGGACCCTCAAGAATCTTTTGGAGCAACCAGACTCATATACAGGACAAACAAAAGAAAACATTTAAATAGGTACCCAGTGGATGTCATAGATATAATACGTGGTCAGAAGAGAGGGAGGCAGGAGTGGGCTAGAGCTCTCTGAGCAGGGGCAGAAAAGCTAGCAGAGGAATCAAATAGCAGGAGCAAACAGGCTTGCCAGTGCTCTTCCCTTGAAAAACAGTCAGTGCTTGTTACTTGTTGGTATTAATTCTGGGTGGGTCAGGGTAGTGGGATACAAGGAAGTGCCTTGCAATAATGAGACCCAAATTCTAGTCCTGGGCTTACCATTTTCTAGCTGTGAAACCTGGAGTGAGTCTTTCACTAGTGCAAACTTCAGTTTCTTCACCTGTGTAATGTGGCCATAACATCTTCCTCATGGGTTTGTGATAAACATTGAAATAATATATGTGAAATGCTTTTAAAAAGTGCTTTATCATTTCTTTCTTGTTGCATCTATTCTCACATCGGATCTTGTGTGTGTGTGTGTGTATAGCAGTATGAGGTTAGGAGAGAGGTCTTTGGAGAAGACAAAGTTTCCACAAACATTTTCTTAGCATCTACTTTGTACTGAAATTGAGAAAAAAAATCATTCTATGTCCTCAAGAACTTCATGGTCTGCTAGGAAAGAGAGGAAGAAGGGAGATGCATAATGAATGTGGTTGGGTACAATAAAGAGGGGACCCAGCAGTGTGTTTGGTGAGGGTTGAAGGAGTTCAGGGATCCTGCTCCTTCCAATCGGTGTAGATAGGAGGGTAGGGTAGGTTGTCAAACTTCTCCCCAGGGTGGATGTTTCCGGCGCATCTTCTCCTCGGTCTTAAGGAATAGGGAGGAAAGAGGGTAGAAGCCCCTTCCCCACCCCCGGACCGACGAACCTTCTTTCCCGCTAGCCCGCGCGGCGCCTTACCGAGTCAGACCACTGGGAGGCTAGGGGAGCCGGGTTGGGCAAGAAGGCGAGCGAGATGGGGGAGCTTTTATTTTGACAGGGGCCTCTCCGGGCTCTGGTATGAAGGCTGAAGGAGGCAGCCAGAGAGCCCCGATGCTTATTCAGGTTAGGGAGAGGAGCGGAGTGGAGGGGCAAGCGAGGCTCCGGCTGCGCAGGGGAGCCCGGGGAGGCGGCGGCGCGCGGCGGAGCCAGTGGCCGGACATGCCCCGGACTCGGGGCCGCTGCACCACCACCGCCGCCGCCCGGAGCCAGCGGGCCGGACGTCCTCACGCCTGGGTCTCCCCGTCCCGCGCCCCCCGGGGGCTGGGACCCAGACCCTCGGCGTCAGACCAACAATAAACGCCCAGACAACCCCCTCCCCGCCCCGCGCCCGCCCGTCGTCCCCGCTGGCCTCGGGGAAAGTGAAAGGAGGAGGCGAAGCAAGGAAGGAAGGAAGGAAAAAAGGAAGGAAAGAAGGAAGGAAGGAAGGAAGGAAGGAAGGAAGGAAGGAAGGAAGGAAGGAAGGAAGGAAGGAAGGAAGGAAGGAGCCTTGAGGTTAGGGGCCGAGACCCCAGCCCCGAACCCAGGGCCAGCTGGGTGTGCGCGCTCTTCCGCCACTGCCCGGCGCCCACAGCCATGCTCCTCGATTGGGAGGCAGGAACCTAGGCGCCCAGCGATCCCCGGATACCCTCTTCTGGGCTGGGATGGTATAGAGATCAAGGCGTCCAGGATCTAAAGATCACCTCCTGCCCGCCTCCCTCCGCACCTCCAACTGGCGAGCAGGAGGACCCCACTCCACCCACCGACCCTGACCTGGTCATGGCGTCCACCTCCGGCCTGGCGTGAGGACCCCCGACCCGCAAGAGGTGAGGGGTGGGCTGGGGCTGAGGGCGAAGGTCATGCCAAGCTAGCAGAGGAGCAAGGAGGGAGATCCAGTTCGAATTGGGGAGGAGGAACACAGTCTGATTGTCTCCTGCCCTCTGGCATGCACCCCTGAGCTGTTTAAGGGATGGGGGCACCCCTAGGGTTAGTGGAGATTACTCATGGGCCACCAATCAGGTAGGCAGCCCCAGAGCACAGTGGGGAGGGCTTAGGGGCAGCCGCGGGGGGCGGGGGTGGCCTGCCACCCTAGCTCAGAGAACAAGGCCGGCCTTGGGCCAGCTGGAGCAGCAACCCTGCCCTGGGGGCTTCTGGGAGATGTAGTCCCCCTCCCAGGCTTACCAACCTCTTGGGTCCCAGCACTCCTCCCTGCGTGGTGGGAGCATCCAGAAGAAGGTGCACTGGGATTGGGGATTGCTGGAGTCACCCTCTGCTCCCAAGTACTGCTTAGGAACAGCAGGGGCTGTGACTGGAAGAGTCTCCCCAGCCAAGGATTCTTAGTGGTGTGGGGTGGGGCAGTCACACTGTTCCTCGGAGGTATCGTTGCACTGCTAAGGGAAAGTGGCCCCTGCCTTGGTCCAAAGGAATGTGGGACAGAAGAGAAGTGAGGCTTAGGGGCTTCTTGCTTGGCTGAGATAAGTTCTATCCCAGAGCTGCTGGAATTTGGTTTAAGGAGATACTGAGGTCTCCTCTCGCCTTCTCTCTTCTGGAAGCTGTGAAGGAGTGTTCCTCAGAGTCTGGGAATCTGGAGTGTGTCTCATTGGAACAGTAAAGCCAGGATCAGCTTCTGTCTGTCTGTCCAGCTTCCTTCCTTCCGGGTTTTTCTGACACTACCTCCTCCCTCCTCTTTCTGTCTGTCTGCTGCTTGGGGTGTACACCTGTGTCTGGGGCAGGGGGAGTCCTCTGCTACAGGGAGGAAAAGTGTTGCCTTGGGAGAGGTGAGCTGGGCATGTGATTGCACTCTGGGAAAGGGCTTACCTAGGAAACGGTCTTCCCACTATCTGCTGTAACCCTACTGATGTTTCTAGGCAGCTTTCCAAATGAGACATCCAAGGTGGGTAGGCTTCCACTTCCCTTCTCCCTCCTCCTCAGCTTTTCCAGGGAGCTGCACCTTCTTCTGGGCTAGGGCTGTATGGGTCCTTGGCTGCCTTCCCTGGGCAGGACCACAATTTCATGGCCCTAGGTGAAGAACATGTTCAGGCCCTGGCTTTCTGGTGTCATCTCTGAGGTGCCTGCTGATAGAAGCCTCAGGACAGGGTGAAGATGGCAAGGAAGGTGAGGGGTAGGGGGAGTCTATGCCAGAAAGAAAGATGCTGCCTCCCCCAGGTGATTAGATTCCTTGGCCTTAAAGAACGAGGTCTGAAGGCCAGCCTTCTGACTACTTCCCTCTAGAGGTTCTCTGCTTACCTGTGCTTCTCCTAATTAGGGTGGTGTGGGGGTTAATGTTGGAAAGGGTGTTTTTGAGGGCTAGAACACCTATAATCTTGAATCCAGAGTAACTCTTGTGCCTGGGGTAGCAGGAGATGGGTTCTGGAGGTCCATATGGAGACTGAAAATGAGGCTGGAATTACTGGGGTTGAGGGTCAAAGTGGGAAGAGATTACAGAGTCCTGGAGAAGAATAGGGGGTCCACAGACATCTGGGACTAGCACAATAGTGGGAATGTGGGACCTAGCGAATTTGCTTATTGAATCTGTGTTGGGCACTCATGACTTTGGGTATTTCCTGCCTCCCAGTTTCTGAGTCCCTGGGTTAAGTAGGAGCCCAGGGCTGGGCACTCAGTTTCCATTAACAGGCAGGAGTAGCATTCTGGGCCGAGGCCTAGTGGGTGGCAGTGTCTACTCAGCAAGGGCAGGAATGCCAGGCACCTGCTTTAGATTAAAGGAGATGTCTGCAAATAGGGGCTGCCTGCCTGTGGGGTGTGTGACCAGGATGGAGCTCCATGGAGCCCAGGAGTAGGGTGCAAGGAAAGGACCAGGGTTGCAGGCAGCAGCAGCTCTAGCAGGACTGGAGGGAGCCAGAAGTCACCCAGTTTTTAGCCCCTCCTCTAGGGCAACTAAGACAGGAGCTGGGAGTACCCTCATACTAACTCTGGCACCATAGACTAAAATTCTGTCCCAGTGTCTGGGGACAGTAGGGAGGTGGGGCAGCAGTGGGAAGTCAGAGTGTCTAGTCTTCCTGGGACCAGAAGAGGCCTGAAAGGAGATTGGGGGGGGCACTTCGGGGTTCTTATTGTCCTGATGCCATGTTTACTCTTCCTGGGGCTTCTTGGTTCATCATAGTGAGGTACCCCAAGAGCCTGGGCACCCAAGGGTGATGAGGCAATGGCATCCCTTCCTGAGATTTGGGTTCTGCCTGGGTGCTGACCTAGGGGGAGGAGGCAGAAGGGGATGGCAGCGTGGGAAAGTGGGCAGCTGTGGGAGCCAAGTGGGTACAGGTTGGGTGCCTTGGGCACAGAGCCTCTGCCAGCCTGCTCTCCCTGGGGTGGGGCTGTTACAGGGACTGGCTCAACCTGTTGAGTGCCTGGCTGCTCTAGCTTGACATGTGCCCCTGCCTGCTAGCCCTGCCAACTGCCCACCCATAGGTACACTCTGGAGCCAGCCCCAGAGATTTGGGGAAAGAAGGCTCTGCCTGGCCAAGGGGCTGGGATGGGGCTGGTAGAGGCCCATACGGAGGGTGCTGAGCTTTCCAAGATCCTGTCCTGTAACTGTCAGAACTGGAGCTGAAGCCAGCTGGAGGTCCAAGTAGCCGAGTAGCTAGGAACTGAGGGGCCAGTGAAAGACCATGGCACTAGAGGTTCTAAGGTGCTGCAGGTCACTTGGATGGGTAGCTCTGAGGACAGCAGCCTAGAGGTATTACCTGGAATTTCCTCAGCTGGGTACTAGGGCTGGGCCTCCAGATCCCCACCCCCAGATTGGCCTGAGCTCCCCTCTCTGGGAGAGAACGGCTTACTGTCATTGAAGGTTGGGGGAAGAAGGGTGGTAAGGGTATTCTGCTATCCTGGGAGGAGAAGGGTGACTTTCTGTGTGCTGGGGTATGTTGTACTGCCTCAGTCTCCCCAAGACCCCTCCTCGTGGAGAGAAGGGAAGCCCTGGGTTCTCAGGTAGCAGTCCCCTACCCTGCCCTGAGCATTGAAGATCCCTGACCCCTGTAGGCCCTTGTTGCCCCCCATCCCTACCCCTTCCAACTCCTTAGCATTAGGCCTGACTTGGGCTCTGCTAGCTGGTGGGGAAGGGGTGGGGAAGGTAACCAGGTGTGGTACCAAGTCAACCCTCCACACCTGGTACCCATCTGTAAAGGAGAAGGTGGTTACCATGGCCTATGTGTGGGGGTAGGGGCACAGGCAAGTTTCTCTTTCCTCTCAGTCCTCAGGGGAAGAGAAGCCTTCCCTGCTTTATTTTCCAGTCAATGGCAAAAAGCAGAGGCCTCTTCTTCTTTGCCTCCTTTTCACTCCAGGCCCTCCCTACTTGGTCTGGGGTGCCTGCTTTTCCTAACTTTGATGCCTTTTCTTAGTCCCCTTTCCTCAGAGGCTGTGTCTGTCTAACCCCCTCCTCCAATGGGCTGGTTGGTGGCTCTGCACCCGCCTGCCTTCCCTCCCCTGCCCTCCCCCTCACCCTCAACTAGGAATGGCCCTGAATCCAGCATTTCGAAACCAGGATTGTTTTGAAATCCCTGAACACTTCTCCACCCCCTCTGACTCCCCTTCTCCCCACTAGCCCAGAACTTAGTCCTCTAACCTGACTTCATGCTGTGCAGTGCCAGGGTGTGTCTGTGTGTTTGTGTGCTAGCAGATGGTCACATGTGTATTACTGTGTGTGTGTGTCTCTTCTTTCTGTCAGCAGTTCTGTGTACTGTCCCATGTCTTTTGTTCCTGAGCTCTCCTGGGCCTTCTGTATGAATATGGCAGCCACTGTGGTCTTAAAGAGACATTCTTGGGGAGTTTGGGGTTATTTTTAGCACGTATCTTGGATGTGTGTCTTTGGGAGTTGTGTCTGTGTATCTCTCAGCTGCATGTGTCTGGGAGTATCTCTCAGAGTGTGTGTGCCCAGGGTTGTGTTTCTCAGATGAGTGTGTGTGCATGTGTGCACACATGCCTACATTCTGCTTCTGTTACCACCTCTCTCCTCCCTGGGAACATGTTTGGGGTGTGTAGTCACATGTTTCCCCAAAGCCACCTGGGACATGGAGTCTTCTCTCCTTTAACAGAGAGCTTTCCTGGAGTGGGGCCAAGACTTCTGTGGTCCTTGGAGAGAAAGTGGTATAGTAGGGAGACTTTGGGCTAAAGAGTCCCCAGGGCTGAGCTGTCTTCCCCTGCCCCTCATGGACACCCAGCACCTTGAGGGTTACCAACACTACCAGTCCACCCTCTTCTTGTCCTGAAGATACAGTGGTGGATGTCATAGGGAGGTCCAAGTGCTCTAAAGGAAAGGGCTGGGGAAAGAAAGTTAACCCTCCATACCTGGGGTTACTTGTTGCCTTGAGGACAAGGAACAGCCAGCCAGATCAGACTTGGGAACTTGGTAAATAATTTAAAGTTCAGAAAGTTGACTTCTCTAGCTAGGGGCAGAGAGCAAAACAAGACTAGACACTCACATTTCCAGTCTCAGAAGAGGACAGAGGGGCCTGATAACCTAAGTGAAGTGTTTGGGGTAGAGCCAGCTGCCTTTCTAGTAGATCCTGGGAAGTCCTTTTCCTCCTCCTCCTTCCTTCTTTTTTATTAATTTGAGAAAGAGAGAGGAAGGTGGAGCAGGAAAGAGAGAAAGAGATAGAAAGAAAGACATCGATTTGTTGTTCCACTTATTTGTGCATTCATAGGTTGATTTTTTTTTAAGATTTTATTTATTTATCTTTAGAGGGGAAGGGAAGGAGAGAGGGAGAGAAATATCAATGTATGGTTGCTTCCTGTGCATTCCCTGCTGGGAACTGGCCTGCAACCCAGGCATGTGCCGTGACTGGGAATCGAACTGAGACCTCTTGGTTCACAGGCCCTCGCTTAATCCACTAAGCTGCACCAGCCAGGGCCATAGGTTGATTTTTTTGTATGTGCCCTGACTAGGGATCCAACCTGCAACCTTAGTGTGTTGGGACAATGCTCTAACCAAGTGAGCTACCCAGCCAGGGCCTGGGAAGTCCTTTTTGATATTTAATCTCATTTCCTTCATCTGCAATTACAGAGTGTTTAACAGGAGGGTGGGTTGTTTGTTTGTTTGTTTG
Source organism: Trachops cirrhosus (assembly GCA_028533065.1). Lineage (NCBI taxonomy): Eukaryota > Metazoa > Chordata > Mammalia > Chiroptera > Phyllostomidae > Trachops > Trachops cirrhosus. Next base: position 77,460,782 of record CM052543.1, on the reverse strand, counting down.
CCATGCCAAGGGTGGTGACAATAGCAGAGTCATGTCTGCATGGGATGTGGGCACTAAAACCCCTGATACCTCACTATGACTCAATTTGCCATCCTGGGATTTCAGGCTATAATTGAATGCTTTCCTCTAGAAGCAATTTGTGGCAAATCAGTGAGGAAGAAGAGGGCTAGGGCAGGGGCTGTTTTTGAGTCAAGGGCTTGTGGAGGCAGCAGCAGGGGGTGGGCAGAAGGTAAGCTGTCCTCTTCATGTATTTTTCATGTCCTTTTGCTGCTACCCCCTCCATGGCCTCTGGTCCTAGGATGAAGTGGGAGGAAGGGAGGGGTAGAGGCACAGGTTGGTACAGTGCTCAGTAACCCAGTATGGGGAGGGCCTTGGCAAGGAATTTTCAGTTTATTTCTCAATCTCTGTCTCTGAGACACGCACACACACGTCACTGTGCAGACACCTTCAGGAGATGAGCCCAGAAAAATCACCCAGGGGTAGGGCAGGGCGGTCCCAGATGGGGCCGTGCGGAACCAGCATTGTTACCGCAGACACCCTGCACTTGTCCTAGAACTCCAAGTTGAGCCCAGTGAAGGTCTTCCTGTGAAGGCCTGGGAGCTGCACAGGCTAGAGAGGGTTAAGTCTGGTTGGCAGGGACACCCCCTCCCTCCTGCCAGAGAGGGAGAGGGAGGGGTGGTTAGCAGCTTGCTCTAGTTGGCCTCTCTCCCAGAATTCTTTGGAAAAGAACTCCCCTTTGACCCCCAGTACAAACTGAGCCCAGCCACCAGCCTCCCAGTCCTTGCCTGCCTTTGGGAGCTTCACCCAGCGCCCTTCTACTGAACTGCTATGCCTGATTCTCTCACCCCAGGCCCTCCCAGCCAGGTCTGGTCCTGAGGACTTGGCATGTTCAGGGGATAAGGGGTATAGCCAAGGAGACCACATAGTGACATAGGACCCATACCATTCTTTTCCCTGACATAAGATAACCCTGGGGGTGGCTGCTGCTGGAAGCTGGGGTCCTCAGGCTTACCCATCCATGCCTCCCCTCAGGTCCTCTGACCAGGTCATGGGAGTTGTCTGTCTGCTCCATCTCTCTCCCTGTGGGGCTGAACTCTGAGGGAACACTAAGGCATCTTCCTGAGCCTTTCCCCCCCCCTGCTTCCAGGATAGGGGAGAAGTAGTGTGGTGGGGGAGCTTGTTGGTCCTGGCTGCCAGCCAGTCCACAGAAGTCCTGGAGAGGGCAGGGTGTCTCAGTAGCTCAGAGACTTCCAGGAGCTGCAGGCCATGGGTATGTGTGTATACATTTATGTGGTGTGTGTGTTGGGATGGGACTGGGGTTATGGGAGAAGAAGGGACATAGACTGCTGGCCTGGGGCTTGTAGCTGTGACCCTCTCTCTGCAGGAAGCCCCAATTCCATGCCACACTGTTGAGCCTGAGCCCAGACCCACATTATCCCTGAAGGGGGAGGTCCTCTGCTGGTGTGTGCCTGTTTTGCCCTGCAGCCTCCTTGCTGATCTTTGTCTTCTGTGGTTTCCTGCTTGGCTTTTTGTCTTGGGTGCCTTCCTCCTGCCTTTCTGCCCCAACTTCTTTCGTTCCCTTTCCCCAGAAGAGGTGGGGCTAACAGCCTGGCAACCTGGGGTGCAACCTGGTAGGGAGTGGGGGCTAGGCCAGGGCAGGAAGGGTGAAAGCAGCCACTCCAGGGAGAAAGTCCCAGCCCTCTTGTTCACTGGATCCTTTCTCCAGGTGGGAGGTGGGGGGTCCAGCCCAATTACCCCTGGAGGGCAAGGTTGAATTTCTTGGTCATCCCAAGCCCTTCTCCGTCTAGTCTCGTTGCTGGCTTTGGTTTCAGTTGGCTGTTCAAAGTCAGGGTGGCTACCCAGCCACTGTACTGTGGTTTCTTCCTTGGCCACTAGAGACACAAGGCTCTCTCCCTACTGCCACCCTGCTCTTTCCCTCCCTGCCTCCCTTCCCTCCTCCCTTACTTAGCAACAATTCCCTGAAATCACAACAAACACGCCTGTAGGCTCCTGGTCTGACTAGGGAAAGCTGGAGAAAGCTGTGGAGCAGGAGGAGACACTTCTAGACTATTCTCAGGAGGGAGGGGCTTGTAATCCCACCACCCCTAATACTGGAGCACACTACCCCTCAGGGACTGGGAGGAAGTGGTCCCTGCTTCCAACTCAGGCAATGAGAAAAGTGGGGAGCAGTGGTAGGTATGGCTGAGCAGGTTTGGGAGCAGGGCTTAGACTCCACCCCACTTGACCTTTGACCCTCACCTGCCCAGTGGGAGGGGCAGCAGTCTCCTTTCCTGACTTTGGGCCTCTCTCAGTTGGGGGGTCCTGTGCTGTTGTCATGGTAACTTGCCATGCTCCCTCCCCTGATATTTAGGATCATAATGGATTGAGGGTAGGTGGGCTGGGGCAGCCCAAGAACTTTGCTCTTAGAACACCTGCTAGGTTGGGCACCTGTTTTGAGGGAGTGTGATGTCCTCTCTTTGAACTCTTCCTTGGGCAGGAGGAACTGTGGCCTCTAGCTAGGACCTGGTTCACATCAGGCATGGAAGGACTGGAATGAGTGAGTGAGACACCCATTCTTTCATCATAGCACAGAGGGCTGATACCAGGGTAAATTTGTATTGTGAAATGGTTAAGAACCCAATTGCTAGAGTGTCTGGGTTAAAATCCTGACTTCTATTTCTGGATGGTATACCCTAAGCAAGTTACCTAACTTTTCCATGCCTTCTCTTGTAGGTGGGGTCAGGGCACATACAAGAAGAAGCAACCAATGAATGCATAAATAAGTGGAACAGACAACAACAAATTGATGTATCTCTTTCTCCCTTTCCTTCCCTCCAAAATAAATAAATAAATAAATAAATAAATAAATAAATAAATAAAAGTACTTTTGCACAGAGTCGTTCTGAGGATTAAATTAGATAACGCATGTGAAGCATTCAGGACAGCATGATGTTTCAGAGTAAATGCTCAATAAATGTTAGAGATAATCCTCATTATTAGTCATAGCTCTTCATAGGAACTCTTGACCCTCCCAAGAGCTTTAGCAGGGGAAGAAGTGAGGCAGGTGGGGATCGGGAAGAGACAGCCTTGCCAGCACTTTAGACTGCTAGATTCTAACACTTCCAGGCCCATCTTCTTGTTGCCTCAGTTTCCCCATTGTTGGTGCTGGCTGACATTTAAAAACATTTTAAAATTTTTTATTGATTTTAGAGAGGCATGAAGGGAGAAAGAGAGAGAGTGATTTTGTTGTTCCACTTATTTATGCATTCATTGACTGCTGCTTATATGTTCCCTGACCAGGGATCCAACCCACAGTCTTGGGATATCAGGATAATGCTCTAAGCAACTAAGCTAGCCAGCTAGGGCTGGTGCTGGCTGACAAATTGACTGCAAGTTTGCCAAATAGCCATGGGCCTAGAGAGGGGTTTAGGGGACTTAGGACATGTCTTTCTTCCTGTCTCCCAGCACTTCTCAGGGCTGAGCCCTCTCACCCCCAAGCTGTTAGCTCAGATCAGCTTCAGCAACCCTCCAACCATCCTGTCCCTTGCTGCTCTGTTCCTTGCCCAGGCTGAACAAGACATTCTGTCTTTAAACAACTTAAATGGCTGCTTCCTGTCCTTCCTGGCTAAGGGGTCAGGGACCTTCCTCTTAGGCCTGCCTCAGGGCTCCAGGTCCCCTGGATTGCCTGTGACCCACCTGGGCATTTCCCCTGGGTGTGGCAAGGCAGTGCTCAGAACTTCAACATATGGAGGAGCCCAGACAGGCATGCCTGACACCTGCTGCACACAGACAGGCAGGGAGGAGGCATCCTGAAGTCCAGGGGAGGGGTGGGGTTATATCAGCATCTATGGTGTCCAGAGAACACCCCCAGAATCCTTTCCTGGGCTGATGGGTGAGTGTGGGCAGTCCAGAAAATGTCTGCTTCAGCCCTATGTGCCCTGGAGCAGGGGACAGTACTGAGTGATGCTGGGTGAGCAGGGCTCCTAAAGGTCTAGGGATGGGAATGGGATGGGGGAGGGGCTGAGGCTTGGGAACTTATGGGTAAGGAACCCTACTACCCAGGAGTGGGCAGTAGGGATGGTACCTACAACGAGGGGAGCTCTGCAGATAGGAGGTTTGGATCTTCTAGGAAGTGAGTGTCCAAATCCCTGGAGAAAGTTGATCAAAATGTGGCAGAAGTGCCTGGGGCACCCAGGCTCCTGGGTTTAAGACCTGGGCATGGTTAGTGGGTATCTTCTCCAGCCCTTATACCAAGAGGGGTGGGCTGGAACCCCTGGTTCTACTCACTACCTCCTTCTGGGAGCAGAGGAGGAACCTCTCTTCCGTGGGCCCAAGGGGAAGAGCTCAGAGTTGGCCTGAGCCATGTCTCACTGCGGGGCTAACCATGGTGTTGCCTATGCCCGGCCTCTGGAACTTAATTCCTTGGGCAGGCTGGGGCTATTTTTGGGATCAGGCTGGGGCTTTGGGGCTGGTTTTAGATGTTCCAATGTGAACAGGAGAAAACGAGAACAGACGGCTGGATGGTTCCATTCAGTGGGTCCTGCAGGGAGCAGGTTATATTTAGGGTCTTGTTAACCCTTTTGGGGGCTTGTGGAGCCATCCTGAGAGCGATAGCCCTCTCCAGTTGAGAAAAGAACAGGTCTTCTCCTTGGACCCCTAATTACCAGAACTGTGTGTCCCAGTTGCTCCTTTCCCTCTTAGGCCCTCCACCGTTTAGGTCCATGGCAAAAAAGTAGGCTCCAGCTTTCTCCCAGCCCAAACCCTGCAGAGACTGCCAAGGGGTCAGGCAGGGAGAGGGGTGCCTGGTGTAGGGAATACAAACACTGTTGAAGGGAACCCCCCTCCCTTTGCTTGCTTCCTGGGGTTTTGAGACACAGACCTGAAGCTAAGAGAGTGGACAACTGCTCTCCGTGTTCACACTCAGGGTCTGAGTGTGCTAGCCAAGGGAACTGGTTTCTGTGAGGAGTGTCGAGGAAAAGGAAGTCTTTGTATTCCATACCACAAATATGATGCCCATGAGCCCTTGGATACTTCAAGAACAAATATCTGGACAATGCCCACCTTTACCAAATGCCCACATATTTGGATACCATTGAATGAGTAAACAAGGGGACATCATGGCCAGAGGTGGTTTGTTGAAAGGCTGAATGTGTGTGTCATAGACATTCTGTTAGATGGTCTTACTAATAGTATTTACTTTATGAATTTATCCTCATTTTGCAGAAGAGGAAACTGGGGCTCAAAGGACCGAAGGGGTGGAGAAAATGCTATAGCTCAGAAGGGGTGGGATGTGACAGGCACCGTATCTGCCTGATTGTAAGCCCTGTTCTCATTCCACTGCATTACTCGCACTGCCTGCTAGTGTTCCAACCCCTGGACACCTGGCACTGGACCTCCTCAGGAAGCAGGTTTATGGAATGAGTGTGGGAAATGAGGCCTGGGAGCAGGGGACCCTGCCTGTCACTGCCCTCACAATTCCCTAAGGATTAGGGCCTAAGCCCTTCTTGCCTAACACTGCCAGAACTGACACCAGCAACCCTGTTTGGCCTTCCTGTCTTCCCTGCAGGAGGATCGAAGGCATATGAATCCTGTCTTGTCAGCCCCTACCCTCACCTTGTCCTGGCCCACATGCCCCTGCTTCCTGTAGGATCATAGCAGTCTGGATGTCAACGTAGACAGAGCTTGAGGGCCCTCCAGGTGCTGCTGGTGCCAAGAGTTTGGACCAGGCAGGCAAGGTGAGGGGGTTGGGAGGATGTCTCTGCCACTGTTAGTACCTGGGGGAGAGAGCAAAGTAGCAGCAGGCAGTCTTGGGTGAGGTCCCGCCTGTGGTATAGGTTGGCTGTGCCAGCAGTCTGCCTACACTCCACTCCTCCCACAATGGCCTCATTGTTCCCAGCCGCCAGGCAGTTTGAAGGAGGTGGTGCCTAGGCCACCCCTAACCCCCACCCCCTAAACAGGGGCCAGATTAACCCTTTGGAGGCCAGAGACTAGGTGAGGGCCCACGGGTTGCTTCCATGCTCATTCTTCTCTTCTCAGAATACATGCTTGGGAAGTCACACTCTACCGTCCGGTACCCACCAACAGGGCACCTCCAGAGATTGGGATCTCCCACAGGGTAGCGAGCAGCACCTAGGCCCTCTCCCAATTTCACAATGGTGCATGTGCCAGGGGGCAGGAAGTGCCAGTGGGGTGGCAGGCAGAGACCAGATATATTTGGGCTGGTGGGGCTAATTCCAGCCACCCCTGCCTGCCCTACTGGCTCTTAAGCTCCTTTCCTTCCTGTGAAACCAGAGCTGGGTTGGGCCTAGCTCAGGATTTCGGTGGATTTAAAGAGGCAGTACCATCCTTGCCAGCTTGGCTTCCTCTCCCCCTCCCCAGGTAGGGTCTGGGGCAGAGAGAAGACTGAATTGCTTCTTGCTCTTACCCCTTCCCCTTACCCCTGTTGGGGTACCAGGCTTTTGGCACTCCTCTCTCCCAGAGCTTTGGGAGGGTGGGGTGGGTGGGGGTGGGCTGTGGTTTCCTGTGCTGGCTGTTTGTGCCTGGCCTAGAGTGCCCGCTGCCTGCCTGGGCTTCCTGCCCTGTCTTGGTTCATTGTGCACCCCCTTCTGCCTCTCCCTGCAGGGGAAGCCAGCAGTCATGGATTGGGCAGCAGAGTTTGGGGACACCTCCCTGCCTGGGCACGACTTTCCCCAGGCCTGGCCACACTGACACTGTTTGAAGGAGCCAATTGAGGTGATCTCAGGCTTGTCTAGGCAATGCTTGTCTAGGAGCCCATTCCTGTTGCTCCTAGCAGGGCCCTTGTTCTTTCAGCCATCATAGGGGTCCTAGCAATCTTGTCTCTGCAGCCTCCAGAAGGTACAGGAAGGTACAATGGGCACCAGAATGGGCAGAATCCCCTGTAGAAACACCCTGTTCAAAGACCCCAGGCTGGAAAGGTGTGGGAAAAGGGGTTTCCACATCCCTACAGGGCTGGGGTTGCCTGACATAACCCTGGAGCTGAGGTGGGGTCAGGCTGGAAAGTCCTAGACAAAAATGGTTGATCTGCATGGTCTCTTTTGGCAGGAGGTGGGGGAAGTGGGGAGAACTGCTAGGAATCCAGACAAGGGGAAGCCCCCAACTCCCCAACCCTGGAAGTTCCCATATAGAGGGTTCCAGAGTAATAGCTTGGTTCTTGAGCAAATTTCCTGCTGGGCTATGAATCCTTGACCTCCCCACCCAGCTGAGTCACCACCTCAGAAAGAGGAAGTGACTTGGGTGGTAGAGGACTTCTAGGGACCAAGGGAGTCCTGATGTGCCAGGGAAAGGGGACTTAGGACTTTGTGGTCTTGGGGCTGCATCTCCTTGAGTCAGAGGCCAGAGATCCCATCCCTGTTGCTCCTAGCAGGGCCCTGTTCTTTCAGCCATCATAGGGGTCCTGGCAATCTATTTCCCCTCTAAAGGTATCTACTCACTGAATGGGGAAGCATGGACCCTCCAAGCAGTTTTCTCACTGCCTCTTTTTGAACTAGGCAATGAGAATTGTGGGCCAGCTAGAGAACCAAACAGGCTCCCAAGGTGGGGGCAACCGAAAATTGGCAGGTTGCCACTGGTGTGTGATTGCCCTCTGGCCCCTGGACCTGTGGCAGTTCTGTATACTCAACAGAAGGAGCTAGAGGCTCTGGGTGTCCATGGAAGCTTTCCTGGTCTCCCACCTCCAGCCTGGGTTAGGCCCTGCTCCTGTCCCCCACCATCCCATGTTACAAAAGGAGGGCAAAATATCTCAAACTCTTTGTCTTATCCACCTCCTTGGCTCCATTCTGATGGGTATGCTCCTGGCTTTTCACTTAGGAGACTGGTACCAGCTCCCTGTTTGTGAGCACTTGTCTCTACTCCCCACCCTAGGCCCTAAGAGGGAGCCATAGCAGTGTGTTCTCAGAGTCTAATCCCTTTCCCTTTTACCCATCTCAGGAGGCTTGGGGCTGGGAAGCCCTCTTCACTCATTGTTTATTTTAAAACTGTACCTCCCAGGAACCAGCCCTCCTCCTGAATATCCTTGAGATATTCTAGGTCTCTTCTAGGACTGTGTGTAAGGAGGAGGGGTCTCTGGGGCACTCCTGAAGGATATAGGTGGGGGAGGGTTGTGAGATGGGAAAGTCTTGACTCATATCTTCTTGACTCTGCTAGCCCCGTAGCTAGGTGGGAACTAGGCGGTGGTGTTCTAGAGGAGAGGGGGACCCTGGGATTCTTCTGGGGCAGAGCCTTGGCCTGCTTGGGACACTGGAGAAGACTAATTTTCTAACAGCCCCTTCCCAAATTATTACAGGTCCCAATATTTAAAGCTGTAAACATAGGAATTAGTGGTGGCCCTTGCCCTGACCGCCCGCCCCCACCAGGGCTGGGCTGAGTGGCTGGTATGTGGGAAGCCCACCTATCTGATGCAGGCTCAGATGAGTGGACATGACACACAGTGGGGACACTGCAGTGTCAGGGAAACATCATGGAAACAGGGTCTTGGTGCTGCCACTTATTGGTCACTTCCTTTCCCTAGACCTCAGTCTCCTTACGGTACAATGGGCATAATAAAACTACCTACCTCCCACTGGGTGGTAAGTAGTGAGGATCCGTGAGGGTGGGAGCCTGAGACCCTTGTCAGCCACAAGCCTACTCCTTAGCCCAATGCAGACTCCATCCCTTTCCTCATGTGTTCTAACCTAAGGTGTTGAAGAAGATGGGGGCTGGCAGCAGGCTGCTTCCCAGCCCAGTCCTGGACTTTGAAACCTTCCCCTGAGGCACCTCCCTTCCCAGAGACAGATCTGGAACCCAGAATGCCCATGTGCCCTGGGGTTAAGTTAGGGTTAGACTCTCACAGGACCACAAGTTGGCCCCCTCACCCCAAGGTCCCAGCCCAGTCTCCAGCAGCTGGGCAGGGAGCAGCCAACTGTGCAGTGGTGTCTGGCAGGACCTGTCACCTGTACAAAGCTTGTGGCCCAAGGCTTCTGCCCTCCCCTCCCTCACCCTGTATCAGAATTGGCTGGGGTGGGGGGCGGTGCAGGGCAGGGCAGGGCAGGGGCAGTAGGGTGAGGGTTCTGTTTGTGTAAGTCTGTTTGTTGGTGATGTATCTATGGCCCTGTGTGTGTTTTTCTCTGTGACTACCAGCCCAATTTTCTATGGCTCTCTTGTGGCTAGCCTCGGTCTTTTCATCTGTTCAATGAGTAGGAGAGAGCATTCGATCTCTGCCCTTGGGCAGCCTCAGTGTCCGCAGGCTGCTGGCTGTTGCAGGGGCTCCTCCTTGGGCCGGGGGCTCCTCCTTGGGCCGGCGCCTCCAGCGGCCTCCTGCACACCTCTCTGTGACGGGGGTTGGCGTGGGCGCGCCTGTAGCTTCCTGGGCTCTGTGCGTGTCTTTGTCTCCCGGTCCACGTGTGAGCAGCGAGTGTGTGTGAGTCAGAGTTCGGATGCTGGTGGCTCTCGGAGCCTATGCCTGGCGGCGCCACGCGCTAAGCCAAACCTGGGCCCTGCTGCAGTGCTCTGGCCTTCGTGGCCCTGGGCCATGTGTCTACCCCTGCGTCTTGTGAGGGGCCCTGAGGGGCGCTGCAGTTCTGTCCGCCTCCTGCTCCATCGCCTGTTGGCTCGCTGGCTCTCTCACTGTCTCTGCCTTTCTGCTCCAGCTCTGCAGAAGGGGGTGGGGTGGGGTGCATGGGCGGGGACGGGGGGAGGGGAGGCTCCTGCATTCTTGCGGTTGGGGAGGAATCTGAGCCAGCGTTACTGGTCTCCAGAAGAACCCAGCTGCAGCCCCGGGGCCCCGCCAGGCCTCTCGCTGCTGCTGGCCTGGGCCTGCTGGAATGGGCATGGGTTAGGCCCCGGAGCTGGGGGCGGAGCGCAGGCCCCCATCCCCCCAGGCAGGGCACTGTGCTGGCGTTGGGTGGGGGCCGTGAGGGGTTCCCCACCCAGGGTGAGGGGCATGCCCTGGGAGAGAGAGTCCCCCAAGGTGTCAGAAAAGACCTCAGGGCCACCACTCATGGGTACTGTTGCAACCTATCTTGTTAGTGGATTCTGCTTCTGCTCACGGGGAGCCTTGCTAGAGACTGCAAGCTCCCTGTGGGTAAGGTGTGGGAGGGATGGGATAGGACTGGCCTTTAGGGTTGAGACCTCACCTAGTAGTCGTTTCTTTCCTTCCCAACCCTAACCTATCCAGTTCCCTAGTCTCAGGGCTGTTGGGTCCTCCCTCATCCCCTCCCCTTCTTACACCCCCTCCCCAAGTCACAAGTTTTCTCTTTGGGGCTTGTTGCTGCAGTCCCTGATCCAGTACCGAGTACCTGGCTGGGCCCTGGGCACGCACAGGGGCCGTAGCCCCACTGTGTGTGGGAGCCATGAGGATCCTGGCTAACAAGACAAGGTGTGTGGGTGTCATGGAGGGCGGGATGTGTGTGTGGAGTGCGGGGAAGGGAAGGGCCAAGAAGTGCCCGGGCTGAGCTGTGCAGGCTTAAAGAGTAAGCCTCCCTGGGCACCTAGCTTCCAGGCACATGGGGGGTCAGGATGGGAAGGCCTGCCCTGAGGCAGGAGCCTACAGCCTTAGTGCTTGGGCCCAGGGGACAGAGGGGAATGGCAACCAGCTATGCCTGCTGTTTAGTCAACCTGTTCCTCTTAAAAACAGTTTGAGTAGAACCCCCAGCCCCCACCCCACTGTTGGGTCCAATGGAGCCCTCTGGCCTCAGTCTAGCTGGGCGGGTGGGCGGGTGGGCGGTGGGGGGGGCGGTGTGTGGTGCAGTGCCTGCCTTCTTCCCCTTCCCCAGGAGAAGCCTGCAGACAGGGCCAGGCGGCAGCAGGACAGCAGAGCTGAAATAAATCTGAGCTGGTGTGGAATGAAGGGGGATAAATATCCTCTCCCAGTGATGTGATCTTTCCAGCGGCTATTAATAGGTCTCCGGGGAAGGGGAGGTGGTGGGGGGAGCCGGCTGGATCTTAAAGGGCCCACAGCTTAGGCTGCCGGAATCCTTGGCTTTAAGCTGCACTCCAGTCTGCCCCACACACCACTCCCCTTCCCCTTTCTTCCTGCTCCTGCCTGCCAGGCCTGCCTGCCAACTCTCTTCAGGCTTTCCCCTTCCTGCTCTGGGGAGCTGTCTGGACCAGTGGGTACCACTTTGTTGTGCTTTTCCCCACTTCCCCAGGGGAATGGGACTGAAGCATGAACAGTGATCCTCAGGTCCTGTGCCCCTTTCTGCTAGTGCTGGGACACATGGAAGTTGAGGTTTGGGACCTTGGAAGGAATCTGAAGACAGCAAACCCTAGAAGAGAGGATGCTTGACTGTTGGTCAGGTGCTAGTGTGTGTGGGGTAGTGGTGCCATGGAGCCTTGCAGCCTGACGGATGCCAGCGGTGTGGGTGGATTCTGCTAAGGAAAGGCTCTGGTTTTCATTTGAATTGTGGAGGCTTGAGGGTGGAGGGGGTTGCCCCATCTTCATCCTCCAAGGTGAATAGCATCAACCCTTGTCTGAGGAGCAATGGAAGGAGGCAGGGAATAAGCTGGCAGTCTTAAAATGCCACTCAGATCTACCATTAGGTGAGGCAAGATGGGGCAATTAAAATCCAGGCATGCTAAGCCCTTTTCAAGATTAACTTTTCATGTCTCTCTCATCTTCTCCCAGGTTACCCCACCCCAGGAGGAGAGAAGCTCCAGGGAGCCCGCCACTGTCCCCCCGCGGCCACTGCCCCCCTGCCCCATCCAAGCCAATGCACCCAGAAAATAAGTTGACCAATCATGGCAAGACAGGGAATGGTGGGGCCCAATCCCAGCATCAGAATGTGAATCAAGGACCCACCTGCAACCTGGGCTCAAAGGGTGTGGGGGTGGGAAATCATGGGGCCAAGGCCAACCAGATTTCACCTGGCAACTCAAGTCTGAAGAATACCCAGGCAGGGGTGCCCACTTTCAGCTCACTCAAGGGCAAAGTGAAGAGGGAGCGGAGTGTGTCTGTGGACTCTGGAGAGCAGCGAGAGACTGGGACTCCATCCCTGGATTCAGAGGCCAAAGGTACCCCATTTCCTGATCCCCAAGAGTCCAACATGTTCCACAGTTTAAGGCCCAGACTTGCCAGGAGAACATCTTACTATCCCCCTTGCCTAATCCTCATCCCCTGCTTCCCTTAGGTGCCACCCATGATGGGGCCACACAGAGTGATGGGGTTTCTGGTCAGTCTCCTTCCTTCCTCTCTTGCTTTCCCACCAGAACCCTCATAGGGGAAGAGGGAGGTGGTCTGGGGTGAGAAGCAGACCTACACATCCTAAGAACCTCCTGGTATCTGGGCTGGTGGGAGCTGCTGAACGGGCCACTGGCCTGGAAGAGTAGCAGCGGCTTCTTCCTTCCCTCCCCCCAGCCTTAATTAGAACCAGTTGTGCTTTGCGCTAGGTGGGGGAGGGGAGGCAGGCAGTGGGGCTGTAAAGAGAAATCAGAAACAAATGGTGGCGTGGTGGGGGCCAAGAGATGGCTAAGTACCCACCATAGCCTGGGCATTACCCTGGGATATCTGGGAGAATGGGTCTGGGTGTGAGAGGTCAGGGCCTTTGGGTACTCACTATGATCCCTGCCTGTCTCTGTCCTTCCTGGGCAGAAGTGGCACCCCGGAGCAAGCGGCGTTGTGTGCTGGAGCGGAAGCAGCCATACAGCGGGGACGAATGGTGCTCCGGACCAGACAGTGAGGAAGACGACAAGCCCATTGGGGCCACCCACAGTGAGTGCCCATCATGCCCTGGTACTGTGGCCCATGGTGCCCCTGGGGGATTGCTGCCCTAAGGGAGCCTTCCTCTCTTCACCTAGGGCAAACACAAGGCCTGTGGGGCAAACACAAGGCCTGTGGGCTGAATCCAGCCCTCCACCTTGTTTTATCTGGTCCGGCACCTTGTTTCTACCCTGTGGCAGCACAGAGCTCCTTGACCCTAGTTAAGGAGAAGTTACATTTATAGTCCTAAAATTACATTTGACCTTTTGAAGGCAACCTTGAGGCTGATGTGGCCCCAGGCGAAAATGAGTTTGACACCCCTGACATAGGGCTTTGGAGCAAGGGTCTGGAGCCTACACTTCTCTGTAATCCCACCTTTCAGACTCTGTTGTTCCCTGCACTGTGACAGTTCTGTGCCTGCTTTCCAGGTGCTCAGTGGCTTCCTCTTCCTAAGAACCTAAGGGTTGGGGTGAACCACCTTAGGTGGTTTTGCCACTTTTACCTCCTTCCATGAATTTGTGGCCTATGCTGCCACTTACTGGTAAGTGGAGGGAGTGCTGCAAGAGTCCAGCATTACTTGTAGTGAGATTATTGGCTCTGTTGTGCAAAGCCTTGCTAAACCTGGGTGTGAGAGCTGACACTGGCTGTGTCTCTGGCGCACTTCCCTAACCTCTAATTGACTCCCGGCAAGTGCCCAGAGAACACTGCCAGGACAACACTGTAGGCATGGGTGGATGCCCACTCCTCTCATTCTCTCAGTGGTCAGCATGTATTTGGGCCTTGCACAAGTGAAGAGAGGAGAACCATATATAACCCTGTCCTTGGGACACCCATACAAATTTGTTTGGTGCTTTCCCTCAAGGCTTACATCTGTTTTGGGGGATAAGGTGTAATAGGTTAATGCATAAGAAACTAGCCAGAGAATGTTAAATTGTGAGCTTGTTGAAGGCAGGAACTTAAAAGAAGGAAGGGAAAAAAAGTTTGCTACCTTGCTACTTTGTGGTAGGTAATCAGTCCTTACAACAGCTCTGTGAGGTAGGTGTTGTTATGATGCCCTATTGCAGAGGAGGAAACACACTCAGAAGATGTTTGTGGAATGAGTGAACTCTGTCTGTGGAGTTGGTTCATAGGTCAAGTACTGAAGTCTCTGCAGCTGGCTGGGATTTTAAAGATCATCTGGTCCCAAGTCTTTCCAAATGGACTGACTGGCAGTTCATGAGCCCCTGGCCGAACCCTTCACTGATAGATGGGGGTGGTCACTGTCTCCAAGGACACCCCCCTCCGCCTTTGTTTTTATGATATTAGACTGCACCATTGCAGAAACATTGAAGACATAGGGAAGTACAAAGAAAGTATTGCTAACATCTCATACTCAATACCAAGGCAATCACTATTGCTATTTTAGTTTTACTGCTATTAATCTCAAAGAGTTCTTTTAAGAAATTTTTATAAAAATTTTATTTATTTATTTTTAGAGGGAGGGGAAGGGAAGGAGAAAGACAGGGAGAGAAGAAACATTCATTGGGAAAGAAACGTCTCAGTTGGTTGCCTCTCAAACGCCCAAATGCCCCCAAACGGGGACCAGTGACTTGCTCAATCCACTGAGCCACACCAGCCAGGGCTCAAAGACTTCTTAATGGTGGCACAGTATAATGTTAATAGCACAGACTCTTTAATCAGACCACCTTGATTTATATCCTGGTTTTCACTAATTACTTGTGTAAATTGGGGAAAGGGCCTCAGTTTCTTCACCTATAAAAATATTTACCTCATAGGGTTGGTATGAGGAGTAAATGAGCTGACACATGTAACACACTTAGAGCAGTATTCATTTTTTTAAAAAATTTTTAAAATTTTGTTTATTTATTTTTAGAGAGAGGGGAGGGGAAGGAGAAAGAGAGGAAGAGAAACATCATGTGTGGTTGCCTCTCACGTGGCCCCCGCTAGGGACCTGGCCTGTAACCCAGGCATGTGCCCTCTCTGGGAATCGAACCAGCGACCCTTTGGTTCCCAGCCCATGCTCAATCCACTGAGCTACACCAGCCAGGACAGTATTCATTTTTATTACTGTTATTATTGTACTAGAATATTCCTATTGAAATAAAGCCTGCCTCCCTTCCTATAACTTGTACCCAGGAGTCCTAGTTCTGTGTACTGAATATGTACCTTGTTCCCCAGGGTAGCCTTCATACACTGAGGTTGGCTCTCAAATTCCTCCTACCCCAAACTTTTGGCTCTGTTCTTCTGTATAAAATTGGAGAGACAGGGTCCAGAGCAGGGCCCCTATGAGTTAGGACTATCAGAGAAGGCTTATTCAAAGAGAGGAACTCAACATTGGGCTGGTTGAGGTAGCTGCTGTTTTGGCTCAAGGAGGCAACTTCAGGCATTTTGCCTTGTATGAATTGAGAATGCTCTCCCTTCCCATCTGCAGGCCAGACATTTTGCCTTCTTCATCCTGTCATGGGAATGGGTCTACCCACTCACCTAGACCCATTAATGACCAATTGTAGATTTTTTTCTAGGGTTGGACTTAGAGTCAAGTTTGTGACTGTGGAACAAACTCTCTCTGTTTTCCCAATAATTTTTAGCTTGCAACTTGACTTCTGGACTTGTTAGAAAAATAGATTCCTTTGACCTGACCCCTAGGCAGGGCAGGAGTTAGTGTTTCCATTTTATAGGTAAAGGAATTGAGGCTTAGAGGAATGAAGCACTTTGTTCATAAGGCTGCAGAATCAGTGGTGGGGCTAGCATGAAAAACCATTAATCATTTGAATTATCAGTTTGTGCAATCTCTTTGCTTTCTCCCCTTACCCGGTCAGTGTGCATACACACTTGGCAGACTGCAGCATGAGGGGGCAGAGCAAGTCTAAGAGCAGGCTTTGCAGACTCTGCAGGGAATCACATTCATAACTATCCATTGCAAAGCCAGTCACATGGGAACCTGTTCATAAGGGTCACACTTTCTCTCTCCTTTCACTCCACATGGTTGCCATGATTTCCATCCTAGTCAAAGACTGGCCTAGTGCAAGTAAGAGTGGAAACCAGGCTAGTGAAAACATCAGATTGTGGCAGCAAATGACCCTGTGGGCACCAGCTGTAAAGCAGTGAGCCATTGTCCCTGGGCACCTCTGGGATGGGGTGATGGGGGTGCCAGCTGGTTCTCTCTTTTAAATCTGGGCTGCTTACCCTCTTTCCTTCCCTTTCATGCAGATTGTAATGTAGCAGACCCAGCCATGACGGCCCCACAGCTGGGTCCTGGCCAAGCCACCCAACTTCCCCTCAGTGAAAGCAGTGCACCAGGGCCCCCACATGGGCCTCCCCCAGGCCTTCGGCCTGATGCCCCCGGGGGCGGAGGTGGCCCTGGAAAGCCTCCCTCACAGTTTGTGTATGTCTTCACCACTCACCTGGCCAACACGTAAGTGCCTTGGGGTGAGCCAAGCTTGCTGTCTTTTTTTTTTTTTAAGATTTTATGTATGTATGTATGTATATATGTATGTATATATTTATTTAGAGGGAAAGGGAAGGAGAAAGAGAGGGAGAGAAACATCAATGTGTGGTTGCCTCTTGTATGCCCCCTACTGGGGACCCAGCCTGCAACCCAGGCATGTGCCCCAACTGGGAATCAAACTGGCCACCCCTTGGTTTGCAGGCTGTCACTCAATCCACTGAGCTGCAACAGCCAGGGCCAAACTTGCTGTCTTTATCCAGCACCCCTGAGCCTGGGGTCCTGAGTGAGCACCCATAGGGGGCCAGGGTTGGGTTGGGTTGGGTTGGGTGAAGGTGAGGGCTCCTTCCTGCCTATCTGAGCTATTTGTGCCCAACTCCTATGCAGGGCTGCGGAGGCAGTACTACAGGGCCAGGCTGACTCCATCCTTGCCTACCACCAGCAGAATGTGCCCCGGGCCAAGCTTGACCAGGTGAGTATGGTGCTTGGTCCAGGCATGGTGCTTCTATTAATAACCAGATTGGCTGGTGCATCCTCTTACTGCCTCATGCTCTGCCTCTGTCTTCTTGCAGGCCTCCAAAGTGCTGCCCACCCCAGAACCGCTACCCTTGAGCACATCATCAGCAGGCACACCACAGTCCCAGGCACCTCCACTGCCACCACTACCACCTCCAGCCCCTGGTAGTGTCCCCCCTGCTCTGCCTTCTGAGGGACCGCCTGAGGACACCAATCAGGACCTGACACCCAACTCAGTGGGAGCTGCCAGCACGGGCGGTGGGACTGGGGGTACCCACCCTAATACCCCTACAACTGCTGCCAACAACAATCCTCTGCCTCCTGGAGGAGACCCCAGCAGTGCCCCTGGCTCTGCCCTACTAGGGGAGTCTGCCCCCACAGGAAATGGGCAGCGGAGCCTGGTGGGCTCAGAGGGCCTGTCCAAGGAGCAGCTGGAGCATCGAGAACGTTCCCTCCAGACACTTCGAGACATTGAGCGGCTGTTGCTCCGCAGCGGGGAGACTGAGCCTTTCCTCAAGGGGCCCCCGGGAGGAGCAGGTGAGGGGGGACCACCAGCACAAGCCCATCTTGCCCCCCAGCAGCCACCCACGGCCCCTCCCAGTGGGCTGAAGAAGTATGAGGAGCCCTTGCAGTCCATGATTTCTCAGACACAGAGCCTAGGGGGCCCCTCGTTGGAGCATGAAGTGCCTGGGCATCCCCCGGGCGGGGATATGGGGCAGCAGATGAACATGATGATGCAGAGGCTGGGCCAGGACAGCCTGACACCAGAGCAGGTGGCCTGGCGCAAGCTGCAGGAAGAGTACTATGAGGAGAAGCGGCGGAAGGAGGAGCAGATTGGGCTGCATGGGGGCCGGCCTCTGCAAGACATGATGGGCATGGGGGCCATGATGGTGAGGGGGCCACCGCCTCCCTATCACAGCAAGCCTGGGGATCAGTGGCCACCTGGAATGGGCACACAGCTGCGGGGACCCATGGATGTCCAAGATCCCATGCAGCTCCGGGGCGGACCTCCCTTCCCCGGCCCCCGTTTCCCAGGCAACCAGATGCAGCGGGTGCCTGGGTTTGGGGGCATGCAGGGTATGCCAATGGAGGTGCCTATGAATGCTATGCAGAGGCCTGTGAGGCCAGGTATGGGCTGGACTGAAGACTTACCCCCAATGGGGGCGCCCAGCAATTTTACCCAGAACCCTGTGCCCTATCCAGGTGGGCAGAATGAAGCAGAACGATTCATGACCCCTCGGGTTCGTGAGGAGCTGCTGCGGCACCAACTGCTGGAGAAGCGGTCACTGGGCATGCAGCGCCCTGTGGGCATGGCCAGTGGTGGTGGCATGGGGCAGGGAGTGGAGATGGAACGGATGATGCAGGCGCACAGGCAGATGGATCCAGCCATGTTCCCTGGGCAAATGGCTGGTGGTGAGGGACTGGCAGGCACTCCCATGGGCATGGAGTTTGGTGGAGGCCGGGGCCTTCTGAGCCCCACCATGGGCCAGTCTGGGCTGAGGGAGGTGGACCCACCCTTGGGGCCAGGCAACCTCAACATGAACATGAATGTGAACATGAACATGAACATGAACTTGAATGTACAGATGACCCCGCAGCAGCAAATGCTGATGTCACAGAAGATGCGGGGTCCTGGGGACATGATGGGGCCACAGGGCCTCAGTCCTGAGGATATGGCCCGAGTACGGGCTCAGAACAGCAGTGGCATGGTAGGCGGTTCGCAGAAGATGCTGGTGCCCTCACAGTTTCCCAACCAGGGCCAGCAGGGGTTCTCGGGGGGCCAAGGGCCCTACCAAGCCCTGCCACAGGACATGGGCAATACCCAAGATATATTCAGCCCTGACCAGAACTCAATGTCCATGGGCAATGTGGGGACAACCCGGCTTAGCCACATGCCTCTGCCCCCTGCGTCCAATCCTTCAGGGCCTGTACATTCAGCTCCAAATCGGGGGCTGGGTAGACGGCCTTCAGACCTTACCATCAGTATTAATCAGATGGGCTCGCCAGGCATGGGGCACCTGAAGTCACCCACACTTAGCCAGGTGCACTCACCCCTGGTCACCTCGCCCACTGTCAACCTGAAGTCACCCCAGACTCCCTCACAGATGGTGCCCTTGCCTTCTGCCAATCCACCAGGACCTCTCAAGTCACCCCAGGTCCTCAGCTCCTCTCTCAGTGTCCGTTCGCCCACTGGCTCTCCCAGCAGGCTCAAGTCTCCTCCCATGGCGGTGCCTTCTCCAGGCTGGGTTGCCTCACCCAAGACAGCCATGCCCAGCCCTGGGGTCCCTCAGAACAAGCAGCCGCCTCTCAACATGAACTCTTCCACCACCCTAGGCAACATGGAACAGGGTGAGTCAGCTCAGCTGAGCAAATGAGCATTGAACTGTGGCACTGGGAGTCTCCTAGGTGCATGGCTCTGCTTGAGGGGCAGATATTGGCATTTGGGTGTGGGCTTTAGCACATGCTAATCTCCCAGGCATTTTCAGGGGCTCACACTTGGGATTTCATTGCTTGGGATCCTGTGACTGCAGAAACTGGAGAAGGTTGGGGTGGGGGGACTGTAGTGATAAGTACGCAGGGCTCTGTGTTCAGTGGGATGTCTGAATCAAGGTGTGCCTGGAGGAATCGGGGAGATTTGGGAGCTGACCTCTCCCGAACAGCCATATTTATTTCCCCTGGCCAGTAACCCCCTGCTCTTTTTGTCTTCCTGCTTCTGTAGGTGCCCTCCCACCTAGTGGTTCCCGGAGCAGCTCCTCAGCGCCTCCCGCCAACCCTCCCAGTGGCCTCATGAACCCCAGCCTGCCATTTACTTCCTCCCCAGATCCCACACCTTCCCAGAACCCTCTGTCATTGATGATGTCCCAGATGTCCAAGTATGCCATGCCCAGCTCCACCCCGCTCTACCACAATGCCATCAAGACCATTGCCACCTCAGATGATGAACTGCTGCCTGATCGGCCCCTGCTACCCCCGCCGCCACCACCGCAGGGCTCCGGGCCAGGTGCGAGGACAGGAAGGTGGCCACAGGGAGAGGAGTTGATAAGGGCATTGAGGGTGGGGTGAGTGAGCATGGCCAGCAATCACCCCTGTGGTCATGCTGCCTTTTATGTGCTTCCAGAGGGCCCTGGGAGTGAGGGTGTGATGTCCTGGGACACAGTTCTTACTTGCAGAGTCATTTAGTGGAACCAAGCCCAGGGCACTTGAGCAGTCTTGTAGCATCCCTGCAGTGTACATGGCAAACTGGGCCAGAAACTGGCTCTCTTGGCTTCTAACCTAAATGCCTCAAGTCCCTTTCCTTGCAACCAGGGCAGGCCAATGGTGAAAGACCTCATCCTTGGCACTGGCTGGGTGCACATAGTTCCTCATCCTCTTTTTTCTTTCCCCACAGGGATCAGCAATAACCAGTCCAACCAGATGCACCTGAACTCAGCTGCTGCCCAAAGCCCCATGGGCATGAATCTGCCAGGCCAGCAGCCCCTGTCCCATGAGCCCCCACCTACCATGTTGCCCTCCCCCACCCCTCTGGGTTCCAACATTCCACTGCACCCCAATGCTCAGGGGACAGGGGGACCACCTCAAAATTCAATGATGATGGCTCCAGGGGGCCCAGACTCCCTCAATACCCCCTGTGGCCCTGTGCCCAGCTCCTCCCAGGTGATGTCCTTCCCACCTCGGCTGCAGCAGCCCCATGGTGCCATGGCTCCTGGCGGGGGTGGAGGTGGGGGGCCTGGCCTGCAGCAGCACTACCCTTCAGGCATGCCCCTGCCCCCTGAAGACCTGCCCAACCAGCCACCTGGCCCCATGCCCCCTCAGCAGCACCTGATGGGCAAAGGCATGGCTGGGCGCATGGGCGAAGCATATCCACCGGGTGTGCTCCCTGGGGTGGCATCAGTGCTGAATGACCCTGAGCTGAGCGAGGTGATCCGGCCCACTCCAACAGGAATCCCTGAATTCGACTTGTCAAGAATCATCCCCTCTGAGAAGCCAAGCAGCACCCTCCAGTACTTCCCCAAGAGCGAGAACCAGCCCCCCAAAGCCCAGCCCCCCAACCTCCATCTCATGAACTTGCAGAACATGATGGCTGAGCAAACTCCCTCACGGGCCCCCAACCTCCCAGGCCAGCAGGGCGTCCAGCGGGGGCTCAACATGTCGATGTGCCACCCTGGACAGATGTCCTTGCTGGGCAGGACAGGTGTGCCCCCACAGCAAGGCATGGTGCCTCATGGCTTGCACCAGGGGGTCATGTCTCCTCCACAAAGCCTCATGACCCAGCAGAATTTCATGCTGATGAAGCAGCGGGGCATGGGTGCCGAGGTCTACAGCCAGCCCCCCCACATGCTCTCCCCACAGGGCTCCCTCATGGGCCCTCCGCCCCAGCAGAACCTCATGGTGTCCCACCCCTTGCGGCAGCGCAGTGTGTCTCTGGACAGCCAGATGGGCTACCTCCCTGCACCAGGCAGCATGGCCAACCTGCCCTTCTAGCACTCCATTATCGGGTCTGGAGCTGGGGCAATATTGCAAATATGATAACCTAAAAATATTCTCCTCATGTTGGGATGACCTGGGGTCAAGGGGCGGGTTGGAAGGGGTGGGAGGGGGCTTGTGTGGGGAATGGCGTTTGTGGCAACCAGATGTGTTGGCAGCTTAGTGGGAATGGCAGAGTGGGGTGGGGGGCTTTGGGTAGGGGTTTGTTCCATTTTGGCCACCAGAATGCCCCTCCCTTACTCCCAAGACCTATGGAACTTCTTCCCTATGTCTCTGCACTCGCCTTCATTCAGCTGTGTATGGAATCCTTTGGGGAGAGAGGAAGGGGAAGTGAAATTTCTGTTCTCTATCCCTTTCCTTTCTGCCGCTATCTTTTCAGTGTTTCAGCTTCACTTTTCTTCTCGTGGTTATTCTACTCCCACCTGGTTCTCCTGTCCTCTTCCTGTTGATGTAGCTGTCCCCCTCTCCCACCCTTCCCCGCAGGTGGCTGGCCAGGTGGGCAGGTGCCAGCTGTAGCTGTAAATAGAGAGCTGCGCTTTTGTGCTGGTTTGTATGTGTGCTGTATTTCTGTGTTTTGATAGAAGTCACACAAAAAAGGGATAAAAGAAACCCCCCTTTTTTCAAATTATTGCCTGTTCCATTCTTCTGGACCCAGGGGCATGCAGTCTTAATACACCTATGCACTGTTAGCAGCATTTCTGGGTCCATAAAAGATAGATACCATTCTGGTCTCCTCCCCAAATGGTGAAATGACATACACCACCCTAAATGGCAGTCAGACCACCTAGGCTTTAACCTGGTAAGCCCCAGCAGGGCTGAGACCCCCAGGACAGTGATTGATTCAGGAGAAAGTGTGTGCATGCATTTGTGTTTGCCCCACACAGGTGACATGGGCCCCTGGTTTCCCAGTTGTAGATGTCTGGTGTCTCCTGCTGCTACATCTTAGCAAGAGCTTGAAGTCCTTGGTCACCAGTCTGGGATGAAGGAAAGGAGAAAGGTGAAGGCTGTGTGGCCCCCTTGAGTGGAGCCATGGAGGAAAGGCCTGCGGCCTGGATGGTCCTGTGCCTGCTGCAGTAGCCCTGGGCCAGGTAACCCTCATGGCTCTGATTCTTCCAGAGGCTGTCACCTACTTCTATCGACAAAGGAGGAAGGAAAAGGGTTTGGCCCAGTCAGTCTCTGTCCCACCATCCTCCACCCACTGAGGATGGATTAGAGAAAGTTGGAATAGGGGAGCATCCTGTTGACTTTTCTCTGCCTGCCACCCACTCACTGGCAGAGCCCTCTGCGCAGGGGTCAGGGCTCTGCCCACCCAGGCACAGTTACTGCCTCCCTCTCAACCCCAGAAGAGCTCCCCACCCACCTCTGGTCAGAGCCGAAGCCATATAAGACTGGGTGTTTTGCCCCCCAACCCCACCCCACTGCCTTTGCCCCAGGAGTAAAACACTTCTCTTTTTCTTTCTTTCCTCTCTTGTAAGGTGGCGAGGCAGTTCCCTTCCTGGCTGAGGCCTCCAGGGCCAGGGGTCATTTTTAGATAAGGTGTCTTCTGCCAGGGCCCCATGCTCAGCCTTCCTGACCTGCAGGGCCTGGTCTCACATTGGCAGCTGTGGTACAAAGGGAATTTGCCCCTCCTTCTCCCAGTCTGGTGCTGTCCTCAGACCACTGTCAGCCAGGTGAAGCACTTCTTCCCTGGCTGACTTAAGGCTTCGGCCTCCCCCAGCACTTTCCAGGGCCCAGGAGCCAGGCCTGTATATCCAAGAGCCACCTGTCCTCCATCCAGCCAGGTGCTTTGCCTGCCCTGTCTCAACCTACACCTGTGCCCATGAGCCCCCCACTTCTGACCCCAAATTCTCCAAACTGACTCTTAAGTGTTTCCTGCCCAGATGAGAGGGGTCAGACTGCAAAGGGCACAGTGCTCTCCTCATTCTCCTCTCCCACCTACACCATCAGAGTAAATTTTCAAGATAAACTCCACAGCCCAGCCTACTTCCCTCCATCCATGGCCATAACCCCAGCCATTTTGTACCATTATATAAATATATATATATACATATATATATAAATATAAATATATAAATACAATATGTGAAGACATCTTCTTGGTTTTTATTTTGAAACAATTTTTAGGCTTGTTCTGGGGGTCTCTGTGCTGCCTGTACTGTACTGACCTGTTTTATAGGTGCCTTTTTATTAAAAAGAGAAAATTAAAAATCTAATTTCTTGCTTTTTTACTTTCATGTCTGGCTCCTCTAGTGCCCAGCTTGCTGTTGGATGCTGGGAGGAAAAAGGAAGACCCCAGAGCTTCCCCAGTATTCAGTGGTGAAAGCACAGTGCCTGGATCATATCCCTGACTTCCCTTGTGGGGTCCTCCTAGGGAACTTGGCTGATTGGCTTGAGTGGGAGTAGGCAACTCAGATGTGCCCTCAGCAAGTTACTTGCTGTCTGACTCCAGGTAGACCAAAGGCTGGGGTGGAACAGGGAGAGCAGGTGGTCTGGTTGGGTGAGCATGCATAGAGCAATTTCCCCTGTTCCATCTGAGTGGTGTCCTCTCGAGGCCAGGGCCCTGCTTCCTGGGGTCTAGGGACTTCCCTGCCCAGGCCTGTTTCTCACACTGTGTAGCCAAAGGGGATGCCACAGGTGGCTCTTGTTGAGGCCCAGAGAGCCTGTGTCCTGGGCTTGGCCTCCGCTATATGAGTTGACTCCCAGAAGCCTTCCTTTTTCCTCTTTCTTCTCAGGGATGTGTACATATTGGTTCTGACTTCTAGCTATTTTAGCTAAGTGCTCTCTGCTGTGGTTGGGACCCTTCTGCTGCTTGAGGAGGTTCTCCTGGCTGTGTGACTCACTGGGAGAGGCAGGGAGGGACTACTCTGCCTTCTCCATCAGTGCCCAGAACCCTGCCCTGGAAGCTCTCCACCTTGGGCAGAGGAGATAGCTAGCATTGGTTTATAATTATTCCTTCTTGGGACTGGGGAAGGAGAATCTCCCCCCCCCCCCTGTTTGTGCTCCTTTATGTGGCTCAGCCTTAATTCTTCTCTAGGACACTGGCTGGTCTCTCTGAGTATGTGTGGAATCTTCCTTCAATCTGTAGAACCACCCAGGGCCCAGTGACAAGGAGCTGGTCTAGTACCATTTCGGTTAGAGCCAGGGGCAGCTATCTGATCTGAGTCGTATGAGCTTCCTGTTTAGTCAATATGCTGCATGCCTGATGGCCTGGCAGATATGTTTGTTACAGACTAAGACATGTTAAGGCCACATTCTGTTGCCAGCCGGCATTTTCTCAGTCTTAATCTCCATCCATCCCTTGGTGTTCAACTTTTAACCTCTTTTGGCAGATGGGGTGGGAGGAAAGCTGGGTAGATGATTGAGTGAGTTCTGGGAGGGTAACGACTTCCCATTTCTAAGATAGAAGTAAATTTGTTTCTCGAACTTTGGGTGGTTAAAATGAGAGTAGGCATATGGGACCCTCAGCCCAAGGTAATTCAGATGGGCACAGGTATCCTTTGTTTTGCCTTTTAGCTGCTTTTCCTTCACTGGACTCCAGCCTAGCCCCAGGGTTGGGAGAAGAGCTGGCAAGAATGTCCTGGAAAGGTGTGTTGATTCATCTAGCTGTCCCATGTAAGGACACCGGCCAAAGTGACCTAATAGGATCCCAGCTCCTATTGGAAGGGTTCCAGCATCAGTGCATCCCCCAAGAAAGTAGAAACAAAGCAGGGCTGGAACCTAGAAGGTGGTGAGGGAGGTGGCATTCTCTGACTCAGAGAGACTGCTTTTGCGCCAACTAGGGAAGAACTGGCAAAGGGAAACGGGACCCGCACAGCCCAGCTTGGTCAGAATTCGTGACAGGTCCCCACGGAACTTCACTCCTGCAAAGGTGTAGAGCATGGGATTAAGACAGCAGTGGGCCAGGCCCAGGAATTCACTCATGGTGATGGCCACAGAGAGATAGCTATTCAGCTCACAGCTACTGCCCATGGCCTTCAGCCTTGCCAGGGTGTCCAGAAAAATGATGATGTGGTAGGGTGACCAGCAGAGAAAGAAGACACTTGTCACCAGGATGGCCACCCTAACTGCTTTCTGCCGCTGAGGGCGACGTTGGGCCTGGCACAGCCTGTGTACCACCCCTACATAGCACCAGCCCATCACTAGCATTGGCAGCAGGAATCCCCCAAAATGGTAGAGGAAGCGGGAGGTGAACCAGGCATTGGTTTCAGCTTGGTTCTCTTGGGAAAAGGTGCAGAGTGGCAGAGAGTCATTGTGATGGGGTTGGCTGACCTTGGCGAAGAGAATCTCTGGCAAAGCAAAGAAGAAGCCTGCCAGCCAGATGGTCGCACAGGTGATATGGATGGAGAGGAGGCGGCGATGGCGGTAGGTGTGGACGGCGTGGACAATGGCCAAGTAGCGGTCCACAGCAATGCAAGCCAGGAGTAGGCTGCTGCAGTAGAAGTTGATCTTGTGCAGAGCAATCACGGTTTTGCAGAGGAAGGTGCCCAGGACCCAGCCAACAGAGCCCTCAGCCACGGCAAAGGGCAAGATGAAGACCAGCAGGAGGTCTGCCACTGCCAAGTGGAACAGGAAGGTCTCGGTGGAGCTGCGTGTCTGCCGATGTCGCTCCAGGATCACCAACACCAAGATGTTGCCCATCATACCCAGGAGGAAGATGAGGCCATAGGCCACAGGCATGAACACAGCCTTGAAGGAGGTCAGGAGGGGCCCCTCATCTGTGGAGCAGAAGTGATTTTCCGGTAGGGGGTTCTCCGTGCTGTCATTGTAGTTACCTAATTCCTTGTACTGCATGGGCAAGGAGACAGGAGGGCAGAGAACTGAGGACCCATCTTTCCTCCAGGAGAGGGACCCTGACTACCTTGTAGACTTTCCCTACCTCCCAGGCTAACTGCTTTTGTTCCTGCACTCTCAATATGTCCCACTGACCAAATCCCGATTTCTCGTTACATGTCGTTAAACAAATCATTTTACCTTTTCCAACTTTAGCTTTCATCTGTAAAAGGGACTAATTGCTCACAGGGTAGTGATGAAGATGAAAGGAGATACATGGTGTGGACATGTTTCACAAACCCTGAAGGGCTGTGCACCTATAAGTGATTCTGTGTGTGTGTCCTCAGGTTTGGAAGGCTGCAGGCTCAGCAGCTGGGATCAGGACTTCAGTTTGGGAATGGCTCTAGTTGGGACAAAGAACCATCTTGTCCAATTTCTAAAACCTAGGATCCCACTGATAAAATGGGTGCTGATGTGGCCTGCTGGCTTCCTCTTGAATTGTCCCCCTATTCCTGTCTGTTGTCATTGTAACTGAAATTATAGTAATAGCCTCCTAATACAATTCACAACAGGCTCTGCACAACAGGCTCAGGTATGTAATATTCCTATTTTACCAATGTGTCTTGCTAAAGATCAGGTCTGTTTCAAGCCACTTGATCTAACCCCAGAGCCAATACTTCCACTGCCACTAGGCAGCAGTGCCCTGGCCTCCCTCTCTGCTACTTATCATCACTAGCAAGCTCCATGCTTGGCTCTCTGCCAACAGTAAGGACAGCTTCAGAAGCAGAAGGAAGTGAAGGAGACCAGGCATGGGGGGAGTAAGCCTGTTCCAAGTGGAGGGGATGTGTCCACTCTCTCCGGAAGCTCCCTCTTCCCCAGCCTCCCCAACCCCCTCCCTTCCCTAGCCCCTCCCTGCAGCAGGGCTCAGGTTGTTTACCCAGCTAACCACAAAGGAAGAGGGGGGTTGGTTGTGCCTGTTTTCATACCTTTCACTCACAGCTGTCCCCTTGCACCTGCTCCACCTTACTTCCCAGCTCTGTTCTTCCCACCCCTCCTCTAATAGACTATGGCATTGGTCTCCATGGCATTTCAAAACCAATTATAACCAAGTACTGTGGGTTAAAAAAAAACAGTCTATAATCAATGAGTGCTGGGAGGGAGAAGATGGGAGAAGGTATTATGTACCATGGTTCTGGGTGGTCTCATGCTGCCCTCCTGCCAGGAAAGTAATCCTGCACAAGAAGGGGTGATTGCAATGGCACCCAGGGACCCCAGGTGTGGGTCATACACTCAGTCTCAGTGGCAGGCAGACCCATTCCTCAATGTGGGTCTTTTCCTTCTGGTCCCTAGGGTAGGTGGCTTTGAGAAAAGGGGGTGAGGAGATACATTAGTACAATGGCAGAGCCATCTGCTCACACCCCACAGCAGCATCCCTCTGCCAACACCTCAGTCCAGCCCTTTTTCACCCTAATGCTCATAACTATGGTCTCTTCATGGGTTTTCACTCTTACCCATCTCCTGCACAGAGGACAGATGAATTTTCCAGTCCACAAATCCCTAACATATCAGTGTCCTGCTTAAAGTTCTTTACTGGTTCCCATTTACTTAAAAACTTTTTTTTTTCAGTTCATATTGAATAGCAAAATCAGTTATAAGAAAAGTCATCTTTTGTGAGAGAGAGTGAGATTGGAGTAAGCTAACTTCAGTGCTTTCACACAATAGAAAATAATGCAGTGCTCAAAAAGGAATGGGGTTCATATTCTCTTAGGGAAAGATATTTAACCCATATTGCTCAATTTCAGAACCAATTGCTTAGCATTTCTGCCGCATGATCCCATTGCCTTCTTTTGCTAGGGTTGGGGGAGGGGAGGTAGACTTCAGCCTCCACTTCTTACCTTTAAACTTGAGTTCTCCACTCTTGGCTCATGTGGTGTTTCACACATAAGCGTTTTTTTGTTTAAGAAAATGATTCTAGTCCTGACTGGGTGGCTCAGTTGGTTGGAGCATAATCCTCTACACCAAGTGGTTGGGGGTTTGATTCCCTGTCAAGGGATATACCCAGGTTGCAGGTTCACTCCCTGGTTGGGGCTATGGGAGGTAACAAATCCATGTTTCTCTGTCACATCGATGTTTCTCTCTCTTTCTCTCCCTTCCTTTGTTTCTAAAATCAATAAACATACATAATTTTTTTTAAATAAAGTGGTTCTACTTTCATTTGAAAACCCTGAAATTGCAGGGTGAGTTCTAAATACCTCCTGAGGACCTTTAAATCCCTACAAAATATATATTCTTCTAACCTTTCAAACCTCATCTTCTACTCTATGGCTTTAGACAGCCTATCTTCTAGGCTCATTATTCCATTGGCTGCCTGCCCTCAACACTCCAGCACATTCTGGTCTCTAAAACTTTGCTCAAACTTTTACTTTTGCTGAGCAGTCCTTAAATGTGCCTGTCTAATTCCTATGCCTCCTTCAAGGGTCCACTCAACCCATCCTCCTATCTCCTTCCTAGCTCTTCCATTTGGAATTACATTCTCTTTTCCTACATTATGTGTGCATTTATTACAACACTCAGAGTTGGGGTATCCATTTCCTCTCCAGATGAGGAGCTCTTGAGGGTAGGACTTCTGTAGCTACTTTACAAGGCTATGTGATTTTTTAAAAAAAAAGATTTTATTTATTTTTAGAGAGAGGAAGGGAAAGAGAAAGAGAGGGAGAGAAACATCAATGTGTGGTTGCCTCTCAAGAGCCCCATAATGGGGACCTGGCCTGCAACTCAGGCATGCACCCTGATTGAGAATCAAACTGGCGACCCTTGGTTCACAGGCTGGTGCTCAATCCACTGAGCCACACCAACCAGGGCAGCCTTACAAGGCTGTGTGTTTTACACATGAAGGACATGCAACAAATGTGTCCTGAACTTCTCTGGGAGCAGTTTCCCAGAGAAGGCCAGGGGCCCTTGTAGTCAGTCTTTAGGCAAGTCCCTCTGTGTCTCAGTGGGCATTCAGACACTTTTTTTTTTTTGCCATTCTGCAGTTCCTGCCTCTTCCCAATGCCCTTGACAGCCCAGAGCCTATCTTGAGTTCTCTCTCTGTATTGGGAGCTATTTCCAATATCATCATTGAATACAACCATTGACTCATACTGAAATTCAGCAGGAGTTAGAGGGGAAAACAGTAAAATGAGCAGTCTTCATGCAGAGGAAAGCAATTCAGAAGGAGGAGAGATGCAGAGCTTGTAGTCAGTGGGGTTAGCCTCTACCTACCTTGGCAGTGGTGGGAGCCTGGTTGTCTGTCCTACTGCCCTGTTGAGGGCTTAGGTGTGGCCAGCCTGTTTGGTCATGAGGTGCTTTACGAGAAACACTCGAGTTTGTACTCTCTAAAACATCCATGTTGATTGGTTTATTTTTCATTTAAAGCCAGTGCAGTGGGATGTGGGGGCCCCATCTCCCAAGAACCCAGGTTTAGATGAGGGTTGCGGGGTTAAGGTATAGTTTCTTCCTCCTTGCTGAGAGGTATTGTTTGGCAAAGTGCTCAGGCAAAGAGGGGAAGATGAGAGAAAGCTGTTTTGAGGGGTACTGGGAGTTGGCAATACATCTCAGCAGGAGGTATCACAGACGTTTTGAGGGCTGGGGAGTGGCAAATGTTAAAGCCACTTACTGTACCCAGGGGATTAGGCACCCTATTCTTCCCCAAAACAAGCAAGATTGGCTCTGGCCTGGTGGCAGGTGAAGAATCAGGAATCCTGAATACCACCATAAGGGGTGGGGTGCCGAAGTGTGGTCTCCAAGATTCACACCAAGAGGGAGGACAATGCTGGCAGTCTGGCCCAGCAGTAATGGATCCTCTCCTCTCTCACACTTTCACGCATGCATACACATACTCTGACAGCAGCACGAACCCTGTATGGATAAGGATGTGTCCAGGTTGGGCCACAATAGTGTGGGGTGTAGGCCAGTACCTGGTGGACTGGCCTTACACTGTCCCATCCCCAGCCTTACACATTGGGCAGGAACCCATGCCCCAAAGAAGGCAAGAAAACATGATAACTGGGATGAAGTCAAGTACAGAGCCAGGAACATGGGGAGAAAATTGCTGTGAGCACTGGGGATGGGACGGGAAGGGGCTAGAACATTCTGTGTCCTGGTTTTTAGGTGCCAGAAGAAGGGAAGATGGGGGGATTACAAATGTTACTCTTCTCCCTTTCCTTCTTTCCTCTGCCCCTCCCTTCTTTCTTTCCTCAGGAGCCACTGTAGGACCCAGGTCCCTCTACATAATTAAGGTCTCCAAGCCCCATCTGACTTCAAGTAATGAGGCTGCCTTACTGCCCTGCACTGGCCAGCATGAAGGTTGGCTAACATTTAGGGACTGGCATTCTAAAAGTAGGTGGAGCAGGGAGGTGTCTGGGACATTCCCCAGGGATATGTCCTGGATCCTCTTCTCTTTTACACTTGCTGCCCTGGATGACATGGTTGGAGGACACTTTAGGGCAATGCAGAGTTCTTCACAATCTGGAACTATGAGCTCAAACTGACCAGATGAAATTGATAGGGAAAAATATAGAAGTACACTCAGTTTAAACCTCCAACTGTCCAGGGACAAGTTGGTGAAGATCTAGCTTGACAACAGTTTATGAGAAAGACCTGAGAGTTTGTTGACTGGAAGCTTAGGATGAGTCAACTGGGTGACGTGACAACCAGAAGTGTTACTGCTACTTTACTGTAGGTAACCAGAAGCCTACAGGTGGGTATCTGGCACCAGCCCAGTTTGCTTGGTCCGGACAAGGATGACCAGTTTGCTGAGAGGTCTGATATCCCCACCTTGGGAGGACATTTTCAGGCACAGGGGTGTAGAATCTAGTGAAGAGAAGACTTGAGTCCTGGAGAGCTGTCTTCCTCAAGGACTGGCAAGAGACCCCATGGATAAGAGGGAAAGCTGGTCTTATTAAGTGAGGTTCTAGAGGGCAGACCAGGAGGAATGGGCAGAGGTTGGGGTTTGGGCTGTTTCAGTTAGAGGAGGAGAAAGAACCTTTTAACAGGCAGAACTGTACAACAATGGGTTGGGGTCCTTGGGAGGAAGAGGAATGTTTGAGCCCTAGTGTGTGGGAAGGGAGCCCTCTTCCAGAAAGAAGACTGGACCCTGCCCTCAAGTGCCATTTGCTTCCACCTCCTAGATACTTGGGTTCTCTGGCTGTCATGACCTACCCAGGGCTGAGCTAGTTCTTACCATGATCTTCATGTCATTCAGCACCTGAGTGGGAGCTATTTGTTTCTGTCATCTGTCTGTCTTGCAGCCAATGAATGCCCCAGCCTGTCTTTGCTTCTTAGCATCAAGGAATGGGACAGGGTTCCTAAGTGCATGCCTCACCCAAGCAGAGACTTAGAACTCCAGGGCCCTGAGGCATCTACACACAGATGTAGATCATCACTCTGACTATAAGCAGCACACACAGGCTCATCTTCTTTTATGTCCTTGTCAGGGTATTCCAAGCCAAGAGTCAGGAGCTGTGAGTGGAGCCAGCCCTTCTCATTCTACCCTTCAGTGGCTTGAGGGGTGTGGGGATCTGGAGGACTGAGACTGGGCTGAGGGTGAGGGTAGATGTCTGCATCCTGTACTCATATCTTCCTTTGGAGGACCACACTCCCCAAAGATCATGAGTCTGGTTTGCCATTTGTCAAACTTCTCCTTTCCTTGTCCTCACCCTTCAGGAGTGAGCCTGCCAGGCTCCTTTTCCATCTCTATCCAAGGGCTTCAGCTGTTAGGAACATGGTACTACTTGGGATGTAGTTCTGGGGGGAGACTTTAAACTACCCTACCTCTGCACTGAGTCTTTAGATTTAAGGAAGTCCACCTTGGCACTCTGAATCAATTTGCACTTTGGAGACAGAGTCACATAGTCTGAGGGACAGGTAGATGGCTCCTAGGTGTGTATTGATTTGAAATAT
Organism: Trachops cirrhosus; assembly: GCA_028533065.1. Lineage (NCBI taxonomy): Eukaryota > Metazoa > Chordata > Mammalia > Chiroptera > Phyllostomidae > Trachops > Trachops cirrhosus. The sequence continues at coordinate 77,428,932 of CM052543.1, read as the reverse complement.
TTTGCCTCATCATTTCTGAAAGAATACTCATTCTTGTTTCCTGATTCTCAGTGCAAAACCCATGGCCACTTTTTATGCCATGGTGCCAGAATGGACCAGCCTCAAGGAAGGCAAGAATTCCTTGATGGAAACTATGGTCTGTGTGCCTGAGCCCAGATTCACTCCAATGCTGACCACTCACCAGGCTGGCCCTGGTTTCTCCCTCATCTTGAGCCCTGCAACCACACCCACTTGGGGCCTTCTCCACTGTGGCTCTTCTGGGACTTTTGACTTGGTTGCGGGGGCACCCTCCCTTCCCCCAAGATAAAGCCCAGAAATGCCTGCACTAGTTTTGGTTCCTCTTCTTCACGTGTCCTTAATGAAATGAGATTACACGTGGATGGGCTTTGCAGCCTGTGCTGCTGTAATCACACTGAAGTCATAGTTTACAGGGGCAATCACTGGGGAGGGGTCAGGGGAAGCCAGGCCCTGAGGTTGGGCCAGCTTCTCCCTATTCTATAGCGGCTTCTTCTCCTGGATGGTATGCAGGGTGGGGCTGGAGGTGCAGTTTATGACTGCACCCCCGGTAGGCACCCCAGCTTCTGGTTCTGTTGAGAGGAGGCTCCATGCTCTCAGAGGCTTTTCTATGTCTGCCTGGACTTGCCTCCCCACCAGGATGAGTCCCTGACATGCTCGCCCAGGGACCTGTATATTTAGCCATCTAGGTTTTTTTTTTTTCAGTTTGGAATCTTCATTCATAGGATTAGCAGGCCCTCTTAAGAAAATGGACATTTTAAGCAGCTAGAGTTGATCTTAGATTTCAAAAGGAGAAAGGAGACACAGGATGACCAACACTTGGCTTATGGCCAAGAGCCCCTAGTTCTTAACCCAACATTGGAGTGTAGAAACCAGTGTTCTAGAAAAATAAACCAATATGTGGTTTGGACTAGGATAGGAAGAGAAATAGGAAGCAAAAGGAATGGAAGCTAGACTAACTCCTAGAGAAAAGGTGAGCTAAGACTTTCTTTAATGAATCACAATAAATATTTATTGAGAAGTGGCTACATGCAACACTCTTCTACTCTGCCACCCCAGGGTTTCTGTGCTGAGACACTATCAGGGAGACTGTCAAAACTGCTCAAGGCCCTTCTGTGAATGGGTGGGGCTGGAGGGAGAGTCTGTGCTTCTGAGGGGCCACAGCTCTAGGGAGAGAGTGTGAAGGAGGTAAGTGCAGGTGAAACAAGGCACTGGGAGCTGGTTGAAGAAGAGCTCCAGAGCCTGTATGGTCCCAAGACTCTTGGGCTCCAGGCTAGACCCTGACTGAGGGGATTCTGGCACACTGGGATGCCTAGTTCAAGACCACTCCTTTGAAGTGCGACATGAAGCAAGGCACCAGGTATCTCTCCCTGGGCTGTAGATTTCCTTTGATATATGGAACATGCCCTGTTGTCTCCCTGCCCCCAGCCACCACCTGTCTCTAGTAGGTCACACAGTGGAGTGAGACATGCAGTTAGGGGAAACTGTTGAGGTTTCTCAGAAGCCAGGACCAGCCAGGTCTGGGTGTAGGTTATGTGATATTCAACTGGGTCAGGGCTCGTGGTCAGCTTGAAGTTGTGGACAGAGGCAGATACCCAGTAACCTAATCAGGTGGGTCCAGGGTTCAGTACTGGGGACCAGGGTGGCAGCATGTTACCTTGTCAGGGCAGTAGGGTTTTAGTCTGATTTGGGGTATTGCCCAGACTCTGTAATTAGACTCATGGCCAGTTTCATGGGCCTGAGAGACCCAGAAGTCACATGGGGCCCTATGCTTAGAGAAGAGTCCTGTGCTTCGTTTAGTGTTTAGTTGTATCATGAAATTCTTAATAATTTTTTAACAAGGGGCCCTGCATTTCATCTTTCATTGGGTCTGACTAGACAGATAGTTCTGGCTCTACTTTTATCTGGGGATTAGATCTGAGAGGCCAGACTTAGGTAATTAGCCCTTCCCCTCACCTTCTTCTTCCCATGTTCTACATATGCTTCCAAGCCTTAGAATCTGGCAAGTGAGAGGCAGACTTTTCCAGGCAAGTCTGGGAATGTGGTTGATGCACTTACAGTTTAGGCTCCAGCTAGGGGAGCTGGAGGGTGAGTTAAAGGCCAGGAGTTAAAGATGAGTTAAAGGACTCGTGGTCAGCTTGAAGCTGTGGACCACGCTTCATGGGGAGCTTGTGGCTATAGGAGAGAGTTTGGATCCTTCATAATCTAGACCAGAGTGCAGCTCACAGAGTGGTCCTTTCCCTATAAGTACCGCTGGCCATGGGAGAAAAGGAAGACCACAACGAAGTTTCCAAAAGATCCTTAAAACAATCCTCTGCTGCCTGGAAACAGGAGTCCTGGGGTCTCTGGTTGAGATGCTCCCCACACACATCCTTTGAGAGACCAGTGAAAAGCCAGCTGAACCACTCTGCTTCATGAGAGAGACTTGTTGGGGGCAGAGTGTCGAGGGACTATTTTATTAGCCCACCAAAGAATACCTTATCTCTAGAGATTCTAGTCTTTTGAGGGAGGCCACAACATGTTCTAAGACATTTCTAGGATTAATACATAGTTCTCTCACCAACTTGGTACCCTCTGCCCCCTGACTCTGGCCCACTGGAGTTCTTTTCCTTGCTGACCACCTGTTCTCACTCTTCCTCAATTTAGCACATACTCATTGTCTAAGAGCTTCTGGTGAGTGATTTGTCTTTTTCTTGGCTAGACCACACGCCAAATTTGAGGGCTAAGACCAGGTTCTTAACTTCTCTATCTAACACAGAATGTAGTGCCCCCATGATGTAATCACATAGCAAGAGATGAATAAATATACACTGGTTGGTCAACTAGCAATGCCAGCCTCCTGACATTAAGAAAACCTCCAAAGTTCTTTCCTGTCTAGCCCCTTATGCCAGTCCTAAGAGATAAGAAGAGAAGAGAGAGGCAAAGTGATTTGTTTCAGGTCACATAGCAAGTCAGGGAGGATGCAAGAGCTGAACCAATAGTCCCAACTCCCTCTATGTCTATTTAAGTCAACAGCTCTGTTTACCTGCTTCATCCATGGAATGGGCCAATGGGCCTGTCTAGATTCTGTCAAGCCATAGTGGGAGGGGACTCCATAGCTATCCCCTCTTCCTTTGGCCCTGGGAACAAAATATTTTGAATTTCAAGTAGGGCCTGGGCAACCATGAGCTATCTGTCCCTACTCACCAGGTCATCCAAGTTGTAGTTTATGAGGTCCATGTCCAGGGTTAAGGGGAAGTTCATAGTTGTAGCTGCTTGTCACCAAACTGGTCACTTGCTGTCTGATGTTGAGAAACTCTCCGCTTGATACTATAGCAAGGTGGCAGCTGTCAATGCAAATTTAAACAAATGAGCTGTGCGATCTCCTGGGGCTGCATAGGACCCGCTGCCTGCCTCACAACTCATCACTTTTTTTTTTCCACTGGGTCTTTTCTTTCTTTTTTTTTTAAAGAAAGAGGGAAAATCCCCATAGCCTCAGTGCTAGTCAAGCAATTCAGCTTCTTTCCTGGCAGTAGTTGTCTCATTTGGGGCTTGTGACTTGTTTAAAGGCTGCCCTTCTCCTTCCTGTATCTCCACAAGCCTTCCAATAAGGAAATCAGTTGTGCCTTGTGATGAAAACCATCACACCAGTCAGTGGGGCAATAAGGAAGACTCCACATAGAAAGGGAACAGGAGAGCCCTTCCAGGACCACTCCTTCAAGCCATCTCCAACCCTTCATCTTTCTCGTCACGAGGGTGAACCATCACCCAGTTTGCACAAGACAGAGAGTCCCTTGTTCAGGGAAATCCATTAGTCCCAGGCAAACTGGGAGACTTGGGCACCCTACTTGCCACCATTCCTTTGTGCAGGCTGGGCAAAATCCCTTCCCTCTTTAGCTCAGGTTCAGAAGAAATAGTTTAGAAATTTTCAATGACAACACTGAAATATTAGAAGACAAAAATGAGGTTATCCAAATCACCAAGCACAAAGACATAAACAATTAAAGTTATTTTCTGACTCAAAAATAATGATGTTCTAACTACAAAATAACTTGGTTGACATAAATAATTAACATGATATGCTGACTACCCAACTGAGTAGATGTTTACTCAGAAGGGCCTTGAGGCCCAGAAAATGAGAGTAATATCCCCAGGATCCACAGCCAACCAGTGGCAGAGCTGGGACTTCAAACCAGGTTTCCTGACTCCTCATTCAGTGTTTTCACTACTACACGAGGCCACCACTCTTACCAACTCATGTAACCCCTTTCCTTTTCCTCAACTCTGCCCTGTCTGAGGACCCCTTCATTTAAGAAACCCCTTTGTAGACATTGATCAGTTTTCCCTCAAGTCTCATCGCTGTGCCTTTTTTTTTCTAGGAGACGTAATTTTTTTCCCTCATGGTCCACAATGATGTAAAAACAATGACTGCACACACCGAGGAGCCCACACATGACCTGCTGTTTTACCGCCCTACCTCAACCTTTGTGATCATCCCCCTCTTCCAGCTAGATTACCATTTTCTGAGATTCTACCCTTTCTAGTCCCTTCCTCACCTTTTCTTCCATTCATCTTCTTCCTTTTTCTCTTATATCCCTTGCTTAGAACTCCCATTTCACCCCCAACAGATACCTCTTTTGGGTGTTGAGCCTCTATTTGTGCTGTTGGGGTCTTTCTTTCCTCTCTTCTTCATTCACTGCCTTCAACAACTGCTTTCCAAGAGGAACACTCTAAGAAAGTATGGGAATTCCTCTCTTGCACTTTCAGTCCTGAAACCTTTAGGAGGAAGTGGCCCTAATGATTCCTGTGTCCAAAGCTTGCTGTGCACTCACTCCCCATTCTTCCCCTACCCCAACATCCCTGCCCTTCCAATCCATTGATATATTCAATTTAGTTTTTGCTACTCTAAGGACAACGATCGAGAAAGAATATAGTATATAAAGTCATATAGGAATTGGATGATTCATACAGGAAATACAAGATTTTTGTCTCTACATCCTCATCAGATGGTCATGCAGTATTGAACAAAGAACACCACTTGTTCCTTTCAAGAGATGGTGTTTTCATGTAGGATACTTTAATCATTAGAAACTTATCCCTCATGCTGAGTAAAAAATGTGTCTCCCTGTAATTCATCCTCAGAGGTCCTGGCTCTGCCTTGTGTCCAGACTGTCTAACACCTCTTCAAAGAAACATCCTCAGAAGACAGATATCACATCCTCATTAGTCTTCTCTTCTCCAAAATATACATTCAGTCAGTCTTAAGGACATGGCCTCTGGGTCCCTCCTCAGTGTATTTTTTGACTTCTGGGTGATTTGTGGTTAATGGTGTACATCTAACTAGGACAAAATATAGGAAGATAAGAGTTTTCTTAGTCAAGATTCCATACTTACATAACTGCAGTTAAAATGATCTTTTCTGTGGGTTCCCACTTTCCTTAACAATGTGCCTAACAAACTTCATTTTGATGGTTGTAGTCCATTATCTCAGCTTATAATAGATGATTTTTGAAATCCTGAGTCAGTCATCTGGTGGTGTGATGACAAGTCAGATAAGCATGCAATCTTTGGGTCTATCCAAGTCCTGATGAAAAATATTGACAGGACAATGTTAAAACAGAACCCTATTTCATGCTGTTAGAGACCTACTGTTCGCAAAGTTCAGGGAAGACTTCATGGAAGAAGTAGGACATGAGCTGGACATTGGAGGTTTGGATGGAGTGAAGACATGATGTGCCTGGAGGGAAGGGTGCATGGTAGGGGGCATGGGAGATAATAAAGATTGCATGAACAAATGTGTGGAAAGATACTCAAGATGTGGGGGGTCTGGTTATGGTAATAAAGATGATGATGTTGTGGCGGCAGCAGGAGGAGGGTGGTTTGTGCACTGAACAAGGTAGGAATTGCTCTTGTGGCTGCCTCCTCTCCAATTCTTCCCACAGAGGTCCATTACCCTTGATATGTTGCAGGACCAGAAAAGAGGTTTGAGGGGAGGCTCAGGACTACTCAGGTACAGCAGCAGGCTTTGGCAGTAGTTTTAACTGTGATGGTGTAGGGCAGTGAATCATCTACTGTTTCTCAGTGGCTGATCTGGGTTTTATGGAGAACTCTCCAGTCCTTTGACTTCCTGGTGCTTCTTGTACAATGGACCCATTAAGTATACCTTCTTATCTTTGTAGATGCTGGGACATAAAAGTCTGTCCACAAAGAGTCTAGCCATAATTAATACAATTAGAATGGTTTGCATGATATGATGTAAACTGGAAGCCAAGGATAGTGGACTGGAATGTACACGAGTGAATGACAACTTCACTCTACTTGTTAGTGGGGGAGGTAGACACCACTGAGTGAGCATGTGTAGTGTGTGGCTGTCACATTCAAAAGGACTGAGTGAGTAGAGCAACGAATCTGCATAAATTTTGCATTAAACTTGAACATTCCTCCACAGAAACTATTTGGGTAATTCAGAAGGCTGCAGCTATGGGCAACTGGTGACTGACAGTTTTATCAAAACAATGCATCCACTCATGCATCATGTCTCCTGCAGAGTTTTTTGGCAAAACATCAAATCACTGAGGTGACTCAGCTCCCCTACAACCCAGATTTGGTGCCCTGTGACTTCTGATTTTTCCCAAAACTAAAATCACCTTTGAAAGGGAAGAGGTTTCAGACTGTCAATGACATTCAGGAAAATACAGTGGGGCAGCTGATGGCCATCGGGAGGACTGTGTGAGGTCCCAAGGTGCCTACTTTGAAGGAGACTGAGATGTCACGGTCCTGTGTATGTTTGATGTTTGTCACATCAAACCTGTGTATGATGTGTCTTATGTCTTGTATCTTCTTCAGTAAATGTCTATTTTTCATAGTCCATGGCTGGATACTTTCTGGACTTACCTCATATAACAGGTTCCCAAGGCCCACTTGCCAGTCACTGACCTTTGCTGGTCAACTCAGTTTGCCCTAAATGAATAAATACCTATTGACCATGAGTTCTAAAGTTGCTTTAGGAGGTTCAGAGAATAAAACCCATGGTTGAAAAATGACCTTATGATCTTCAAACCCAAAGCCAGACTAGTCCCCCAATATAGAGAGGGCAATGCCTAGGACGTGATCCCTCAACTTGAAAGATGAGAAGGCAGGGGTGCCACTTGTGTGTGATAATCAGATGGGCTTCCTGGTGAGGCAGCCCAAATTTTATTTCAATATGAAACCTGCTTATATTTTTACCATGTGAGATCCCAATCTCCATCCAATGGACAACCTACCTCAAGTTAAATTATTTTCCAGGCTTCTGCCTTGGCCAGGTGACTCAGTTCGTTGGAGCATTGTCTTGTACACCAAAAGGTTGTAGGTTTGATTCCAGGTCAGGGCACATACATAATTTGTGGGTGATTGATGTTTCTCTCTCTGTCTGTCTCTCTCTCCCTCTCTAAAAATCAATAAGTATGTACTTTGGTGATGATAAAAAAAGAAAAAGGAAAAGCATTGTTTAAAAAAACAAATTGGTTGCCAGGCTTCTCATCAAAATGACTACTGGTGGTTCTGCCAAGAATGGGTTTGTGTCTGCCTTAGGTGGATGGCTGCTTAGCATTGGTTCAAGTGGATTTTTCTCAGTAATTTTACCTTACAAGTCATGCGTTATATTAAATTTCTATTTATTCCAGATTCTAAATACAATCACCAGTCTTGGAGGCCACTTCCCACATTTCACAGAAAAATTGTTTTCCACAGAGTATTGGGTTACAGAGAATCAATTGAGGTTTTTCCCCCTATTTCTTTCATTAACTTCTTTCTCTCTCTCTGACTGGGAAGAGATCTTGTTCTCTTCTTTCTCTGGGTGTTTCACACCTGTTAAGAACAGAGCTCCACAGGTCTCCACCTAATGAGGACTCAGCATAGTCCTGAGGAATAGTTAGGCATTCCTCTAGGTACTCAAAGAGAATAAATAACAGTAACATTTGCATAGCATTTACCTATCTACAAACCCCTACAAGTTTTAACTTCAGTTTTACCTACTTTTCATATTTAATTTCACATTTAATTATATTTAACCCTCAAATGCCTTGTACAGGAAGTGTTGGCATCATCCCTGACCATATATATTTAAGGGGATGAGGAGAGAGAGTCATAGTTCCTCCCTCATGATTACAGGAAGAGTAACTGGCAGAGTCAGGCTCTGAAGCCATCTTTTTGAAACCAAACCCGGGGCTGTCTCCAGCAGATCACAGAACCTTCTCTCAGAGATTTAGTTTTGCAAAAGACAGGCACTTACTTGGCTATCTAAGGGGAAAACTCTGCCTAAATCCTTGATGGGCCGTTTATCAGGTATTCACTATGTGCCATGTACTGTGCTGAGCTCTTCACACACATCATTTCCTTTCATCCTCTGAACAGTCTGTAAGTGTTATTTTTATCACATTATCACACATGTGGAAACTGAGCAGTAGTGGGAAGTAGTTGTGAGTGTTAACAGCTCACTCAGACACCAGAGACACAGAAGCACAACACAGGAAGTAGAGTGGTAAAAGTTCTCAGTGCTGGAAGCCAACACCCACGCATAGCTCCTCTTTCATTAGCTAACAGGTTGGAGACCTGTGGGGAGGAAATGGGCTGCAGGTGCTGGGTAGACACAAGTTTACCTCAAGGTTAGAAGGGGCCATGTGTGTGTCTGAAAACCTCAGCCTGGGGACAACTTATGTGGCCAGGGCCAGAGAGTGAGGTGGGTGCTTCTCTCAGGTGCATGTCTCCTGAGTGCAGCTGAGCCCCAGCTGGAGGGGAGATGTGAAGATCAAGGAAGGTGGGATTCAGGCTCTGTTCTGGGAGCACTTTGTCTAACAGAGGAAGAAGAATGGACTTATGTATGCAAGTTTTCACACTCATATACACATGCCACTTGAGCACATATTCAAAGCAGCATTATGAATGTACTGAATTGATGGGCCCAGTGTAGGCCAAGTTCAGCAGTATGGAAGGCACACAGATTGAGAATGAACACAACATTCCTTCACACATAATTACTATGCATGAATGTGTTGGATAAACTATGGAAACAACTCTAAATTTTATTGCAAAAGGCCTGGTTTGAAGCCCCAGCACTTCTGTTTTCCAACAAGGCTGCGTTTAAATCAGACCCTTGGTATTCTAAGACACACTAAACACAGAATGCCAAAAAAGTGGTTCTCAAACTCTATGCCTTAGAATGAATCACCTGGAGGGCTTGTTAAACACAGATTGTTGGGGCCCTCCCTCAGAGTTTCTGATTCTAGAAGTCTGGGGTAGGACCTGAGAATTTGCATTGCTCCTAAGTGTCCAGGTGATGATCATGTTGCTAACCTGGGAACCACACTCTGAGAACCACTGCTCCAGGCTACATAGGATTGGTACAGAGAGAAGGCTTGCCCTGACACAGCTGGAATCCCAATCTGGAGTTCCCAGCCCATCCCAGCTCTGCTCTCAGCCCTTCCACACAAATGCTGTCATGCCTCTCCAGAACAACTGATAGCACCTCATACAACAGGCACTACAACTCACAGCTGGTTTCTCCCAGAGCATTCAGCTCCCCAGGAGCCCAAGCTGGCACAGCTAAGGTTTAGATCATGCCTCCCCAGAATCTGGCTGGCTCCTACCTCTGACACTCTCTGGTCCATCTCAGCCTCCATTCTAATAGTTGGCACTTAAGCTCTACTAATTAACCTTTAGCATGCCATGTAACTCAGTCACTTTGACCATGGCCCATAGTAAGAAATATGTTTTACATTACAACCTTGTTGACATGTGAACATACACTTATTTATTTATTTTATTTAACCCTCACCTGAGGACTTAGTGGGGAAGGGAGGGAGGGAGGGAGAGAGACACACAACAGAGAGAGATTGATTAAGTGCCTCTTGTACGTACCCCAACCATACTCAACCTGCAACCTAGGCATGTGCCCTGACTGGGAATTAAATCCATGTCCTTTTGGTTTATGGGATGATACTCTAACCAACTGAGCCACACCAGCCAGGGCACACACATGCTTTTTAAAAGGAATTTGGAAAGGAAGGGAGTTTAGTCGGGATTTTGAGGGAAGGGGAAGGGAAGGCCTCAGCCCCAGCAGAGGTCTACAGGTGGTACAAGCCTATCTTGGAAAGAAGATGGTGGGCAGTTGGTTTGGTCTGGAGCTGAGGAAGATGAGAGAGAAGGATAAGAGGCAAGGAAAATGTGCTGATTGGCACAGAGAACCAGCCTGGGTATTTGGATTGCAGATAGGGCAAGTGGGAAGTATGGCAGATTTTTCAGCAACAGAACTTCACAAAAAAGCTAGAATTTAAGAAGGTTCATTCATTTCAACTTCCAAAAAACATTTCTTAATTGCCTGCTATGTCCTGGGGTTTAGCAGTGAACAAGACAGACCAGCCTAGTAAATGTCTCTAGTGAGGATGGGCGGTGGGTCCTCAAATTACTTATCAGTTAATTATTCCTTAAGCCTCCGTTGCATTCCAGGCACTGAACTAGATGCTAGAAAATTAATGAGAAACATGAGTCCTGCCCTATCATAGTTTACACTCTGGAGAGGAGGTGGTATTAAACAAATAAACTATTTGTTCAGTATTAATGATAACTTATAATTATAAAAATCTGTAAGTGCTATGAAGGAAAAGAACTGGGTACCAAGAGACCAAATAATAACACGAATTCAATCTTCATAAACTAGTATCCACAACCATAATAGTCCCAGATTAATTTACAGTTTATGAAGACCTTTCACATTCTTTGTCTCAGGAGAGCCTCATCTGAGGCCTGGGGAGTAAGCCAGCCAGTTCTTAGCCTACTTTACTTATGAGAAAACCAAGGCTCAGCAACTCTCATGAGTTCCATAAGTCTGTACAGTTGGATAGGAAGCCTAGCCAGATCTTTTGACTATGGACACAGCACTCTTCCCTCCAAAGCGCAAGAGATGAATTGGCCCCTAGTGGGGTAGTTACCCATGGCTTGTTTTAGAAGAGAGGCAAAGTGCCAAAAAGTTCATCTCTCCCATGAGAGCTTCTAAGTGAGATTAGAGGAAGGAACTGTGGTCAGCGAGGAGGGAGGTTCAGAGGTCTGGCCTTGGGTGGCCCAGAGCAACCTTGAAAGGCAAAGGCAGACACTAGCCAAGGCAGGATTGTGCAATGGCATTATCAAAGGCATGTACACTACCTCTGGCAGTGAAAGTGAACCAGGCCCAAGACAGATGTGATGGCCCAATGAAACTCATCACTGCTTAGTCCTTGGGGTCATGGTGAGCCTGGCCCACCTGCTGTATCAGCACATTCATCACAGAACTCATCAGAGAGAGGTTTCCAAATGACTCGTCCAGCTGCCCCAGAAAGGAAGCTTTCTGGGTTGCAGTATGGAGGCTGCTGGGTGTGGGCCAGGCTCTTGAAAGAGAGTAAATGATGACACAGCAGTGGGGTACAGGGCTTCTGACACTGTGGGATCAGCTCTGAAGAGAAGGCAGAGAGCAGCCACGATGAAGCAGCCACTAAGCTTGGCTACCAAAGGAGGATATGAGGCTCCCTGTTAGCAAAGAAACAAGTGCCAGACTTGGAGTTCAGCGCTATAGGTCTCAGTAATCTGGTCCAAATGCATTGCTTTCATTTTTGAAGTAATAAATTTTTATAGAAGGTCTATTGTGTTCCCCCAAACTTTATGTCTCACTATTTCCTCCCATTTAGGTATAATATCTTCCAACCCCATGAACTCCTGTGGTATCCTTTCTTCCTGCCCCCTCCTTCCCTTCATGCCTCCTCACTTTTGCTTAAGGTGTTTCCTGAAACTTGGCAGCCCTTCCCTCACAGCTGTGCTGGACTAAAATCTAAATATCCTCCATGCCATCTGATTTCTCCTTTCTGCACAAAGCTTCTCCTAAGTTAAAGTAATTTTTTCCTCCCTTAAACTTCATCTAGCATTCTTACTTTTTACCCTGCATTGTAGTTATTTATGTACTATACTCTTATACTAGTCTATGAGAATCTTTGGTAACAAAGTCATTCATGATTCATCTTTTCTCTCCTGTGATGCGGACACTGGCCAGCAGTGTCCTCGGTGTTATGGATGAGATATGAGACAAATTCACATGGATTACAGAGTCCTGTAGAGGAAAAGGGATGGCACAGCTACTCTCTCAAGGAGAGAGCACCTTGGAGCTGCCTGGCCACTCTCTCAAGAGGAGAGCCCTCCAACCCTTGCCTTGACAAGCTTTTATTGGCTTTCTAATAGCATACATCAAAGAAGGTTTTCATTCATTATGCTTAGGTTTGCTTTAGGTAATTCCTTTTCACAGAGAGCAACAGAAGGGATGTTACCAATTACTTCTTACAGATCAACAAGGAAAAATGTTGCAAATGCAAGGGAATGATAAGAGTAATAGGTCTGGTTACACTTCGATCCTTGGGAGAACTAGCACAGACTTCAGGAAGTTACTTTAAAGATATGAAGTAAGCATTTGCTGCCTGAACTCAGGGTGAGGGAGCTTTAGCAAGAGCAAGTCACAAAGCAGCCTAAGTATAATGCAGGCCTGGTCTCCCACGGGAGAACCGATCCATGGGTTTGGCATCCTGTGTGCCACCGCACACCTATTGGGTTTTTCAATAGGGCTGAGCTACAGTTGACATTCCACACAGATCGGTTCCCTACATTCCTGTCTCCAAGAACTTTGTACCTAACAGGTGCTCAATAATTGTCTTTAACTAACTGACTGATTGATGAATGAATGAGTGAGTGAATGAATGAATGAATGAATGAAGAGGGAATGAGGGTGGGGCCAGTGGAGGAGAGGACCCAGGGGATTTGGCTCTCCCTGGTGGCTTTCTGTGAGCTGGGCCTGTAGTCCTTATCCTGGGCCTGTAGGTAAGGTCAGGAGAAAACGTGGGCTTTGAATCTTAGCCTTGTTACTTAGTAGCTGTGTGACCCTGGGCAAGTCTCTGTACTTTTTCCTCAAGTGTAAATGACATAATACCTACCTCTGAAGATTATTGTGAGGATCAATATATGGTCAATGCATGAAACACCTAATATCTAGTATGTGCTCAATAAACTTTGTTGACCAGTTATCCAAGTGAGAGTAATTTTTTAGCCTCTTTTTTTAGGTGGGGCTGAGGGTGGGGTGGGCATTTGCTTTACTCCTCTTTGTAGCAGAGATAAATATCTGTGCACTTGTTCATTCTTTCCCACTAGATTATAATCTAGCACATTGCAAGCACATAGAACAGAGTCTGCAGTCCACAGAGATTTGATGAATGGAAGGATTAACACGTGCATGAAAAGTAAATCAACAGTCTCTGGAGTCTAAAGTCCTATTTTCAGTTCTGGGCAGTGATCCACCCTTGACCCTCCAGGGCCCCATCTGGGTTCTAAGAGTTGGCCACTGAGGCAGAATTGGGAGAGAGGCTTGGCTTACCCACGTGGGCAATCACTCTTTGCTTGATGGCTGACCCAGAAACAAACTGGTGCTTTTTGACCTTGCCAGGCCTGGGATGGGGAAGAGAAAACCACAATACACTGAGACCTACAAACCAGCCCAGTGTGGAGAATGGACATTGACCCTGGCTTTATGACTGTGGAACTCACTCTCTTGGGTATTGGTCCAAGAGGTTGAATCCTGTTCAGTTGCAGAGAGAGGACTCCTTGGGCTGAGCAGTGAAGAAAGAGAGTCACTGGGGAGGTGCCTGGGGGTAGGGAAGGAGCCCCAAAGTGGCCTCAAAAAGTTTCCATGTCCCCCAGTTTCTTCTGAGAGAGGTTCTCAGAACAGCAGCAGAAGAGGTGTATGAGGGCTCCTGTCTCTACCCTAAGGATAGTGCACAGTGACGTGGCATGTATGGGTGTGCCCTTGAGAGAAACTGGGCTTTGCTGCTGCCCAGAGGTTGCTGAGCGGGAGGAATTTTTGGTGGGAGGACGCTTGGGAGGCCACAGTCTCTCTCTAGTCTTTTTTCTCTGGGAAGAAATCTGTATGGATCCTGATTTCAGAGGGTCCATCCACTCTTTCCTCCCCATGCTGGGGTTCTCTGATGGGAGTTTTTATAGCCCTGCTGAAAGCAGGGAACACAGGAGAGGGTGTCCTCTATCTCAAAACTAGCTGAGGATTTTGGAGTGTGCCACTTGCAGCCATATCCTCAGGGGGCAATGGGGCTTGTTAGCCCCAACACCTGAGTTTGAGAGAAGCAACTGGAGCCGGGGCAGGAAAAGAAGAGTTTTGTTGCTTTGGGGAGTCTTTAAAGGTTACATTTATTTACTTTTAGAGAGAAGTGAAGGAAGTGACAAAGAGAGGGAGAGAAACATGCAAAAGGTACATTGATAGGATGCTTCTCACAGGCCCCCAACTAGGGACCTGGCCCACAACCCGGGCATGTGCCCTGACTGGGAATTGAGCCAATGACCTTCCCTTTCACAAGCCAGTGCTCAATCCACTGAGCCACACCAGCCAGGGTGCTTTGGGGAGTTTTTAGTTACAGATCATATTTCATTTTCTTAAAGGATTTTTAAAATATATATTTTATTGATTATGCTATTACAGTTGTCCCATTTTCCCCTCTTAAAGGATATTTAAGTGCTTTTTTCTAGCCTTCTTTTTTAAAAATCTAACTACACAAGGTAAGAACACATTATTTTTTAAAATATAGGTTTCAAGTACACATTTAAAAAAATTTTTAATAACACTCAAGAATATTTTATTTTTATAAACTTTTTTATTGTTGTTCAAGTACAGTTTTCTGCCTTCCTCCCCACCCCTCCTCACCTCCCCAGCCCTCTTCACCTCCCTCCCCTGTTTCCACGCCCCCCTTGTTACTGTCCATGTGTCCTTTATAATTGTTCCTGCAAACCCTTTCCCTTTTTCCCCTATAATACCCTCCCCTCTCCCCTCTGGTCACTGTCAGCCTGAAGAAGCCATTATTTTTGTAAATGATTTAAACATACCAAAAAAACCCCTTTGATCAATACTAATAACATGCTCCCTATAATAAGCATAGTGGCAAGGTCAGTGCTCTATCTCTCCAGATCTGTCCAGACACCATAGAAAACATCAGGTATTGTTTTGCTTTTATTTTTTAAAAATTTAAACAGGAAGTTAATGTTTTTAAAGATTTTATTTATTTATTTTCAGAGAAAGAGGAAGGGAAGGTGAAAGGGAGAGAATATGCATGCCCCATCTGAAGACCTGAGCTCCAACCCAGGCATGTGCCCTGGCAGGGAATTGAACCATCGACATTCCAGTTCACAGGCTGGCACTAAACCCACTGAGCCATATCAGCCAGGGCTAAAGAAGAAATTTATTTAAACAACAATATATTGACCTAAAAACTATCTAAAACTCATTTCTTTTTGAGTAATTTATCCCTACTTAAGGACAAATTGCCCTGCATGTAATAGGTACATCCCAAAATGTTATAAATTGTCCTTGGTTTTACAATGATAAATAAAAAAATAAAATTCTCCAATCAAACAAGGTATGCAAGAGTTTTTACATTGTTCTTTTTTTGTTAAACAGGGAGAGTAAAATAACTTACTGGAATATAAAGATAAGAGCTGAATGAGTATGCCACTAGTGGAGAAAGGGGGTATTTTCATAGGCAGAGCACTTTCTCAGTATTTTCCCCACCCCATCTCCATTTGATATAGATCAAACATTGCAAAAACTTGTGCACATACATCAGTTATTTTATGTACAATAAAGGAATGGGGAAAGAAAATGAAAGAATAGAAAAAACTATACACTAGTAGTCAGGATATAATGGAACCAAATTGCAGTTTTATTTTCCTTTTTTTTAGTTTAAATTATTTTATTGCTATTCAATTACAGTTGTCTGTATTTTCTCCCCACCCAAATTTCAGTTTTCTTTTTTCTTTTTTTAAATATGTTTTATTGATTATGCTATTACAGTTGTCCTATTATCCCCCCTTCATTTCCCTCCACCCTGAACACCCTCTCCCACCCACATTCCCTGCCTTTAGTTCATGTCCATGTGTCATAGTTCTTTAGCTTCTACATTTCCCCTACTATTCTTGCCCTCCCCCTGTCTATTTTCTACCTACCGTCCATGCTACTTATTCTTCGTACCTTTCCCCACTCTCTCCTCCTCCCATCCCCTGTTGCTAACCCTCCATGTGATCTCCATTTCTGTGGTTTTGTTCCTGTTCTAGTTGTTTGCTTAGTTTCTTCTTGTTTTTGTTTCAGGTGTGGTTGTTAATAATTGTGAGTTTGCTGTCATTTTACTATACA
>CM052543.1:77366143-77412201 GCA_028533065.1 Trachops cirrhosus | reverse complement strand
GTGGGTGGGACAGGGTGTGCAGGGTGGAGGGGAATGAAGGGGGGAAACGGGACAACTGTAATAGCATAATCAATAAAATATTTAAAAAAGAAAAAAGAAATTTCTTTTGGAAATCAGCATATTATACTGCAAGCCATGAAAAAGGAAAAATGTTGAAGTATAAAGCTTAGCTAGATGTGATATAATCATTATTGAGGATATGGTATGGGCAATCATTTTTAAGCAATGAACACATTTGCTTATAGTTTGAAAAAAAAGGTATAGTTTAAAAGGTTTCCTTTAGAAAACTTATAGAAAGTTAAAAGTGTGAATCCATTTTAGCATGTTAAAAACATTTGAGTTTTAAGATGGTAACAGATGTAAATATATCCAACTTCAAATTACTTGCAATTATAGATTCTAAATATTTTAAATTGAAGTTAAAATGAAATCAAGTGTAAATTAATCTGTGATTTTTCCCTCTGGTTATTTCTAGGTAAATAGGATGTGAGACTGGCAAATAATGTTTGTTAGGAAGACCCATTATTGTGATTGCACTCCAAGTAGTATTTATTTGTATCTCATTCTTTCAAAAAAAGGAATCTCATTGTGTTCTACATAAACCTACTGAAAACCTCAATTCTGTTGGGATGGCCAAATGTCCATATGGCTTTTTCTATAACATACAAGACATTTTTCATTTTCAGCAATAACTTTATTGATTTGAATATTTTTAGTATATTGGCTATCTCCCACTACCGGCTTCTAGTGGGTAGAGGTCAGGAATGCTGCTAAACATCTTCCAATGCATAAGACAGCCCTAGAGCAAAGAATTACTTGTTCAAAATGTCAGTAGTACCAAAAAACTTCACACGCCAGTTTTGACATATTCAATCAGTTACAGCGCCTTCTCCATACACTGCACAAATCTTTTGTGTTTCAGTTGCGTTTTTACCTTTCTTGAAATAATCAAGCATAATATGCCGAAAATGTTGTGAATCTTCTTCCATCTTCAATATTAAAGTAGCTGCACAAAAATTCACCAATTTGGTAAGTTTTTTTAAAAAGCACACTAATACAACAGCTGTCACAATACAATCTAACAAACTTGTTTCGAATGAAAGACAACTAAGCACTACTAGAGCCATCTAAAAAAAAAAAGGTAACAGACTTTTTGGCCAACTCAGTGCTTCTGAATCCTTTTTTATTTTATTCTTTTAAAGAATTTATTTATTTAGTTTTAGAGAGTGGAAGGGAAACACCAATGTGTGGTTGCTTCTTGCCCCCCCCCTACTGGGGACCTGGCCTGCGACCCAGGCATATGCCCTGAATGGGAATCAAACCAGTGACCCTTTGGTTTATAGGCTGGTGCTCAATCCAATGAGCTCCACCAGCCAGGGCTAACCCCTTTATAAAAACATCTTTTCTACAGAGAGATTGTCTAGAAGTCAGCCAACAATCCAGGCCTACCACTTTAGCTAACAGCTTCATATTTTAAAACTCAAAAAGTAGGGTAGGAAGGAAGTGAGAGTGACTAAAAACAAAATGAAAATGGCCAATACATCTTGGGAAGTACTTTATTACAATATAGGTGACTTCACTTGCTATAGTACACTCTGCTGAAACCATATTTACCATAGAACACCCAAACAATTATATTCAGTATTAACTAAAAGGACTGAATTTATGTAGTACTTCTTAATATACATTTTACAATATAAACTATATATAAGGATACTGTGTGCATTATCAAACAATTCACCTGTTATTACTAAAGTGTAATATTTTCTATGATTCATGTTAATGTTTGAATTAGAAAGAAAAAAAGTATTGAGATAGTGGCCCTAGCTGGTGTGACTCAGTGGATTAAGTGCAGGCCTGGGAATCTAAAGAATCAACAGCTTGATTCCTAGTTTAGGACACATGCCTGTGTTGTGGCCCAGGTCCCCTGTAGGGGGCCTGTGAGAAGAAACCCTACACTGATGTTTTTCTCCCTCCCTTCTTCTCTGTAAAATAAATAAAATCTAAAGTATTGAGATAGTTGGATTGGACCTACTTAAATTGAACCCCAAGATCCAAGGGGTTCATAAGTTTATTCTATGGCCATCTATGCTTCCCATCAGAAAACTGAAAAAAAGGTTGACATAAATATGTTACAAGGCTATCTGACTATAAGTACATTATGCAGAATCTTTAGAAGTCTTAGCCCTGGCAGGATTTGTAGGCGAGAATGGGCAGCTATTTCATATTTTACTTCTGACTGCCTCTTCAGTTTTTTTTTGGGGGGGGGGGATGGGCAGGGGGTCATGACTTCTTTGGATGGTAACAGTTTCCTTTGCCTGGTCTTTCTTCTTGAGTGGTATGGGGACAGACCCCACCAGACAGTGGCCTGTTTTAAATCTTTACGTTCCCCTCCCCTTAACATTCATGCTGCTTGGAAAGACAATGAAGCAAACAAGGTCTCACATTTTAACATTGAGGAACCATTTTGCCACTTCTCTCTAGGATGGGCACAAGGTGTAGGGTTATTCCTTTACATGAGTGTTTTAAACTGAGATGACATGCTACAAATTAAGAATTTTTTAAAATTCTAAGGGGAATCTTTTTAATCTCAAGAACAGCCTTTTCACACTTCTCTATTGACTGTGTGGAAATAAAGAACAAATTAGAGCAGACTGGAGGGTGTTGGCAAGGGGAAGTTGTACACAGACTGACTAGAAGAGGGGCATCTTGTGTGACTAATTTGGGGAACATATTTGACTTTCTCTGATGGGTCCCCAGAGTTGGAAGCAGAGGCAAAAATTAGGGACGCTGTAAGTCAAAGACCATTCCTGCTTATTCTGCACTGAATTACTCTCAGGCTGTGGTTTGACTTCCCTGGCTGGTTGGTGTAGGTGTTGTGGGTCAGAGTTCTGTCCTCACATGGTCTAACCATTGTCCTGTACATTCAGTCCCTCAGCTGATTGAGGCGGAGGTTTTTCTTTTCCCTTGACCTAGCTAGCTTTCTAGTTTCAAATTTTTGTCTTACCTGAACAACATAGCTTTCCGATTATTTCTGTTAAGGATAAATGGAGACATTAGGATGTGAAAAGTATTCATGGGAACAAATACATACATATTTTCCCGGTGAGGGTCAGGCCAGAAAATTACTCTGGGTATCGGTTCCCCTTTCCTCTACAGAACTAGTTTTTAGCACAGCTAACTCCTTAGCAACTGTCCTTCTTTCTTTGGGGACAGCTCCGCTGGGGCCGGGAGGACGATCGCGCCCTGGGCCCCCTCCCCAGCGCAGTCCCCGTGTAGCGCCCCCGCCTCCCCCACGTCCTGTCCCCGCGCAGTCCACCCGTAGGGCCCCTGCCCCCACGCTCCCCTTGGTCCCGCTAGCCTTCTTCCGGCCGCCTCTCCAAGCGCTCGCGGCGTGGGGCGGCCACTAGTCCCGCGCGTTCCCGGACTGCCGTGCCGCGCGGCCCTGCAGCAGCCTCCCGGGCCCGCCGGAGATGTCAGGTCAGCACTCCCGTCCCTGAGCCGTTGCGCCCAGAGGCCATCCTTGGAGCGCGTCCCGGGTCAGCTTAACCAGATCTTCTCTGGTTATAGCCCCCGATTTCCAGTTTTGGGGGCGCCAAAACAGGGCGGAATCTTCCTAGCCACCTTTCCCCAGTCGTCTCCCCTCAGCTGTGGAAAAAGCAACCTTCCTTTCCCTTCCGAGCGTAACTGTATTTCCCCTTCACCTTTTCTTTACTCGGGCATCTGCGAGCCCTCATCGGCGTGCGAGTACGGCCCTCCATTTTCTGTTCAGGGAGCTCCCCTGGTCCCGGACGCCTGCCGAGACGCCGGAGAAGCGGGGGCGCCGCGGCGACGGCGACTGAGTTCTCGCCATTTTGTGTGGAGGCGGAGCCGCGGCTGCCGCCATGCGGAGAGGCGGAGAGCGAGGCGGGGTCGGGGAGCGGCGGGCGAGGGAGGGGCAGAGGAGCGGAGTTAGCCCGGGCGGCGACTTCGGTGGCGCGGTGAGTACGGGCGGCGGCGGAGGTAGGGCCGGCCGACCCGGGTAGGTGCGGACGCGGGCTGGTTGACCTGACGTCCTGGAGAGCAGGGCGGGGTGGGCTGTGGCGGATGAGGCAGCAGCCGGGGGCCGGGTGGGGGCGGGCGGAGATTTCCGAGGAGGAAGGAGCGCCGCCATTTTGGGAGCTTCGAATCAACAATAAAGGACCGAGGGGGCGAGCGGGAGTGGCCTCCGTGGAAGGACTCGGGCCCGAGCCGCGGGGAGTTGGGTGAGGTGTGTGCGAGGGGATAGGGTCGAGATCATCGGTGCAGTCGGGGTTGTGGGAGGCCCCTCAGTCCGCGTGGAGGGCTGTGTTAGGCGGAGGCCTGAGGCCTTTGAGGGGCCCTGGGGAGGAAGGCCGGCGCAGCTGTGGATTGGGGGCGCCTGAAAAGAGTCGAATAGGGGGGATGTGCGCGGCGGTGTCGTTAGAAGGAGCAGGCCAAGTACTCCGAGGAGTTTTATGGAGACGAGGGAATGAGGGACCCTGGGAGTAGCAAGGACTTGAGGCGATGGTGGAGGTTACAGGGTAAGAGGCAGCCCTATAGGGGGCGACAGGGATGTGCAGTAGTGGAGGACTCGCTTTAGAAGGGGAACAGCAGTAGCTTTATTGGAATAAGGCCTTGTAGGTCGAAAACGAGAGGACGATGCTGGAACCCCCGAATCGTGGAGGAAATGAGGGCTTTCTTGGTTAAGGGTTTCTGTTTGGGGCCTTATAGGGAGAGTCCATATTGTTTCCTACCCGTGAGCTGGTTCGTTCCTTGCTGTTGTTGCGCAGATTGGATTGCAAGAGCCCCAATTCTTTTGTGTCTATGGTCAAAGGGAGCCGACTTGAAGTGTGGGTGCTTTGGGGGGAGTGGGGAAACAGGGAGAGCAAGAAATTATTTTCGTGCAATCAGGGGGTTCAAATAATTGGCTTTTTTCTTTTTCACAGTCCCCTTTTCTCTTCATAATAAAACATGTCACTCCAACGTGCAGACCCACCTTAGAGAAATTGCGCTGGAGATGACGATAACTGTTTCGGGTGTAAAACTCAGTTGCTAACTACAATCTGGGAAGTCCTATAATTAATTCAGCATCGGTTTTCTCCCAGTTTTAGTCTTGAGTTTCGTTCACACTTTTGGGAATGTAGAAATATAAGTTGTAAATCTAAATTGGGAAGGGATAGGAGGGATATTTACTTTTGAGACAATGCTGCAGTGCAGTTTTCATTTTAATTGAGAGCAGTTACTACATTTTGGATCTTGGGAGATATAAGGCCTTCCATGCATGATGGACAGTAATGATATTTAATCACTGGAGGTTGTCCTCTTCATCATCCTTTTAGTACTTTGCAAACAAGTTTTCTGGTGTGAACTATGGGTTCATAATACAAACCTGTAAATACCGGATACCATTTACGGCCTTGAACTGAAATTAGGTGGCTGTTAACCACTGTCTGCTTAAGAGGTTAATCAGATTTTGGGAGGCTTAGAAATAACGCCTCTTCCTGTGTGTGATAATCAGGATTTGCTTGTGAGCAACTTTCTTTTTTCTTTTTTTTTTAAAGACATCAGTATTTTAGAAAAATTTTACTGTTTGAGAAGCCTTGGTGTATGGCAAAAAAAAAAACCACTAACTAAATAACACTAATTAATAAACTAATATATTTTGGGTAAGAAATATAAAGGAGTTCGGGAACAAACACCACAGAGTAGGCCTTTGTAAATTCAGTTTTTATTTACTACTTTTTAAAATAATTCTGTTTGGGGAATAATAAAAAGTGGAGGAAGAGGTTAATAAGTTCTTTTTTAAAATAACTATTAATTAGTACTCTGGGTTTCTTGGAAAATCTAGTGTGTTTTTTACACAATTTTTTTTAAACAAGGCACAATTTTTAAAATAATTTTTAGAGTAATACTATTTTAAGTTAGGTTATCCTTTTTAAAAAGTGTTATATTGAAATGTAGCTAATAGTTTTTTAGTATTCAAATTACATTAAGGTAGCTAAAGAGTTTCTTGGCTGTTTTTCAAGCAAAAGATTTTGACATGTACACATGTCTGTATCCCTGCTTTGGTTATTGTTTTAAAGGGCAAAAACTCACTGTGTAGGGGAGTGTGTTTTTCTTCATAAAGTTTAACTTTTGTAATTGAAATTTGTAAGGGCACAAATGGGTTTTTTATTTCTGAATGCATAAATTGGCTTGCCTAATACATGTGTAGATTTACTTAAGTTGTGAAATACTTAATTGAGTTGTAATGCAATGAAGGGAATAGATTGTCATTTGACAACTAGTGCTAGTTTAATCACTGTATTTTTCTATCTAATCTCTGGGTTGCTTTGAACTGACAATTTAAAATGAGATTGGTCTCCTTGTAGGTTTGGTTTTGGGGGCAGTTCATCTGTTTCCGTCTCTCTTAGCCTGGCTAATGATTTGGTCTAAGTGCAGCTGTAGTCTTAATTCTTAAAATTAAAAGAGAATTCAGAAAAACCGATTTTTTTCTAACCTTCCTGTGTTTGCTAACTTAACTCTTTTTTTTGTTTCAGATTGAAGTGAGTGAATTCAGATACATAACTCAACCTTGTTAGAGAGCTTTTTAAAAAAAAGTTGATTTGGTGCATGAGAGCAAGTTACTGCTGCTTACTGTTCAGAGACTTACAGGTGCTTGCCTGCATTGCAATAAAAGACTCAATATTAAGCAAGACTTATATATATCTCTTCGTTTTGGAGAGCCTAATAAACTGTATTTCAGTTTCTCTACTGACTTTCAAGTTTTGAAGTTTGAAAGAGACATCTTTACATTTAATACAGCATGAGCACGGCCAGAACAGAGAACCCTGTTATAATGGGTCTATCCAGTCAAAATGGTCAGCTGAGGGGCCCTGTGAAACCCAGTGGTGGCCCTGGAGGAGGGGGCACACAGACACAGCAACAAATAAACCAGCTGAAAAACACCAACACAATCAATAATGGCACTCAGCAGCAAGCACAGAGTATGACCACCACTATTAAGTAAGTGTCAGAATAATAAATGTTCTTGGGGGAGGAGCCAAGGAGATTTCTTTTTTTTTATTCTGTTGTTGACTACTCTTTGTATATGTTAACCATTTTAATTGCAAATAGAGAACAGATGATTTGTTTTATGACTAGTAGGTATTTGCAATAGAATAATATATTTCTGTCATAATTCATGTTTATTAAGTGATGAATGTAGATAGAGATGATATATATTAATTTTGTATAGTTTTTTTCTTTTTTTGAAACATTGCTAGCTTTCATAATTAGCTCAGATTCATCTTGTTCTTGCCTGTATGGCTTTTCCCCAATATAAAGTTTATGCAACTTTGTTTTTTTTTTTTTAAATAAGCTTTTTCCTCCTCTTAAACACACACAAAATAGCAGGCAGTTAAATATCGTAGACACTCAGGATTTTGAACTCTTGGGAACACATTTCTGAATAGTCCTAATTCCCCCTGTTGACTCTAAAAATTTAAGAGCCTTGATCTTACTCTAGAATGTGTTTTCTTTTAAATTTGAAAGATTGTAGGCTGTCATCTTTTAAGTGTTCTCTATAAATTATTTGAATAGTAAACATCGCTCTAAAGGTTTAGTTAATAGAAAATTAACATTTTAAAAATCAGTGCATTTGAGGTTTGACTTCGTTGTTAAGAATCTAGCCAATAGCCGTGAATCGTGTGGCTGAGGTTGAGTGTTTTCCCATGAAGCAAAAGGTCGCCAGTTCAATTCCTGTCAGGTCATGTGCCTGGGTTGCAGGCCAGGTTCCCCCTGTGGGGTGTGAGAGACAACAGATTGATGTTTCTCTTATATGTCAATGTTTCCCTCCCTTCCTTTCTCTGTTCCCCTCTCTTTAAGAATAAATAAATTAAATATTTTTTAAACATTTAGCCATATAATTGATTTAACCTCTAGAAATCTAAGATGATTAAACCGGTTCAATGTAAAAGTATTTTTTATTACAACCTAGATCTTGTCCATGCTTAAGAAGCACTTCCTCAAGAAAAATAGCCTTTATAAGCTACCAGGATATCATACAGATGGTTACTGCTAGGTGGTTCACCAGTGACATATAAGAATTTCCAGTAGTATTGGTTTGGTCACTAGGAGAATGGTCATATAATGCATATTCTATTTTTAAGGTCAATGCTTTAATTAGAATATTTTGTAAATTGTGGTTTGTCTTGACAAATTGAATAGCTAGCAAAATTTAGGCTATTTTTAATCCTTAAGAATAGAACCATAGCCCTGGCTGGTGTAGCTCAGTGGATTTAGTGCGGGCTGCGAAACACAGGGTGGCTGGTTTGATTCCCAGTCAGGCACATGCCTGGGTTGCAGGCCACGTCCCCAGTAAGAGCTATGTGAGAGGCAACCACCCATTGATATTTCTCTCCCTCTCTTTCTCCTTCCCTTCTCCTCTTCCTAAAAATAAATGAAATCTGAAAAAAAGAATAGAACCATAAAGTTATGTCATTTCATTGAGTATTTTCTACTTAAATTTTAATTTAAGATGGCGGTGGATTTTTTACCCAGGTACTTTTTTGCTTTTCTTTGGATTAATGATTTCTTTTCAATTCTATGGCATTTTTAAATCTTAGTTCAAGTGTCATCCCCATGAAGACTTCTAGATCCCATCAGTTCTTCAGAACTCTTTAAATACTTTATCACTTATTTCCTCATTTTAATTACTTTGGTTTATAAATTCCCTGTGGACAGATTCTGCATAGTATCTTCTGTATTTTATCACTACTGAATTTGACAATTTAGTAGGCTGGCCTACCAGGATGTTCAGCTGACATTTTTGCTTAGGAACTTCACTGTGGTTTAGGCTGAGGTAGAAGGCTTTAGTGTTAGTACTCTTGGAAGTGGTAGCACATAGCTGTGTTAGAGTTTCTTGGATTATGTGGGACCTAGCTTTAAGTAAAATAAGTGTTCTTTCTAAATCAAGATTTGAAATGTTTTGGGGGGTCAGCAGTGTGGCTGTAATGAAATAAATGAAAATTTATTTTAAAGGCAGCACATAGTGTTGTTTGTGTTATTGCCACTTTTTTTCTGTTAGATGCTTTGGCATTATGTTAGAGGTTTTTGCCTGACTTAAAAAATTTTTTAAATTAATTTTCCTTTTTTTTCCTCAAAATTTCATAGTTTCAAGCATCCCTGGTAAAAATTAAGAGAGATATTCATTAACAGCTAATACTGAGTTCTTATTTTGCCAGACATTGTGCTGAATGCATAATGTAAATTAATTTGATATAATTCTTAACCCATTTTATGTGTGAGAGAATGGAAAAGTGGCTGCTGCAAGATCAGAACTAGTAAGAGGTAGAGTCAGACCTTGAACTCAGGTCTGAAACTTTAGAACTCTTGGTTTCAATTAGCCACTAGAAGTTGCAAATGAGAGTGTACTTGCCCTTTAAAGGGACCAGCTGCTTGATTTTTAAAGTCCAGTTACTAAATTCCGTCAAGCTGTTGTCATACAGAAATTTAGCCAGTGTTGCTAAAGCTTCCAGTTTTTCAGGAAAAGCCAGCATCTGGACTTTTACACAAAATCTTCTAATTTCTTAATATTGGTAACTAATTTAAATTAAAACACACACATGGTACATAGGTCAAGTAAACCACATTGGTTCCCAGTTGTGACAACAGTTGCTCTATTGTCACACTATACTGCTTCTCTTAAGAAGATGATTGCGTTATTTCCTTATTTTCATACATATTTTTTTATTCTCTCTAGATTGTTGTTCTTTGTAAGGAGAGTTTTTCTAAAGTTTTTAAAAGTCTCAACGGTATTCTTACGTAAATGATATATTAAACTTAGTGTGCTTTTTTTGTAACTTAATTATAGTTGAGATGAATTATTGTTGTATTAGAACAGTTGTGCTATGAATTCTGATACTTCATTTTTACTGTATTCTCTCTAGACCTGGTGATGACTGGAAAAAGACTTTAAAACTCCCTCCAAAGGATCTAAGAATCAAAACTTCTGTAAGTTGGTTGTAATATTAACTTAAAATGCAGAAACTTTAAAAATGAAGTAGTTAACTTAATAACAGTGGGCACTATGGGTTTACTCTTAAATAAGTTGAAATGGTTAAAATTGTATTGAGTTGGCCAAAAAGTTCATACGGTTTTTTCTGTAAAATAAAAGACATTTTTCACTTTTACCAATAACTTTATTGATTTGGATATTTTGAATTTGTCAGCTGTCTTTCCCATGGTATAATGTTGCTTGTTTGTAGTTAATGTCTCAGTTTGATCACTATCAACTTGAACTGATCTATCTAGCCATTGAACATCGTCCAGCGAGAAATGTCCAGCATGAAACCTTGCAAACGACTTTTGACACTTTCAAATTAGTCACAGCATCTTCACACACTGCACAAATCTTTTCTTTGTGTGTTTCTGCTGCATTTTTACTTTTCTTGTAATAATCAAACATAATACACTGAAAATGTTGTGTATATTCTTCCATCTTCAATATTAAAATGGCTACATAGAAATTCAGCAGTTTTGATGGTTTTTTATGCACGCTGATGTGACAGCTGTTGTATTAACGAAATTGTTTCAAGTGAATTTAATGACAACTAAGCACTACTAGAGCCATCTTACAGAAAAAAACCAAGCTAACTTTTTGGCCAACCTAATAGATCAAGTGGTGAACTGCTAAAATGTAGGAATTATATTAATATGTGTATTTACATATTAATATTTCATTTCTATGTATATCTTATTTATGGAATAATGGTTTTCAAGGCATATTCTTTTTTGTTCAGTAAGAGTAAGGTTAGGGCCCTGGATGGTGTGGCTCAGTGGATTGAGCACTGGTCTGTGAACCACAGAGTTGCCGGTTTGATTCCCAGTGAGGACACATGCCTGTGTTGCAGCCAGGTCCCCACTTGGGGACACGCAAGAGGCAACCACACATTGATGTTTCTCCCTCCCTTTCCCTCTCTCTAAAAATAAATAAATAAAATCTTTTAAAAAAAGAAAGAAAGAGTAAGGCTAGGTATTATCTCTATTTTGTGGATGAGAAACTGGAGTTGACAAGTTAGTTCTCTCAGCTCAGCATTTTCATCCAGGGGTGATTTTTGTTCCCAACGGGTATTCAGCAATAGCTATAAAAACATTTTTGGTTATCACAGCTGAGGAAACGCTACAAGACAGCCCCTTACAACAGTGAATTTTCTGGCCCAAATGTCAATATGCTGAGCTTGAGAAACCTTGATTTTGATAAGGATGTTAGTAAGCAATGAGTGATAGAGCTAGGGTTTGACTTCATATCTTCTGATTTGCATTTCACAGCATGATTCTTAACAGTATTCCACCTGTCATTAAAAGAATATGACCACAGGCTGGCTTTCCCCCCAAAACACGGTTTTTAAATGGCTTGCATGTATTAGTGATTATTCTTAAGGAATAGTTGAAATGTAGATCAAGACAGCTAATATGCATATATTTCAAGTGGGGTAAAGAATTAGTTTCTCAAACTTTCTTAAACATGCTAACTACCAAAGGAACACGGTTGTACTTTATTCTTTTATTGTTGTTGTTGTTTTGTTTGGTTAATTAGGATGTAACCTCCACAAAAGGAAATGAGTTTGAAGATTACTGTTTGAAACGGGAGTTACTGATGGGAATTTTTGAAATGGGCTGGGAAAAGCCATCTCCTATTCAGGTATGTTTCCCCTTTTTATCACATGCATAATGTTATGAGTGACGCATTACTATGTACTTTTTGTTTTCATCTGTGGGGATAATAAAATGGACCAGTATTTCTCTCGTGTGTGTACATACCAACATGTTTACGTGCACATACACACATTCTTTTTCTGAGCCTTTTAAGGGTAGCTTGTAAAATCATGGCCCATGATCTAAGTATTTCAGTGTATTTCTCAAGAATAGAGATATTCTCTTATATAACTATAGTATAGTTATCTGCTATAGTATAGTCAAATTAACATAATACAATATTTCTGTCTCATCTGTCATTTGTATTCTAATTTGTAATTGACTCCAAAATGCCCTTTTTAACATTTTTTCCCTCTTCTGTACAGGATCCATCCTAGGATTGGGTATTGCATATAGTTATGGTCTCTTTAATAATGAGCATTTCCCTGGTCTGCTTTGGTCTTTTATGACATTGACAGTAAAAATATAACCCCCTTCCTTTTTTTAATAGAACATTACTCAGGCTGGGTTTGTCTCATGCTTCTGTGTAATTTTTAGCCAGAATACTGTAGATGTCATGTTATGGCTGCCTCAGAGTATCACATTTGGAGGTATACACATTGTCTGTTTATTTCTTATTGGTGATTTTAATTTCTGTTACCCTATCAAGGTTGTATCTGATTTTTCTACTATATAATTGCAGCTTTTTTTCCCATCTCCCTTGCAACTAATAAGCAGTCTGTAGGGATCTCTTGAATCATGTAGAGATCCAGCTCTTCATTAAAGTGTCTCCTAGTCTTAGCACCCATTGATGATCCTATCTTTGTTGGATTATGATGAGTTTCCAACTCTAGGACTATGTCCACATTTGGCCTTTTGAAGAATAGCCTTCCCTTATCTCTTCCTTATGTATCTATATATTATTGGGGTCATGATTGTTTTTTTTTACCAATGCTATTTTTGTGCTCAAATTCCCAGATTTGGCCAGTGTGAGCTCCTTCAAAGTTGTTTTATAATGTGCCCCTCTTTTTTTCTAATAGACTATTTTTTAGAGCAGTTACAAGTTTACAGCAATTGAGCAGAAGATAGAGATACTGCATTTATCCCATCCCCACTTATGCATAGCCCCTCCTGTAAGAGTGATACATTGTGATGTATTTGTTACAACTGATGGCTTACACATTGATGTCACCCAAAGTCCATAGTTTACAGTAGGGTTCACTCTTGGTATTGTATGTTTTGTTAGTTTGGACAAATATATAACGACATGTATCTACCATTATGGTATCGTACAGAGTAGTCTCACCACCCAAAAAAATCCTCTCTGCTCTACCTCTTCACCCCTCCCTTCCTCCTTCATTTTTCCTGAGTACTTTTTGGCATATCATGATACCAAGCTTATCTGTACCTACCCTGCCCCAGCCTTGGAATGAGCTATTACTCCAAGGAGCCCTGGTTCTAGTCAGTGGGGAGTAGTATTAGAGGCAAACATCTAAGCACTAGGTGCATTTGTTCTTTGTTCCTTTCAGTGGAAAGAGCAAGGGAATAAATAGTATGTTTGTATACATATACATGCATATAGACATAAACATGCATTATACATACACAGATTTGTTAAACATGTCTGTTTTCCTCATGTAAATTTAAACTGTTGTGTCCAGGCTGTATTAAGGACTAACCCCTATGACATCACTGAGTACTTTTTCATTAAACAAACTGAGTGACCTAGGAAGTATTAGACGGGATGTTGTGATGAACAAGGCAAAAGGGGTTCATGCCTTCACAGTCTGATAGGAAGGGACAACTAATTATACAGATAATTTCTGTATAATAATACTTTTTAGTTGAACTTGCACATATATGTAGCCATTAGAGGAAGATGGAACACTCTACAACCAGGGAGAAGAATCATCGATTCATGTTCTAATCACAGAATTCTGGGATAATGATTGCCCAGGGGTGGAAATGTGCCTCTGGACAAACTGAAAGAAGTTTAATATGGCTAGATAAAGTATCAAGATAAGGTTATACGAGGGGGGATCCCCCCAAAATGGAATTATCTTCTGGAAGATGGGCTCCTTGTAGTACAGGCTTCTCCCACTAGGGGAGTGTGTTAGGAACCTATCTATATCAGTGTACCAGCTGGCATTGTTGTGAGAGGCTGCATTCCTCTTCAGTGAATTTTTTTTTTTTTTTTTTGAAGTCTCATTGCACATTTGCCCATTTCCTGATGGGTGATTTACGAGCACACCTGCCCACACTGCACTGAATGTTCAGCCATTTTTGACCCAAAACACAATGACCCCCACGTCCTGCCCTCCCTATTCACCTGATCTCACCCAGAACGACTCCCCCCACCCCACCCCTCATGAAAAAAGTCCTCAAAGGGATGGGTTTTGCTGACATCGAAGAGGTGAAAAAAAAGGCAGAAGCACTAAAAGGCATCAAATTGACACGTTCAAGAACTATTTAGAGCAGTGGAAAAAACATATTACATCACCTGGAGAGTACTTTGAAAGTGACTGAAGTTGAAACATGTAAGAATAAATATACAATTTTTAATAAATTTTGGGGATATTGGGGTTCCCCTTTATATGTCATCAGATAGGTAATGTAAATGGAGATATTAAAAATATTTAGAACTACTTTTCTACAATGTAGTTCTGTAGGAATGAAGTCTTTATATATAGTTTATTGATTATGCTATTACAGCTGTCCCATTTTACCCCCTTTATTCCCCTCCACCTTGCACACCCCCTCCCATCCACTTTCCCCCCTTGAGTTCATGTCCATGTGTCATATATATAAGTTCTTTGGCTTCCACATTTCCTATACTATCCTTAACCTCCCCTTGTCTATTTTCTACCTACCATTTATGCTACTTATTTTCTCCCTCTCTCCCCATCCCCCACTGATAACCCTCCTTGTAATCTCCATTTCTCTGATTCTGTTCCTCTTCTAGTTGTTTGCTTAGTTTCTTTTTGTTTTAGGTGTGGTTGTTAATAACTGAGTTTGTTGTCATTTTCCTGTTCATATTTTTTATCTTTTTCTTAGATAAGTCCCTTTAACATTTCACACAATAAGGGCTTGGTGGTGATGAACTCCTTTAACTTGACCTTATCTGAGAAGCACTTTACTTGCCCTTCCATTCTAAATGAAAGCTTTGCTGGATAGAGTAATCTTGGATGTAGGTCCTTGCCTTTCATGACTTGGAATACTTCTTTCCAGCCCCTTCTTGCCTGTAAGGTCTCTTAATCAGCTGAGAGTCTGATGGGAACTCCTTTGTAGGTAGCTTTCTCATTTTGTCTTGCTGCTTTTAAGATTCTCTCCTTATCTTTAATCTTGGCTAATGTAATTATGATGTGCCTTGGTGTGTTCTTCCATGGGTCCAACTTCTTTGGGACTGTCTGAGCTTCCTGGACTTCCTGGGTCTATTTCCTTTGCCAGATTGGGGGAGTTCTCCTTTATTATTTGTTCAGATAACTTTTCCACTTGTTGTTTTTCCTCTTCTCCTTCTGGCACCCCTATAATTCGGATGTTGGAACGTTTCAAGATGTCCTGGAGGTTCCTAAGCCTCTCCTCATTTTTTTGAATTCTTATTTCTTCATTCTTTTTTGTGTGGTTGTTTCTTTCTTCCTTCTGGTCCACTCCACTGATTTGAGTCCCAGTTTCCTTTCCATCACTATTGGTACCCTGTACATTTCCTTCATTTCACTTAGCATAGCCTTCATTTTTTCATCTAATCTGCGACCAAATTCAACCAGTTCTGTGAGCATCCTGATCACCAGTGCTTTGAACTGTGCATATGATAGGTTGGCTCTCTCTTGGTCGCTTAGTTGTATTTGCTGTGAAGCTTTGATCTGTTCTTCTGTTTGGGCCGTTTTTTGTGTGTGTGTTGTCTCACCTCTTACGTATGAGGGGCGGAGCCTCAGGTGTTCACAAGGGCGGGGCAACCCAGATGCTAAGCTGTGACGCTGTATGTGGAGAAGGTCAGAGAAGGAACATTGCAGCTTGCTGCACTCTCTGCCGAATTTCAGTCATTTCCCTCACTTCCCACAAGCAAAGTGGCCCCTTCTGGTGCTGATTCCCGTGTGGGTTGTTTTGTGTATGTTCTAGGACCCTGTGGGTCTCTCCAACGAACTCTCCTGTGAGGCTGGGAGTTTCTTCCAGCACCTGAACCCCCACACGTGTTTTCAGTCAGTGGTTTGAGGCTCTATTTCCCCGTGCTGGGACCCTGGGTTGTGCAGCCTGTCCCACTCCCCAGTTTCCCCTGGCTTATCTGTGCTCCAATATGGGGCTGCCCAGTCCGCAATCCACCGCCTGGCCGCCAGCCACCATTTTTGCAGTGAGCCCTCTCTGCCCCTGCTGCCCATCTCCGCCCCTCCTGCCAGTCCGGATGAATGTTTCTTCTTTAACTCCTTGGTTGTCGGACTTCTATACAGTTCAGTTTTCTGTCAGTTCTGGTTGTTTTGAATTGTTGTTGTCCTTCTTTTGGTTGTGCGAGGAGGCACAGGTGTCTACATACGCCTCCATCTTTGCTGGAAGTCCCTAGCTTCTCTCTTTTTTTGTTTTTTTCTCCCCCCCCTAAAAAAAAGTATTGTTTTACCAGGAATTTTTTTCCTCCTGATAAAAGCCTTCTTGATCAAATGGGTGTCATCTTCATTTGAATCTCTTTTAAGACATGGAATGTAGTTGCATTTTGGCTATAAAGTTATTGGAGAGTGAGGCCCTTAAAATGATACCCTTGCAAAGGAAGATTTTACACCGATAGGCTGGAACCAGGTATACTACAGATTGCTCCCACACATCTTTCTTTGGTCCACCATCTGTGACTCTAGCTCTATGTGCCCAGCACTGTAACTATGCTATTGTAAAGACATCTTCATATAGAAACACAGACTGTGGAGGGCATGAGAACTTGCTGTGTTATTTTGCTTAACATTGTGAAACCTTATATTAACTTAGAGATGATTGAGAGGTGGCAGTTTTTGCTGCTTCCAGACTCTAGACACAGCTTTTGAAGAAATTTTAGAGAAGGTGATAAAATAGCAGGCAGTCCATTATAGAAAGAAATATGGAAGTTTTTTACTGTTGTTGACTCAATTCTATATCAGACCAAGAATCTGAAATTATTTTGCCAACTGAGTCTAATAAGGGTTGATAGTTTATTATTTATAGTTAGGAATTATAGCATTCTTAATCCTTTTGTAAATCATTCTTCCTGCTAACATGGACTTACTATGACTAAAAGAATTTTTTTCTGAAGTCTCAAAAAAAAAAACCTTTAAATGCATAAATGCATTTTTAAATGCATTTTTCCGTTGATTACTGTGGTAAAATTGGATGTGTTCTTTTAAGTTAGATATTATGGAAATTATTATCTTCCATTTTCTTCTTTCTGGGTAACAGTGGGTATTTGTGACAGCCATTGCTCTCTCCTTCACAGTGCTCATTTTCCCCCCTGAAATTTAGGTTTGTAAGCCCACCTGGCCCTTGGAAGTAAACAGCAACAGCTGCTCTAAAAGCAGCTAGTTGGGTGATTTCGAGTTTTTTCAGGTACCATACTTGTGTAAAGTGCCCCTCAGTACTAGGAGATTGGAAGCTATGCCATTCTTATATGCAACAGAAACCAGCTTGGGCTAACTTAAACAATAGGAAATTTATTAGAAGAATATCAGGAATTCATGAACAAGGTTAAGGAGAAGTCTGGAGGAGCACACTTGGAATTAACTGGCCAAGAATTGATATAGCTCTGAATGGTTTAGGAAGCTGAATTGTTAATAGGATGTGCTATAATAATTTGAATTCTGAGAAGGGAGCATTCAGCTGGCCTGGGTTTAGTCATTGTCTATCATTTGCCTGAGGAGGTTGGCTAGACTATTGATATATTGAGGTGGGGGGATGTAATTCCTCAGAAGGAAGTTACAGTGCTTCTAAGAAAGGGGAATGGATACTAAGGTAACCAAAACATGGAACATGCACTTGAAGAGCTCTGGTGGCATGATTTTGCTGCCATGAAACCTAAGTTTGTGGGGTGGATGGGTTATATTAAAATATAAATCACGAGGACTTCCGGCCAAGATGGTGGCGTAGGTAGATACACTGTTCCTCCTTGTACAACCAAAATAAGGTCAGCAACAATTTAGAAATGATAACAACCGGATCTGACAGAAAATTGAACTGTATGGAAGTCGGATAACAAAGGAGATAAATATACACATTCATCCAGTCCGGTAGGAGGGGCAAAGTCAGGCAGCTTGGGGTGGGGGAGAGGTCACTGCACAAAAAGTGGTGGCAAGCAGCACGTAAGGCATCCCAAGCGAGCGTAAGACCACGGCGGGCCAGGCGGCTAGCAGACCCAACAAGGCGGTGACTATGAAGCGAGGCATTGTGCACAAGGCGCCTGGCTGTCTGGGCCACATTCGTGCACAGATAAACCAGGAGAAATTGGGCAGTTAGACTGCACAACCCAGGGTCCCAGCGCCGGGAAATAGAACCTCGGTACACTGATTGAAAATGCTTGTGGGGGTTGAGGTGCAGGGAGAGACTCCCAGCCTCACAGGAGAGTGGGTTGGAGAGACCCAGGGGGTCCTACAACTTACACAAGCCCACCCACATGCGAATTAGCAACAGAAAGGTCGAGTTAGCTTGGGGGAAGCAGCAGAAAGGGCTGAAATCCAACAGAGAGAAGAGCAAGCGCCATTGTTTCCTCTCAGATCCTGCCCCCCAGATACTACGTGAAAACACAGCAACTGGGTTGCCCTGCCCAGGAGAACACCTAAGGCTCTGCCCCTCACTACCCTAACAGGTGTGAGCACACTCAAAAAAATGGCTCAAACAGAAGTACAAATCAAAGCCCCAGAGCCAATACTTTTAAGCCACCAAGAGATAGCCAACCTATCAGATGCACAGTTCAAAGCACTGGTGATCAGGATGCTCACAAAATTGGTTGATTTTGGTGGCAAATTAGATGAAAAAATGAAGGCTACAATAAGTGAAATACAGGAAAATGCACAGGGAACCAATAGTGATGGAAAGGAAACTGGGACTCAGTAGAGTGGACAAGAAGGAAGAAATGAACGTCCAAACAGAAAAAAATGAAGAAAACAAGAACTCAAAACAATGAGGAGAGGCTTAGGAACCTCCAGGACATCTTGAAACATTCCAACATCCAAATTATAGAGGTACCAGGAGAAGAGGAAGAGCAACAAGTGGAAAAGTTATTTGAACAAATAATAAAGGAGAACTTCCCCAGTCTAGTAAAGGAAATAGACTTCCAGAAAGTATAGGAAGCTCAGAGAGTCCCAAAGAAGTTGGACCCAAGGAGGAACACACCAAGGCACATCATAATTACATTAGCCAAGGTAAAAACGAAGGAGAGAATCCTAGAAGCAGCAAGAGATAAGGGGATAGTAACCTACAAAGGAGTTCCCATCAGACTGTCAGCTGATTTCTCAAAAGAGACCTTGCAGGCAAGAAGGGGCTGGAAAGAAGTATTCCAAGTCATGAAAGGCAAGGACCTACATCCAAGATTGCTCTACCCAGCAAAGCTTTCATTTAGAATGGAAGGGCAGATCAAGTGCTTCTCAGATAAGGTCAAGTTAAAGGAGTTCATCATTACCAAGCCCTTATTTTATGAAATGTTAAAGGGACTTATCTAAGAAAAAGAAGGTAAAAAACATGTATAGTAAAATGATAGCAAACTCAGAATTATTAACAACCACACCTGAAACAAAAATAAGAAACTAAGCAAACAACTAGAACAGGAACAGAACCACAGAAATGGAGATCACATAGAGGGTTAGCAACAGGATTGGGATGAGGAGAGGGGGAAAAGGTACAGAGAATAAATAGCATAGATGGTAGATAGAAAATAGGGGGAGGGTAAGAACAGTATGGGAAATGTAGAATCTAAAGAACTTTTGACATATGGACATGAACTAAAGGGAGGGAATGTGGGTGGGAGAGGGTGTGCAGGGTAGAGAGGAGTGAAGGGGGAAATGGGACAACTGTAATAAACTACTAAAAAATAAAAGTCACGTATCGTGCAATTCACACATTTAAAGTATACAATGCATTGGGTTTTGTATATTCATAGATGTACTATGGTCAATTTTAGAACATTTTCATCACCACATAAAGAACTTTAGCAGTCACTCCTCATTTTACCCTAGCCCTAAGCAACCACTAGTCTACATTCTGTCTATGGATTTGCCTGCTCTGGAAATTTCATATAAATGGAATTATATACGGTCTCTTGTGACTAACTTGTTTGACTTAGAATAATTTTTAGGAGTCATCCATGTTGTAACGGATCCATAATTCATTTCTTTTAATTGTTGAATATTATTTTATTCTATGGCTATACCACATTTGGTTTATCCATTCATCAGTTGCTAGGGTTGTTTCCACTGTTAGCTATTAGGAATAATGCTGCCATGAACATTCATGAACAAATTTGGCATAGAGATGTTTTCATTTTGGGGGTATATATATCTGGGAGTGGAATTGCTGGTTCTTATGGTAATAATCTTTAACCTTGTGAGAAGCCGCCAGGCTGTTTTCCAAAGTGGCTTATACACTCCCCTAGCAGTGTATGAGGGTTCTCATTTCTCCACATCTTCACTTACACGTTGTTATTTGTAGACCCAAGTTTAAATTTTGTTTGTAGCATTTCCTACTTTGTGACCTTGGGCCAAACAATTATTCTCTGAGGATCCTTTTTGTCAGTTGTAAAACAAAAAGTACCAGCTTGAACGGAAATAAATAACATAAGGTAACTACCTAGCAGAGTACCTTGCATACAGTTAGCATTTAAAGAATTTTTAGCTTCCTTTCTTTTTTTCTTTTCCTTGGCAGTTTCCCATGGTTTCCTCTTGGGTTTCAAAGCTGTCTGAGCCAGACTTGAATTTTCTTGCTTCATTACCTAGTCTCCTAGGAGACAGTGTGATGCACTGAATTTCCAGACTAATCATGATGGCCATAATACAGGGCAAAATATGAGTATATTTTGACTTAAAGACTAGGTTACTTACTTTGTTAAAAGCCTTGTCCTTAAACAGTTTCTGTAGGGCATAAGCCCTGTCAGAGCAGAGGAATAGAAGTCAGTGGCCTCAATCTAAATCAAAAGACATACCCAAAATGTGAATGAGAATACTCTTAAATTAAGTCTACCTGCCTCACTTAATTGAAAAGTTTATAGTTTTAAAGGACCTGGCTCAGAAAAATCATTAGAAGACTCATGAAGACCGTTTGACCTCTTACCTCTTATCTCTGCGCGCCAACCCTGCCTTGAACTATAGGTAGCCTGTTTAAAAATCATAGAAGAGAATGAACCAATGGGGATAGAGAATAATGAATCTCCAGAACAATTGGGAGTTGGAGGGAAGCAATTCAGACCAGGTGGTCAAAGCCAAGGTTTTCTTCTTTGACCTGCTTTAATGTAACAAGTAGACTGTTTAATGCTGGTTATAGGAACAAGATAACAGTGTTGTCATTGGACCATTTTCACAGTTCTGGCAGTTATTCTGATCACATGGAAACCATCTCACCCCTGTGATTGGGGTTCTAGGTACGATAGAATGAGTGTCATGGTGGGAAATAGAAATCATTATGCTTGTAACTTAGGGGTTTTTTTGTTTGTTTTTTAAGATTTTATTTATTTCTTTTTTTAGAAATGGGGAGGGGAGAGAGATAGAGAGGGAGAGAAACATCAATGTGTGGTTGCCTCTCATACTCCCCCTTACTGGGAACATGTTCCCCACAACCCAGGCATGTGCCCTGATTGGGAATCGAACTGGCAACCCTTTGGTTCTCAGGCCTAGCGCTCAATCCACTGAGCCACACCAGCCAGGGCTTATGACTTGAGATATTTTTGCAGTAAAAATTTTTAAAGTGCTGGGGAGGTTATTTCTGGTCATTAGCTTAGGCATAGAAAGAACTAGTTATTACAGTGATTATAAATCTCTTTCCTAGTTTATTTTCCTCATTCTTTTAGTTTTAGAAACAAATTAATTTTTTTAAGAAACAGGAATGTTCTGCTTCCTACCTGTTTATGCCTGTTCTGCCTTTCTAGTTTCTATATATATGTATTTAATTTTCATTAATTGTTGAGAAGCATTTGCTGTTTGGGAAATTTGTCCTGAGTTACCGTATTTTCGGACTATAAGATGCACCCCTTCCCCCCATTTGGGAGGAATAATGGTTGTTAATGCTGCTGTTAAGTTCTGTTAACATTTGTATTGGTGAAATACTATGTTATTTATGTTATTAAATACTTTACCACAGTTTTTGCTTCAAAAAATTTTTTTATTTTCCTCTAAAACCAGGTGCGTCTTATGGTCCGAAAATACGGGTAATAGGAAATTTGTCTTCTACAAAACACATATGACAGAATAATTTAAATATTAAATTGAGAGTGACCTTCAGTGATGTGTCCATGGATTGAGATAACTTAAAATTGAGTCTCTTAAGCACATTTCAGGACAGAGAAGTTGTCGGTGAGACAGCCATTAAAATAAACATCAAATAGGACCTGAAGTTAAACTTTTTCAGCCTCTTCCTGCTTTGTGCAAGGATAAGTTCTCCAAGCTACAATTTTTCATTGAAAAATTGGCTTACTAATCTTAAAATATCATATATAGCCTTTGTTTTGTTTTTGTGTAATTTTTCCTCCAATTTTTAATTGTGTAATGACTTCTGCTTTTTTCTCTCTCTATGTGTCAGCTTATGTTCCTCCTTTCTTGTTGATGCTCAGCTTCCTTGGCCATATACACTTACACATACACACTCAACATGTACAATTTTTATTACATTGGGATACAATATAAAATGTATTCCACAAACAGTTTTGGTAAATAATTGGTTGATAATGAAGGTGATGTTACTCGTCCTGCTACTTTACTTGGTCTCTACTTATTCTTGTAAAATGCAAATGTAAGGCACTTGGAAGCAGTACCAAAGAGGTATGCTTTCAGTGTATTTTAGAGAAGAATTTGTTTATGCGCTGTTTTTATCCACAAGTAATTTGCATTGTCTTATCTCTTTTAGGAGGAGAGCATTCCCATTGCTTTATCTGGTAGGGATATTTTAGCTAGAGCAAAAAATGGAACGGGCAAAAGTGGTGCCTACCTCATTCCCTTACTTGAACGGCTAGACCTGAAGAAGGACAATATACAAGGTTAGCTGTTTAAACTAAAAATGACAGTTTAAATCTAGTAGCTATGTATTAATAGAAGATAATTACCGTTTGTTAGAATTTACATAATCTGAAATCAGTATTTACTCTTTCTTTTCACATCTCTTTAAAGAGATTTGTAGTTTTCAAAATATTTTTACATATTATGCAGTTTTGACAATATTCCAGTGAGATAAGCAAAGTGAGTTACTGCCTTATAGATAAGAAAACTGAAAGCATGAGAAGTTCAATTACGTCATGTTACTACTTAAAAACTGTGATTTCACTTATATGTGAAATCTAATGAACAAAATAAACATAAAATAGAAAAAAAACCTGGCAACTGAATTGTTTCTGTGGCAACTTGTGTGTCTGCAAGATTCTTATAGAAACGTGACCTTTTTTTTTTTTTTTAAGCCATGTGGTTTTAGAATTTTAAGAGCTTAGGCAGTAAGGAAGAAACAAATTTCCATAATTGTACCCAGAGTAAGCTAATAGAGTTTAATTTTCACTTCTAAAGCGTTTTTCTTAAATTCTTAGTATTTGTGAGCTATAATTATTCTCCCATCTTCACTTTACATACTTTCATATGATGTAAATGAACCTGGGCAGCGGGAGTTTCGTATTTGAGTGTTTAGTGAGTCTCGTACTGAAATACTAAATTAATAAACCTTCAGCAAGTTGCCAACTCAAAGAATCTTTTAAAGTTTTGTAACTAAGAATAGTACAAGACTTAAACTCTTAAAATACGTTATTTTTTTTTCCTCTGTTGCTTGATATTTTCCAGCAATGGTGATTGTTCCTACAAGAGAACTTGCTCTACAGGTCAGTCAGATTTGCATCCAGGTCAGCAAACACATGGGAGGAGCCAAAGTGATGGCAACCACAGGAGGAACCAATTTACGGGATGACATAATGAGGCTTGATGATACAGGTAGGAAATAACTGATATAAGGTGGCCTAGCTCACCAACTGTAATTTCACACACAGGTGTTTCCTTCAATAACTTATTAAAAATTGTTTTTAAGAATTCATGAGGAACAGAAACATTGTAGTAGAAAAATAAGTAAAGGAAATGAGTTTCATCCAAGAAAATGTAGATAGAAACAGCAAATTGCTATGTGCCTTTCTGATTGGTGAGACCAAAAAAAATATCAGTATTCCATAATGTGAGTTTGTGGCAAAATAGTCTGTCTTGCAGCATAGAGGTATAAGACAGGTTGGCATTACATTTCAAAATTATAAATGTATTTTTAAGATTTTTTCCTGAAGAAATGATTGGACAAATGCGAGGCTATTTACTACTGTGTGGTTGCGTAGTGGTGAAAAAAATGTAACAACCTAAACATAGAAGATAGTCTGAATGGAATTCCCCACAATCATTAAAGAATGAAGCTTATCTGTATGTATTTTTATGAGGAGTTCTCCATGATACATTATTGTGTGAAAAAAGATATAACAAGAATGAGATACACTTAAATAAAATTATATAGCTTTTAGTCAGAATTTCATAATTGTCATTAGATTAATTATAAAATTCTTCATACTGCACAATTATTTAAAATTATTATCTCCTTTGATTCTTATAATGATCTTGTGAAGACCATTACTTTAGTCAAGAGGCAGTCTACCATATCATAAGCCTGGAATGCCCTTCGTTATTCATTAGGGATTGTCCTAAGACAGGATAATATGCCTTTCATTTGGAGCAGGTGATATGAGAAGCTGAAACTCACCCCATGTATAGGTGAAACAAACAAGTATTCTCTTAGCCAACCTTAGATGTAATGAAAATCTGTATCTTAAAACACATCTTTGCTTCTTTGTGCTGTAGGTCCTCCCTTACTTTTGAGGAATATATGCTAAGACACCCCTGCACTCCCCCTTGGATGCCTGAAACTTAGGATAATACCAAACCCTGTATATATATTATGTTTTTCCCACACATGTATATACACCTATGATAAATTTATGAATTAGGCATTTATTAACATCAAAAACTAATAATAAACTAGAACAATTATAGGAGAATGTGCTATAGAATGTGACCCCTCTCTGTTCACATCTACCACCCCAGATTTAATGCCTTTTCCATTTTAACTAAGCATTTATATACACTGTGTCCATAACTTACTCATGTTGAGGTGCAGCAGCAAAATCAGCACAATTTTTTTCCCACAATTTCACAGGTAGAAGGTTGGTTCTTGTCATAGATCTTAGCAAACTCAGCAAACAGGTTTTTTTTCTTATGTTAAGAATTTTCACCTTTTCACTTAAAGGAAGCACTTCTACTTTTTCACCTGGAGAAGCACTTTGGCATACCCAAATTGCCACTCTTGTGCTTTGGGCTATTTAATTGTTAAGTTGGCCAAGATATTTTTCATTTTCACCAATAACTTTATTGATTTGGATATTTTGACTATGTCAGCTATCCCCCACATGGTACAACATTGATTGTTCTCAGTTAATGTCTCTTATTTGATCACTATTAACTTCAACTGGTCTACCCAACCGTGGAGCATTGTCCAGGTAGAAATCTCTAGCACAAACTTTTGACACATTCCATCAATTACATTACCTTCTCCATATACTGCATAAATCTTTTTTTGAGTTTCAGTTGTGTTTTTACCTTTCTTGAAATAATAAAGCATAATATAATGAAAGTGTTGCATATTTTTGTCCATCTTCAGTATTAAAATGGCCACACAAAAATACACCAATTTTGATAATGTTTTTTTAAATGCACACTAATATAATAGCTGTCACAATACAATCTAACAGAATTGTTTTAAATGAAGTTAAAGGCACCTAAGCTCTAGTAGGACCACCTTAGGGAAGAAACCAAACACTTTTTGGCCAACCCAATAAAATAAATGAACACAAGCACTGAGATACAGCAATCTGACAACCTAGATGGCAGCTAAGTGATGTAACAGGTGGGTAGCAGATACATTAGACAATGGGATAATTTACATTCTGGGCAGGATATAGTGGGAGGGTAGGAGTTTTCATGACACGACTCAGAATGGCATGTGATTTAAAGCATATGAATTGCTTATTTCTGGAATTTTCCATTTAACATTTTCAGACTGCATTTACCATGGAAAGTAAAACTGGATAAGGAGGATACTGAATTCCTACTTCTACAACAATATTTCTGATAAAATATATATTTTAAAAGATTTATATATGTATACAAACCTTTACTATATCTTTTTGACCCAAGCTAAAATTAATGAGAATGTGTTTTCTAATCTTGTGTAGTGCACGTGGTAATAGCTACCCCTGGGAGAATCTTGGATCTTATCAAGAAAGGAGTAGCAAAGGTTGATCATGTCCAGATGATAGTATTGGATGAGGTAATGTCTCTTTATTTGGAAAGATACTATTCTGTAGTATTCTGAGCTTTGTTACTGTCAATAACTGAAGCAAAGGTTCTATGTGTTTTATGACCTAATAAACATGGCATTTGTTAGTTCATACTAATTTGCTTATAAAACATTTTATAGGAAGTGTGATCTTTATATACTCTTGTATAGATGGAAAAAGTTTTTGCAATTGAATATGTATTATTTTTCTTAAAACTATACCTTAAAGACCTTCAGAGTAAAATAAAATTCACATGTAAACAAGGGGCATTAGTTGATGGGAATTCATAGGAATAGTTCCACTTTGTGTCTGTCTTGGGGACACAAGATAGTTTTGGTTTTTTCTTGTTTTCTAAGCAGAGAAGCTGTTGAATAACCTCAAACCAAGTTAATTCTCTTTCCATTCAGTGATACATCTTTAAAAACCTGTAATATCTCTAACTCCTCATTTAGCATATGCGACTTAGTATTGTTTAGTTTTTCAGTCTGTTATACATGTTATCTTACCAGATGACGTGAGTCATCTTACCACATGAGTGCCTTTTAAGTACTTACTCAGCTCTG
Source organism: Trachops cirrhosus (assembly GCA_028533065.1). Classification (NCBI taxonomy): domain Eukaryota; kingdom Metazoa; phylum Chordata; class Mammalia; order Chiroptera; family Phyllostomidae; genus Trachops; species Trachops cirrhosus. The sequence continues at coordinate 77,385,417 of CM052543.1, read as the reverse complement.
TCTTTGGGCTCTAGTGGTGTTTTATATCTACAGTAGTGTCAGTGTTAATATTGTGAAATCAAGTTACTTGCCTTGTTGGTCTTTGTTTTGATAGCTAGATCAGGTTGATCATGGTCTAAATCAGATCAGAGTTCTTTGTTTTTTTAGTAATGAGAGATAACATATTAGTCACTATGTACTAACACTAAGTAGTTCATATGTTCTTTTTTAATTTAATTTTTGCAACAACCCTTTAAGGTAAGTATCCTATAAAGTAGTTACTACAGTGAGTATACATCCTAATATTAAAATTATGGAATCTGAAGTGTTGATTGGTTAAGCAACCTCCCAACATACCTAATAAGTGAAGGAGACAATATTTTAATCCAGGTAATTTGGCTCTGCAACCGGTATCAATACTTTTAACCACTGTACCATACTGCCTCTTTACTGGAAATCACATTAAAATTTTGTTATGGGAACAAGGATTATATCTGTCTAGGATTCCCTTACCTCCACCCCTAAAGATGGGCATTAGAGTCCTTTTCCCTTTCTGAATCACTCGGCATATTTCTTGGTGCATTGAATTATGTGGTGTTGTAGAGAACTTAATGTTTACAACTAGGAACATTCTAAGAACATTCTTATTGGATGAAGCCATACTAACCAAAGACCTTGACATTATTCGATTGTTTTAAAAATTATCTTCTCTTTGTATTGCAGGCAGATAAGTTGCTGTCACAGGATTTTGTGCAGATAATGGAAGATATTATTCTCACGCTACCTAAAAACAGACAGATTTTATTATATTCTGCTACTTTCCCTCTTAGTGTACAGAAGTTCATGGTGAGTAAAAGATACACGTACTTGGTTGGAAGCAGTGCCCATGAGTATACCTTTATCCATCATTTATCTTATCAGTCTTTACTTTGGGTTGATTGTTTCAAGTTTTTGGCTTTGGCTTTTTCTTCAGCTGATTAGTTAAGGTTCGTTGGGCATAAATTAACTGATTTGTTTTAAAGCAGTGATAGTAATATGATTAAAGTCTTCATTGTTCACTTAGTTTTTGGTGTCACGCAGATAGAGCATAATCCTATATACAAAGTACAAAATAGTAACTTAGCTATGTATCTGAATGTTAGATCTTTCATTTAATTATAATTTATTTCTTCCATGACAAATTTTGTGGACTTGTTTTGAAGAGAGCCGCATCCCCTAAAGCAAGAGTTTATCAGACAGAGATGAATAGGATATATTTTGAGTTTATATGTTTTTCACTTAAGAACAAGACTCTTTTTTTTTCCCTCCCAGAATTCCCATTTGCAGAAACCCTATGAGATTAACCTGATGGAGGAACTAACTTTGAAGGGAGTAACCCAGTACTACGCATACGTAACTGAGCGCCAAAAAGTACACTGCCTGAACACACTTTTCTCCAGGGTAAATAATAGGCTTCAGTTGCTGAACATTATCCATTACTTAACCCCCATAAGACTGTCCTAGCCCCAGCTGGTGTGGCTCAGTTGGTTGGGCATAGTCCCACAAACTGAAGGGTTGCTGGTTTGATTCCTGGTCAGGGCATGTGCCTGGTTTGCAGGTTTGGTCCCCAGTTGGAGAGCATTCAGAAAGTAGCCAATCCCTCCCCTTTTCTTTAAAATCAAAAATAATAAAATTAAAACAGACAATTGTATCAGTTTTCCCACCACTTTAAATGTTGCTTTTTTTTTTTTTAAAAAGGCCTTAGCTTTTCCTAAAAGTCAGTTTCAGTTGGCTGAAGTTGGTAGGGTATAATTGACAAGTCATAGGCACTTTTTAATTTAATTCTAAAATAGTTTGATCCTAATTACTATTGATGCTCATAATTGCAGTAATTGTAGTCCTCATTATTTGCAGATTCGGTATTTGCAAATTTGCCAACTTGCCAAAATTTATTTGTAGCCACAAAATCAATACTTGCGTGCTTTTGAGGTCATTTGTGGACATGCATAACACAATGAAAATTTTGAGTCATTTTGCATATTCCCAACTGAAGTCAAAGAAGGTAATACTGCCCTCTTGTTTCAGCTGTCATATCATATACTAATATGGCCTATTTAGTGCCACTTTTTTTTTCCATTTTTATACCTTTCTTGTTGATTTCATTTTTTTTAAATGACCCTTAAGCATAGTGCTAAAGTGACATTTTTGTGTTTTATTTATTTTTAGAGAAACAGGGAGGGAGGGAGAAAGAAACATCAATGTGTGGTTGCCTCGAGTGCCCCTTACTGGAGACCTGGCCTGCAACCCAAGCATGTTCTCTGACTGGGAATTGAACCGGTGACCCTTTGATTCACAGGCGGCACTCAATCCACTGAGCCACACCAGTCAGGGTACTAAAGTGATGTTTAGGTGCACCTAAGTGTAAGAGGACTGATGTGCCTTGCAGAGAAAATGTGTGTTAGATGGACTTTGTATAGGCACAAGTTATGGTGCTGTTGACCATGAGTAAATAAGGCGTCTTTAAATGGTAACACACATAAAACAAGCTTGTCTTATTAATTCATTGATAAAGAATTTATGACCAGCAGCTTGCAGGAACTACCCTGTATTTCTTCTAGGAGCAGTGGTTCTGTATTCACTAATTTAGTGTTTGCAGCAACCTTATAGAATGTAACTATCACGGATGATGATAATTGGCTGTATTTTACTCTTGCTGGCAATCACGTGTCTTTATGAAATACACTTGTCAATAAAACTTACAAATTATTTTCTGCAGCTATTAAGTTAATGAGTAGTTTTTAGTTTTACATCTCTTATATCATAATATTCTAAGTCATAGACCATGGTTTTAACATTTATTTGCTTGTCAGTATTTTCAAGATGTGCAAAAGTTAATAAAGGGTTTTATTTCCCCCTTGTGCTCAGCTTCAGATAAACCAGTCAATCATTTTCTGTAACTCCTCTCAGCGAGTTGAATTGCTAGCCAAGAAGATTTCTCAACTGGGTTATTCTTGCTTCTATATCCATGCTAAAATGAGGCAGGTGAGTGTAAAACTAGAACTTGGGCAGATTTTTATAAAATCTTCTAAGTATTAGATTTTGTTTTAGTGCTCCTCCAGATGCCCTGAGTTTAAGAAATTATTCCTTAGTAGTGAAAGGACCTTTCATTTTAACTTCTCAGAGGTTCAGTTTTCTGACTATGACATAAAGGTAATACATACTCATCACACAAGGAAGGTTGAGACAATGTACAAATGTTTGTAAGCTGTGAAGCATGATACAAATGTGAGACTTTATTTCCTTCTTTCCCCAGGTAATCTCTAGATTTGCACTATTTAATAAAATAACCTCTAGCCACATGTGGCAATTTAAATGAGTTCAAATTAAATAAAATTTAAACTTTAGGTTCTCGGTCACATTGACTACATTTCAAGTGCCACATTACTTGTCACTAGCAGCTATAGTTTTGGACAGTACTGATACACAACATTTCTATTAGGGCAAAAGGTACTATTGGACAACACTGCTGTGTATTTTTAATGTATCTATGTACCTTCTCAACCAAATGATTTTTCTTTAGAAAAAAAGGATGGAATCTCTAAATTTCTGGACTTGATTTAACAAAAAATAAAGTCAAAACCATAACGAGACATTTTTTGTGTATGTACTAACTCCAACTGAAATTCCATGAAGAGAAAGCAGTTTCTCTGTAGACTTGTCAGGTTAAGAACTTAAACTAGTCAGCTCACATTTGGTTTTCAAAGAAGCTTAATGTCATGGATCAGATACCATTATCACAGGAAATGAATGTATTAAGCTGATAAAATATTTTAAAGTGGAAGAATGTTGCACTGAAAAGTTAAGCCACTTTGCCAGATGCTAGATTTATCACTTCTCCTAGAGTCATTGTATGTTTTTATTTTTGTTTTTAAATTGGAAAGTAGTTCTTTTTAGCTTTTGTATATAATTGCTAAAAAGGTAAAATGGGTAGGTGTTTTGGTCAAGCCAAATTTTGGCATCCTCTGAAACATTTTTAAAGTGTACAAGTACAGAAACATAGTGAAAATAGTTACTTAAAATGCATTCCAGCAAAAAACAAATACCTTTAAGAGTTAAAATAAATGCTACATATAGATATGCACAGATAGGTATTAAGTTGCTTAAAAATTCCCCTGGGAAACCAATTTATGGAGGGTTTTTTTTTATTTTTATAATTTCTGTGTATTGAATTGGCTTGTCTCTCATTCATGTAAACAAATTTTGTGTAGAAGAAATAATGGGAATTTGGGGCCATGTGTATGACTTCCAATCAAATCAAATGCATTGCTTTGTTCCTAGGAACATCGAAATCGTGTCTTTCATGATTTCCGAAATGGCTTATGCCGCAATCTTGTTTGCACTGGTAAGTATTTCCTATTTCTTGTAAGGAATGCTTTTTCCCCTAGTTCTGCTTTGCTTTCTCTCTCCATGGTATGCAGCAGGAGCCTGTGACATAGCCTAACTCACCCAACTTACCACTTCTAGAATTCCTAAAGTTGAAAACTCCCAAAATTAGGTTCTATACCTGAAACTGCAGAAGACTTGTTCTGGCACTCATATCTTACTTACCTTTTAAACCAATTTGGAGTTTGTGTTTTCTGAATAGTTTAAGCTAGCATACAGGAGTAAATTATATATTGCATATGCAAAATTAATCACATTATGACACCATCTGTGTTTTAGAAATTGTTGTGGCCTTTTAACTTTTGCCAGAAGCAAACTAGTCTCACTTTTATTGTATTTAACTAAATGAAGAATAAACATTGGCGAGGCAGGTGGACATTCAGACAAAGCAAATGGATTCAGTATCCTCCCATCTTAACACTGGGAATGTAATCTTAGTATTGGTGTGAAGTTAACAATCTTGTGGATGGAGAGAACAACCTAAAATTTTTTTTTTAATTATTGAGGTATACACACATAGATAAATGAATTATAAATATATTACTAGAATTTTTACATGTGTATACACACATGTAACCAGCACCCAGATCAAGATGTAGAGTATTTCAAAATTTGTATTTTATTTTTATTATATTACTTTTTTAATCCTTACCTGAGCACACGGGTTGCCTCTTACTGTACATACCGCAACCAGGGACCAAAATGGCAACCTAGGCGTGTGCCCTGACTGGGAATCAAATCCATTACCTTCCTGTTAAGTGATGACGCTCCAACCAACAGAGACACACTGGTGGGGGCTCAAAATTTGTATTTTTAAAAATTGCTCTGGATGGTGTGGCTCAGTGGATTGAATGCCAGCCTGCAAACCAAAAGGTCTTGGTTCAGTCAAGGCACATGCCTGGGTTGTAGGCCACGTCCCCAGCTAGGGGCATGCGAGAGGCAACCAATCAATGTATCTCTCACAGATCAATGTTTCCCTCTCTCTCTCCCTCCTTTCCCCTATCTCTAAAAATAAATTAATTAAAATCTTAAAAAAAAAAGTCTGCTTCCCTGGCCAATTGTGGCTCAGTTGGTTGGATTATCATCCTGTAACCAAAAGGTTGTAGGTTGAATTCCCAGTCAAGGCACGTACCTAGGTTGTGGGTTTGATCCCCAGTCCTGGTGCATATGATCCCCCCATCTGGGTGCATATGGGAGGCAACTGACCAGTGTTTCTCTCTCTCCCTTTCTCTCTTTCTAGAAGCAATGGAAAAATGTCCTCAGGTGAGGATTAAAAGAAAATACTGCTATAGAAATAAACTCCAAAATTTTTTTAGCAGAATATTAAATTTGTTAAGTTACAAGAATCAAAAAGGGACTGTCATATATCTTGTACACCTTTCTGTTTATCTTGTTTCTCTGCCTCACATCCAAAAAACAGTTAATATAGCTGACTTAATACATTTATAAATTTGCATTTATCGACACCTTTGACTTTTAAATATATTGAAGTATTCAAAATATAAAATATTTGATTTAGTGGAAAGAATACTAGACTACTGAATCTTAAGATTATGGTCTGAGTCCTGCCTTTGTTTACCTCTAATCATAAGGCTTTAAGCAGGTTATCTTTTTCTTTTATGCCTTTTAAAAAAAAATCTGTAAAATGGGAATGCTTTAAACTGAATTCTGGACAAGTATTTGTTGTAGGTTATTTAAAAAACATTCACTGATACTCAACAAATATTTCTTTGCTAGGTGCTGCAAAACTATATGCTCCCCTACTTTATGTGATGTGTATTTTACCACAATTAAAAATTTGGGGAGCCTATAACCTACATGAGGAAATAATTAATTAGTGAATTATTTAGAATTGTTAAACAAATTCAAAATGTATAGGCAAGGAGAAGGTGTCATTTGCTATTAAGCAGTTCTCTACTTGGTTTTGTTTTTTTGTGGGGTTGTTTTTAGTTTCTTTTTTGTTGTTGGTTTTGTTTTTGTTTTAGATTTATTCATTTCTAGACAGAGGGGAAGGGAGGGAGAAAGAGAGGGAGAGAAACGTCAAAATTAGTTGCCCTTCGTACACACCCAGCTGGAGACCTGGCCTACAACCCAGGCGTGTGCGCTGCCTGGGACGAACCAGTGGCCTTTCTATTTTTGCAGGCCAGTACTCAACCCATTGAGCCATATCAGCCAGGGCACAGTTCCCTATTTGAATGAGAAATGTTTTTTTCCAAAAAAGTTCATTGTGTTTATAGTACTTAATATGCTGATTTGAATTATTGTGGCTATTGGATTTTATTTTTAATCATTACTTACAAGGTTGCCCTCATAAGTTTTTGAAATGTTAGTGCTTTCTCCTATCTGATTTTTTCAGATCAACAATATATCATTAAGTACTGAATAACATGTATTAAATGTATAAATAAATACATGCAGAGTACCACCCCTTTCTTCAATGAGCAATGGTTTAATCTGTGATAAAAAGGTAAACAATATTAAGAGTCTAAGGCAGGGCCTGCACACTTTTTCTGTAGAATGACAGATAGTAAATATTTTAGACTTTGTACAACATGCAATCTCTGGTATGAGGTACTCAACTCTGACGTTCTAACTCAGAAGCACCCTTAGACAGTACATAAACAAATGGGCATGGCCATGAGGCAGCAAAACTTTATTTGCAAAAACAAGTCTTGGGCAGGATCTATAAGGGAATAAAGGTAATTTACAAATGTGAGGTATGTACACTGTTGACCCTTGAACAACACGGATTTGAACTGTATATCTGGATTTGAACCAGATATCCGTATATCACGGATTTGAACTGTACATCACTTATGTGCAGTTTATTTTCACAGTAAGTATTGAAATTTAAATCTAAAAATGGTTAAGAGAACAAAAATATTTTAAGAACACAATATATAAAACATAAAATATGTGCTAATCATAGGTGATAGGTAGAAAGTAGACGGGTAGGGGCAAGAATAGTATGGGAAATGCAGAAGCTAAAGAACTTACGACACATGGACATGAACTAGAGGGGGGACTGTGGGTGGGGGAGGGTGTGCAGGGTGGAGGGGGATGGAGGGGAGGCAATGGGACAGCTGTAATAGCATAATCAATAAAATATTTAAAAAATGTAAGGCTTCTTTCTACATGGCAAATAAATACATAAATAAATAAAGTCAAAAGAACTTTAAAAAAAATATGTGCTAATCAACTCCTTATGTTATCAGTAAGGCATCTGGTCAGTCGTAGGCTGTATTAGTAGTTAAATTGGGGGGGAGTCAAGTTATTCACAGATTTTTCAACTGTGCAGGGGTAGGTGCCCCTGGACCCACCCTCCCTTCAGTATCATTCAAAGGTCAACTGTAGTAAGTAAGTAAGCTTAAATTTTCATAGGAGAGGGAAGTAACTAGCTGAGGTTATCTGAGAACAGGTGGAATTTTAACTGGCTTTTATAAGCTAGATAAGTTTAATTTAGGGGACTGGTGTAAAAAGTAATCCATAGAAGGCTAACGTATGTTCAAAGAAAGATGAGTTTGGTAGAGAGAAAGGTTTGAGTATGTTAAAAGCAAAATAACAGAGAAGAGGACCTTGAATGTCAATTTTAAATATTATCTGGAGGCAATTTAATGAGTTACAAATTCAGAGCAGTATTTTAGAAATACTATTCTGACCATCATGGATTATTTTGTTGGAGTGTGGAGTTGATAGAGGCAGGGAAACCTAGTTATTAGCCTGTTTCTATTTATAGTTTTCAGAGCCTAAATTATCATGGTAATTGTGAGACTAGAAAAGATTAAAAGGGATGGCTTTGCATATTAGCTCACCTCAGACCTATTATAAATAATTTAGCAGAATAGGATGAATGAATTCTAAACAACATAATTACTGCTAGTGTATTATGGTATTCTGCCATGTATAATGCACACTCACATTTTGTGCACATTATACACAGAATTATTATACCCATGTATAATGTGCATCCTTATTCTTCCCTCAAAAACTTGGGCCAAAAAAATCCCCAAAACAGTGCGTAGTATGTACAGCAAAATACAGTATCTCCCTTTTTGAAATATTCAGTATTACAGAACAAACTATTTTTGAAGATAATTTGCTATTTAATCTTAAATACTAGAACACAGACTAATGAAAATAAATTACTGGTCATTTCTGAGATTCACTTACAAGCTTACCAGTTATCCTGATACCTACCTGTACTTCCAATTACCATAGACCATTTTCTAAAACTTCCTTACAGCACTGGGCAAAGGAAACTTACAAACAGATTATTATTTATGATAATGCATGAAAGGTAATGCCAGTAATCTGTAAACTTATTTAAATTGCAAAAAAAAGTAAATTAGGTTATATTAGAAATATGTTAAATAGTAATTATTATGGTACCAAGATGCTTAAAATTGCTTAAATGCTAAAAAATTGAAAGATCTAATGGAGGGGGTTTTGTTTTTATTTTTAAGATTTGTTTACCCGAGGTATTGATATACAAGCTGTGAATGTGGTAATAAACTTTGACTTCCCAAAGCTGGCAGAGACCTATCTCCATCGTATTGGAAGATCAGGTGAGGAAAAGAAAGGAGTTGTTCTTTGTGGGAGTTTTTTGAGAAGTTTATTCATTAAATTCTGTTTTTCTATGAAATAGAGTATGGTAGCAATGAGAACAGTGAGTTAAAACTAATTTAGTTGTCTGGTATTTAAGGCTAATTTCTGGTTCTTCTGGAACACTTACTCAGAAACATTAACTACCATATGCGTAATAAAATTCATAAAAGAGATTTAACTTTTTTCAATAGTTGGTACAATCAGTAACTACTGTTTAGCATGTGTATTTTGGCAACTTTTTAAAAAATGTTTTTGAAGTGATTTTGCTTTTTCCTGTGTAAACAACGGCCTAACCTATTCCCAAGTCCCGAATACAGTCTCTTAGTTTTGGCAACTTTTGACACAAATAAACATCCATATTGTCATTTGAAAAAGGTAAAATAGAGTAGACTAGTTTGGGCTGTAAACCTGAAATACTGTGAATTTGAGGAGACTAGAAAAAGCCGTTTTGTATATCCAGAATGGCACTGAACAAAAACATTAGTCTTCTATGGTTTTTGACGCTTGCAAACTTGCACACACACGTTCTCATATTTAACTACTTTTTATATTAATTAAAAAAATTTTTTTGTTAGGTCGCTTTGGTCATCTTGGCTTAGCCATCAACTTGATCACATATGATGATCGCTTCAACCTGAAAAGTATTGAGGAGCAGCTGGGAACAGAAATTAAACCTATCCCAAGCAACATTGACAAGAGCTTATATGTGGCAGAATACCACAGTGAGCCTGTAGAAGATGATAAACCATAACAAGCATGTGCGTACTTTACAATGTAGCTAAGTGAGCATAATGTTAAAAGGAAAGAAATCAAGATCCTCTTTTGTGGGGGAAATTTGATGTCCCCACCATATGTAATAGCAGTAGAGGGTAAAACACTTGTTGGCATAAATGACAATAAAACAGAGTATCTCTTGGGTGAAGTTGTGGTATGTCTCATTAGAGAAGAATCCATACTGTTCTTTCTTTCTTTTTTTTTTTTTAAGATTTTATTTATTTATTTTTAGAGGGGAATGGAGAGAGAAAAAGGAAGAGAAACATCAGTGTGTGGTTGCCTCTCGAATGGCCCCTACTGGGACCTTGCCTGCAATCCAGGCCAGTGCTCAATCCACTGAGCTGCACCAGCCTGGGCAGAAGAATCCACACTGTTCTTGAATACAACCCAAAGCAATGTGACATGTCAGCAGTACTAAGACAAATTCAAACTTCAAAAATAATGAAAGCAAAGAGAATCTTTCTCGGCAATTTTTGAATGTGAAAATATTTTCTTTTATCATTCTGTCATCTGTGTTGGAATTCACTCTTAATTTCTAATGGGTACCTCAATAAATCAGGTTAAATTACCTGTAATACCTTATTGCTACATGTGTAATCAGGTTATGAGGGTAACTATAATATTTTTCTAAATGCCCTCCCACTCTGGTTTCCTGCACCTCCCTCACATTTCATGTTTTGGTGACACTCGGGCGCAGCTAGACATACTCAAAACAAAGCTCAACATAAAGTAGTCTATATTTGGAGTTTTTTCTAAGGCAAATCTGATTTAATTTGAGGGATGATGGTTTCCAAATTAGGAATGAACATTTTATCTGCCTCAAATTACTCTTTTTACTTTTTAAAGAATTTAAATGTCAAACAAAATCCTCATCCAAACATAAAACTAGCTAGTGTTTGCTAGTGTACTGGCAGGGTATTTATTAAGTTTTATGTAAGGTTAAAAAAAAATGTTGATTTAAGTGTTGTGAATGACTGCTTGCTGTTACCAGAGTTTTCAGCCTCTCGTTCTGTCTCTGGAATGCCTAGCAGAAATTCTTAAATCTTGTGTGGATTTGTACAGTAGGCAAAAGCTCAGTAGAAGCTAATAAAGAGAGAACACTGGGGATGGGGATTATGAAGACCTATATACTATAATTCAGATTGCCTTCAAAGGTGTTAATTTTAGGTTTCTTCTTTCTTTAGGCTTTGACAAACTAAAGAAGGCTTGTTTGGATCTGTGACACATCATTTTGGGGGGATGCTCTTCTCTTTGTGGGTTTTTCATCTTTTATTTTGGAACCATGAAGACTTAAAAGAGCTCAGACATTTTTTTCTTTTTTTAACTGGTGAAGAGAGAAAACTGAAAAGAAGGAATTTACCTTTTTTGTTCCACTTGTTTGCACTGTGTGCTGACTGAACATTAGTTGCACTAACTGCTGGTTTTTTTTAAATGTTTTCTGGGGAAGAAGGGGGACAAGGAAGGAGGAGAAAGAAGAGAAGGCAAGAAACCCTAAAAAGAGAAGAGTCTTGATGAACATACAAGCTTGTCTACAGTTTCAGAATTCTCAAACAGCTGGTTCTTGAGTGCATTTCAACTTCTCCCTGATTATTCATCTGTTTTTTAAGCCTGGAGAGCTTATTACTTATTTGTGCGAAGTGCCTTATGCTATGAGACCATTCAGAATATCATCTTTAAACACAGCCCAAGAAGTCGACAGTAGTAATTTCTTTCCTTTTTTCTCTTTAAAATTTTTTCTTTCATTTTGGTTTCAAGTTGGAGTCTCTCTCTTCCCTTTCTACCCAATACTCAAGCCCAGGGCTGGAAGATGAAACATACTAGTAATGTTAAGTATCATTTTCTTTTTCTTTAAGTGGAGGAGTTGATAATGCAACTGCAGTTCATCCGCACTGTAAATACATGTATTTAAAAAAAAAAAAAAAAACTCCCAAGTAAAAATTTTTTCTGGGCTGAGTAGATGCAACATCATCGCTCCCAAAGGAAAGAGCAGTCTATATCATTGCAGGAGCCATATGACAAGCTTTTGTGCTCTGTAGCAGAACACTAAAGACTGGTTTACATACGCCTCCATTAGCAGTTATGGCACTTGATGTGTAGACATATCAGCCTTGACCCTCTTTCCTCTGTGACAAAATGTGCCCCATAGAAAATTGGGTGTGTATACTTGTATAAACTTTGTAAATAAGTTTTTTTCTGGGTGTGTGTGTGTGTGTGTGTGTACACACACATATATATACACACACACACATATATATATCTATTTTTTTTTGGATGAAGGTTGCTGGGATTAAGGGGATTAGAGTGATTATGGGAGCAGCTAAAGATGAGAGGGGCTCAGTTTTCCGCAACACTAAATTCTAAAAAGTGCTTTGACCTCCTACTATAGAGAGCAGCCGTCTCTGGGAACCCTATGGTGGAAAAGGGCCCCAGACGTCTTCAGTGTTTGCTGCCACACTATCTCTCATGTAGTACCTTCAGAGAAGGCCTGTCAGAGTGTGCAAGAAAGTTCCAAAACAATTCATGGTGTTATTTTTGAGAGGCTCTCTGATTTTTCTTCTTCCCCCTTTTTAAAAGAAACTTCAAGCTTTACGAAAGGGGATAGAGATTAATCTGCCTTGCAGTGTGGGAATGTAGTTGAGTGGCAGTGTATGTATAGAGAGCATGGATTTGTATTTCACAATATTAGCCAGTTACCAGCTTTGGTTAAAATTAGCAGTTTTGGGGCTTAATTTCTGTGGATCACCTGTACTGTACAAGTGTGTTGCCCTCTGCCCACCTTGATACATAAACTTGAGGAAAGGGCAACCCCTGAGAGCTGTTAACCTTTCATGCTGCAGAAAGCTGCTTGCTATCCTCTAGCTTTGTGACCAGAATTATTTGTCATTTTGCATTGTAAATTGCTGGCAAATGCTTTACAGTCAATAGTGTTGCATTAAATTGTGCCCCTCCCAACATGCTTGATGTTTGGCCTGATCTCCAGGCAAAAGGAGTGAGCTGAATCAAAACCAGTGAACTTTTTTTTTTTAAATGTTTTTAATTCCCTTCTAACCCAGTGTACTAGGTCAATCAGGAGGCATCTAAGGTTTAAAAAAACAAAATAAGAATGTTTAAAATTTTGATTTCCATATTCATTGTGTTTCAAAACCCTAAAATATTAGAGTCCTGCAAATGCTTTTATGTTTGACTCATCTGGGTAAAGAAATCAGTTATTCATAGTTGGAGATTTTACTGTCTCGTTCTAAACAAAAACTTTGTGATTCACCCAGAATATCTTGAGGATCAAAATCCTGCAGATGCCTCCTGATCAGACATAGCCCTAACTCCTTAAAAACTGTAGCAAGAGCTGCACAGTACAAACTCAAGAATAAGCTCATTTATTTGGTATCCAGCCAGTGTTGGCTACTAAATACAAGTCCTAATTAAAGAAGTAATTTTTTACCCCAGAGAGGGATTGGGGGGAGGGGATTTAAAAGGCATCAACTTTTGACCCCAAAAAAAAAAATCTCGCCCTAGTACTGATGCAGCGCTCTTGTTCTCCTGCACCTCTGGCAAGATAAGAGGGATCATTATTTTTAAAAACTCATAAATGCAATTTTGAGTCTTGCTAGAGAATGTGGGTGACTATAAATAGCACAGTCCTCTTTGCCATCCTCAGACTGTGTCTGCTTGGTGCCACATGCCTGTGGGTCCTTAAAGCACAGATTTGAAAGTATTACTGAAGTACAGCCTCTGATGAGGAGTGGCACTTAAACTGTTGGGGCACCAATATTGGACACAGCCTTGTACAGGCAACTGTCCAGTTTTGGTGCTTGACTCTTGGAATAGGAATTGTTAAATGGAAAGATGCTCTAAGAACTAGGTCAAAGCCTAGTCTCTTTTTAAATCCCCCTTACAATAAGAAGCATTTGTTACTATTGGAAATTTTCATGTTCTTCCAGTATTGGGTGTTTATTTTTAATGCTAACATTTTTTCCAGTGGTTCATTTGGATGAAAACTATTGTTTTCAATATTTAAACAGTGTCCAACCCATGGTTTAGCCTGTGGTTGTATAGTTGTGTAATAGGTTATGGACTGTTACACACCTTGTTGCCTCTGGGCCTATTTTGTTTTATCTTTCTTTTTCCATACTGATGGAGGAACTTTCTTGCCTTTCCCTTAGGAATGGAATAAATTCCAAAATGGTGTTCCATGGGAAGAAATAAGGGAGAGGGAAACCTAAAAATGTCTCCATTTATTTTCAAGTTGTCCCTGTACCGGAAGGGTTGACCCCAAAAGCTGGGGGTGGGGGGAGGCAATTGGTTATTGATATCTGTCTTCAGAATGAGATGGGAGCATCTTTCCTCTGCTGTGTGCTTTGTGTTTGATACCATCATGCTTGGGTTAGAACCAGACAGCTCAGCACAAAGCTTGAGTATAAATTGTTGGAATCAAAACATCTCATTCTGATCACTCGGTTTATTTTTATTTTAATAGGGGTGGGAGGGAGGTGACTGTGCCCCAAAAGGGAGGGTGTCTGCACTAAGGATTTACAAACACTTTGAAAGCTCATAACCTCATCAGAAACTGCCTTGAGCCACACTCCTGACCTTACAGATGAGTAACAAAAAGATGAAATAAATTGGGAATTAAGCCATGTTATTTTAATTTGCCACTTTTTCCAGTGTTCTATGTATCTTTAAAATTGTTATTGTGGAATCATCTTTTGGCAAAATATCTTTGTCAAAATTATTGGCCTTGTGGGAGTTGAAGTCAGTCAACCTTTTGGTAAACTTACATGGACTTGCGTGAGCTTGTAGTTCTACTGTACATCCTTAAAGATAGTTCTTTAAAAACTCCCAAAGAAAATCTACTCTCCTGATCTAAAAACTCATCTTTGGGGTAAAGAGTTAAGGGTCCAAAGTTTGTAACAGTTTATGAGGTCAGAGGGAGCTAGCTGGGCACCTGGACTCTGCCCCTCCACAGCTGACAGATTCTAACAGGAGGTGTATTTAAATTCTCCAATACACAGTACTGGGCAGGGGAGGGGGTAGGGTTGGGTTATTAAGATACAGACCTACTGTATGTTAATGGTTCTGGGGAAGGGGTGCCTGGAGAAAACAAAGTGACGTCCCTTTTTTGAAAACTTAAAACGTGAAGAAAAATTTTGTTCAAAAGGAAAAAAAAAAAAAAAAAGATGGGGTAGAAGTTCATTGTCCCTAGCCACAAGGGACCAATTCCACTGAGATGTGAACAGCGGGGACTCAAAAGTTTTGAAAACATTTGGGGAAAGGGAAAATTGGCTTTCTGTTAATTGGCAAGTGTTCCAGTGGGACATATTTTTTTTGTTGTTGGGATGTGTTATGTTGTATGTGCATATATAGACCAGAGTCTCTGCTGAGTTTATCAAGTTCAGGAAAGATGGTAAAATCTGAGTTTTGTTAATTTATCTCAATAAAAGCCCACTGGAACTCCAGATGTGTGTGTGTAGTGTCTATTAAGCAGAAGGCTGTGCTATCTCAAGTAATTCATAATGAGTTGAAGCAGTAACACTACACTACTGTGAGCCCAGTAGAATAAAAACACTGTCCAGCTCTCTGCGTTTCACTTTGTGAATTTTCATTGCATAACAGAACCGAGAATCACTTTCAAAGGAAGATGTTGGTCTACAAGGTGCCCAGGGGGATTGATTGCCAGTAGTCATCACCTCCCAGATGTTTTAGAAATACGAATATGCCCACAAAATACAGGGATAAGGCTAACATTGAGTGGCATTTGTATACTGAGAACTACAAAGTACTGTGGAAAAAGATCTAAATGGGAGGTGCAGAAAGCTGAATACTCTCCCAAAGATACTTAGGTATAACAACACGGGATGGGGCAAAAGCAGGTGTATAGTCTTGAGTACACGGAACAGTTCATTGTATTATATGTTAACTGTATTTTACATATGAGGACACCTAGTTTTGCTCACCCTGTTTATGCAAGGCTATTACTAATCTAATTGCAGAAAGTACTGAGTGCACTGGCTGGGTGGCACTATTGATTGGGAGTGTTGTCACACACCAGAAGGTTGCAGGTTTGATACCTGGTCACAGTGCATACAGGAGGTAACTGATCAATGTTTTCTCTCAGCTTCTCTCTCCCTCTCTAAAGTCAGTAAATGTATCCTTGGGTGAGGATTTAAAAATTAAGGATTAATTTAAAAAGCGTACTGGGTATTTCTCTGCCTCAGCTCATCTGGGTTCCCCCTACACCTCTACATTTGTAGACTGGGTGTATGTAAATAAATTGTCCGAGATTTCCTCCTGTTAACAGCTGTGGCCTCTTTTTTTGTTGGAACCCAGATAGTATTAGGGGTGGGAAGTGACCTCAAGAAACAGATTATTATTCTTAAGATTTTATTTATTTTTTAGGGGAAGGGAGGGAGAAAGGAGAGAAACATCAATGTGTGGTTGACTCGTGAGCCCCCCACTGGATACCTGGCCCACAACCCAGGCATGTGCCTTTGGGAATCGAACCAGCGACTCCTTGATTTGAAGGCCAGCGTTCAACCACTTGCCCTCGCTAGTCCACACTAGCGAGGGCAAGAAACAGATTATTGTATGATGAGATCAATAATAAACTTACAGGGATTGGTGGAGGGGAGGCAGGGGATGGGACATGTATAACCTATGGCATACAGTGTCATAATTCAGATTTTTACTAGTGGTACCATGGGATGAACTTAAGGTAAAGGAAAAGAAAGCCATGGAGAAATCAAGGGGTTCTAGCAATTTGGAACAATAGGCTCTTGAATGCATACATAAGACTAAAATTATGAACATGCAGTTAACATAAAAAGAGAAGGAGAAGGCCTCTGGGAGTTTTGAAGAGGGATTCTTATCTGTAGATACCTTTATCCTTAGTAATTGACTACAGTGTGCCTAGAACAGAATAGATGGCATCCTTTTAAAGTTTTATATGATTTGTATGCGTAGAAAATCTATCTGATGAGTATTCCAACTTGAGTCAGTCTGTTGAACATCTCAAGTTTTCAGGTTTGAGTCAGTCCACTGACAGAAGCCTCTTTATTTTTTTTCTTTTTTCTTTTTTGCAGAATTTTAAGGTTTTATTAACACAATACTATGTGCACACAATCTGTCTATTCATTTTCTTCACTGCGAAGCCTGGCATTGGGATTGGTGACTCTGATGGCCAGCTGGGCTGCTCTTTCCACAATGGCTTTGCGGTTCTTTGAGGAAACTCAGCGCAATCTCAGCGCAATCTCAGCGCAGTAAGATTTGTTGCACATCAGCAGCACTTCAAGCTCCTTGACGTTATGGACCAGGAACTTTTGAAAACCACTGGGTAGTATGTGCTTTGTTTCCTTGTTGCTCCTATAACCAATGCTGGGCATCGATATCTGGCCCTTGAATCTTCTGTACACCCTATTGTCAATGCCTCTGGGTTTCCGCCAGTTCCGCTTAATTTTCACATAATAGTCTGGTGCCAAATGGACTTCTTGGTCCTCTTTTTGACAATCTTTGGTTTCACTAGGGGTCTGAGGGCCACCATGGTGCCGAATAAGAGATGGACGCCACCTGACAGAAGCCTCTTAAATAAAAGAGAAGCTGGGTACCCCTTCTAACCTTTCTCAAAAGGACTTGTGACTATTTACTAGGTTGATTGTGTATTGGAAAAGAAGAAATATTATTTTTGAGGACTACTGAGACTCAGTATGCTACAAAGGTCACAGTAAAGATTTATGGAGGTCAAGTGGTCCATGGAATTTTGTGTTTCTTTCCTCCCATCCTCCACTCTTTGGCAACCATCAGCTAATTATTCTCTATATCTCTGAGTGTTTCTGTTTTGCTTATTCATTCTTTTCTTTTTTTTATAGATTCCACATGTTAGTGAGATCATACGCTATTTGTCTTCATCTGACTTCCTTTACTTACATAATAATAACCTTTAGGTCCATCCATGTCACAAACAGCAAGATACTGTTTTTTCTTTTTGCTGAATAATATTCTATTGTACACCACATCTTTATCCATTCATCTATCTATGGACATCTAGGTTGCTTCCATGTCTTGGCTATTCATAGTAATGCTGCAGTGGACATAGGGGTGCATTATATTTTAAAAATTTTATTTATTTTGATTTTTAAGTATATTTTATTGATTATGCTATTACAGTTTTCCCAATTTTTCCACCTTTATCCCCCACCACTCTGCACCCCCTAACCCTCCAGCACCCCCCCACTTAGTTCATATCTATGGGTTGTACATATAAGTTGACTTCTCTGTTCCCTATACCATTTTTTATCTCTCCCCATCTATTTTATGCCTACCAATTATGCTTCTTCTTCCCTGTACCTCCCCTCCCCCATTCCTCCCTTCCTCCTTCCCACTGAAATCCCTCCATGTGATGCCCATTTCTCTGATTCTGTTCCTGTTCTACTTGTTTGCTTAGTTTTTATTTTCATTGTTTTTCTTTTCTTTTAGGTTCATTTATTGGTAGTTGTGAGTTGTCATTTTACTGTTCATATTTATCTTCTTTTTCTTGGCTAAGTCCCTTTAACATTTCATATAATAAGGGCTTGGTGATGGTGAACTCCTTTAACATTATGTTATCTGGGAAGCACTTTCTCTGCCCTTCCATTCTAAATTATAGCTTTGCTGGATAGAGCAACCTTGGATGTAGGTCCTTGCCTTTCATGACTTGAAATACTTCTTTCCAGCCCATTGTGGCCTGTAAGGTTTCTTTTGAGAATTCAGCTGATAGTCTTATGGGAACTCCTTTGTAGGTAACTGTCTCCTTTCCTCTTGCTGCTTTTAAGATTCTCTCCTTATCTTTACTCTTGAGTAATGTAATTATGATGTGCCTTGGTGTGTGTTTCCTTGGGTCCAACTTCTTTGAGACTATCGGAGCTTCCTGGACTTCCTGGAAGTCTATTTCCTTGCCGGATTAGGGAAGATCTCCTTCATTATGTTTTCAAATAATTTTTCAATTTCTTGCTCTTCCTCTTCTCCTCCTGGCACCCCTATGATTTGGATGTGGAGTGCTTAAAGTTGCCCCAGATGTTCTGAAGCCTTTCTTCATTTTTTTTTTTTTAATTCTTACTTCTTCATTCTGTTCTGGATGGATGTTTATTTCTTCCTTCTGTTTCAAATCATTGATTTGAGTCCTGGTTTCCTTACGTTCACTGCTGTTTTCCTGTATATTTTACTTTATTTCAATTTGCATAGCCTTCACTTCTTCCTGTATTTTGTGTCTGTGCTCAATCATTTCTGTAACCATCCTAAATACCAGTGTTTTGAACTCTGCATCTGATAGGTTGGCTATCTCCTTATTGCTTAGTTCTTTTTCTGGAGTTTTAATTTATTCTTTCTTTCCTTTTTTTAAATATATTTTATTGATTATGCTATTACAGTTGTCCTATTATCCCCCCTTCGTTCCCCTCCACCCTGAATACCCTCTCCCACCCACATTCCCTCCGTTTAGTTCATGTCCATGTGTCATAAGTTCTTTA
>CM052543.1:77347108-77365643 GCA_028533065.1 Trachops cirrhosus | reverse complement strand
GGTCTGTATCACTATGAACTTCCCTCTCAGGACTGCCTTTGCTGTGTCCCATAGGTTTTGGGTTGTTGTGAGTTCATTTTCATTTGTTTCCAGAAACTTTTTGATTTCTTCCTTAATTTCATTCTTGACCCATTCCTTGTTTAATAGCATGCTATTTAATCTCCATGATCTTGAGTATTTTGGGTTTTTTTCATTGGGGTCGGTTTCTAGCTTCAGACCCTTATGATCCGAAAATATGCTCAGTATGATTTCAATTTTCTTGAATTTGTTGAGGCTTGTTTTGTGTCCTATCATGTGGTCTATCTTTGAAAATGATCCATGCGTATTTGAAAAGAATGTGTACTTAGCTTCTTTGGGATGGAGAATGAGCTGAGGCTCTTCGCTTGTGCAGAAGAACCCTGAAGAGGCTTCAGCCAGCTGGGTGGGTGAGTTGTGCAGGGCAGTGACTTAGGGAATCCCCAGGGTGAACTGGTATTAGCCAGGTTAATACAGAGCTCAGATGTGGTGCCCACTTGTGCCAGACTGGTTGGGTGGAAGGAGGGTTCAATAAAGGAACAATGACACCTGCCAGCATTTCTGTCCTCAGGGAGAATTGTTCTGACCCTGCCCTTTCAGCTCTTGACCTGAAGTTAGTCAATTTAATTCTTCTTCATATTCCCTTGACACTTTGCAAACTGCTGTCCTTTCAGACCTGCAGCACACTCATGCAGTCCATTATCTCTCTGAAACACAACCCTCGCTAGTTTTCACAGCCAGATATTATGGGAATTCCTCTTCCTGAAAGTGATGCCCCAGGTTGGGGGTCTGGCGTGGGGTTGCAACTTCTCACTCATCAGGAGGGACCTCTCTTCAGCCAAGATATTTTTCCTGATTCTTTTTTTAATCCTCACCAGAGGATATGTTTTTATTGATTTGAGAGAGGGAGAGGAAAGGGGAGGAGAGAATCATCAATGTGAGAGAGAAACATCAATTGGCTGCCTCACACACACCCCAACCTGAGACCAAACCTGCAACCCAGGTATGTGCCCTGACTGAGAATCAAACCTGCAACATTTTGGAGTACAGGACAACACTCCAATCAAGTGAGCCACCCAGCTGTGGCTCCTCCTGATTCTTAGTTGTCACACTGTGGGTATGGTACTTGCAAATTCTGCACAGCCATCCCGCCCTCTGTCTCAATGTGGTTTCTTCTTTATATCCTCAGTTACAGAAATTCTGTTCAGTTTAGTCTTCAGGTGGTTTTCAATGATAGTTGCTCTATAATTTAGTTGTAATTTTGATGTGGTCGTGGGATGAGGAAAGTACAGTTTACCTACTCTGCCACTGGAACTCCATATTTTCTCATTTCCTTTTCTAGTTAAAGATGATCTTTTAACATTTCTTGTAAAGCTGGATAAATGAGATGAAGTCCTTTAGTTTTTACTTTTCTGGGAATCTTTTTATCTGTCCTTTGATTCTAAATGATAAACTTGCCAGATAAATTATTCTAGGTTTTAGGGTCCTTTCTTTCAGCACTTTAAAAATGTCCTGCCACTCCCTTTTGGCCTGTAAAGTTGCTAATGAGAAATCAGCTGACAGCCTTATAGGGTTTCCTTTATATGTAACTAGTTTTACTCTTGTTTCCTTCAAGCTTGTTTCTTTACCTTTAACTCTTTTTTTTTTAACCTTAACTCTTGCTGTTTCAAATACAGTATGTCTTGATGTGGATCTCTGCCAATTCATCTTGTTTGGAACTCTGTGTTTCTTGGACCTGGATGTCTGTTTCCTTTCCCAGATCAGGAAAGTTTTCAGCCCTTATTTCTTCAAATAAAAATTCTGTTCCTTGCTTCTTCTTCTGGGATCCCTATAATGTGAATGTTTGAGCTCTTTATGTTATCCCAGAATACTTTATAACTAACCTTGTTTTTTTTTTAATTCTTTTTTTTTACACCTGCTCTAATTATTTGATTTCTACTAGTTTGTCTTCCAGGTTACTGATCCATTCTTCTAGTGTGTTTTTCGTTTTTTAAAAGTATATTTTATTGATTATGCTATCACAGTTGTCAAATTTTTTTCTCCCATTTATTCCCCTCTGCCCTACATCACCCCTCCCATCAACATTCACCCACCTTAATGCATGTCCATTGGTCAGACATATAAGTTCTTTGGCTTCTCCATTTCCCATACTATTATTTACCTCCCCCTGTCTATTTTGTGCCTGCCATTTATGCATTTTATTCCCTGTAACTTCCCCCATTCTCCCTCCTCCCCCTCCCTGCTGATAACCCTCCATGTGATGCCCGTTTCTGTGAATCTGTTCCCGTTCTAGATGTTTGCTTAGTTTGTTTTGTTTTTTTAGGTTTGGTTATTGATAGTTGTGAGTCTGTTGTCATTTTACTGCGCTTGATCTTAGCCAAAAGGCTGAGAAGTGATAATGTTGTCATTTTACTGTTCATATTTTTCATCTTCTTTTTCTTAGATAAGTCCCTTTAACATTTCATATAATAAGGGCTTGGTGATGATGAACTCCTTTAATTTTACCTCATCTGGGAAGCACTTTATCTGCCCTTGCATTCTAAATGATAGTTTTGCTGGATAGAGTAAACTTGGATGTAGGTCCTTGCCTTTCACAACTTTGAATAGTAATTTCCAGCCCCTTTTGACTGTAAGCTTTCTTTTGAGAAGTCAGCTGATAGTTTTATGTGAACTCCTTTTGGAGGTAACTGTCTTCTTTTCTCTTGCTGCTTTTAAGATTCTCTACTTATCTTTAATCTCGGTAATGTAATTATGATGTGCTTTGGTGTGTTCTTCCTTGGGTCCAACTTCTTTGGGACTCTGAGCTTCCCGGACTTCCTTTGCCCAATTAGGGAAGATCTCTTTCATTATGTTTTCAAATAATTTTTCAATTTCTTCCTCTTGCTCTTCTCCTTCTGGCACCCCTATGATTTAGATGTTGGAACATTTAAAGTTGTCCCAGAGGTTCCTAAGCCTCACTTCATTTTTTTGAGCTCTTGTTTCTTCATTCTGTTCTGATTGAATGCTTATTTCTTCCTTCTGCTCCAAACCATTGTTTTGAGTCCTGGTTTCCTTCCTGTCACTGTTGGTTCCCTGTACATTTTGCTTTATTTCACTTTGTATAGCCTTCACTTTTTCCTCAATTTTGCAACCTTACTCAACCATTTCTGTGAGCATCCTTATTACCAGTGTTTTGAACTCTGAATCTGATAGGTTGGCTATCTCTTCATCACTTAGTTGTATTTTTTCTGGAGCTTTGATCTGTTCTTTCATTTGGGCCATATTTTTTGTTGCGGTACATCTGTTACATAGTAATGGATGGAGCCTTAGGTATTTACCAGGGCGGGGCAACCCAGGTCCAGTGTCATGAAGCTATATGTGGGGGAGGGGTCCAAGAGGGAACAGTGCTGCTTGTTCAGCTCTCTGCCAGCTTTCATTCACTTCCACCACTACCCACAAGCAAATTGGGCCCTTCTGGTGCTGATTTCTAGATGGGTGTGTTTGTGTATGTTCTAGGATCCTGTGGGTCTCTGCAAGGAACTCTTCTGTGAGGCTGGGAGTTTCTCCCACTGCCACAATCCCCACAGGATTTTTTTAGTCAGAGGCTCTGAGGTTTTGTTTCCCTGCGCTGGAGCCCTGGGTTACACAGTCTGTCTCCCTCCCCAGTTGTTCCTCCTAGTTTATCCACATGCAAATGTGGGACTGCCCCCTCTACCACCAGCCGTTGCATTTCCACAAGTCCTCTCCACTCGGGCTGCCCGTCTCTGCCCCTCCTAACTGTCTGGATGAATGTTTCTTCTTTAATTCCTTGACTGTCAGACTTCCATACAGTTCAATTTTCTGGCAGTTCTGATTGTTTTCTTTTTTAATTTTTTTGCTGTCCTTTTTTTGGTTGTGAAGCAGGCAAAGTGTATCCACCTATGCCTCCATCTTGGCCAGAAGTCCAAATAATCTACTTTGGGCTTCTTGTGCTAATGAACCAACAGGCCTCTTTGTGGTAATTGATCCTGATTTGAAAGGAGAAATTAGGTTGTGATTACATAAAAAGAATATGTCTGGAATGCAGTAGATCTTGTGGGGCTGGTACTCAATACTATCATAGAATGTGATCAAAGTTAATGCAAAGCTATAACAAGTTAGTGCAAGCTGGACTAGTAGTAGCCCAGACCTTTCCAAAATAAAGTTTTGGGTCATTTTACCAGGCAAACAACCAAAACTACCCAAGGTACTTGTAGAGGGCAAAGGAAATATGGAATAGGTAGTGGGAAAAGGAGAAAGAAAGTGATAGATGCCATTTATGACCACATGACCAGCTATAGAAATGGAAACTATAATAGTTCTGAGCATTTCTTTCTTATTTTATTATAAATTTATCAGGCCCTTCTGGTGGTGATTCCTGGGTGGGTGGGTATATATCAACTTTTTTTTCCTCTTCTCTCATTCTCCTATGATCTAAGATAAGATGTATTAATACAGCTCAAAGGTGGATTTGACCCACTAGAAAAGGCTTGAGTATCACCTTCGGATTCAATGACATAAAGAAATTTGTATCATCTTTTGAAGAGGGGGTTAGCACATTTCTGTTTTTCTCCGTGTTGGTTTTTTGTTTGTTTGTTTTGTTTTGTTTTATTTTTGAGGGACAATGCTGTATGTTAATCAGAAGCATGATTTTTACTATTTTTCTTGATTTGGAAGTTAAATATTTTTTTCAAGATGTGGCTAAATGTCAGATTAACATGGATGGAATGTTGGGGTTTTGTAGTTTGTCCACTTACCTAATCTAGAACTACATTTCCTAGAACCTTCTGTTTTGTAAAGTTCTACTCTGGTGGATTTGTAATATTAACTTAGCTAAACTAAAACTAAACTTCCCCAAATCCCCTTCCCTGTTTGGCTTAGAATCTGAGTTGGCCAAAAGAAAATTTGCAGAAGATTTGGGAGGTAGAACTGCAGCAACAGGCATTATAATCTGAAGGTCATTATGGTCAGAGGCAATGAGAGACACAGAGGGAGGTACCAGAACATACCAGTTTCCCCTTGCTCTTTTTCCTTGCTGTGATTCTCATGCATCATGTCCACCTCACTTTCTTATTTCTGACTTGGTTGACCCACAGGAACCCCAGACCACTTGCTGTGAATTCACAGAGCGTAACAGTGAATGTCAACAGTCTTCTAACCTACTCCCCTGTGTCATCCCATCCCAGCAACTTATGTGTCTCACTTCCAGATTTCCCTGAAAACACTAACTTGTTCACTTAGGCTAGCATTTAAGAAGGCTAATTAGTAATTATCTCCAAGATTTCTAACACTTCCATTTGGACCATTACTTCCCCCATCTCTCATCCAATTATGTAAAATAGTGGCTCTCAAACTTAAGCATGTACCTGAATCACCTGGAGAGCTTATTAAAACAAATTTGCTGAGTCTTATCTCTACAGTTTCTTATTCAATAGGTCTGTATTTGAGCCTAGATATTTGCATTTGTAACAAACTCCCACATAATGCTGATGCTTGATGTTGTTGGTTTAGGGGCCACACTTTGAGAACCACTGGAGTAAGTCTACCTCCTATAACAAATTCCTGTTATATAATATCCACTGTAGGGGAAGAAAATAAATTAAAAGCTATAAACATGCAATTAAGAACATTCCAGTATAGTGGATGGAGAAGAGGACTTCAGACTTTCATTTCCTGCCAGTATGGAGCAATGGTGACCAGATCTACTCCCTTTCCTGAAACAATCAACCATGTATAATATATGGAGCACCAGTTTTGAAGACACTGGACACTAGGCCATGAAAGACAGTAAAACCTGAAGATAAAAAAGACCAGGCACATGGCTTGCCTCTTCGCACAACCACAACAAAATTACAACTAAGTTATAGAACAACCATCACTCAAAACTGACAGAAATTGAGTTGAGTAGAAGTCTGACAACTACAGAATTAAAGAAACCACATCCATCCAGACTTGTAGGAGGGGCACAGATGCAGAACAGGCTGCTGCCACATCTGTGTGTGATGTATAAAAATTTGGGAGGGATATCTTGGGAGTGAGGAGTTCCAGCCCCACACCAGGCCCCCCAGCCCAGGGTTCCAGTACCAGGAAGATAAGTCCTCACAAGTTCTGTCTGCAAGAACCAGCAGGGTTTGAATCAGTAGAAGAAACTCCTGGAACCCCAAGAAGTTCCTCTTAAAGAACTCACACATGGACTCACCTACTCAGACTCACTCCATCTGGACTCTGGCACCATGTGACACCTTCAGGGGCACCAGTAGCTTGCAGAGGAAGGCTGAGGTGTCTAATATAAAGGTGAGCAGAGGCCATTGTCCCTTTTCTGGGCCCTCTCCCTACATTTCCAGCAGACTGGTGCCTTATCTAAGATTCTATCAACCAGGCTAACACTCTTTGACCAGACTTGGAGATCCCCAGAGACTCTGCCCCACCCAACCTACAGACCTATGAAGGTGCTTTTCCATATAAATTGCTGGTCTTTGTTCATGCTTTATAACTTCCTAAATTCTCTCAAATAAGCAACAGCTGGCTTCAGTGAGCCCCAGGCCTGGAACTAGCAGCATAGATTCACAGCTTGGCTTCGCCTGGAAATCTCCAAACCCAGAGCAAGTAGCAGCAATCTCAGATTGCTGTATAACTCAGGAAGGGTGGTCCCGGGAAAAACAGAGGTAGTGTCTGATCTTGGCCTGAATTATCTGGGAAACCCCAGGGCCAGCGCACCCACTGGACAGCTACAGACCACATCACAGCACCACCATGCTTCCCCTGCACAGATGATCATCCATGGAGGGTGGAGGTTAGTGGTAAGTAGTCATAGCCAATCCTCGAAGTTGAGTGGCCTGGGTAAATCCTTCCCACTGATCTGCCAACAGCAACCAAGGCTCAACTACAAGGAGGGAGTGTGCTCACATGAGCCCACATGAAGGGCTCACCTTGAGTATCCAGCTTGGGTGCTAGGGGAGACTGTGCCACTGGACCCTACAGAACACACCTACTATATAGTCCATACTACCAAGGCATGGAGTCAAAGCAGTTCTACCTAATATATAGAAACAACTACAAGGATGCTGCCAAAATGAGGAGACAAAGAAACATGGCCCAAATGAAGGAACAGGTCAAAACTCTAGAAAAAGAGCTAAGTGAAATGTACATAAGCAATCTGTCAGATGCAGAGTTCAAAACACTGGTTATAAGGTTGCTCAAGGAACTTAGTGAAGACCTCAACAGCATAAAAAAGATCCAGTCAGAAATGAAGGATATACTAATTGAAATAAAGACCAATTTACAGGGAAACAGCAGTAGAGTGGATGAAGCCGAGAATTGGATCAATGATTTGGAACATAAGGGAACAAAAAACAACCAATCAGAACAAGAAGAAAAGAGAATCTAAAAAACAAGGATAGTGTATGCAGCCTCTGGGACAACTTCAAGAGGTCCAACATTCACATCATAGGGGTGCCAGAAAGAGAAGAGAAAAAGCAAGAGGTTGAAAATCCATTTGAAAAAATATGACAGAAAACTTCCCTAGTTTGGTGAAGGAAATAGACATGCAAGTCCAAGAAGCACAGAGAGTCCCAAACAAGATGGATGCAAAGAAGACTGTTCCAAGACACATCATAATTAAAATGCCGAAGGTTAAATATAAAGATATGGGAGGGGGTGTGGGAGAATGGATGAGAGGTGAGGGGATTAAGAAATATAAATAGGTAGTTACAGAATAGCCATGGGTATATAAAGTAACTACAGCATAGGAAAGGGAGTAGCCAAAGAATTTACATGCATGGCCTGTGGACATGAACAAGAGTTGAGGGATTGCCTGAGGGAGTGAAGGTTTTAGGTTGAGGGATGCAAAGAGGGAAAATCAGGATGACTGTAATAGCATAATCAATAAAATATAATTTTAAAAAAGACAAGATGAGACCTATGATTGTGAGCACCCATCTTATTTCCTTGAGAAAATTCCCAGCCATGATGAAGAAGGGGAATCCAAGTGGAGCTCAGCAAACTACCTGAGTTGAGAAAGCAGAGCTGACATTCTGGGAATACCATGCAGATATAGCATGCAGCACAGAGTGCCATAGAGGAGAGAGCTGCAGAGGAAAAAAAATTCCAAAGATGTGTAGAGTGTCCCCCTTGAGTATTGATTAGCCTAAGCACATACTGAAACTATTTGAGGCCAGAGAAAGAACCATCCAAAAGAATTAAGAATAGTGTCCAACGTTCACATGTATTTGGGAATACTACCTGTTCCCACCAGGCAGAATGGAAAATGCCATGATTCATGGGGCCTTGGGTAGAGTACTCAGAAAGGTCTTGCCCTAGTAATCAGAAATAATTAGAATGAGCACTGACATTGTCCCATGTAACAAATCTTAAAAAACAAGATCCAAAAGTTTCTACTTTTTCCAAATAACATAACTGCATCCTGAAACAAAGTTTAAGAATATTTATAGGAATAGGCTCTCTGTGCCTCCTGTTTGACAGACAGCCACCTCTTCCTGCACAGTGCCAACCACAACCCTGAGATATGATGGTGAAGGTCAGAGTATGATTTGGCCATATTGGGCACCTGGTCAACAGGGCTGCTTTCAACTCTGGCAAAGTGGATATTGTCACCATTAATGACCCCTTCACTAACCTCAAATACATGGTCTACATGTTCCAGTATAATTATACTCATGACAAATTCAAAGGCACAGTCAAGACTGAGAATGGGAAGCTTGTCATCAATGGAAAATCTATCTCCATCTCCCAGGAGTGAGATCCCACCAACATCAAACAGGGTGATGCTTGTGCTGAATGTGTTGTGGAGTCCACTGGTATCTTCACTGTCTTGGAGAACCTGGGCTTACCTGAAGGGTGGAGCCAAGAGGGTCATCATCTCTGCCTGTTCTGCAGACGCCCCCATGTTTGTGAAGGGTGTGAACCACGACAAGTATGACAACTCCCTCAAGATAGTCAACAATGCCTCCTGCACCACCAACTGCTTGCCGCCCCCCCCAGTATCATGGAGGGAGTCATGACTATAGCCCATGCCATCACTACCACCCAGAAGACTGTGGAGGACCCTTCTGGGAAGCTGTGGTGTGATGGATGAAGGTGCTTCCCAGAAAACCATCCCTGTTTGTACTGGCACTGCCAAGGCTGTGGGCAAGGCCATCCCTGAGATGAATGGGAAGCTCACTGGCATAGCTTTCTGTGTCCCCAAGCCCAATGCGTCACCTGTGGATTTGACCTACTGCCTGGAGAAAGCTGCCAAATACATGACATCAATAAGGTAGTGAAGTAGAACCTCCAGCCAAGATCCAGGTTGGCATGGGAACCCTTTCAGATTCTAATGTTATAGGGCCAATAAAATGTCTAAATGTCTGCAACAAATAAATAAAAAACCTCTGAGCTCTCAAACTCCCTAAAAGTCACCACCCCGACTTTCCCTACCTCTCTCAACCTTACCTGCCAAGGAGTAAACTATTCTGTGTACAGAAGCTTTAAAATGGCCATATCTGTGATAGCTAATTGTCTCACAAACTGGTATGACTCTCCCCAGGCTTCTGCTCTCATCAACTCTAGGCCCATGCTGAGAGTTAGACTCCATCATAACCCACTCAGAGAGGCACAAGACCTGCTTAGGCACCAGAGTTACAAGATCTTCTAATCTCTGTTAACAAGAACCTGAAGAGATACACATGGGAGTGAATGATCAGCATGTTAGACTAGGGGGAATATAAGACTTGAACAAGCTGAGTTCAATGACATGAGTGCATATTTTGGCTGGACCTGCCTTGAAGAGCATTTGTAATTTGCTAACTTGGCTAATTAAAGCCTGGACTTCTTGGTGGCCCATGGCAGTAGTTAAGAATTTTGAAGTGTAGTCTCTAGCTTAGTATCAGCATCATCTTGTTAGAAATGCAGATCCTCAGACCCTAACCTAGACCTCCTGAATCAGAAACTATGGGGAAGTGGCCCAACAATCTGTGTTTAAAAGCCCTTCATGTGAGTGTGTTGTACAGCAAAATGTGAGAACCACTGGTCTATAATCAATGAGGTCAAAATGCCAGGTCTTCCCTGACATAAAATCATCAGGGAAAGAATCCTAAGGCTCCAGGAAGTAAGTGTGTTGGAATGGATCTATCACTTGCAACCTGTTTTGCCTCCCCAACCTGTACTCTCTGGTAGGGCTGAAAGATACACCCTATAGTAAGGCATTGAGAAGTGAACTGGTGAAATGAGGACCAGATCCTCAAAGAGTTATGTGATAGCCACTGGAGATGATAATGGAGATGTTGGAACTGGGTTCCCTAATTTAAATGGGAATAATGGACACTGAGTAGCAAAGGCCAGGTGCTTAACCATGGAGACAAGGTAAAGGCAGTTACCACAGTGAGCCACAGAGCCTAAAAAGTGATCGAATGTTTTGAACCACATGTATCTGTGGCCATGACTAGATGATCACAAAGTCTCAACTAAGCTACTGCAACCTTCTCAAGTGTTGCCTACATTCACCTATGGCTTCATGGGAGTTCCTCATGACCAGGTAATGAAGGAGCAGTGCACTGTAAAGGTCAATTCTGACAGTCCTGGAATTGGCCTGAGCTGTTTAGCTAAAGTAGTTGCATGGCACCAACACTTGGTCAAGGCATGAAACATAATGATTAATAGTGTTACTTTGTAACTATGGCTCTGATGACTTTCAGGGAGGTTTGTACCAGTTGTCAACATTGTTTATTGATTACAGTGAAACTCATTATTTGTGCCTGGTCTCAGTGAGACCCCTGGAAGATGCAATGATGAAATTATTTGCTGAGAGACAACATCTACAAAATTGGGGTGCTGTCCTACAAGATGCAGTATATGCCTTAAGTCAATAACCAATATGCAGCACTATATTTCCCAGAGATGGGATGTGTGGGTCTAAGAACCAAGAGGTAGAGAAGAGAAAGTCTCCTTTCACTATCATTCCTAACAACTCGGTAGAAAAAGTTCTGCTTCCTATCTCCCTACAACCTTGATGGTGTGTTGGAAGTCCTGATACTCAGAGAAGAATAACTGTTACCAAGGAACACAATCATGATTCTGATGAATGGGAAGCTAAAACTACCCCAGCTCACTTAGGGGTCCACATGCCACTGAACCAACAGGCAAAGAAAGGGGCCAGAGTACCAGGTGAAGTGATTGATCCTGGCTACTACAGTGCTACTGAATGGGAACAAGGAGGATATGAGGGGTCTGTAATGAGGGGCACTTCTGGGGCAATAGACCTGGTTAAGAGAAAATTGTGGCAACCTGAAAATAAGGCAGCCAAGGGCTAAGAGCTTGCAGGAATAAAGATTCAGGTTCACCCCACTAGGTAAAGAACCCTGTCCAGAAAGGAGCTGGCAGAGGTTAAGGAGAACAGAGAATGGAAAGTGTAGGACGGCAGCTAGAATTACCTCGGCCTTGGGGCCAGTGTTAGACGTAGGGACTGTAGCAGGCATATTTCATGAACTGTAATTGTTTTTTTTCTTCCTCTTTTACCTGTTACCTTATCTGAGGATTAATAGTGATTTCAACTGGGAGTATGACCAGTTAAGATCATCCCACAATGATGCAATAGCTGGTGGGACTTTATGGGTCCCTTGTGTCGGGAAGCTGAGCTTTTCCCCTGAGCAAAAGTCTGGAGTGAATTCTGAGGAGCCAAAGGGGTAGGCTGTGCCATTTCCCTATTGTTTATCCTTCTAGATCCTCCCCCTTGTCACCTTCTCCACTCTTCTCTCTGCTCCAAAAAGCTAACATGTGTGGTCCTCATCCTGTCCATACTGCATCCTGGCAGAGCCCCACAATAGATCAGAGAGAGCAGAGAGTAAGATCAGGTTCTTTCTTTCCCTCCTGAGAGCTGGTCATGTCCCTCAATCAATGATCACATCTTCTCTCTCTGTGGCCTTGAGGTATAATTCTCTCCCTATGGATACCAGTAGCTATTTCCCCTCCACCAACCCCTCAAGCCTCATTGGTGGCAATGCTTGACTGCTACTAACCTTGGGTTGCTGCACTATCCCTGTGGTCCCCTGGCACCCATGTCTCTTTTGTAAATAAACCCTCCTCAAATTATCTCATTTTTGAATGTGCCATCTGTTCCCTGTTGAGAGAATGACTCTTGCAGTGGGTGTTACACCAAAATTACTCTGCTAACAGTTTTATATTTGAACCTCAACTTGTGGTGTCCTGGCATTTCACCCCCTTTAATGGGAGCTGTTGAGCCCCTCACGGAGTCTGTCTCATGGCAGGCAAAAAGAGCAAAATAAGACAATGTAATCACCTCGCACAGTGCTTGGTGCAGACAGACTCAATAAATTCTAGAAGCATCCCACCACCTCCCATTGCCTCATCACTCTCCTTGGTGTGCAGGCTCCACACAGCAAATAGGCTAGTGTGGTTTGGCATCTTCTGTGTTCTGTCATGTATGTTAGTGATTTGAGTAGGAAAGTGTTAAATTAGAGAAATTTTGCCAAAAATGACTATTTTATTGAAGGCCTGAACAAATTCTTAAATTTTAATACACTTATAAAGGACAAGAAGGGAAAATATTTAATACCTTTGGACACAAGCAAACAAACCTGGACTCCAGGCAAGGGAAGATCTTCTGTGGAGTTTGTGACACTTAAGCTCCAGGGCCCTGCCACCTAATTTTGTATTTATAATTTGAATCTTTTTCTTAAAGGGGGCCCTCAGTTTAAGCTTCAGATCTCACAAAATCTGGTGATCCATCCTGCTTGGAAGTTATTACTTTGGTCACCCCTCACACACAGTGAAATTCTGTTGGGGGCCTATCAGAGGCCTTTTTGTCTCCCAGCTCACGCATTAGAAGGCACACAAATTCTGGATGAATAAAAACCAGGGGCCTCGAGTAGATATGTGATGTACTCCATGACAATGGCAAGGCTGCGGCCTTTGCCACATGACAGCTCTCTGTCTCTCTGATTCACCACAATGAAGACAAGTGAACATGTGGGATTATAGACACAAACTCTCCCTCTGCTTCTACAGGGGCAGGATGCAGGACCACAGGCATACACCTTCCAGGGCATGGGTAGCGATTTGACTTCCAAGTGAGAACTAGTACATCATAACAACCATTACCCACTATCTCTAACCACTGCTGCTTCACTTCTATGACATGACAGTTGTCTGCAGCTACACAATCCAGGGGCAAAAGACTCAGCTCTTTGTTATTCAAAAAGAATGTTACCTAATTTGTATCAAAAGCCTAACATTTTGTGACCCCTTAGGCCCTGCGATTCTGTGTGTAAGAATTTATTCTAAGGAAATACTGCTACTGTGCATAAGGATATGAATACAAGGGCATTCTCCCCAGCATTGTTTGTTATAGGGAAAAAAGGAATAAACTTACATTTTTATGTTTATTAAGTATTTAGCATTAGAGAATTGTTAAATAAATTATGAACTGTTAAATAAAGTATGATACATCTATATATAGTTGATACATCTCTATACCCTTGAACAACGCATGTTTGAACTCAGCAAGTCCACTCATACACAGATTTTTTCAATAAGTACACTGTTGGCCCCTTGTGTTCTTGTGTTTTGCACCACAGATTCAAACAGTATCTTCTGTTTGTGGTTCAGAGTCCTTGGAGGCAGAGGGCTGGCCAACTATGCATTGTTCTACACTATTTTATATAAGGGACTTGAGCATCTGTGGATTTTGGTATATGCAGGGGTTCCTGGAACCAATCCCCTGTGGACACTGATGGATGACTGAAGTTTTGGGAACAGAAAAGTTAATACTCCAACTTTCCACTTCATGGATGGTCAGTACTCCTAATTCCCATGTTGTTCACGGGTCAACTGTACACAAACAGTCAATCATTATGTTGTACACCTGAAACTAAAATGATGTTATATGTCAACTATATCTCAGTTCTTTTAAAATTAAAAAAAGTCACTTGAGAAAAGAAAACGATTAGAAAGCAGACTTTTCAATAGCAGCAATAGCAGACAGAAGTCAATAGAATTCTAAATTCTGAGTGCTGACAAAAACTAACTCATTCAAGAGTGTTTCAGTTATCTATTGCTGCATAACACACCTCCCCAAAATCTATTAGTGGTTTAAAACAAGCAACATTTCTTTGCTCACAGTCTTGCAACTGGGCAAGACACAATGGTGACAGCTTGTCTATGCTGTATGTGGTGCTTTGGCTGGGGTGGCTCAGCTAGGGATGGAAGACCCAAGATAGCCTCCCATGTGTGGTGCCTCAGCTGAAGGTAGCTGACTGGGCCTCTCTCTCTCTCCCTTTGTCACCTTTCATCTCCCAGGCTCCCCCATCTCTCCAGTGGGGCAATTGGACTTAGCTTCACAGTGGCTAGTTCCCAAGCAGGTGAAAGTAGAATCTCCCAAGTCTCTTAAGATTTAAGCTAAGATGTGGTACTGTGTCACTTGCACATTCTATGGGTCAAAGCAAGTCACAAAGCCAGCTGACATCTAAGAGGAGGAGAAATAAACTCCAGCTCTCAATGGGAAGGATGACATGTGCATTACAGAGATGAACAGACAGAAATGTTGGTAGCCATCTTTGTTGACAATCCACCACAAAGCATGAGAATGAAATAAAGACCTTTTCAGACAAAGACTAATAGAGTTTACCTTAGCATAATTGTTGGTGTTAGAGCTGCTAAGACTTTTATTTTAAGAGAAAAGAAACAATTCAGAAGGAGTGGTATATAAAAAGCAATGAAGAACAAATTGGTAAACATGTGGGTAAATGCATATATGCTTATATATGCTTATAAGCACTGATTGTGGAAACTACAACAGTGATGATAATGAACTGGAGGCATGAAAATAAGACAGACCTGAAATGCTGGTTGACAATATGGAAGATGGGAGGGGTAATCAGAGTTAAAGTGTTCCAAAGACACTTCCTCCTTCAGAGGATAATAAAATTTCTTTTTTTAATTATATTTTATTGTTTATGTTATTACAGTTGTGCCAGTTTTCCCCCTGTGCCCCCCTCTACCCATGTCCATGGGTCATGCATATATGTTCTTTGGCTACTCTATTTTCTATGCTGTACTTTACATCCCCATGACTATTCTACAACTACTAATTTGTACTTCTTAATCCCTTCACCTTTTTCACCCTTCCTCTGGACTCTGCTCCCATCTGGCAATCATCAAAATGTTCTCTGTGTCTATGATTCTGTTGCTGTTCTACTTGTTTGTTTATTTTATTTTTCAGAATCAATTGTTGATAGATATGCATTTATTGCCATTTCATTTTTCATTTTTCTTCTTCTTCTTCCTTTTCTTCCTCTTGCACTCCTCCTCCTCCTTCTTCTTCCTCTTCCTCTTCCTCAAGAAGACCCTTTAACATTTCATATGATACTGGTTTGGTGGTGATGAACTCCTTTAGCTTTTTTTTTTTTGTCTGGGAAGCTCTTTATCTGTCTTTCCATTCTAAATGATAGCTTTCCTGGATGGAGTAATCTTGGTTGTAAGTTCTTGTTTTTCATCACTTCGAATATTTCTTGCTAATCCTTCCTAGCCTTCAGTTTCTTTTGAGAAATCAGTTAACAGTCTTATGGGAGCTCCCTCATAGGTAACTAACTGCTCATCTATTGCTGCTTTTAATATTCTCTCTTTGTATTTAACCTTTTTAAAAAAGTTTTATTTATTGAATTTAATGAGAGAGAGAGAGTGAAACATCATTTGGTTGTTCCACTTATTTATGTATTCATTTGTTGATTCTTATATGTGCCCTGACCAGAGATCAAACCCACAATGTTGGTATACTGGGACAATGTTAAAACCAACTGAGCTACCTGGCTGGATAACTGAATTTCCGATTAACTTTAGAGTTAGAGTGCACGTGAAAGCATGAAAAGATAAGATCTAAAGAATAGAAAGGAGCCCTGGTTTGTGTGGTTCAGTGGATTGGGTGCCAGCCTGTGAGCCAAAGGGTCACTGGTTCAATTCCCAGTCAAGGCACATGCCTAGGTTATGGGCCATATACCCGGTGGCGGGTGCACAAGATGAACCAGACATTGATATTTCTCTCCCTCTCTTCCTCCCTCCCAACACCTCTCTCTAAAAATAAATAAAACCTTTAAAAAAAGAATAGAAATGGAATCTATAATTTCCAAGAAATGAATTATTAAAACTAAAAAAAATTTTAAAGTCTCAGTAACTTTTAAAAAAATGTTGTTCAAGTGCAGTTGTCTCCATTTTCACCCCATCAGGCCCCCTGCCACACCCATTCCTGCCTCCCAAGCTTGAATCAACCCCCTTTGGCTTTGTCCATGTGTCCTTTATACATGTTCCTTAACAGCCCTTTCCTGATTTTCCCCCATTATCCCTCTGCCCCCACCCCTCCGGTTACTGTCAGTTTGTTCTTTATTTCAAAGTCTCTGGTTATATTTTGCTTGCTTGTTTTGTTAATTAGGTTCCACTTATAGGTGAGATATTATGGTTTGGTCTTTCATTGCCTGGCTTATTTCACTTAGCATAATGTTCTCCAGTTCCATCCATGCTGTCACAAAGGGTAGGAGCTCTTTCTTTCTTTCTCTTGTATAGTATTGCATTGTGTAAATGCACCATAGATTTTTCTATCCACTTATTTACTGGTGATCACTTAGGTTGCTTCTAGCATTTGGCTATTGCAAATTGTGCTGCTATGAACATTGGGGTGCATAGGTTCTTTTGGATTGGTGTTTCAGGGTTCTTAGGATATAATCCTGGCAGTGGAATTGCTGGGTCAAAAAAGCAGTTCCATTTTTAGTTTTCTGAGAAAATTCCATACTGTTTTCTACAGTGGCACCAGTCTGCATTCCCATCAACAATGCACTAGGGTTCCTTTTTCTCCACAACCTCACCAGCCCTTATTGTTTGTTGATTTGTTTATGATGGCCATTCTGACCGGTGTAAAAGGGTATCTCATTTTGGTTTTAATTTGTATCTATCTGATGGCTAGTGATGCTGAGCATCCTTTTGTGTGTCTCTGGGCCCTGCATATGTCCTCCTTGGAGAAGTTTCTGTCCAGGGCCTTTGCCCATTTTTTAATTGGATTGTTTGTCTTCCTGATGTGGAGTCATGTGAGTTCTTTATATATTTTGGAGATCAAACCCTTGTCTGAAGTATCATTTGCAAATATATGTTCCTATTTTGTTGGTTCCCTTTTCATTTTACTACTGTTTTCCTTAGTTGTACAGAAGCTTTTAATTTTGATAAGTTCTCAAATATACCTGCTCTAGGGGACATATCTGTGAAAACATTGTTGTGTGGAATATCTCAGTTTTTCCTGCCTATGTTCTCCTCTAGGACTTTTATGGTGTTGCAACTTATATTTAAGTTTTTTGTCCATCTTGAGTTTATTTTTGTGTATGGTGTAAGTTGGTGCTCAAGTTTCATTTTTTTGCATGTAGCTGTCCAGATCTCCCAATGCCATTTGTTCAAGAGGATTTTTTGCTCCATTATATGCTGCTGCCCCCTTTATCAAATGTTAATTGACCATAGAGACTTGGTTTTATTTCTGGGCTTTCTATTCTGTTCCATTGATATGTGTCTGTTCTAATGCTAGTGCCAGACTGTTTTGATTACAGTGGCCTTGTAATATAGTTTTGTATCAGGTATCGTGATCCCTCCTACTTTGTTCTTCTTTCTCAAAATTGCTGAGGCTATTCAGTGTTATTTGTGGTTCCATATACATTTTTGAAATGTTTGTTCTGTATCTGTGAAATACATCATTGGTGTTTTAATAGATATTACATTAAATCTATAAATTGCTTTGGGTAGTATGGACATTTTGATGATATTAATTCTTCAAATCCATGAACATGGTATATGCTTCCATTTGTTTGTGTCTTCCTTAATTTCTTTCTTCGGTGTTGTATAGTTTTCTGAGTATATGTCTTTTACCTCCTTGGCAGGGTTTATTCCTAGGTAAGGAATTTTATTTTTCTTTGTTGCTATATTTTTCCTTTATTTTTCTTGTTGCTATAGCAAATGGGACTTTCCCATGATTTCTGATTCTGATATTTCATTGTTGGTGTACAAAAATGTCTTTGGTTTCTGGATTTGATTTTGAATCCTGCTGTTTTTCCAAATTCACATACTAGGTCAAGTAGTTGGGTTCTTTTAAAATATATTTTATTGATTATGTTATTACAGTTGTCCTATTATCCCCCCTTCATTCCCTTCCACCCTGCACACCCTCTCCCACCCACATTCCCTCCCCTTTAGTTCATGTCCATGTATCATAAGTTCTTTACCTTCTACATTTCCCATACTATTCTCGCCCTCCCCCTGTCTATTTTCTATCTACCTTCATTGCTACTTTTTCTTCGTACCTTTCCCCCCTCTCTCCTCCTCCCACTCCCCTGTTACTAACCCTCCATGTGATCTCCATTTCTGTGGTTCTGTTCCTGTTCTAGTTGTTTGCTTAGTTTCTTCTTGTTTTTGTTTCAGGTGTGGTTCTTAATAATTGTTAGTTTGCTGTCATTTTACTATACATGTTTTTTATCTTCTTTTTCTT
>CM052543.1:77262609-77346608 GCA_028533065.1 Trachops cirrhosus | reverse complement strand
TCCAAGACATGAAAGACAAGGACCTACATCCCAGATTGCTCTATCCAGCAAAGCTTTCATTTAGAATGGAAGGGCAGATAAAGTGCTTCTCAGATAAGGTCAAGTTCAAGGAGTTCATCATCACCAAGCCCTTATAATGTGAAATGTTAAAGAGACTTGTCTAAGAAAAAGAAGATAAAAAAACATGTACAGCAAAATGACAGCAAATTCACTATTATTAACAACCACACCTAAAACAAAAACAAACTAAGCAAACAACTAGAAGAGGAACAGAACCACAGAAATGGAGAACACATGGAGGGTTAGCAACAGGGGATTGGGAGGAGGAGAGAGGGGGAAAAGGTACGGAGAATAAGTAGCATAGATGGTAGGTATGAAATAGACAGGGGGAGGGCAAGAATAGTATGGGAAATGTAGAAGCTAAAGAACTTATAACACATGGACATGAACCAGAAGGGGGGAATGTGGGTGGGGGAGGGTGTGCAGGGTGTGTGGGGGGGGGAATGGTACAGCTGTAATAGCATAATCAATAAACTTTTTTAAAAGATTCTCATTATCTTTAACTTTTGACATTTTAATTATGATGTGTCTTGGAGTGGGCCTCTTTGTGTCCATCTTGTTTGGGATTTTCTGCGCTTCCTGGACTTGCATGTCTATTTCCTTCACCAAATTAGGCAAGTTTTCTTTCAATATTTTTTTCAAATAGATTTTCAGTTATCTTACTCTTTCTCTTCTCCTTCTGGTACTCCTATTATGTGAATGTTGGAGTGCTTGAAGTTGTCCCAGAGGCTGCTTACACTATCCTTGTTTTTTTGGATTCTTTTTTCTTGTTGGTTGTTTTTTGCTTCCTTATGTTCCAAATCATTGATTTGATTCTCAGCTTCATCTACTCTACTGTTGGTTCCTTGTAACTGGTTATTTCAACTAGTGTATCCTTCATTTCTGACTGGATCTCTTTTATGCTGTTGGGGTCCTCACTAAGTTTCTTGAGCATCCTTACAACCAGTGTTTGGAACTCTACATCTGACAGATTGCTTATCTCCATTTTGTTTAGCTCTTTTTCTGGAGTTTTGTTCTGTTCTTTCATTTGGGCCATGTTTCTTTGTCTCCTTATTTTGGCAGCCTCCCTGTGTTTGTTTCTATGTATTAGGTAGAGCTGCTGTGACTCCCTGTCTTGGTAGTGTGCCCTAATGCAGTAGGTACCCTGTAGGTTCCAGTGGCACCACCTCCCCTATCACCCAAGCTGGGTACTCAAGGTGTGCCCTTTGTGTGAGATGAGTACACCCCTCTCTTGTAGTTGAGCCTTGATTACTGTTGGCAGATCAGTAGGCAGAATTTACCCAGACCAGTCAGCTCCAAGTACCAATGGGGACCACTGACCACCAACCTCCACCCTCCGTGGAGGATCAGCTGTGCGGGGGCAGGGTGATGGTGCTCTGATGTGATCTGTAGCTGTCCACTATGTACACAAGCACTGGGGTTTCCTGGGTGGTGCAGGCCAATGTCAGCCCACTTGTGTTCTGCTCAGGGCTACCCTGCCTGTGCTATAAAGCAATCTGAGGTGGCTGCTATTTGTGCTGGGCTTGGAGATTCCCAGGCAAAGCCTAGCTGTGAATCTAGGTTGGCTGCGGCTAGTGCCAGAACTGGGACCACTCATCAAGAGGTACAGGGGCTAGGGGCTGAAGCCAGTTGTTGCTTGTTTGAGAGGATTTAGGATGTTGTGAAGCATAAGCCAAGACCAGCCATTCATGTAAAAAAGCAGTTTGGGTGGGTCCATAAATTGGGTGGAACAGTCTCAGGGGATCTCCAGGGTGGGGGCAAACAGTTTTAGCCAAGTTCATGCAGTCTCCAATATGGCACCTGCCTGCTGCCATTGTGGCTGTTGGGGGAGGGCTCATAAAAGGAACAATGGCCCCTGTCCCCCTTCCAGTCTGGCAGAAAGCTATACCCCAGCTCTTGACTTGATATCGACACTTCGGTTCCTCCCTATACGTCACTCATGCCTTTCAAGCTGCTACCCCGGTGCTGGTGCCCAGAGGGAATGAGTCTAAGTCTGAGTGTGGGTTCTTTAAGGGAAACTGCTTGGGATTCCAGAAGTTTCTTCCACCAACTCAATCCCCACTGGTGGCTGCAGCCAGAAGTTATGGGGACTTACCTTCCTGGCACTGGAACCCTGCACTGAGGGGCCTGGTATGGGGCTGGGACTCCTCACTCCTGAGGTAACCCTCCCAAATTTTTATCCATCACACGTGGGTGAGGGACCAGATCATTCCATGTTTCTGCCCCTCCTACCAAACTGAATAGATGTGGTTTCTTTAATTCTGTAGTTGTCAGATTCAGACTTCCATTCAACTTGATATTTGATGGCTCTGAGTGACGATTGCTCTATATTTTAGTTGTAATTTTGTTGTGGTTGTGTAGGGAGATGAGATGTGTTTATCTATGCCACAATCTTATCCAGAAGTCTCTAAACTTTATTTTCTTTATCTGTGAAGTAGGTATGGAAACAGTGCTTCTCCCAAAGATTATGAAGATTGAATAAAATGATGCATGTAGAGTGCTCAGCATAGCATGTGATTCATATAAGTGGTCAATAAGGATGATCTGCTATTTTATTATTATTACTATTATTATTCCAACAGATTCAACTTTCACTCTTCCTCTAATCCTGACCTTTATCTTAAGCCTAGATGTCCTTGGGGTACTTCAACCTCAACATGCCTAAAATGAAGCTCTTTTCCCTAGGCCTATTCCTCTCAATCCCAACAAAGTCTGTTCCCAGCCCAGGTGTAAACATGGGGACACTTGTACTGCCTCTTCTGCCTCCCCACATGGAGAGCCCATGTGCTCATGGAAGACTTCTTGGAGGGAGTGGCACCTGGTTGAGGACCAGGGAGAGAAAGCAGGGCTCTCCAGGCCTGGGCCTCCCCAGCACCAAACACTCTAGCCCTTTCCTTTCAGGCTCCCAGCCAGACTGTTCTTCCTAGCTTTGTGGTCGTGTGGGACTGGGTGACTTGCTGGACAAACCCAGATGAGGCATCAGATAACAATGCAAGGCCCAATTAGACTTCTCTTTACTCTCTGCCATGGCAGCCAGCGATGTTCCAGAAAGGCATGTGCTAAAGCAAAGAGAACTTTGCTGCAGAGCAGATCCCCCACCACCCACAAAACACACAACATGCATCAAGAGGAAGAAGGGAAACTCAGTGGTTTTGAGCCACAGGGATCTTAGGACTGCCTGTTTTCACAGCATACCCCAGCCTCTCCTGACTAGGGGGTGATAGAGCACCCCATGTTCTAAGTCCAGAGGGAATTCCAGGCATGGAAAACTAAGCTGGGAGAGTGAAGAGAGCAAGACGGGCCAGTAGGCCTGACCCCAAGGTTGTCCAGAGCAAACCTTGGCACTGCTCAACTACTTGTCTTGGAGGCTTTGAGGGAACTTGCTGAAGGGGGAATCCACAAGATTCTGTGCAGTCACAGTGTCTGGGCATCCCTACAGCTTATCCACTATGTTTTAACTCTCTGTTCATGTTCATCATCTGCCTCTCTGACAATAAATTCCAAGGGAGAATGCTGCAGCCATCTTGCTTATCACTAGAACCTAGAACCATGCCTAGACCTTATTAGATACTTAGTAATTGCCAAGTACATCAATGGATGAAAAAATAAATGGAAGTGAACCAGGTACACCCTGAACATTTTCTGGAGGATCGGGGGAAGGATAAGACCCAGCCAAGCCTTTTGCCCCCCAACTTGGAAGCTTGGCGTCCTTCCAGAAGACCAGCTGTCCTGGGTGACAGAGCCCAGGGGTCTAGTTTTAGGGAAGTTATGTGGGAACTCACCCACATAATAGGAAAGGGTACGCTTGAGCCGGTCGAAGACAAACCAGCGCTTCTTCCATGATTTAATTTTGCCGCCCATCTTGACCAAGTAGCCTCGGCAGACCTGGTGGGAAGCAGAAGTAAGGAAGGACCCAAAAGCACAGCCCCTAAACCTTTCTTCCCTGAGCAGCAACATAAGTGCCATCACTTGTGCCTGTATTCATTGGGGGCAGCAGGGGGGTAGGGGGTGGCAGGGATCTATCCTCAACATTTCTTCAAGCCATAATACCAGGTCCTGGGACAGAGACCTCTGGTGTTAGGTCAGGAACTGAGGCCACTATTCTGAGGACTGAGGAGGGGCCTCCAACCACAGCAGCCTCTCCCCAGCACACCAGGGCCATTCACACCAGTACCTTGCTGCTGAGTACCACGTGCAGGCAGGTATCGACACCATGGCCTGAGGACTCAATGTGGGTCTTCAGATCAAAGTCCTCTTTCCGGACTGGCAGGTAGCGGGTCAAGGGTCGTGCCTGGTAGCAGAGGGAAGGGTCAGCAGAGTCTCCTCTCTTCCCCATCATTTCCTTGTCTAGGCCCCTAGGCTTCAGTCCTCACTCCTGCCATTACTCCCTCCCTTCCCCCATGCTGCCACTCTGGTTTCACAGGGCTTGTGGCAAAAGCAGAGACCTAGCATGTCTGTGCTGGGCAGATTAGACTTGGACAAACTGCTGAGTGACTCTATGCCTATGTTTCCCCACCTATGACCAAGATACAGCCATACTTGTCTTGTCCCTGCCCCTCTTCTCCCTCCTGGGCTGAATGGAATAAAGCCAGAGGCCACATGTGAACAGGCTCTGGGAAGAAAAACTCAATAGGAAATCTGGTCTCTGACTTCCTGAGGACCTTGTCTTCATATCCCTTCTCTGGGCCTCAGTTCCCTTATATGTAATACAAGGGCTTTGAACTATAAAATCACTAAGGTTTGTTCCACCTCAAAAATTCTTATACTACAAAATGCACAACTTCCAGGGGGTACCCCCCAAATGGGCTGACTCTACCCACTTCCCATAGCACACTGTTGGTCCCTGCAGCAATGCCTCAGTTCCATGAGAGGGAGCTAGAGAGTCCCAAAATGGCCACAGACAGAGAGAATTAGGCATTTGACAAAGATTCTAAGCACAGAGGTAAAACTCACAGTGCCTGATTATTTTTCTTAATTCTCAAACCTAATCGAGGCAGCCTACTCCTAGGAATTTATGTTGTTGCATCACAGGAAGTCGGGGAACTATGATAGCTGGTAACTACTGGGAGTAGATCCCAAGGGACCCCACCCTGGGGAGGTCTATGGAGACCCAATATAGAGAACAGCCTGTCTGAGTCCCTCAGGCTCTCACAAGGGCTAGGATCTGGGACCAGAGACATGGGTACATTTCCCTACCCAACCTATGTTCTCCTCCTACCTTTAAATGTTCTGCTCAAGTCTCCTATGTAAGGAAAAAGTCCAGAGTTGTCTTTTGCACAGGGAAGGATTCCTGTCCCAAGGAGTAACTAGTATAATTTTCTCTTGGAGATATAACCAACAGTCATAGCC
Source organism: Trachops cirrhosus (assembly GCA_028533065.1). Lineage (NCBI taxonomy): Eukaryota > Metazoa > Chordata > Mammalia > Chiroptera > Phyllostomidae > Trachops > Trachops cirrhosus. Next base: position 77,341,199 of record CM052543.1, on the reverse strand, counting down.
AGGTCATCTGCTGGTGGTGGGGCCTGGAGCCGAAAGGTGTGGTGGAGTGAGGGTCAGGACTGCCATGAAGCACCAGGTACAGGAGGCCATCAGAGAAGTGAAGGGAGGCACAGCAGAGACTCATGAAGCAGAGATGAGCCCCTTGAAAGAGGCCAAGAGGAGCCACCCTGATACTTGACTCTTGGCTCCCATCTCTGAGAGGCCCATCCAGACCATCTTCTCTGACCCCAGATGTCAGCAAGGTGGCCTGTCATGTCCCCACAACCCACCCACTCACAACATACACATACACACATATAGAAACACACTGGCTTAACAAGCCCCTGTTCCTTGGGACTGAATGAGTCTCAGGTAGAATTCTGCTTGTACTGAGCCAACGGTAACCTTTTTTGGAGTAGAGCAGCTTTTACAGCCTAGAAGAGATGCCCTAGAATGTCTCTACCCCTCCACAGCCTCACCCTCAAGCCAGTACCCACCATACCCCACTGCCCACTCACCTGAGAAAACTGTTTCTCCCGCATCTTGACCTCCTTCTCCACCAGCTGCTGCCTCCTGGTGCTCTCACTCTGAAGCTTCCGTTCCACCCGCTCCCGCTGCCTCCACTCCTCTTCCAGGGCTTGACGCTGTAGCACCATCTCCTGCTCCTTCCACCAAAGCCAGGGATCAGTGCCCACAGCTGCCCTCTTCCTCCGTCCCCAGTTTCCCCTTTTCAGAGGAGGGCAGAGCCACAGGAGATGCCCCTCTTAGCGGGCAGCCTGGCATTCAGAGGCATCATCCTCAAAACCCACCCTTGCCCTGGCTGGTGTGACTCAGTTGGTTGGAGCATCATCCAGTAAACTGAGAGGTCATGGGTCCGATTCCTGGTCAGGGCACATGCTTGAGTTGCAGGTTCAGTCATGGGAGAGGCAACTGATTGATGTTTCTCCCCCCACCCCCTCCCTACCTCCCCCTCTAAGCATGTCCTCAGGTGAGCATTCAAAAAAAAAAAAAAAACTCTTTCTCCAAGGACCTTGCTGGTAAGGGTCAATGCTTTAAAGTCAGATGGCCCTGCCTTCAAATCCTGGCTCAGCCACCAATGTGAACTGTGGAACCCTGACAAAATCATTTAAATTTCCCAAGCCTCAGCTGTCTCACCTATAAAATGGGGCCAAGAATGCATATTCCTATTATCATAATAAAAATTAAGTAAGATCTCTGTGTCCACCACTGACTCCAGCAGGGAGGAATCACTCAATAAATAAATGGGTCTCTTGTAATTGTTATCTGAATTCCTAAAACACTGATTATCTAAATAACTTTTTTTGACAGTGAATATATTCAGTGGTCCTTCCCTAATCACTAAGGCCCTCTGAAACTCCGAACTAGAAACACTGGTACTTAAACTACAAATTTTATGGGGAAAAAATGAACTTATGAAAGCCATTATTAAAACATCTTAAAAGTTGTTAAACAAATCATTAAATACAGAGCATTTCAGTAATATTTTATGTCTTAATCAATGATAATGACCTTTATACCATTAACTTCCATTTGGCATGTCTTCCCAGCTTAAAACTTAGCAAAATCTCCTTCCTCCCCATTTGCCAATAGATGCTTATAAATTTGTACTCCTCTAATGTGACTACAACTAAAAGCCTTTTTTTCTTGGTGTTTGGAGCTGCTGACTCCTGCTCTCTGGGTTCTACTCTCTCATCTCAAAATATGCAGAATGACCAGTTGGTGGAGAAAGAAGAGCTTCCACAGATCCCTTATCTAACCTCCTCCCAAGGCCTGGGTTTCCTCAGACTGGCTGTGTCCAGGATAAACTACTGGTTTCTCATTGGTGTGTCCCAGCTCCAGATCATTGAAGGAGACATGACTTCCCTCAGCCCCCACTTGCTCCCCAAGGTCCCCTAAGCCAGCACCTCTGCTTTGGCTTGGACATCTGGCAGATGCCTTCTCTTCTGTCCCTATTCCTCAACTCTCAGTTGCTGCTTTTCCTAACCATCCCCAAGAGTAATGACCAGCCACTCAGGTAGACAGGAATCAAAATTCCCATGGTGACAAAAACATCCACAGAATTAAACACACAAAGACTAGAGGTTCCCATTCAGGAAATTCATGGTTGGACAACGGTTACTGCGCTGCCTCCTCTTTTCCTATAAGGTGTGAAACGTGAATCTCACCAAGCCTCCATATCCCCCACCTTTTTTCCTCAGGGGAATGTTGCAATGATAATATGGGTGAAATGGCTTGGGATAAAATGCAGGCCCTTGGCAAGTAGAAGGCAGCACTGAGGCCCCATCGCCTCTGCCTCTGAAGCCCAGATCTGCCCTACCTTCGACTCCACAAGCCGGCTCTTCTCCACATGAGCTTCTTTCAGCATCTTCTCCATCTCCTCGATCTTGCCAACATCCAGGCCACTTGTACTGGAGGAGGAAGAAAAAGAATGGGTGCATCAAGGAGCTGAGAAGGCATCTGGCAGAGGCGGTAGGTCCATTATGAGGGAGTGCAGAGTTGACACCTCAGGCGAGATGGGGTGGGGGTCAGGTACCTGGACACATTGTCAGGGGAGCAGGCTGAGTTTCCTCCTGTGGAGATGCTGGTCTCCATGCTGTCAGAGCTCTCCAGGCTCAGTGTGTCGTAGGCATGTTCACCCTCCTCCCCACGCTCCTGCCCCGCCGGCAAGTGGTGCAGGATGGAGTGGTGCATGAGTGGGGGGAAGCCCAAGGGGCCTGCCAAGAAGGGGGATGCCCCATGCAGGGCATCCCACTGGCACTGAGCCTCAGCTGCTGCTTTCTGCTTCAGCTCAGCCAATCTCCGCCGCTGCTCTTCAATTACCTGCTGCCCTAAAGGAGGAACAGGTGGGAGTCACAGGGGGCAACCCAGCTGTGTGGGGAGGACACTGGCAGCATCACAGACAGAGAGAAGAAGCAAGCAGGAAGAGGCTAACACAGGGCACCCACATCAGCTCCACCAGCTTCCCTGAAGCCCCCACAATTCCAGGGCCACAGTTCCCTGCCATCCAGCCACAGCGGCACAGTCTGGCTTTAGCGCCCCTTCTGCATCTTGAGCCCATACAGGGCACTGATCCTGGCCAGGTGGTGTCCAGGCAGCGTGATGGCCAGGGGGCTCCAGCTCACAACAAAGGCATGACTAAGTGGGGACACATGCACCCACCCTGCCCCCTGGGGAAGGGAAAATGAAGAGATGGTGGGAGCCCCATGAACACCCAGGATGTCAATGCAGAGCCATCAGCAATGCAGAAGCAAGAGCAACAGCAGCAGGAAAGAAGGAAGGGGAAACAGGTGGAGCACAGCTGAGGCAGCAGAGAGCTCAGTTTGAGGAATGAGGCAGCCAGACACCCCACCCCAGCTCAGCCTGGAAGCCTGCATATGGGCAGTGGGGGCCTGGACAGAATACATCATGCAGATGCCTGGGCAAAGGCTGCCTGGCCAAAGCAATGTCCTCAATGACCAACAGTCTACCTGCTGGGTTGTCAGTTAAGAGGGTTTCGGCAGGAAACAACTCGACTGGTGTGGGGGACCCCAGCAGAGGGCAGAGTAGAGAGGCACAGAGGGGGTGAGAGGAAAGAGAGGCACAGGCATGGGCTTTCAAAACAACCAAAATACACTCCAGCAGGAAGGACTCCTGGATCTCCAGAGCCAATATCTTAGGGAACCATTTCTGGAGGTCAAGTCCATCCCCCTGCCTCTAGACAGGGCAACACATATGCCCACTCAGGTCAAAAAACATTTCCTTTTATTTGCTGGGCTCTCTAGGAAAGATCTCACAGACTCCTGACCCCAAAACCCTATAGTGTCCTTTAGGCGTATAATCTAAATCCTTTCTGCTCTTGCCTAGATCCCAATTAAAGAAAAACACGCTGTGAAGTGTATGGGCATGTATGAGATATGGGGGAAGGCAGGGAGGCAGATATCCAGGGCCCCCAGGAAAGCAGATGGGCTGGCATTACAGCCACTCACCCTTCTGCTGCAGGGCCAGCTGGCGCTTGGTCTCAATGTCCTGCAGTGTGGCTGCCAGGTTTCGAGGAAGGCTTCCTGTGCCATTCTGGGTGAGTAGAGTACCCTGGAAGGAGGTGGAACAATGGGACATGAGGCTCAAAGGAACCCCTGCCAAGGCTTTCATGGGTGACTTTGGCCTCTCCCCATTGTAGGAGTCTTCATTACCCTACCACCACCATCCTCCTATGCACACAGCCCACCCACTGTCCTCAGACCTTTGGGGAGGGGCTACAACCCAGGGTAGCCACACTGAGCTGGGAGGAGGAGGAGGAAGAGCCAGAGGAAGAGGGAAGGGGGCCACTTCGGTTATGGAGCAGAGGGCTGGTTGCTTCCCCATCCATCTTGGAGCGGTAAACCTAGAGGGAAGAAATACTGCCTGGTGAGTCCCAGCTCCCCCACTGTTACCACTGTGACCCCCCCTCCCCCACCCCAGTCTCATAGGCTGGCTGGGATCCAAGTTATTGCTCAGGTACCAGGCTTCTGTCTCTGGTTGACAACAACATTGAGCCTCCTGGGCCATCCCAATAGGCAGATATTGGCAGCTGCCTAGCCTCCTTTCCAGACTCTTCTTTTTGGGGGCAATCCCTGGTCCAACCCTGCGTCTTAGAGAGAACTTTGTAAATGGACCCATGCAAGGAGTTAACATTGCCTGGGCAGAGTTGTACAGAAGACCAACTGGAGACCAGGGTTCCCTCTGGTCCAAGCTCTGCCACTAACATGCTGTGTGACCCTGGGCAATGCATCTCCCCAATCTGGGCCTTGGATTCCTTCCTTGGAAAAGGAGTGGGAATGGCTAGACTGAGTAACTGCCAAGCTCACTCACGGCATTAATGTTTGGTGAATATGGTCTTCGGAGTTAAGAACCCTAATTCTCAGCATAGGCTCTGCTACTTCCTAGTTGTGTGGCCTTGGGTAGATTACTTATCTTTTCTGAGCCCAAGTGTTTGATCTGTAAAACATTAACAATATCTAGTTCAAAGTCCTATGGTGATTAAATGAATCAAAACACATAAAAATCTCTAACCAGCTGGGGACAAGGAGAGGTGCCCCACATTACATGAACCAAACTCCTCCCAAAGGGAATATAGAATTTCAGTTCAGATCAGTCTTAGAGGCACAATGCCTTCACTCAAGGAATGAATTTTGAATGGTGGGGTCTTAGGCACTGCAGCAGGTCAGTGGAGTGAAACCTGGGGGAGAAGACTATCCTAATACTCCTTCCCAACCCTCTGATCAGCAGCTTGCTACGGGCTCAGGTAGGCCCAGGCCCTCCATGGCAACTCTGAGACTCAGGGTTAGGCATGTCCTCAGGGCTATCACTTCAAAGTCTTTGTACCTCTCTGTCCTGCCTCCAAGTGTCACTCCTGGAAAGACCAGGAAAGCAGAATGCTGGCAGTTCTCACAGGCTACAATAGGCTCAAGAGTGTGTTAGGCCACCAGACTGAGTGAGAAACTCTGGCGTTGAGGGCTGCCAAGGACAGAGCAGCTGTAGTCTAACCCACACAAGACACCAAACAGATCTCAACCTGACCAGTGCTCCCAAACCCTCCCTATTGGACAGTCAATGATGTCACCTTGGGACTTATGAAGCTGGCTTTCCAGCTACCCAAAATGCCAGGATGGTTGCCCATGAGGAAACCCTCACTGCCATCTCAGGGTTCAGAGACCCCATGTTGCCCTGGCTGGACTTACCCCCACAATCTAAGGTAGCCTGTATGACTAATGGATTGGCAGGAGGTACCCAGAGAGGCGAGGAGCAGGGATGGGGGAGGGATGGGCAGTAAAGAAGGGGGTTACCTGCAGTTGACGAAAAGCTTTGGTGGGCAGAGGTGGCGGGGAGGAGCGAGGGGAGGCTGCAGCAGGGCCAGTCCCCAGCCCAGCCATCAGCTCCTGGTACCACTGCTCTAAATCTACAGCAGGGAACAGCAGCTTCTCCATCTAGGGGAGAGCATGGGGAGGGCAACAGGGTACAAGAGGGGAAGGATGGAGAGGAAAAATCAGGAAATGAGGGGAAAGAAAAAGGGAGAAAAAAGGGGAAGATTGGAGGAAGGTAAAGGAAAGCAATTATCAGAAAAAGTGACAGGAAGGTGAGGGAAGCAGGCAAGGGAGAAAGAAGAACATAAAGAGAAGGAAGAGAAAACAGTTGTTTTGAACGTGCTAAGGGCAAAGAGAAACAGTCAGGGCACAACTCCCAAAACACAGACGTGCTATGCCAACCAGAGCCCATAGGCACTGACCCATCCCCTGGGGCTGGCCTAGAGCTGGGAAGATAAGAGAGCAGTGGCAAAACACAGAGACAGAACCATACCAGTAATGGGCTGGGGGTGGCAGGAACACACAGACCACCAACCTTGGGTGAAGGTGTGAGAGAAGCAAAGGAGAAGGAAGAAAGCACAATGGGAGGAAGGCAGGTAGTTGGAGCCAGGTCCTGGGAGGCAGGGGCTCAGAGAGGCAGGCCTGGCCCAAGGGCTGTGGGCACAGGTGAGGTGCCCCACAACGCCTTTGGCTACTCAAGCATCACATACTTGGAGGAAGGCCAGGACACAGGAGGGAATACAAGAGGTTCATGGGACTGGAACCCAAGAGATGGTATTGTCCATGGGCAAGGGAAGGGCAAGTGTAGGAAGCACAGAGCAGAGGAGGCTTGCATAACCCAGGGAAGCCAGAGGCCTCTCAACACGATGCCCTCATGCTACAGCAGAAGGCCTGCTCCTGTGTGAGCTGTCATGAGCTGGAGAAAACCCCTGAGCCCTAGGGAACAGAAAGAACCATTCACAGCCTCCTTTATGCCAGCTGCCCTTCTCCCTCACTGTCCCCCAACCCAGGCCTGAGCAGCAATTGAGGGCATTCATGAGGAGGTCCCTGAGCACAAGCTGATACCTCCCTGTCAGGCAGGGGCTGGGCGAGCATGCGGGAGGTTGGGGGTAGGGGAGAGACTGGGGTGGGTGGGGAGGGGCAGAAGCCTGGGGGTCCAAGCAGAGCACAGCTGGAGAACCTCTGCCAGACTCATATTCCCAGGGTGCCCAGTGGGCAGGGAGGGGAGGCAGAGAAGAGGTTAACAGGTTCAACCAGGTACCAGACACCCAAATTTCATGTCTTAGAGCCATCATTCATTCCATACAAAATCTAGACCAGGGGTGGGGAGCTCAACTGTCCACTGTAACCATAGATGGCTGTGGGGGCAGCGAGGGACCAAAAAAGGGCAGGCAGAGCTAGTGTGTGTGGGCTCTTCTTGACCTTCACTTCTGAGGCTGCCTTGGCATCTAGGCCCTGCTCCAAGCAGACCCTGAAGGCCCATCCCTGGGTTTGGCCTGGGCTGGGGGCAGGCGAAGAAGCCTAGGAAGGGCCTTCCAAGAACCCACCAGGACCTAACACCTTGGGCACCCCCAGTGGGGCACACACACATACCATCAAACACCAGTCACACCATTCCTGGGGGTCCCCTTGCACTCTCTCTACCAGAGCAGTGGCTCTAAGGAGTGGGGGTGGAAACACTTCTAGGGCTTGAGCAAGATAGGCTCTGAGAAAGAGGCCTTGGCAGGAAGCAGCGAAAAGCAAAATGGGCCACTGCCCATGGTTTAGGACTTGGAAAGATGCTAGCACATTACACTGGGGGCTGGAAGGTCAGGAACTGTCATATTTCCTGAGCATATCCTTAGAGCCCTGAGCTTATCTAGGTGTTGGGACCATAGCAGGCATCCAAGATACATGCTGAGTCTATGGCCATACCACCCTGAACGTGCCTGATCTTGTCCAAAATGCATGCTGAATCAAAGCACAGGGTCCTGAGCTGGCCCTATGTTAGAGCCCATTCTGACCTAGCTCCAGAGGCCAACTGTCCTCCGGGGGTCACAGAAAATGAAAATGAGCTAGAGGGTAAAGTGTTTGTGAAAACTGACAAATGGCATGCAGAATTCACACAAATTAATATGCAAACTGATACTCTGATTTTTTAGTGGCTGTCCAGACACATGGGCATTCACTCAGACTTACAAACTCTGGCCAAAGGATTATTGCCCACCCTTCAGCTGGGCCCTCAGGAGAAGCTGTAGGCAAGAGCTCAGCAAGCAGGAAGACAGGCAGTGAACACAGCAGAGCAAGCAGTTAGCTGTGATTACCTCTTGTGCTTTGGGGCAGAGCTGAGTGAAAGCAGGTGGGGTTAAGGGGACAGAGGAGGCACCAGCCTTAGATGACCCTGGGAAAGGGCCCAGAACTGCAGTCCCCAGCTCATCTCCGAGGACTCGGAGATGAGCAGTTCAGCCTATAGAAAGGGTACGTAGTAAGGGGTCTTAGCTCTCATACTCAGCCCAGCCACCCCATCCCAGGCCTAAATTGCTCATGCAGTGAGGCAGGGAGGAAGGGAAAGGGTGCAGAAAACTAGGCATGTCCTCTTTGGACTTCACACACCAGGCATGAAAAAACTCAGGAAAGAATGGCTTAAGGGGCCTAAATGCCCACTTCTAAACTAAGAGCCTAGTTCTAGACCAAGGCCCAGGGACTCCAAGATCAGGACCAGTAGAACCCTATGCTGCCCCTGAAGGTAAGTCTGCCCAGCCCTGGCCTTTTCCAAACGTCTGAATACCCCATCCTCTTCACGATGTATTCAGTCACCAAAAATAGTAAGATCAGTGGGCTCCTGGAAGCCAGAAAGGTAACTAAACAGAAGTTGCTGGTAGCCATAGAGGGTACCAGACCTCAGGACCATTCCAATTTGCATCTCTCTGATTCAGGAAAATGTCCCCATACTCAATCTCAGCCATTAGGGTGAAAGTACCACATGTTGCTCCAGAGCCTCCCAGGAGAACCCTTGGGCCTGAAACAGGGCTGACCCAACCATGTTACCTCTTTGAGGGTTGATGTGGTCTTTGGGAAAGGTCTGCCTCCTGTGAGTGAGTGGTATCTTCTTTCCAACATAGTCACTTTCTCCTTCTCCTGCAAGTCCAAAGTGGCAGAGAATCAGAAAGGAGTGGCATGACAGCAAGGAAGAAGCCCAAGCAAGGGGGGAATCCTGCACTACCCTCCTCCTCCCCCACCCGCCCTCCCCACCCAGCTGAGCTACCTTCTGCAGCAGCTGCAGGGAGGCATTCTTGCTCCTGGCCAGGCGCTCCGACTCCTGCACAGCCTGAGCCAGGATCTGCCCAGCCTGACTGTCCAGGATTGCCAGGTGCTCCTGGAGGACATGGGGTTGGTCAGTCAGGCCCTGGGGAGACAGGGCTGAGCCCAAGGGGAGGCTTGGCTATCTCTCCTGCCACTTTGAGACACCCTGGCCTTGGATGAAGGCAATCAACCAGCTCTTCTGCTTGACCTCAACTTACCCCAAGAAAAGCCAGGTTGCTACTGTGGTCAGCCCCTTCTTCCATCTCTGCCTTGACTAATGAATGACGCCTGTGTCACCAGGCATACCAGCCAGAACCCAAGTCCCCAAACCTCCCTCCCCTCTAACCCCACAGTCAACAAGTCCAGAATCCTGCAGATACTGAACAGTCTCCAACTACCCCTTTGCTCCGATCCCACCACCACTGCCACCACCCATATCCAGGCCCTTAGACTGAACTTTCTCACCAGCCTCCTGCTTCCGACTGTCTTAGCTTTGTGATCCAGTCCACACTGCCACAAACACCTTTCTGAAATGGTCTTTGAGGTTTGTTTTTGTTTGTTTGCTTATCTGAATTTTCTGATCTCTCTAAGGACAATATACATTATTTAAATCATTTTTTAAAAATCCACAAGTAAAGTTAGATCACTCCTGAAAATCCTCCAATGATTGATTCCTCATTACTCCCAGGATAAAGCACAAATTCCTAAACCAGAATTCAAGGCTTCCAGAACTGGCTCTACACTTTTCGGCTCCCTCCTACCCTGAGCCCTCTGTGTTCTGAGTCCTGCCATGTTGTACACTCAGCTGTGAAGCTGTGTACTCTCAGGCCTTTCTTAAACTGTTCTCTTACCCCAGAAGAGCTATCCCTGTCCTCTTCACCCATCAAGAGCTTACTTATCCTCCAAGACCAGACCAAATGCTATCTTTTCTCTAACATCTTCCTTGATCACCACTCAATTTCTCTGTTCCTCCTTCTGTGCTCAGATTATTTTGTATCACCATTTGCCTTGTATTACTCTTACTTGTGAATATATATGTCTCCATCAACATCACCCCACCCAGGTTGTTAGATCCAAAAGCAGGGCCAGTGTCTTTTCTATCTCCAAATCCCCAATAGGGCTTTAGCCAATGCCTGACTCAAAATTCATGTTCTTAAAAATAAAAATAAAAAGTTAGTAAGCGAGAGAAAAGGATGGAGGCTGGGAAGAATGGGCTGGGTTAGTTCCAGGAAAACTTCTTGAAAGAGATGGCTTTGAACTACCACCATTAAGAGTAAGACATGGGAAAGAGGGAGGAAAAAAGGAAGCTGACCCAAATCTGGGGTCAACCCAAGAAAAGACTGAAGCAGAGGAGGCAGTAAGCCTCACAGCAAGATCTGCTGTTTACCGTTTAGTGAGAACCTATTAGGACCCAAAAACTCTGCTAAATGCTTTGTATTTGTTACCTCCTTTTACCTTCTTATGAGGCAGGTGCCTTTATGCCCATTTTACTGATCAGAACACTGACATATTTAGGAGGTAAGATATCTTAGCTGGTAAGTGTCAGAGCTAGGAGTAGAACCAGATCTTTTGGACACCAAAGACATACTCTGAACCACTGTGAACCAGACTGTAGAGGACAGGGAAGCACAGGGCAGCAGGGCAGATAGAAACTGGAGTGGGTGGGACACTGCAAGCCAAGGATTAAAGAGGAGCAAGGCTAATGAGGAGAAGCACAGGGAAGAATATGACCCCTGGGGCCCAGTGACTGAACTCCAGTTTTCTAGGGGCCTGGGTGGGCATGGGAAACGAGAGATCAGGAGTCTCATACAGCTGACCCCTCCCAAATTCCCTGGAACTTGTACCCACCGAGACCTGGAAGTGATGGGATTAGCTGATCTAAGGCTCCTTGATGCAATCTCTCCATAAGGAAAGAGAAAGAGGCCAGAGAAGTGCCAAATCCCAACCCCAGTGCAGTATAGTATAGAAGGAACAGGGGCTTTGGGACCAGGCAGGCCTGGGTTCCCATTCCGAGTCTGAAGCTTGTAAGTTGGGAAGTTTTGGGTAATTCTAGAGAGTCTCTGCACTCATTGTATAGGGTGGGGCAAAAGTAGGTTTATAGTTATGATGCAAAACACAGCTTATTTTTGTACAATGCATAATTAATATTAATGCATAATTATTATTATAGTATTTTCCATATGAACAACTGTAAACCTATTTTTGCCCAATTCCCGTATATAAAATGGGGTAAGAGCCCTGGCTGGGTAGCTCAGTTGGTTACAGCATCATCTCCATACACCAAGGTTGTAGGCTCGACCCCCCCAGTCAGGGCACATACAAGAATCAACCAATGAATGAATAAATAAGTGGAACGACAAATCGATATTTCTTAAAATAAGGTAAGAGTAGTGGGCTTAGGAGACCATCCTAAGGTCAGTGTGAGATAATATAAGGAAGCCCCCTGACACATACCCATGTGCTTGGGAAATGCTAGTTTTCTTCCTTTCATCACATCAGAAGTAGATACATTTGTAAGGCAGAGCAGCTCAGAGAGAGAAGCAAGGGATCTGAATTCAGGGGGTGGTCCGGCGGCTCCCCACTTCCCACTAAACCTAGGCTAGTCTTCAAGCACCCAACTCACTACTTTTTGACACCCCTCCCCGATCTCACTGTCCTCACCTCCCACCACTCACTCCACCCAGGCAAACTGCACAGGCATGCACGTGTGCACGTGCACACACATCTCAGCCACAAGCCCGTGAGCTGCCTGAGCCCTCCTCCAGTTCTCCTTCTCAACATCTTCCTAACCCTTGCTTGACATATGCCTCCTCCCAACTTTACTCCCCACACTCATGCACACATGTTTCTGCCCCATCACCCTGTCCTGCTCTGGCTGAAATCAGAAGCAATCGCAGCATCTGGAGCTCCAGGGCTGGCCAAGATACAATAGCCAGTCCCCTTGGTTTATGGCTCAGCTGACCCAGGGCAGAGCCAAGGCTGAAACCCAGGTGATGCCCTCCCTCGGACCCCTGGCTGACTCTAATATCCAGATCTTAGGTCTCTGGACACATCCCAGACAGAGAGCCCTGCAAGGGCAGGAACAAGCCTCCTGTTCAGCATCCTCCTCCTCCATCTCCATCTTTCACTGCCCAGCCAGTACCCAGTTCAGAATGTGAGCCCAATCCACTTTCCACCAAAGACTCAGGGAGTCAGGGCTTAATAACAATAGCCATAGTTTGCTGAGTGCTTACTATGATCATATCCTACTGTCTTCACATCATCTTGGTTTAATTCTCACAACAGCCTGTTATTGTTCTCATTTTATGATGAGGAAACCAAGGCTCACAGAGGTGAAGTTAACATTCATGAAATCATCAATTGGGATTCAAACCCAGGTCACTGGCTTCCAACCCTACCCAGGGAATGGGGCAGGACACACCTTCCTCTTGGTGATGCTGCAGAGAAGCTCAGCCTTGCTCAGGAGAAGCCCCTGGCTGGCCAACTCCCGCTCCTCCTCCACATGGCTCTCTCGCTCCAGCTGCTGGAACTCCAAGTCCTCAAAGAGCTTTGTCTCTGTCTCCAGAGCCTCTGCCTCCTTGAAAGACAATGACAGAGGAGGTTGGGTTGTGCTCAAAATACCACTCTGAGCCTGGAAGGCCAGGTCACAGAGGTGTTAGTTTTAGGGGCTAGACCTGGGAAAACTGGGGAACAACCTGTGCCCATCCAACCCCCTCTCCTCTGCTTGGCTTTGCCCCTTCCATAGGCATCACTGCCTGGAGCAGGAGAAAGGAGAAAACAGTTCCCCCCAATCCTTCCCTGTCCCCTCCAAACCAAAGCACCGACCCTAGTGTCCTGGCAGGTACTTCAGGGCCCAGGTAGTCCTGTCCCACCACTCTCCTCTCATCCAGGCAGGTGGCCCTCAGGGCTGGGGAAAGGGGGCTGGTGAAACTGACCCTTCTCAGCTGCTCCTGTAACTGTTCCCGCACTGACTCGGGGCAGTTATCGAGTTGCATCTGGAGCTTGGCGTAGAGAGCCTGGCGGGCCTCCAGGTGCCTCCGTCCAGTGGCCAGCTCCGCCCTCTCCTGGTTGGCGGGAGGGGGAGAGGGCGGGCACAGGGGGAGAAACAGAACACACACTCCTCAACCCTGGTCCTGGCAGGCAGCAGGGGCCATGGGGAAGGGGCAGGGAGGGTGGGAGAGAGAAACAAGGAGCGAGGAATGGGGGTGGGAGAGAAGAGGAAAAAAAGAGGAGGAATAGAAGAGAATAATAACCGAGAAAGGAGAAAGAAAAGAGCAGAAAGGGGAATAAGGGGGAAGAGGTAAAGAGTGGGAGAAGCAAGGAGCTAAGGTATAAGGCCTCAGAAGTACAGAGGACGGTGTACCACAGGCAGAAATTTTGGTCTCTTGGAGTCCCTTAAACTAGAAACATTTGGGTAGGTCCTAAGAAAAGGCCCTCTGTTTTCTCTCCAAAGCAGTCAAGGCTATAAAGGTGGTTCCACATCACAAATAGGGAGCTTCTAGCTCCTGTTCCTCCCCCTCTTCCACTGCCCAGAGACCAAAATTTAACCCTGGGGAAAAAAGGATGGAGATGGTGAGGGTTAAATCCAGGGGATGGGTGTGAATCAGGAGCTGAGGATATAAAGCTACAGCAGTGCAGAGGAGGGGACCCAAGCCCAACACCCTTGGCCTCCCTCCCTCCTGCCCAGGGTGGGGGTGGGGGTGGGGTGCTGGCACAGCAGGCTGAACTTCAGCAAAATGAGGGCTGCAATTAGTTCAGGCGTTGCCATGGTAACAGGTGGGGGGATGGGTGCATAGTGGAGGTGGATGGCTCTGTCTGGGCGGAGATGACACCTCTGAGGGCAGAGAAGGAGGGGAGGAGCTGGTGAGTCACCCCTCGGAAGGACAGGCAGAGGAGAAATTATGACTACTGATTCCAAATCCAGAGTGGGGCTATGGGCTAGGGGCTGGAGAGGAAAGCTGAGTGAGACCACCACCACCACCTCAAATAACTGGGCCCAGAGAGGCGATAAAGTCCAGGCCTCCATGCAATGCCAGGTAAATGAGAAATGACGTTCCTTCTGAAACCATGGGCTTCACCTGGGAGTAAGACCCTATGCCGAACCCTGCCCCCACCCACCCATATATTCCACCCCATCCCTGGAGAGGAGGATCTGATCAGTTCAGTCCTGCAGTCTAAGTACTTCCCCATCCTTGGACTCAGCCTTTACAATAACCTATGTTCTAGATGACTTAGGGGCAGGAGAGGAGGAGAGGCCGCCTCTTCTTGAGGTATCTGAATTTGGGAAGCCCCAAGGGGAAGGGAATGTGGCAGTGGCAGAGAGTCCCAGCCCTCTATAAGCCATGACACAACTACACCTCCTTACCCCACTGCTCTGGAGGGAAGGTGGGTGGATGGCTGGAGGACAACAGTCTGTGGAGGCAATACCCAGGCTTTTCCAAATGGGAGGAGCTCTTCAGGTTGAGAAGCTTCTCAGCCAAGCATTTCCCCAAACTTGTACCCACCCTGCTAATTCCCCACTGAGTAAAGTTGAGCTGTGCCCCTTGCCTATTCCTCTCTGACCAAAACCTTGGGGTCCCACACCAAGGAAGAAGGCAGCATTAGAGGGGAGAGGCCAAGGACCCATGTAGTTAGTGCAAAAGCAGGCATGGCTCAGCCCCTGTTGGGTGGCACTGGCAGTTAGGGGCATGCAGAGAGCCCAGGACAGTGACTGGGGGGAAGTAGGGGACGTTAGTGCAGTCCTGTTTGGTAAGCATGGAGTTAATTTGGCACAGAATTTGGGAGTGTGGTTTTGGGGGCCAAAGCCAAAGCTCAAAAAAACAGGAGTGTCAAAGAATTTTTACGAGCTTCAAAATTGAGGGAAGGAGAAAGACACTCTCAAAAAATGCAGGAGGAAAATTAATGCTTGGAAAAATACTGTCAAGTCCAAAAATAGATGGCCCCTCTCCACTTCAGAGCTTTTGGCACTTTGTAAGGCATCTTGGGCGTGGCTGGCATGGCCCCTGTGGGATGGAGTGGCCCCTGCAGGCTGGCACAAAATCTGAAAGGGGCAGGGGCAGGGGCGGGAGCTGGGACCATCTGGAATAGGAGACTGCAGATTCTGAAGGCTCAGAGGGAGCAGCGTCCCAAGGGCCACCTCCCAAACACCACTTCCTGAGCACACAAAGCATGCTTGGAGAGATTCTCCAGATAGAGGGACCCAAACCTGAATCACTCTCCAACACCAGTCTCTCAGCTCTGTGCTTACTGCCCAAGAAGAGGTTTTGGTACTTCCTAGAAGGGCCATGAAGGATCCGGAATGGCAGGTACCCAGGGACCCAGAGGTAGCACAGAGACCCAGACAGAGGAGACCCCAGATACCAGCCCAGCCCACAGTGATGTCCAAGCTGGTACCTTCCACAGAGGACAAAGTCCCTACCCCTGGAGGCACAGAGACCACCTGGTCTGTAAGCTGGATGATGAGGGGTAGGGTAAGGGGCCCCAGAGAAGACATTTCTCCTTCTCTCCTAGGCCACTGGTTCCCAGCATGAGTAAGGCCATGTGTTGGTTACCTTGTCCCTCTCCTTTTGGATGCCTGTCTCCAAGGTCACCAGTTTCTCTTGCAGCTGGTCCACTGCCTTCTGTTCCTTCTGCAGCAGGGCCCACTCTGCCTCCCTCTCCCCCTGCAGCAGCGCCTGCTCCATTTCTGCCTGGGAGCAATACCAGGGTCCACATCAAGGCCAGTCAAGGCAGCTGGACTCACACCACTCCCAGGGCCTTCAATCTGTCAAGAGTCCTGAGGCTTACCTCTCGGGCTGACTCCTGCAGTTGCTGCTCCAGCTCCTTCACACGGACCTTGAGCTGCTCCACTCGCCCCAGCACCTGAGCCCGCTCCTCCTCCAGGGCCAGCACCTCTCCTTGGAGCTTGGTGCTAGGTGCATCTTCGTGCTGGAAGGGAGGGAAGCCATCAACTGGAGAAGTCTAGAGCCTTCCAGGATGAGACTAAGAGAATAGATCCCCATTCCTCAGGGCACTTGGAAGGGTCAACTGGACTGAGATAGAAAGCAAATTCCCCTCCCTGCATGGGGAGCAATACAGACTCATTTAAATGGCATAAAGATTTACCACTAAGCCAAGTGGCTCAGTTGGTTGGAGCCATCATCCCTTATACCAAAGGGTCACAGGTTTGATTCTGGGTCAGGGCACATACCTAGGTTGGGGGTTCAATCCCTGGTTGGGGCACAAACGAGAGGCAACTGATCAATGTTTCTCACATCCAGGTTTCTCTCTCTCCCCCCACCCCTGCCCCCTTCCTCTCTCTCTCATATCAATAAATATATCCTCCGGTGAGGATTAAAAAAAGGTTTACCATTGAGTGCCAGACCTGGGTGGGGTCCAAGGAAAGGCAGGTCATAAAGCATATTTATAGCTTGGCAAACTCATCAGTACCTCCCTCACTTCCTTGCCTCATTTCTACACTTCTCACACCTGATCCCATCCCTAACTGAACCCTTCAACCACTTCCCATCACTAGGTTTAACACCACCACAAATGCCTGCCTGCTCTGCCTCCTGGAAAGGTCCAACCACAGCCCTCACCCAGCCCACCCACTAACATCCCACCTCCTGCTGGGTGCTCTCAGTGCTACTGCACTCTTCCTTGAGATTTTCCTCATCTGAGCGTTCCACACTGTCCCACAAGCGTTGGGTGGCACCTCCAGGCTCCTCATTGCTCCGCCCACAGGTTACAATGGCCCCTGAAAGGCCTTGTGAGGGCCTCCGGCCTGCCAATGCCAATGCTACAGTGGCCTCCCCGATGCTGGGCAGCTCCCCAGCCTCAGGTCCACCATCAGCCCGGCTGTACTCTGCACACAGGTTGAGGATGGTCTCCAGGCGCTGCCGTTCCTGGGAAGTGTAGACAGACAGAGCAGGGCATGAAGGGGAGGAGGCAGGGCTAGAGCCAAGCACAAAGTCCTGCCAGGAGAGAGAACTAGGATACTAAGGGCATGAGGCTCAGAATCAGGCCAGAAAAGTCACCCCCCACCCCACATAAGGTTTAAGGAGGCAGAGGGAATGAGACTGCCCAGAAATGAGCAGGAGAAACCAGGCTATTGTGTCATCTGCTCACATGGTTAGCCCTTCCTGTCTTCCTTTTTCCTTTCCCTTCTCATCCCAGGGTAGGACACACCCAGATGCACCTGGGGACACACACTGGTAAGCAGACTGAAGACCACAATGAGACACAGATAGCATTCTGCCTCAAGCATTCACGCTGACATGAATACACAACGATCCATGACATAAGGGGATACAGAGACACTCTAACACACCACTGACAGAGGATAAAACATGTGCCCTGGGCCTGCGTTAATGGGCAGGTAAACACAAAAACATCAGCCCTGACATGCACAAATGCACACCAATTCACACTTACACAGATAAACATAGCCCAGCATAAAGACAGGTGGGCACTGACACAGAGCTGGAAAACAGACCCCTGAGCCCACAGGGACTTGACAAAGTTCTCGCAAAGAAGTACTCAGCATGCATACACCTGCCAGACAGACCTGGGACATGGTCCTCCTCATCTCCACCTCCACTCCAAGTCACTCAGGCAGCCCTCAACTCCTGGCTCCTTCCCAGCAGGGTGGACTGCTTAAATGCTCTGGCCCATGTGAGAGCTCCATGGCCCTGACACTTAGTCTGGCCCCTCCCCACACACAGCCCACCCAAGATATCTCTCAGGGCCTAGGATATAAAGGAAGGAAGGTAAAATCATGTTCTGGGTCTGTATCCCCCTTTCCCATTCATAACACCCAGCCTCCCCCATGGCTCTCCAGGGTCCCTCAATCTCAGTTGTACCCCACCAAGTACAGTTTGGCCATGACCCCCTAGACACTTACCCAGCTTCCCTGCTGGTGCTTGCCCAATTCCATGGCAAAAATAAAAATTAAATACAGGCACACCCTCAGCACCCAGGAGGCTGGGCCAGTGCCCCCACCCCTACCTCAGTACCCAGATAAGCAGCCTGGTTGAGGTGGGAAGGGCAAGGCGGGCAGCCTCCAAGGTTTAAAGTGGCAGGTGGGGCAGGTCAGGGCTAGTGATGAGGTGTGTGCTCATGTGAGGGGTAGGGAAACTGAATGGAGGAGTTGGAAGAATCTGAGCCGCCACTCTGCCTGTGCCAGGCTCACTGGCCCATCTCCAGAATGAGCCCCCACAGTGGGCCAAGCCTTATCATCTGGCAGTGAAGAGAAGATGTAGTAAGAGAAAACTGGGGATCCTGCCTCATCTCTCCCCACCCAACACAAACACACTGCCTAACATTTTTATCTCACTCAAAGCTGTCCCAACCTCTTCTGAAAGGGTCTCCAGACAAACCTCCTCAATTCTCATTCTCCTCCTCTAACTAATCTCAGGGCCCCTGAGCCCTGCTCAGGAACCCCATTCTTCTGCTCACAAGATAAAATGGGCAGAATTCATTTTGTTGTATATGTGCTCAAGTGTGGACACACCAGAAGAGCCCCTTGAGTTCCCTCTGCTCTCTGGGAATCCAACCCTCACCCAGCTCAGATGCTCTCTCTAAGACAGAGCCACACCTGCCCCCCAAATGCCCACAACACATACAATCACATAGGCTGCCCAGATCAGGCCAGGGCTGCCCATCCTGTTCTCTTCCTCTTTCCTGACACCTACATTCCCAGATGATCCTGCACAGGCCAAGGTAAGCAGCTCCTAGCCATTTATAGATGCCAAAGTGAACCAAGAAAGAAGGACCAGGGGCTTTTCCAAAGAACAAAACTTGGAAAGATAGGAGACTTGGGTTCAAATCCCAGTTGTGCAATTTGCTGTGTGGCCTAGGAAAAACCCATTCTGCTCTCTGGGCCTCAGACCTGCTTCTCAAACTGAAGAGTGCAAGGCCTCAACCATATATATGGTGTATTTCCCTACAGCTTCAAGGTATTCAGGTAAATAACATGAAAGTATACACATGAAAACAAAAGCTGTGTTATGGACTAAATGCATAATTAGTATGAATTTAAAATAAAAGCCTTAGAGACTTCAAAGAAAGTTCTTCAGGGCATCAGATCCTTGAGATACCAGTCACAACAGTGTATCCTGGGGGAAGCTTGAGAAGCCCAGGCCTGTCCCTGGGCCCCTCCCATTCTGCCAGCTAGCTGCCCACATGCTGGTGGAGACCTTGCACTGGAGGTCAGCAACCTCCCTGGCACCCACTCACCAGCCTCTCCATCTCCTGCTCCCGAAGCCGCTCTTGGCGCTGCCGCCGGTGGTACTCCAGAAGGTCATCCTCATTGTCACTGATCTCTGTGATGCTATTTTTCCGCTCTCGAGTGAAAGGCACCTGTAAGTCTCCGCTGGAGAGCTTCCTCCGGGCACGGGGGCTCTGCCGGGGCAATGCCCCAGTCAAAGAGCCCAAACTGTAGGCTGGGCTTAGTCTGCCACTAAAGCTGCCCTTGCGAGGTGCCAAGGACTCCCCAAGTGTGGGTGAGGGGCTCCGTGTCCTACGGCCCCGTGCCCCCAGTGTCAGTGAGAAGTCGTCTGGTGAAGCCCCATGGGCTGCCCAGCGCCGGGGCCGGGGACTCTCTGCCACTTCCCTGGTTCGTTTGGGATCTGGGGTTGTCCGAGAGGGCATGGGGGAGACAGCACGTCTGGACAGAGAGGGGCTCAAGGGAGGGAGTTCTCGCATACTGTCCAGGCCCCGCTGGCTCAGGCAGGGACTCTCAGGAGGCTTCAAGGTGCGGGTGGCTGACCCATCTGAAAATGTTCGGCCCACCAACTGGCGTGAGGCGCTAGTCGTCAACACCCGCTCAGTGCCTGGCAGCTCATGGAGAGGGCTGGGAGGGCAGTCCTGAAGTGTGCCAATTTTGTTTTGGGGAACAAGGACTGGAGACTGGAACTTAGGGCTGCCAGGAATGCTGGGAGATTGGCTGTGGGCACTGGAAGCTGGGTATTCACTCAGGCTGATAGCCACCACAGGCAGCTGCCCACCCAGCCAGGGCTTCTCAGTGGTTCTGCGGGCCTCTGCCAAGACAGTAGCTGCAGGGCTGTCTGTCAGCAGACCCCGGAGGCCAGGGCTCAGAGGCCTCTCATGACCCGCCTTCCTGCCCAGCCGAGGGCTCTCAGAGGAGTGGCCTCCACTAGGTTGGGACTGTAGGGGCTGCAGAACGAGATGGTAGCTTGAGGAACGAGCAGGTACCAGTGGAGGTATAGAAGGTACTGGCTCATGGCCACTGGGTGAATGGCTGGCACAGCTTCCACTGCTGGCTGGTGAGGAGAGTGGAGAGAAGGCTGGAGAGGTGTTCTCGTAGCTGGAGCCCACAGACTTGGTGCCGGGGCTGGTTACAGGGGACATCAGGTAACGACCACCATTAGCCATCGGCAAAAGTGGGGAAGTTACAGCAGACTTCTTGCCAGTAGCTCCAGGTTCCTCTAGCACCAGTGAATCCATGATTTCCTGCAGGTCCTTCTCAATAGAGCTCACCAGGGAACTGTGGCTGGCATAGGCCAAGGGCCCCTGGTTTGCAGGCTGTGGGGTGTTGTTCCCATTCACCAGGCTTTCTGATTCTGCTAAAAGAAAATGCAAAGATGCCTCAGGTCCTGGTCTTTGGCTTTGGGGAGGTCCACATACACAAGAGCAAAGGCCCTTCCCCACCTTCTCTTAGCAGAGTTGGGCTGCAAAGGCTCTGAAGAAGCCAGGAGACCTGGGTTCCAGTGCCAACTCTGCCACCGACCTGCTGTGCAAACTTACCCAAGTCAATTGCCCTCAGTTTTCCCTTAGATAAAGGAATAGGATGGGTAGGGATTTTCTGGCTCTAACATTTTATGACTTAGGACAGAGTTAGCAATAATGCCAGGTATTCACCCCAAGACTAGGTCCTTCCCTGCCTTGGTTTCCCCAACATCCTATATCTCTCCTTCAGGAAGGGCAGGTGAACCTTTTACAAAAGGGAAGGGGGCATGCTATGGAGCTGTCAAGTTCCAGGAAGGGCCCTGGCTGGTGTGGCTCAGTGGACTGAATGCTGACCTAAGAACCAAAGGGTCACCAGTTCAATTCCCAGTCAGGGCACATGCCTGGGTTGTGGGCCAGGTCCCCAGTAGGAGGCGTGTGAGAGGCAGCCACACACTGATGTTTTTTCTCTCCCTCTCTTTCTTCCTTCTTTCCCTTCTCTCTAAAAATAAATATATAAAATCTTTTTTTAAAAAAAGCCCCAGGAGGGATCCCAATTTAATAGGACATTAGGGTCTACCAACACAGTAGCTAAGACCCATGAAAAAACACACACAAAGCCTCCAAGGCTGACTGAGTGAATGAGGTGTGTGTGCTGCACCACTTTGTCTAATCCGAAGCAAGTGAGGGGCTTGGCACTGATGGCTAGTTCCTGTAAGCCAGGCTGACCAGCAGCTAGGTGTAGCTCAGTGCCTCCAATTAACCCATTAAGCCATGCCAGCAAGAGCCTCCCTGTGCCCTGCCTCAGCCCTGGTCAACCAACAGAGTAGCTGGAACCACTGCCCCAAACAGATGAGAGGTTGGCATGACAAGGCTAAGGTGGGGCAGGGTAAAGCTAACCAGGGAGTGGACTGGGAACTCAGGCATAGCTCCCAGGGGACTAACTGGGGGGTAGAGAAAGAGACAGAA
Organism: Trachops cirrhosus; assembly: GCA_028533065.1. NCBI lineage: Eukaryota > Metazoa > Chordata > Mammalia > Chiroptera > Phyllostomidae > Trachops > Trachops cirrhosus. The sequence continues at coordinate 77,319,465 of CM052543.1, read as the reverse complement.
AAACCTTTACAAGACTGAGTTTGGGTCCAAAATTATGAGGACTATGTAGGACCACAGTCAGAGGGGTTACCATGGACACCGGTGATCCCAGTGACCACCCATCTTTCCTCAGATCCCCAGACTATCCAATTAAGCCACTGACATCACCCTGCTAGGTGTACTGCCATACATGTCCACCTATTCCAATACCATGTTGGCACCTGCCATCCCACAGCCATCTAAATGCCCATGCAAAGTCTGGGATGGTAGACCCACAGGCAGCCTCCTGGTCTGCAACCCAAATCCTATGCAGCTGGGCTGATAGGAACTGTGCTGGTTCCCTGGGATAATCACCAACTCTCCTCTGGGGGTCAATAATTCAAACCTAAACTGAGGCTGCTCCACTGAGTCATCAACTGGCATAGCAGGGCAGTGGGTGGGACAGGGCCCAAGGACATGATCACCAACAAGTAGGAACCACCAGAGCTTACCCAGATTCAACCTAATGCTTCCTTCTGCCCACCTCAGGCCACATGAAGAGCAAGGCTCCACTTGTGGTGACACACGAGGACCAAGGTCCCAGACACTGAGGCAGCATCTTCCAGAGCAGCTGGCAGAGTCCTCCATTTCTCAGACTCATGATTCCCCAGTTCTAGCCGAGTAGCACTTCTTGGATCTCTCCCAGTGGCCAAAGTGCCTGGCATTCTCCACCAGAGGCCCATGGCAGGTGGCAGAAAGCCCAGATCATGAGTGTTGTCCTGCCCTGACACTACAAGCATGGCTGGAGTGGGCAAGGAGGAAGACTATTGAGGGGGTACCAACAACCCAGCCTCCTGCCCCAACTGGGTACCTACCTGGGCCAAAACTGTAGGGGGGCCCAGGAGCCCGGCCCCCTGCTGGAATCATGCTTTTCATCCACTTGGCTTCGGCCGGGTGATTAAAGCGGAGGAAGGTGGACTGACCCAGGCACAACATGCAGCCTTCAGAGAAAGAAAACTCTTGGAAGGGCAGGCAGGGCTAAGGCAGCCCTCATCCCACTAGCAGGTTCATCCCAAATTCCAAAGAGCCATCCCCACCTGCACTCAGTGTCCACACCATCCACACCTGACCCTACCTGTGGTTAAGAAAGGCATTGGCAGGGCTCAAGAACACAGACCAGAGTGGAAAGGGCACTGGTCCAGAAGTCCCAAGATCTAAGTACCAGTCCTAACTCTTCTTACTAGCTGTGAGAACGTGCCTTCAGGTGAAGTCACTTCACTCCCTGAGTCTAGTTTTCTCTTTAGAGAAATGAGGACAATACCACTGACATTGCAGCTAAGACAGTGCATGTGAAAGTGCTCTGCAAGTGGAGAAAATTCTTCAGAGAACATAGACACTCTTGTCCCTCAACCCAACATGTACTCGTGCCTCTTGAATGGAAGAGTAAGCTTGAGAGGCAGTTGTTTCTAGGATCACAAAAAGACTCTGAGACAGCACACAGAGAAAAACCATGGTGTCCCTCAGGGTACAAAATTTGCTTCCTGACTCCAACAGTGGGAGTGGCTACCACCCTTTTACTCTGACAATGTACCCTCTGGCCTGACATCCTTCTGCTCCTACGTTCTCCCCTGGAATGTGGCCAATGGGCCCAGCCTCAGCCAAGCACATTCCCAGGCAATGGACACAAGCCCAGTCCTGCCCAGGAAGTGGGAGTGCATGGAAGGGGGAGGGTATGCAGGAGCCAGAAAATGTAGCCAGGGGCACCAGAAGCGTGCACAGCAGCAAGTGTGCCCAGAGACACCTAAGTGTAGCTGGCAGAGCTCCTCCTCCTGGCCACACAGGTGCTAGCAGACTCCTTCGAAAGACACTAGGTTTGGAGAAGCCAGAGACCCCTACAACCCACCCTTCCAATTTGTTCACAACTCTACCCTCTGACCCCAGCCTCCTCCTATCTGCCCAATCTGGTGCCACCTGGCACCCCAAGCTTCATGTCAGTCTAAGCTAAGACTGGCAGGGAAATCTACATTCCTGGACGCTGAGACAGTTCAGGCCACAAGGGCATGGGGCATCCCAGGCCACTTGGGTACCTTAGCAGGCCCCCACTGAGAAGCCTGCTGCTGGAACCCAGGGCATTGCCATGGGGGTGGGGAAACCTAGCAGACTGAGAAGCCCATAGCAGATAACCACAGTGGACAAAGCCAACTACTTCTTTGGCACACCCACAGGCCCTCCCAGGCAGGCAGGCACCAACAGCAATTCTAACAGCTAATGGCTGGTTAGGAGAGGGAGAGCCTTCCTTGACAAGCCACCAGTCAGAGGAGCTGACCCCAGAGTAATCATAACCAGAATAAATAATAGCCAACCATCCATCCACCTAATTACAACCACAGCTGTTTTAAAAAGAGCCCTGCCAGGCCCTCCCCTCTCCTTTCAGCCAGTTTCAGCCAGACCTTTTCAGGGTCTACACATACCCACTCAATCCTAGATTGATTGGGTAATCAGGCGGTTGGGGGTGGGGGGGCGACCCAAGGAGGGGAATCAGGAGCCTGACCACACAGTTCAATCTGGGAAGGAGGTGGGAAGTCTGAACGGATTCCAGCCCATCAGTGCCAGGCCCACCCAAGGAAGCTGTGGGCACCTAGGGACCCTCAGCTGTAGCTCCTAGAGCTATGAGTTCCCTGACCCCTTCTCTGCCCCTCACCCTCCTCTATACAGGGGGTGTGGTTATGCTGCCTCTGGACTATAAATAGGTGATACCAGGCAGCAAAACTGGATCTGTATTAATAGAGGGGGCAGGAGGGCAGCAGGACTGAAAACAGCCCAGCTCCCGCCCAAATTAATTTTCTATTTGCACTCAGGGGCCCTGGTAACTCCCCCAACTCTAGTCCTATGCCCTCAGGGGCTTAGCCAGCCTATTTCTGGGAAAAATCCTCCTCTCAACTCTCTCCTGCCCCACATCTCCAAAAGTCAGCCCATTCAGGAAACCCAAGAATCCCTTCTCATCCAGGCAAAGTTTGGTCAGTGCCTCCCATCCCTAAAGGGGCTCAGGGCCCAGTGCTATGCAGATGGGTGGTATGGCTGCATATCTGGAGAGGGGGGAAAAAAAAAACAGCAGGGCAAAGGAGGGTGCATCCTCTCTCTTGAGATGCAGAAGGGAAACCCCACACACAAACACACTCTCACACAGGTTCACACACACTCACAGAAACAGGCACACAGGCACAGGCAGACATGCTCACACACTCACAGAGCCACAGTCACTGCCCTGCTGGCTGCATAAATAGAATGGACTGGCCAAAGGGAGACTGGGATAAAGGGAAGATGGAAGGAAGGGTCTTAGTTAGCCCTTTCCATCAGAGACCCCTCTTAGCCTATAACACAGGTTCCCCTCATCCTAACCAGGACCCTTCAACCCCATCCAGAGGCAGGTCCCATATACACAGTGCTGGGGAAGATAAAGTCTGCCCCACTGAGGAGTGGCCCCACACCCAGACCTCCCACTCAGAAATGCCAGGGCTCAATCAAGCTCCCAAAGAGGGGCTCCAAGGGCCCACTCCCCCTGCTCAACCCCTTCTCAGCCGGAGCTATTCCACGCCTGTCTGCGGCTGGCCCCAGGCTGAGGACTCACCGCGGAAGCAGGCCCTCTGGACCGCTGGCTCCCACCAGCTGGAACCCTCCAGGTCCCAGCCCGACCGGGGCCTTTGAAAGGCAGTGCGAACCTCCGGCGCTAGCTGCTCCAGGATCGGAGCAGTTAGCCACCAGGCAGCGAACCGCCACCAATGCCCAGGGAGGTGCCGACCGGCCACCAGCGTTGGGGGAAGGGAGCCAGGGGGAGGGACAAAGAGCGGAGGAGGGGAAGAGGAAGTGATGGAGGAGAAGAGAGGGGAGAAATGTGGAGAGGGCGGGGCGGGAGGATGCAGGGAGGGTGTAGGCTCCAGATTCTGGCGCCAGGGCAAGAAGTGGGGCAGGGTGGAAAGGTTCAAGGGAGGCCACAGAAGAAAAGTGAGAGGTAGGTACAGAGACCAGAGGGTAAAGAGCCAGAAGTCAAGAGTGAGAATAAACGGGGTCTCACAGTGAGCCCTCTGTGATAAGAAGTTCCCAGAGGCCTGGGATGGGGCCAGATCAGCCCCTGCCTGGCTGGTCACCTTGGGCCAGTCACACCCTCTGACCTCATCTACAGAATGAGGAGGTTGGCTTCCATAACTGCAAAATTTATAAGCTCCGACATTCCATTGGTCCATTTATCAGAGAGGAGAACAGAACTCACAGGGATCCAGTTAAGTCACGAGGTCTAGCTCTGGCCTTGTCTGCCATGTGACAAGGTCCTTCCTGGGCTGGGAGTTCAGGCCAAGGCAGTGCTCTGGGCAATGTGACAGCACTAAGTCCAGCTCCTGTCCCATCTTAAACACTTCTGCCATCCCAGCTCCCCATACTCCCAGCAGCTCACCAATCCCCACAACCCAAGTGATATCAAAACACTGCCGCTTCTAAGCCAGCTCACTTCCCTACGTCCTCCCAACCACAACCACCAGTTGTGCTAGCCCCAGCAGAGTTCTCCCTGGCTCTCTCACTTCAGGCTCCCATGTCCATAGCCCTTTCCATCTGGGAAATACAGTGCTACCTGCCTCTGGAACCCCTGGGGGTGGGCTGAGAGGTTCTGAGCCAGGCAAGCATCTACCACCCAGCCTGGGCCCAGAGTACCTCTTATTTCAGGGACCTGACCTTTGGACAACAGAACCACAAAGGACACACTGTGTTTTCTCAGACATCTCAGACACACTTGATATGCTCAGAGCTCATACAGCCCCACATACTTGCTCTCAGATATACATCAACAATTGCTCACACAGACACCACTTAAGCTACACACACTCTGAGTCACACAAACATCCCAGTTAAACATGCCCTGTCTCTCACACACATTTATTCTCACACATACAACCCCATGGGCACCAAGCCCTCTCTTATTACATACTCACTCAGGCACAGATATCCTTCCACTCAGTCCCTGGAGAGACTCCAGGTTGAAATCAAAAGTCAGCCTCCTTAGAGGAATAATCAAGTGATCTTACTACCCTTACTGAACACCTACCCACACTGTTATACATGCACTCACATGCTCACATGTGCATGTGCATCTTATTCCCCTTTTGAAGGAAAAAGGAAGGACCATATATGGTCAAATGCAAAACAGGGGTAGCCTTTAAAAAGAAAATTTCCTCAGGAAGAGTCATTCATCAGTCTAAAAACTGTGATGGCCAGCTAGACAGACCCAGATAGATACAGAGCATGCCCACCAGCGAGATATAGGGCAGGAAGCAGGTACAAGAAGTGGGGGGCTAAGAGCTTTTGCTTTTTTTTCTCCTTCCTCTGAGTTTTATCAGTCAATCTTTATCAGTATTAGAGAACAGTTGGAGACCTCTCTCCTATTTTACAGAAGAAATAACTGTGGGTGGGAGGGGAAAAGGTTCAGCATCCTGAATCCCAGAGGGAGGCAGCTAGATAAACCAGGAATTCTGGCTCCCCAGCCCTGTTCCAGGGAGCTTCCCATGATGGCCCTTACACAAGCCTCTACCCACCACTAAGAGGCTTAGCAAGTGAAGGAAACATGGAAACAAGGGCTGGCAGCAAATGCTGGCAGTAGATGAGGACCTATTGTCTAGACAACCTAGGCCCTGAGTGTGTGGGTTTCTGGGCCCTCCCCTAGTTGGTCCCCTCCAGGATCTTTCATGTGGCCTGGCCCTGCGGTCCCAGGGTAGGGCAGTCTAGGGCAGATTGAGGTTCCTCCTCATTTCCTTGGTCCTATTCCCAGCTCCACCTCTTGCTCTGTAGAGAAGGCAGCACAGGATGTGCCAAGATACCCAGGTACAGGAGTGGAATCAAGAGCTCCCTGGCTCTCTCACTTCAGGGTCCCATGTCCATAGCTCTAGCTAAAGGTTGGCATCTGCTTTCTGCCTATCTCTCCCCACCCATGGCCCAGGCATAATCCTGCTGGAAGAGCCTGCCACTGTCTGCCAGTCATGTTGTGTGCCTCACTAAGTTGCCAAGGGCTGAGCACAGTGCCCAGAATGATCCATCTAAGGCCTGGCCCAGCCAGAGTGGGCTCCTTATTATTTCTAGGTTAGCCCTCTGTTTTTCAAAGATGAGGGTCCTCTCTACAAGGCTGTATCAGAGGAACAAGACAGGGAAAATGATCCTCGTGCACATATGCCCAAAGATAGGCAGGTGGCCAAGTACTTATATACACATAAGAATACACACATGGACACTTTGGTACCATCAGTCCTGAATTCACTCCTGCCCCCTTCTTGACGACTCTGATCTATAGGAACACTCTGAACACAAGGAAAGACACAAACAGAGATACACAAGCGCAAAGTCACAAACACATCCAGAGATACATAAACACACTCCAGTTACACAGATGCACAGAGATAGCATACACCCCGGAGTCATTCAGTTTCCAGGGAAACGTACTCCCAGGAATGTCTGGAGTGGGGCCAGGCAGGGCTGGGCAGGATGCCTTGCTCCAGAGATGAGACAAGGAAACCCTCAGCTCCTGGAGCCCAGGGGAGGGGGAGTGCTAGGGAGAGAAACACCCATTCCTTTGTGCCTCTGCCTACCCCTCCCCGTGCTGCCAAGCCTCTGGGACAGGCTAACCTAGACAAGAAGGCTATAGGGATGGGAGGCTGAGAAAGGGAAAGGGGCTTAGGGTCAGAAGAGAGTAGGAGGGTACACTCTTGGCAGGGTGGGCTTTTGGCTATGGAAGAATTGGGAGTCAGGGCAGGGGGTGTCACAGGAAATACCTAAGAATTCCATCTTGGCTCAGGCTGCTCCTCTTCTCAGGAAGCTAAATGACGCACTGGGAAGACTGGTCAAGAGAAGCCACAGAACATTGGTTCCTCCACCCTGCTCATAACATAGGGGAAGAATGTTCTTGCCCATGAATGTGAGGGATTTGGGGCTGGGGGAGTAAGGGCTGAGCTTTCTCCAGCTTTCTTTGAACTCTGCCCCTACCTCTCATTGATGCTCTGTCTCACTTCCATGCACCCAAATCTTGAGGAAGATGCTCTCTTTGAGATTGGAGAAGACTATCAGCAACCAGGTGGCATCACAGCCAATGTCCCAAAGGGACATATGGGGGTTCCTCCTGTTATTCAGAGACCTTGAAGCCCTGAAGGAAACAAGGGCTTTGCCTGCTGCTGCTGGTGGGCCTGACTCCCTGAAATCAGTTGTCCCTCCTGCCCCCATGACACTCCCAAGGGCAGGAAGAAAAGCTGGGTCTCCTGTGTCATGTGTGAAGGGAGTGGCATGTAAAGAGACTCCAAGGGGCCCTGGTTGGGTAGCTCAGTTGGTTGGAGCATCGTTCCACACACCAAATGTCTGTGGCTTTGATTCCCAGTCAGAGTGTGTATGGGAGGCAACTGATTGATGTTTCTTTCTCACATAGATGTTTCTCTCTCTGTCTTCCTCTCCCTCTAAAATTAATAAATTTATCCTCAACTGAGGATTAAGAAAAACAAAAATAAAGAGACTCCAAGGGATGTGAACAGAAGGAGAGACGGAAACAGTGCAGTAAGTGGGATTTCCACTGCACAGGAGCTCCCAGCTAGTAAGAGACAAGAGTCCCTAGAAAATGATTGCAGAACACCAGTCCTCCTGCTAAGAGTCAGGCTTAGCCCAAAGCTCCCATCCTCATGTTAATCCCACCTCTACCCCCTGACCCAAATCTGCTTTTCTTATTTCCCTAATGTGATGATTCACCATATAAATTGATACCCAGGGCAAACACACTTGTTCTGTCAAAGTGCCACCTGGGCCAACCCCTTACCTGCCTGGTCACAATAATAACAAGGGGCCCAGTTTTTAAAGCTCCCTTATAACAACGAAATGGCCAATTGCTTTGGGAAACAGGGTGATAACCATATTCATGACCCAAAAACTACTGTTAACAGTTTTTTAGTAGGAGTGGATATGTCCTGAGATTTTGCCATCAGGTTTTGCTTTTCCCTATCCCCACCAGAAGGTATTGTCCTCATCTCCCCACCTCTACAGCTTTTCAGACCACAACTCCCTCTTGGCATCACGGTACAAATGCCATTGTTCCCCTCACCGGTGCTCTAATTCCTCTCCCCTAGCAACTACTAATGACCACTGAACCACCCCCCATGCCCTTTAATACCAGGAATAGGAACCTCTTCTTTCCCTATGGTGTAGGGAGGACGGATGGAAGTGATCAGAGAAGAAAAGTAGGATGTAGACAAGTCTAGATGCCAGAGGGTTTGGGGATGTTTAGGCAGGCATATCAGATGCACTCAAACACCCCACCTCCAATATGGCCATTGAGGTAGTTACCATGGCAACCACCACAGCAGTCTTACCCTGCACCTATCATGCACAAACTTTTAAACAGAGGCCCCCTCTGTTTGGAGGTATCAAACCTTACCCTGAGTGAGCCGGGTGGGCTGCTGGACAGGGAGCCCATCAATAGCACAGGCATTGCCACAAGGGTAGAGGGTAAGGGTGCCACGCAGATTCTCGATGTAGCAGTGCTCAGGAGCCAGGCCTGGACCCTGCAGTGTGATGTCCTTGGCCGCAGAGCCAATCACTGTTCTCCCTAAAGACAGGAGGCAGACTGAGTTAGAGGGTTTGTCCAGCCTGAGGAGGCAGGAACAGGGCAAGGAGAGCCATAATGGAAATATATTTCCACCTCCTACTCCAGGGAGAATCATTTCCCACCAGTGGCCACCTCTTTTGGGCCCCTGAGCCTGATGAAAACAGTAGGTGGTAGAAGCTCTTCTCAGGCAGAGAAAACTCTAGGTCAAAGATGGAAAGGCCCAGAGGGCACAGAAGACTCCATAGAGTAAAGAAGGGGAACTTCTTTTCTGCAAACCTTCCCTGAATCCCTCTAACTCTCCCTCCCTAAGTCCTTTGTCTCCTTCATAGTACTCTCCCCTCTTTCTTTCTTCTTTCCTTCCCTTTGCCACCTACAACCCTTGCCTTCCCTCACTCCCTCTCCCTTCAGTGCAGCCTCTTCCCTCACTACTTCTGACCCTCCCCTGGCAGAACCCCTAGGACTGGTATTTGGAGAATGTGAAGAATGTAGTATTATCCAGACAAGTGCAACCAGGACAAGAGAGGAAGGGCAGAAGCTGCAAAGTGAAGGGGCTGTGCCAGGGCCTTATCTTGCTTGGGAGGTTTGTCCCCTACTTCCCTCTCTCCATTTTCCACTGGTACCTTCTCCCATGCCAGGCATTGCCCTGGACTCAGGCCCCCTATCTTCTTGGCCATACTGGTTGTTATAAGCAATACGTTCTCCTGTTTCAGTGCTCTCCTCCTTATTTCTACACTGATCTTTAATCCTAGTCATGGAGCCAAATTATCTACCAAAGAAGGCAGGCAGTCTGGAGAGGCATAGACAAGGGAATCAAACTGGTGGTGGCACCACCTCCCAGCTGGGGGAGGTGAACACTGCCAGCAGATAATAGAAGGGCTCCAACGCATGCCTGGACCCCAGGGCAGGAATGTCCATAAGGATGGAGGAGTAGTAGGTGGACCGCTCCTCAACCTACCTTCCTCCAGCGGCAGAAGGGTGATAGCTGTACTGAGTCGTCCACTTCCCAGGCTCACTAGATGGGGTTTGTCTGTTTGCACTTTAAGTCCATTGCCTGTCTCAATCAGGTCCAAGGGTCCTTTCTGCAGTCAGTGGGGGTGGGAGACGAGCACCATTAGAGACTCCAGACCAGCACTTTACACTGGTCCCAGCCACACCAGCACTCTCTCCAGCACTTGCCCTCTCCAAAGGGCTCTTACGGTGTTGAAAGGCTTAGCACAAATCTTGCACAGAGCATTATTCCACTAAAGTGTGATTAGATCTGAATCTAGGCCACTAACTCATCCTACCGGATTTATCTCAACTCTTGGCTTAACTACCCCTTTTGTCTATTAAGACAGAAACAAGGAGAAAGTAAGTGAAGTGAGGAGGCACTGGGTAAGAGAAGGGGATACTGAAGAGAAGGGCCAATCAAGACTTGTCCTATAGACTTGTCTGTGGCAATCCACTTAGCCAGTGCTTGTCCCCATTAAACCAAATCACAAGTGAGGGCAGAGGCATGGATTGAGAAGAGAAATACACTGCAGGGTTAATCTGTAAACTCTTTCTGACTTTCAAAGGGTATTTTCCGGGTAAACCAATTCACCTAATTCAGATAAAGACTTAGCTGTTAATAGGCTTGGGACCTGGGGAAGGGTAGAGAAGAACTGCTGCTCCCATTCTCAGACCAGGATCATGGGTAGATAGAGGAACTGAATTCATCATCACCAACAGCCCTCTTGCCTCATGGCCCCAACGCAACTCACCTGCAACATTGCTTGGGTCTTGCATCCAGGGCCTATCTGGTTCCTATTCAGAGCGTCCATGGTCCTGGGTCTCTAGAGCTACTGGGGACATAGTGGAAAGCAGGTGAGGTCGAGAGGTCAGGGCAGGAAAGAGAAATGAGTAGGCTCTGTGGTAGGGCTGTCAGGGCAGGGATAGCACCAGTCATCATCATTTCCAGCATGCTTAGGCTCAGGAGTTTTCTGGGGGAAGGCACTGACACATCTTTAGGCACAGCATGGACACCACACCATATCCATCTTGGCCCTTGCCACTGTAACCACAAAAAGCCCTATAAGGCACAACCTATACGTCTGTGCCTTCTTGCCTCTGATACCCAACACCTAGCTGAGGACCCTCAGACATCTGCAGCTATAAGCTGGGTGGGGAAAATTTACCTTAGTGGGGAAAGGTGAATCCAGGGCACCCCTCTCCAAGGACATGAGTAGCCAGAGGGCCGTCAGGTGGGTAGCAAGGCTGAGATGGAAGCCCACAACCTTTCCTTTTCTTCTTCTTCTCCCTTTGTCTCTTTTCCCAGGGGGGTCTCAGTAGGATCTTTTCTTCTTTTTAAAAATTTTTACTTATTGATTTTATTTTTTAAAGGTTTTATTTATTTATTTTTAGAGGGAGGGAGGGAGGGAAAGAGAAAGAGAGGGACAGAAACATCAATGTGTGAAAGATACATTGATCAGTTGCCTCTTGCACACCTCCACCTGGGGACAGGGCCCACAACCCAGGCATGTGCCTTGACTGGGAATCGAACCGGCCCAGTTCGCAGGCCAGCACTCAATCCACTGAGCCACACCACCTAGGGCTATTTATTGATTTTAGAGAGAAAGAGAAACATCAATTTATTTTGTTCCATTTATTTATGCATTCATTGGTTGATTCTTGTATGTGCCTTGACCAGGGAATCCAACCTGCAACCTTGGTGTATCAGGACAATCATCTAATCAACTGAGCTTCCTGGCCAGGGCCAGGATCTTTTCTTAAAAGAGACCAAAGAAAAACTCAACCAGAACATTAAAAAATATTTGCTGGGAAAAAATAAAAGAGAAATTCAACCATTCCTGCCATCTCCACAGGGCTCAACTTCTACACTCTCTCTTCTCCAGAAAGCAATCTCGCTCCCACACAATCAGGAACAAGAAAGGAAGGAAGGAGGGAAGGAAGGACGGATGGACAAACCCCTGGGGTGGCTAATACTGGGAATATAGGACTTTTGGTATCTTAACCTGATTTGGTGCTATAGAAAGCACAGGTCTTTAGAAAAAAGGGTAAAATAGATTCCAGAGTCAGAACCTGAACTCTTTCACACCCATCTCTTTCTCCCTGGCTCATATTTTTAGTACCTGAGAAACAAGAAGAAGGACCTTTGTGTACTAATGTGTGCCTACATGTTCATCTCTTGATCAACTTGCTAATGTGAGAACTTCTAATCTACTGCTGAAATGTTACTGGGGTAAGCTGAGAAAAATATGGCTGAAGGCAAGATTTCCCTCTACTCTCTCTTCCAGCCAACTACCAGCTGACTTTGAGAGGAAGTTGAGGCAGGATGGAATGCTGAGTCAGCATTCCAAGGAGTGTCTGACCCCAGCAGTGGGGCTCAAGGGCCTTAGCCATAGAATTACTAATTTTACTCACCCAGCTTCCACCCTTCCAAGTCTGTACTACATCACCTCCATCACCATTTCCACCCAAGCTGGCGGAAGAGAGGCCAAGTAAGAACAGGGCTTGGGGCCCATCCCAAGTCTGCCTAGGAAGAGAGAAGGCAAAGGCCATTAACCTACACCAAGAACCAAGCTGACCTGGTACCTCCCCAGGACTGGCAACAGAAAAATTTTCCAGGGACCAAGACTGATGTACTGCTTCCTTCCACTCAGGGAAATCCCTCAGCATTCTCTGATGGAGGAGAAGCAAGAGACAATGAGTTGAAAATTAGGAGTGTATGTAAAAGAGGGGATAAGAAAAACAAAACAAAAATGGTGAAGGAAAGCCATCGTCATTTAGTGTCTAACCCTGTTCTTTATTATTGATTAGCTTTGAGATCTTGGACAAGTTACTTAACTTGTCTCTACCACATCATTCTCTATAAAACTGGAATAATGATTTAAAATAAGATTGTATGGATTTACTGCTTGCCTAGAATGGAAAGTGACAAATCAATGGGCACAAAATTTCTTCCTTCCTTCTTCTTCTTGTTTTTTTTTTTTTTTTTTTGCCTGACAGGAATGTTCTAAAACTAAATTGTGATAATGGTTGCACAAGTCTGTAAATATACTAAAAATAACTGAATATACACTTAAGTTAATTTTATGGTATATACATTATACCTCAATGAAACTGCCAGTTATTACTACGAGCTTTGTGACCTTGAACGAGTCACTTCACCTTCGACAGCCTCAGTTTCTTCACCTGTCAAAAGTCACTATCACCCTGTGAGGCAGCTGTGGGTGTATTCATTTATTTACACCAAAAATTTTTCAAGTGAAGATAGAGACTGTAAGGAGATAATGCTGAGGGGAATGAGAATGATTTGATAAGAGTAGAGAAGGTAATAAAGAGATGAAAGGGACAGATGTGGGGAGAGGAGTAGGGAGAGACAGCGAAGATAAGAAAAGATGTACAGATTGGAAGGTGCGAGGCTGCGGCCCCAGCTCGGAAACCTAATATAGGTAGAGTGGAAAGATACACCAGAACCTACTTAGGCGGTGTCTTGACAAAGGGATTGAAGAGCCGCCACCTGGGGGCGCCCTGTCCCCGGACCCCACCCCTTTGCTTGCAGGACGAAGCAGCTAGGCGCCCGGGCCTTCTTCCCCTGTGGCTGCCCGGCTTCCGTCGGACGCCGCTACCCATCAACCAGGACCGGATTTACTCACCCCGCTCACCCCGCGCGATCTCCGCGGCTTTTCTGGGAAACCTCGCCCCGCCCCCTGCCAAAAAAAGCCCCTTGCTGTGTGAGTCCACCTCTTCAGCAAGACAGGCGGGAGAGAAGCACCGCGGCAGCCTCCGCGCGCAGTGTGGCAGAGGCTTGTGTGTCTGGAATTGACGTGCAACAGGGAGGGCCCCGTGTGGGGCGACGCCGGGGCGCCGACAGGGGAACCCGCTCCTGCCTCCTAGTCCCGCGGAAAGAATAGCCCCACCGGGTCCCCAGCCGTCTCCGCCGATTGGGGCGTCCAGAGTCACCGCTCTAGGGTTTCGGCACCCGAACGAGGGTGGAAGGAGGCCCAGGAAAAGACCGAAAAGGTCTGGAACCAACAGGCACTAGAGAAGGTTCAGGCTCCAAACCGGGCCGCAGACGAAAGGGCCTCCCGGGAGCCCGAGCCAGGGCGCTCCCCGGGGCCACTGCGGAGACGTTCCGCCCTCACCTGTGGCCCGGAGGCCCGCTGAAGTCTCGCCCCGGGCGTCAAACGACTGTGACCCGCCGCCTTGCCCACCTTCCAAGCACACATTCGCCCTCAGGGAAGGGTGGCCAACAGAAGAAGGAGTCCGGAATGGAAGGAAACAGGCTGGAAGTTCTGGGGACAGGTCGTCGGAGCAGGGCGGGGGCCCAGAGAGGGTCAGGAGAGAAAGACCCGGGGCGGAGACAACTGATGGGCGAGGAAAGTGAGAGGTCTGCGGCAGGATGGGACGAGGAGGAGAGAAGGTATCTGGAGGGAAAATGGAAGAGGGAGACCGAGGGATGAGGTAAAAAGAGAGCGGGGGAGGGGAAAGAAAAGGGGCGACTGAGGACAGGAGTCGTCAAGGATCTGGGAAGTACCAGAGGGCACCGAAGGCAGTGGAGGGGACCCGGGGCGGGACCCAGGGCGCTGAAGGCAGGGGAGGCTGAGGGCAGCCACTGTCCCCGCGGTGGGCGAGCGAGTGCAGCTGAGAGTACATGGAGCCGGAGAGGGAGACGTGAGCGTAGTTAGGACTCAGATTTTTATTGTGGTGGGGGTGGGAGTGGAGGTGGGGCGGGGAAAGTGCCCGTCTCCCAGTCGCGGGCCGAGCGGGGTGTTCGCCAGGTGGGACAAGGCCGCAGTGTTGGGCCGGCCCACTCCCCGCTGCCGCCAGACAAGCGGCCTTTCTTTGGCGGAGCGAGGAGAAGGAGCCACTTGTTTGTGTCGCGGGAGAAACGGGTGGCCCCACAGACACCACCCGCTCCCTGCGGAGCAGCTGCGGGCTGGAGCCTGCGGGTGTAGCGGCAGTGTGTGTGTGTGTGTGTGTGTGTGCGCGCGCGCGCGCGCAAGGGGTGTGTACGCCTGGGGGAGGTGCGTGTATGAGGAACTGCGTGTGTAAGGGTGCTGCCGAGTGGCGTAGGTGACTGTGAGTGGCGTAGGGGCTGCGTGTGAGCGGGAAGTGAGTGAGCGCAGGAGCAGCAGGTGCTGAGGGCTGCTCTGGGTACAGGGTGTGTGGAACGTGTGCTGAGTTCTGGGTGTGTGTGAGGAAGGGTTCCTCACAAGTCAGGGCGATGAGACTGGGGGTGGGTGGCATGTGCGTGGGTGATGCAGCCCTGGCGTTGTGCCTCTCTGCCGTGTGGGACATCTGACGTGGTGGGGAGCTGTTTGTTTGTGACCGTTGCGATGAGTCAGCCTCCGGGACCTCTGAGCTAACGGGTCCAGAATGTAGCCCCGCCTGCGCCCCGGGTGTCCGCCGGCTCTGCGGTCTCCCCGCCAAACACCAGCTCACGACCACCAGGGTGGAAACATCCGCCATCGCCTTGCGACCCCGGTCCTGGAGGCCCCTCCCAGCACCCCGCCTCCGCGTCCTACTAGACGCCCGCAATACCCGCTGCTGGAGAAGCCCGGAAGACGTGGCCTAGGCTGCGCTCTAGGGAACTCTGCAAGGGATTCCAATACCGACCGCACGCGCAGGGAAAGGGGCTGGGACTCACTATTCCCGTAACCCCTCCGGCCTCCCGAAAGCCGAAAGACGTGGGGCTTCAGAGGGCCATGGAAGTGCCAGATACGCCCAGGAGCCCCTCCCGGACATCCACGCCTCCGAGCCCAGCTCCTCATCCCTTCCCGGTCCATCAAGGCTGCCGGGCCCGGGACAGAAGCGGAGATGTCCCAGGGCTTCCCAGCCTCTACCCCGCCCCCGGCATGCCGGGTGCAGAGTTCTGTCCTGCGGTCGGCAAGAGACGGGGAGCTCGGGGTTCAGACAGAAGGGACCCCGCGAGTGTCCAGCAGTTCGTCTGGGTGCCCTCAGGAGAGTCTCGATGGGGTAGTATCAGCGTCCCCCTACCCGGAGGAGAGCGCGAAGGCTCCCTCTGACGGCGGTGCAGGACGGCAAAAGCATGCAGCTCGCAGGAAAGCAGCTGAGCCCACTCTCCATAAGTCCCTTTCGTCCCCATGCCCTCACCTAGGGCACCTCCTCCTCCCCCAAGGGTTTCTTCCGGGGTCCCTAGCCCAGAGTTTAACTGAGGGCTCTCTCCAAGCCTGGAACTTCCCCTTATCCAATCCCAGCCGTGCAGCAAACGGGACCCGAAGGCGTAGAGGGACGGATTATTACCTCGGGGGAGAAAGGGACACCGGTGCCTTAGTCTGTCTGGTTTAGCTACCGCGGGCTCAGATTCAGGATACTGTTGCTTTTCCCCGGGAGCCCTCTGAGTAGGTGGGGAGAGAGTGGGTCCCGCCCAGGTTAGTCCCCGCCCCCGTCCCCGTTCCCTGCCCGCGTCCGGTCTTCCAGGCCAGCCGGAGAAGACGCCCTTGTGCAGCTGGAGCCCAAGGTCCACTCCCCACCCCAGCTTTCCCATAGCAGCACCCCTCCACCCCCGCACCGCACACATACGCACCCAGCCAGCACAGTGAAGGCTTTGTTTCTGCAGCTGGACTCTTCACTACCGCCACCACACACACACCCCTTCTCCCCTCCCCCTCTTCCTCCCCTTCGGAGTCTTACACTACCCTCCTCCTAGGCTTTAAGGCTGTCCTCCCCCTACCCCTCTTCCTTTTATTTTATTTTTAGAAAGGGTAAAGGAGGGAGAAAGAGGGAAAGAAACACCGATTGGTTGGTTGCCTCTTGTACGCGCCAGTTCAGGTACCGAACCTGCAACCCAGGCATGTGCCCTAACCCGGAATCAAACAAGCGACACTTCGCTTTGCCCGACCCGGCCCAACCAACAGAGCAACACCGGTCAGGGCTTTAAGGCTCTTCTGAGGTGGTTTTGACATTTTTCTGTCTGTCTCTCTCCCAGCGCCCCCCACCCCCACCTTTTAACCTTAGATTCCTGAATCCTCCGTTGGCCCCCAGTGAACCTCACAGTCACAGCCCTCCAACATACAATATCCCCTCCAGAATATTTGCTGCGGGTACCCAGGTCGGCCGGTCACCCCTTCTCACCCTCTTCCAAGCCCCACCACGAAGAGCTGCAAATGGGGTTGATAGCCCTGCACATCAGGTTTCACGAGTTTTTTCTAAGGATAGGTGTAAGAAGACATTAAAGTGCCATGCAAATTGTAAAGCACAAGAAAGCTCCATGTAGCTCCACCCCAACCCCAACCTGCCAGATCACAGTTGGGATGTAAGCTGTAGAAAGAGTTGAGCACACTATCCTATAGCAGTTGAGGTTTCTGTAGGAGTAGGGGGTTAATAAGGAAGAAAAGGGGGAGGGGGCTAAAAACCTAAAAGCAGCCTAGAAATAGCCTGAAGTCATTCTTCATCTCAACCCCCACCCCCACCCCGAAATCCTACACTGACAGTGGACCCTTACCTTGCAAAGCCAGCTCTTGCCCCAGGAGACTGGCTGGGGAGGCCCTAGGGAGCCGAATTCAACTAGACTGAACCTCTTTAACGCACACTAGAGGGATTCCAGAGACTCTTCCGCACTGGAAAGAGCAGCAAAACCCCAAGCTGGCACAGCAGAAAATAACTGGTCCTCTCTGGGATGGACAAATCTTGTTCAGATTCGGTATCTTTAGTTTGTGCCCTCTCTCCCTAATCCAGGAGCAGCAGGAGCCTGAACTACAGGAATCTTTGGTCACTTATTGACAGGGCTAGCATTAGCAGGGGGGCCCCCTCTTTGCAGGCTGGAGCTCACCAGAGCCGGGCAATGGACACGAAGGGGGAGGGGAAGGATGATCTTCCAAGCTGCCTGCTGTGGCCAACAGAACAGGCTCCAGTATGCGCTGTACCAGAAAGCCCTAGGCTATGAGGGGTCGGTGTAGAGCCTCTTATTCTTCCTGTCTTCACACTGAGCCTCGTGAATGTATTTTGACTCTGGACACCTTGCATGAGGCAAATCACAACTGCAATTTTCAAGCTATTCTGGTGAAAGAAAAAGAAAAGCCAAAACTGTTGTATCCTATGTGCCAAGACCCAGCATTTGCAGGAAGGAGCTCAGATTGGGGTACCTCAGAGACTTTTCACTTAACTCACAACTCCCAGCTCTTCTTTACAGTCTTGGTCAGGAGGAATTTCCAGGAATCAATCCTGTCACAGAGGTAATGAATGCTGGGGCAAGGAATTGAAATAGTACTCAGCTTTTCTCTGTCCTCCCAGCCCAGGTACCAGATGACTGACGCCACGCTAAAGGCTTTGTGCAATGTGTCCTAGCTTCTGTTGTTCCCTGTGTTCCCACAGAACACTC
Organism: Trachops cirrhosus; assembly: GCA_028533065.1. Classification (NCBI taxonomy): domain Eukaryota; kingdom Metazoa; phylum Chordata; class Mammalia; order Chiroptera; family Phyllostomidae; genus Trachops; species Trachops cirrhosus. The sequence goes on along the minus strand of CM052543.1, from coordinate 77,301,565 downwards.
AGGGGACTATAGCTCTACCGCCCTCACAGTCTATCCCCACCCTGCTCCACATCTGGAGTATATCAAAAACTCAGTGCTCTGTTATGCAAGAAGAGGTCCAGCATTTGGGAGCTCAGGAAAGGGGAAAAAAGCTTTCCAGCATGCTTCAGACTTTCCAAAGTGGAAACGGGGAGAGGGCAAAGGCTGGGTATGGAAGAGTGAATTTTTTTTAGGCTTTCTGCACTTGGCTAATGAATGTCAGCAGTGGATTTCTACACTGCTCCTGCCTTTACCTAGGCACATTTCCCACCTCTGTCCCTCTCAAATTGTACTCCTTCCAGCTCCAGAAAGATGAGGATTGCTCATTATAGCAAATAATCCCTTAGATACACCTGATCAGAAAACTATTTTTTTCTGGCCTCGTTGGATCCTGAACTAAGGCATCATTAGTGTAGGTGTGGTGGCAGCAATAACACCAAGTGAACTCCTCGCTGCATCCAATTTGGGGGAAAAAATTCAAACCATTAGCAGCTACAAAGGAGCAGAAGCTCTCTCTTCAGCTTGTCTTCAAAACTGCATAACCCACACTTCCACCCAAAGACAAGGTATATCCAAACCGAGTGGGAAATCTGGGTATGACAGAAGACTGGTCTTATTTCCAGCTTAGGACCTTCCTGTAGCTGAAAAGAACAAGCATTCATTTGGGCAAAAGAATATGAAACAAGACCTGTTTCCATTTCTCTCATTGCCTTAAATTTGTAACGCCTTTTTCAAATAGCCCTCTTTGGTAATCATCTTTATTGTACGGAGTGCACCTATGGGAGCTTTCCAGAATTAGACTAAGACTTAGCCCCATCCCATGAAGAACAAGGCAAAAAACTTTTCCTTTTTGGTGAGGGGTGGGGGAGAGAAGTAACCCGAAGCCCCTAAAAACTGCCTGGATGCTTTATCTGTGTTTGAGAGAGGGGCAACAGCTTTGAAATATAGTCTTTTTCCTAAAGGCTTGCTTCCATATAAATCAACTCCCCACCGTAGTATGAAATTGACACTTGTAGAGATGCTATTTGCCCTTGGGTGAGTGCAGAGCATAGCAATTGACATACTTATGCATCTTTTAGGACATTAAAAGCTCTATGGCTGCAAATATATTTACAGAATGGGCAAGAGGAAATGGAGAGAAGATTGCAATAAGAGATGTGCATAAAAAAGGGAATGCCGAGTCAATGCCAAGTTTTTGCTTTCCTTTAAAACCTACCTTTTTAACCAAACTTTTGGTGTCTCTGCACCACATGAGAAGTTGTCTTGGGCTACACATATACAATAATCACCAAAAAAATCTCATAACTTAGAATTTTGTTAGGCTGAATTCAGACATCCTGGGTTGCATGAGGCCCATGGGCCGAATGTTGGATACCCCTCCAAGACATATCATCCTCATTGAGACCCATGTTGATATCACTAGTTATAATTAACATTTGTCTGTTTAGGAAAAAGGGCTTTGTAAGTAGCTACAGCTATTGCTTCTAGTTAGACTTTTTAATTTCCTTCAGGGCGGAGGCTTTTCCTATTTTTCTCCTATCTTTCTCCAATGAGCTCTGTAAGATGTGAACCTTTAAGAAAGACTACTATATTTCAACTCTGGAAATCTCTGAGGTCCTTTCCAATGTGAACAATTTTAAATTAATGGAGGACAAAGTTTCCCACGAGACGCACAGGTCAATAGACTTTGGGTTTCAAACTACTATGAGTAGTTGAATGGACAGATCTTTTTAAAAAGGAACTGCTGACCACAGAAGACGTGTGCTCCCTACCTCCTCTATATAGAATTAAACCAGAGGAGGAATCACCAGCCTGTTACATTATCAGAATGCTCAGTCAGGTCCAATTATTTTGTTAGTCTCCCTTATAGGAGGCCAACAGAAAGTCCACGTATGCTGTGGAGGAATTAGCTGCCAGTAAGGGAATGGCGTGGCTTTGGTACGATTCATTTCATTGTATTAAAGTGAGCTAAGCCACATTTCAGCAACATTAGACCAGATACTTTCTAAGGGAGAAAAATTCAAAATCTTGGTTTTCACCATTAAAATAAAAACTTCATTCCCACTTACTGTTCATGAGAGAATAATTTGCCACCCAACTTGTTGATATTTAACAGATTTTTAAAATTTAAGTCAAGTAACAAAGCTTTTCTGAGGGAATTAACAATTCCCAAAGCATTCATCACTCATCCCTGGATAACCTACTTCTTACCACTGTTTGTCTAATGGGGAAGAGAATGCTTCCACATATTACAAACCTTTATTATTCTTTAAAGGCGAAGCTTTAGTTTTCTGACTCTCCAACTGCCCCTGACAAAATTAAGACCAAAAGTCCATGAGTAGCATTAAATTCAAAAGCTACTTTGTCAAAGCACATGTGTATGTGTATGCTCAAATGTAGAATACACAAGGAGACTAAAATACCTATAATGGGAAAAGGCAATGAATACTCTAAGATAGAGAGACAACAGTCCACTAAACATTCATTTTATAATATTCTTTATTTGATTAAAGAATTTGCCTTCTTTGTATACACTGGAATGTTATATCCCCTATGTATTTTACAGGGTTATAAAACATCTCATTTTAAATATTACCCCAAAAGTAATTTCAGAAAAAGAAGTATTTGTAAAACTAAACTTAACTTTAAAAAAAAAAGATATGGACAAGCAACTCGCAAAAACTGGATTAATAATTTCTTGCCTATTTAACTACATGACAGATTTCTTGTTCCAGTCCCCTTCCTAAAAAAACACTCGTACACACACACACACACACACACCCTCACTTGGAAACCAAGCTATAGATAACAATTCTTCCCTGATGCAATTAAGGGAAAGGGAAAGGCCAGAAATTTCTTTGGCAAACAATTCCGTCCATGACCGTTTATGTGACTGCTTTGCTTCAAGTATACTTTTCACAGGGAAGACCAATGCCGTTCAGAGTGGGAATGGTACTCTCCAACCAGCTGACAGTGCAGAAGTCATTTATAGTCACCTGCCTCTTCCCCTGCCTGTGGTTGCAGCCTGACAACTCCACCAACCTTTGAGTGCAATACTGGGTTAAAAGCCAGTGATGAGATGGCTAATGTAGTTTTTTTCAATTAAAAAAATAATGGATGGGATGGGGCTAAGAAATAACTACCACATGATGACACTCAATAGAAAAGTCTTGGAAGAGGAAAAGGGAAGGGTTTCAGAGACACGGAAAGATGAGCTGGTGAAAAAAATGGTGGGCAGACTAGAAGGAAATAGGATTATACACCAGCAATCTAATATATACAATAAAATCAGCTGCCTCTTGAAATCCTAAAAACCTGGTGGTGGAAATAAAAAGTCTCCTTGACAGTTTAGGGCCAACGGGATTGGCACAAGGATTCACTGAACCCACAGCCTCCAAAATCATAACCTCATTTCTTGCTAGAAAAGGACTGATGACACAGACAACAGTCAGAAAGAGAGGTGGTGAATCTGAGGAATGTGAATGGATTACAAAGACCATGAACTAGTATGTTTTAGCTGAACTCAAAATGTGGAGCAATGGAAGCCTAGGTAGCACCATCAGTAGACACAATTACCTGTGGATGTGAAATCCGTAACTGGACATAATCATTCTCCTCCTAAATATTGAAGTGGGGGCTGTGCCATTTGAAAGCTGTTACTCAGCTGTCTAATATTCACTATACTGTTCTAAACTGGAGAGGCCAGCCTAAAAAGAAAACAACCTGGCACAGGAGTGGAGGAGTGAATGGATATAGGAAAAGGACATGAGACATCTTCATCTTTTAACTTCTAGACTCCAAACACCTTAAGCAATTCACTTGTATAAGCTAAAAGTCAACTTGGATTAGATCAACTTGTTCTAGGAGTACTAAATAAATACAACACCTATATACAGATAACCCCAGTGCCTGAATGTATAGAAAGAAAAAAACTGAAGGTAAAGGAGTATGAAACATTAAAATTTTCTGCAGAGAAAACTTAAAAAACAAAGTATGAAATATAACTCTATTTAGGGATCAAAATAAAGGAGCAACTTAGGCAAAGGCTGAGAAGGTGTTTAACTGGGGGCATTCTCTGGAGAGCTCGCTTTCCTGCTGGCCTGTACAATATGCCAAAGAAATCAGCAGCCTTTCCCTTTATGTTTGTGTCATTTCTTTGCCAAAGAATGTCCCTGTGACTTGAAACACTGAGAGTGAGTTGAGGGTCCTTGCGCGCTGAGAATCGTGCATTACACTAGGGAAAAAAAGGGTCTCCAATGGCTTGTAGATTTGGGGGGGGAAAAAAACAACTCTTCAGCCACTGTTGGCTTCTTTATTAATTTGAAAGTTTTCCTTTTCGGTTTCCTCCTCTTCGTATTACAGGATTTCATACTTATCCACTAGGAAAGTGGTCTCTGTGGAAAACCTTACTGGGCTATTCCCATCTACCTGGGTCACTTTGGTTACCTAGAAAAACAAACAAAAAGTAAGGTAAAGCAAAAGGAGAGTGAGCCTGCAAGGTGCTGACTAAATTCTCTGTATACAGCAGATCAGATTTCCTAAAAGCAGTATTAAAAGTCAGTCAGAAATGATGAAACAGTTCAATTCATGCCCTGACCAGTGTGGCTCAGTTGGTTGGGTGTCATTCCACAAAGCAAAATGTCACCAGTTCAGATTCCCCTGGTCAGGGTGCATATGAGAAGCAACCAATTGATACTTCCCTCTCACATCCATGTTTCTCTCCCTCTCCCTCCCTTGCCATCTCTCAAAAAATAAATAAATAAAATCTTTTAAAAAAGAAGTTCAATTCACAACAAATGCAGCTAATAGTATCACTCTTTCCCATCAACATGATCAACCAGCTTTCTAGATAGAAAAAACAACTGTTGGGATGAGATATAGAGTGGTATTAAGTACAAGATCCAGAATGAGTGGCCCCTGCCCAGGCCTTACCATATAAAACCTATGAAGTAAGTTCACAGACATTCTATCAGGATGATCAATTAACATTTTGACCCAAAATGCAGTATTCTAACACTTGAAAATTATTTGTCTGATTTGTTTTCGAAGTCTTACTAAGCTTTTCTATCATACTTATTTTTTAGATCTAGCTGGGTCCTTCCTAAAGATATCTTTTCTTTTTAATAATAAAAAATGTATAATATTTTAATGAATTTCCTGTAACAATGATGCCTATAATGGCACCAACAAAATACCTGAACCATTGACTCACTTAATTTTTTAAAAATATTTTATTGATTATGCTATTACAGTTGTCTCATTCCCGCCCTTTATCCCCCTCCATCTTGCACATCCTCTCCTACCCACATTCCCCACCTTTAGTTCATGTCCATGGGTCATACATGTAAGTTCTTTTGCTTCTACATTTCCTATACTATTCTTAACTTCCCCCTGTCTATTTTCTACCTACCATTTATGCTTATTCTCTGAACCTTTCCCCCGCCTCTCACTCTCCCACTGATAACCCTCCATGTGATCTCCATTTCTGTGGTTCTGTTCCTGTTCTAGTTTGTTTTTGTTTTAGGTGTGGTCGTTAATAATTATGAGTTTGCTGTCATTTTACATGTTTTTTATCTTCTTTTTCTTAGATAAGTCCCTTTAACATTTCATAAAATAAGGGCTTGGTGATGATGAACTCCTTTAACTTGACCTTATCTGAGAAGCACTTTATCTGCCCTTCCATTCTAAATGACAGCTTTGCTGGATAGAGCAATCTGGGATGTAGGTCCTTGTCTTTCATGACTTGGAATACTTCTTTCCAGCCCCTTCTTGCCTACAAGGTCTCTTTTCAGAAATCAGCTGACAGTCTGATGGGAACTCCTTTGTAGGTTACTGTCTCCTTATCTCTTGCTGCTTCTAGGATTCTCTCCTTATCTTTAATCTTGGCTAATGTAATTATGATGTGCCTTGGTGTGTGCTTCCTTGGGTCTAGCTTCTTTGGGACTCTCTGAGCTTCCTGGACTTCCTGGAAGTCTATTTCATTTGCCAGATTGGGGAAGTTTTCCTTCATTAACTTTTCAAATAAGTTTTTAATTTCTTGCTCTTCATCTTCTTCTGGCAACCCTATGATTTGTATGTTGGAACATTTGAAGTTGTCCCGGAGGTTCCTAAGTGCTTCCTCATTTTTTTGAATTCTTGTTTCTTCACTCTGTTTCAGTTGAATGTTTATTTCTCCCTTCTGCTCCACACCATTGAGTCGAGTCCCCGTTTCCTTCCTGTCACTGTTGGTTCCCTGTACATTTTCCTTTATTTCCCTTAGCAGAGCCTTCATTTTTTCCTCTAATTTGTGACCATATTCAACCAATTCTGTAAGCATCCTGATTACCACTGTTTTGAACTGTGCATCTGATAGGTTGATAGGCCGGCTATCTCTTTGTTGCTTAGTTGTATTTTTTCTGGAGCTTTGATATGTTCTTTCATTTGGGCCATTTTTTTTTTGTCTCAGCAATCCTGTTACAAAGTAAGGGGTGGAGCCTTAGGTGTTCACCAGGGCAGGGCAACCCACTTCGATGTGTTGTGATGCTGTATGTGGGGGAGGGGTCCAAGAGGGAACAGTGCTGCTAGCTCCACTCTCTGGTTTTCAGTCACTCCGCTGCTACCCACAAAATTGAGCCCTTCTGATGCTGATTCCCTGGTGGGTGGATTTGTGTATGTTCTAGGACCCTGTGTATGTCCAACAGACTCTCCTGCAAGGCTGGGAGTTTCTCCCACTGCCACCTCAACCCCCACAGGTGTTTTCGGTGAGAGGCCTTGAGGCTTTATTTCCCTGTGCTGGAACTCTGGGTTGCAAGGTCTGTCTTGCTCCCCAGTTGTTCCTCCCGGTTCATCTGCATGTGAATGTGGGACCGCCGGGTCCCCCAGCTGCCACCTTGCCCACCCTGGTTCTCCAGATGCTGCCTAGCTAAGAGTCCTCTCTGCCAGGCTGCCTGTCTCCGCTCCTCCTCCTCGTCTGGATGAGTGTGTCTTCTTTAACTTCTTGGCTGTCGGACTTCCATACAGTTTGATTTTGTCATCTCTGGTTGTTTTTGTTTCTAAATTTGATGTCCTTCTTTTTGTTGTGCAAGGAGGCACAGTATGTCTACCTATGCTTCCACCTTGGCCGGCAGTTTCCTGATTCACATTTTCTAATGAGCTCTTTTTTCTTTTCTTTTTTTAAAGATCCACTGGGGACCTGGCCCACAACTCACGCATGTGCCCTGACTGGAAATCGACCAGTGACCCCTTTGGTTCGCAGGTCAATACTGAATCCACTGAGCCACACCAGCCAGGGCTCTAATGAGGTTTTGAGACAGCAATTATACTACCTACTCTTCAAATGGTCCCAAACAGGAAAATGTACCCATTTCTATCTTATGTCTTGGGTTCAACAATGTGTGCTCCAATACTGATGGGGTTATGCCAATAACCCAGAGGTAAGAAAGAGAATTGCTCTTTGGAAGCATCCAACAGAGTTAATTATAACTTCCCAAGCTCTTACAGGAGGGCAGAGATCATCTAGGAAGATAAGATAGTACTAGAATAATAAGCAAATCAATGAGTCAGAGGGGAACAAGACTATATAAACTGGGTCCTTGTAAAGCAAATTAAAAAGTGGAGAAATAAGGAGCTAAAAACAAGGAAGAGGTCACAAATTTCTATTGTTTTGCCTACCCGAAGGACAAGATTTACAACAGAATTGGCTCACGATTATCTGTGTTTACATCTTCTTTTTTTAAAACAAATTTTTAAAACTTTTAGAGAGAGGGGAAGGGAGGGAGGGAGAGAGAGAAACATCAGTGTCACAGAGGAACATCATCAATTGGTTGCCTGCCTCTCACATGCCCCCAAGTAGGGACCTGACCTACAACCCAGGTGTGTGCCCTGAGCAGAATTAAACTAGTGACCTTTAGGTTCTCAGGCTGGCACCTAACCCACCGAGCCACGCCAGCCAGGGTTGATTATCTTCATTTATATCTGTGACATAAACAATCTAAAAGAATTTATCTATTTGTATTAAAATCACTTTTGGGGGGCAGTAATTTTACCTTCTAAATAAAAATTTTTTTCATTCCTTGGGTTAAACCAAGTGACATTATAAAAGGCATTACAAAACTATGTGTTGGGTGTTTTGGCAAATGGATTTCAAAATATGATTATAAAAAAAGAGGCAACTAATTAAGAGATAAACATACATCTTGCACAATACCTAAGTCTTTATATGTATTTACATTCAATGTCTTTACTTTGTCTGATTTAGAGAGGAAAACTGAGGTGAAGCAGGTGAAAAATATGACCAAGATCAAACAATGAGCCAGTAATGGAATGGGCAGGGGACACCAGCTTTTCTGGTTTTTTTCTCTGACCATGAAGCCATGCTACCTAGCTGTCCTACCACTTTCCCCATTTAGGCTCTATATTAAAATGGTGTACCTGTATGTTACAGTAATTTTTTTTGGAGATGAAGGAAACTTGAACAGGAAAGAAATCATTGGGCTGCCCAGCAATGTTGAACTCGAGGCTTCCACTCTTATTTTTGGCATCAATCACTGGTAGGCACCACTCCAAAGTATTTCGTCGACTGTCATGTCGATATTCACCATCAATCTCACCAATCACTGGTGCACCAACACCACATCTGTTACAAGAAACATCCATGTCAAGTTAGTTGTCCAGAGCTGGAAGAACGCTGCCAAGGCAAACCAGCCTCAAATTTGATTATGCTCCTCAAATTCTGCCCACTTTTATATAGTCCAAGAAAAAATTAGGCTCCCTAATAACTTCAAGGATCACAGTCCCAGCACCTTGGCTAAGGGTCTCACTTGTTCCCTTTGTAGATACAGATATATACAACCATAAGCAATTGGCAAATATGTCTGTGGGTTGTTCTAACATGTGGAGCTAGCTGGGGACTGAGACTGACAAATGTGTGAAGCAGAATATATTTCTAAAAATCTGCACTAATAGTTCGTTGCTGAGTCAAGAAGGAATTTTAATATAATGTAGCTCTCTTTATAGGTGACAGTAGGTAATAAAACAAATTAATACCAGGGGGAAACTTTAAACACCATTATATAGTTACTTAGAATGGAATGAATTTAGGCCTTTGAGAGAATGTTTTCAAAGATTTTAGAATGCTTCAGCATTTACTGTAGCTGAAGCCAGTGGATTTATTTGATTTACAACCCATAAGTGAACTTGGGTTGATAAGTGAAAGCACAATTACCCCCTGACAAAATGCAAACACAATGGTCTGTAATCTGCAAAAGAACTAGTTAGAATGTACTTTGCATCCCTACACATGGCTGCCAGGCAGTGTGACCTACTGCTATTCATTCTAAACTTACCATCTCTTACCACCTTTTAACTCATCAGTGACATGCAATGCTTATAATAGGGACAGGGTAAATAATGGAGTCAAAGAAAACTTTAAGGGTGATACAACACAATTAACTCTTCCCTATCAATTTTATGGTCCCAGTTGCATATATGCTCTTTTTGCCCTGTTCCAAATCTGATTCTGATTTGATCAGTTTTAGATAGTAGGGTATAAAGTTGTCTAAATGTTCAATAGTCTGAAGACTATTGAAAAACTGAACTAAGACACAGGAAACTACCATTGCCACAATGATAGGGTAGATAGAGAGAGAGGCATAAACATAGTCTAGTAAAATAAGTCCCGACAAACCCACACCTGCTACCAATGCCCAAACCTACAATGGTTCAAGGCAGCCACCTACTGTTCTGAAAGAAGAACCAGTTGTGAAGAATAAGACAGTTCCCAGTTAAAGGGGATACTTTTAAAAATGGAAATAAAAATGCCTAAAACCAGACCTCGTTAATATAAAGGCCTAAATTATCAAAAAGAAAACACACTTAAAAATTAATTTGTTCCATTTTCTCTGCAACAATAATGAGCAGTATTAACAGTAAAGGTATACCAAAAATACACTTACTGGGTGTTCATGGGGTATGTGAGGCTAAGAGGTAAAGGACAGAATGGGATTCCCTGGTAAAGTAATAGTGTACACTCACTGGAAATGATAGTGAGAAGATAAACTTACGGTAGACAGTATTTCCAGATGAACCTAGAAAGCAGACCATTTAAACACACAAGGCCCTGGCTGGTGTGGCTCAGTGGCTTCAGAACCAACCTGTGAACCAAAGGGTTGCCAATTCGACTCCCAATCAGGGTACATGCCTAGGTTGTGGGCCAGATCCCTGGTTAGGGGTATGTGGGAAACAACTGGTAGATGTATCTCTCACATATCAATGTTTCTCTCTCTTCCTTCCCCTCTCTCTAAAAATAAATAAAATCTAAACACTCAAGAATAACTTTTGTGGTCAACAGATACTTTTTTTAAGCTTAATTGTGGTGATGGTTTCACAGATGTATACATGTCAAAACTCAACAAAATGTGCAATTTAAAAGATTTTTATTTATTTATTTTTAGAGAGAGGGGAAGGGAGGAAGAAAGGGAGAAAAACATCTATGTGTGAGAGAAACACTGATCAGCTGCCTCTAGTAAGTGCCCCCACGAGGGACCAAACCTGCAACCCAGGCAATGTGCTCTGACCAGAATCAAACCCGTGACTTTTCGCTTTGTGGGACAGACACTGCCCAACCAACTGAGCTACACCGGTCAGGGGAAAAATTGTAAAATTCAAATGTGTAGTGTACTGCATGTTAATCATACCTTAATAAAGCTGTTAGAAAATTTACTGAAACTAATGTAGATATCCTTTGTCAGAAAGAATCAGTAATTCCCTTGAAAACATTCTCCTCTTTAGCTGAGAGTTCAGAGAGCAAAATGAAAAATTCATTCCCAACACACTCAATTTCTTAAAGAGTTCAAAACAAAACAGAAAGTGAGCACTGGCTCCTCCTTCTGGAAATCTTCATTACCACATGCACAAACTGAGGACCAACATCTGAAAATAACTCTAGAACCTGTTTGGTTTTTAAGTCAGTAAACTCCACACTCCTTTTGAAGTACAGCTCAATACATTTTGACAAATGTATGTAATCTTGTAAGCACCATCACAATCAAGTCATAGAACATTCCCACCATCTTCAAAAGTTCCCTTGTGCCCCTTTGTACTTTGCAGTCAAATGCCTTCTTCTAAAACAAAACCAAAAAAAGCCTCCTGATTTCTATCCCAAGAGTATTAAGAGTATTACCGTTTCTGAATGTCATATAAGTGAAATCACATAGCATGTACCCTTTTGTACCTAGCTTCTTTCACAACTGGTCTTTTTAAGAAGTATCTTAGAATGAATAGCCAGTTAACTGCTGCCTCCAAAACAAGTTCCAAAAGACTAGGTCTCTAAACCCAATATAAAAAAATGATTACATGGGGAACACCACTTACGGGAGTGGGATGGTAATAACCACATCATTCAGTTCTAAATTATCTTCTTGTAGCTCATATTCTATGTTGACATCACAGCCATTTCCACTTTCTGAGGGCCAGCAATTAACTGAGGAGAAAAGCAAAGCAGGCATACTAGAACACTGGAAAAAGAGTAAAGTTAAGATGGCAAATCAAAGCTGACAGCTAGGCACCTTAAACATCCTAATGTAAACTATCATAAATAACAACTTCAACATTAAAACTACTAAAAAATAAAGTTAATGATTAAAATACACAAAATGCAGCAGGTCATTTTCTCAAAAAGAATTCTGTTATGGCAATGAAGACAACAGTGTATAAGCCAGGGCTATTTCCAGTTCTCAGCAGACTATCTTAGTGGGACTGGCCAGAAACACTTACTTGTTAGTGGAATAAAAGATTCCTCTGTAGTTTGTAGTCTCCACTTTAGCACCCCTACGTCACTGTTGACTGGAAATGACTTCTCTGGATTCTTCAAGCCAATCAGAGATTCTGCAGTAAAGAGTTTTTTATCTACATTTGGATGGGTCTGAAAAAACAAAAACCAGAAAGAAAGCTTCTGAGGCTTAGTGTAAGACAGGAAATAAATTCTCTCTGGTCTTCCATGGCTCATAATCAAAACACCTCCAATAGGGTACCTAAAGAAATCCAATTCTTTATTTTGAGGAAAGATTTCACTTCTTTAGAAGACTTTCAAAATTTAAACTATTTAAAAATAAGTAAAAAAAGTGATTTCAACTCTAAGTCATTTTATTTGTAATTGAGCAAGTTAATTTTGTAATTAAGAAAGTTAAAAGACCTTAACCAAGTCCTTTCCAAAAATACTTCACAGGGAACAGCCTCATGGTGAAGTCAAGCTTGCCAACTAAAAGACTAAGGTCACACATTGATCAGCTATCTAGGCCAGATGGCAGTCCTAAAGTTGTTCAAACTCAGGCCAAGTAAGATGAGCTAATCTTTTTTTTTAAAATTGATTTCTAGAGAGAGACAGACAGACAGACAGACAGACACAGTGATTTGTTATTTCACCCATTTATGCATCCATTGGCTGATTTTTTAAAAACATTTTATTTATTTATTTTAGACAGCGGGGAAGGGAAGGAGAAAAAGAGGGAAAGAAATATTAATGCATGCTTGCCTCTCATGCGTCCCCTTCTAGGGACCCAAACTGGCCCACAACCCAGGCAAGTGACCTCACTGGAAATCAAACTGGAGACCCTTTGGTTCACAGGCTCACATTCAATCCACTGAGCCACACCAGCTAGGGCTGGTTGATTATTATGTGTGCTCTGACCAGGGAGTGAACCCATGACCTTGGAGTTTCCAGACGACTCTCTAACCAACTGAGCTACCAAGTTAGGGCTCTAATCTTTTTTTTTAAACATTTTTGTTAAAATGTTTTATTATTATATACTTATTCTATGAAAAGGTGAATATTTCATCTCAAATATGAACACAAGTTTTCCTATTGATCATCTTTTTTTCCCCTTATTGTGTTTAAGGCCCTAATCCTTTAAAAAGAAGTTATATTAGGAGAAAAGAAGAAAAAAGAACTAGTAGCTTTTGGATAACAACCTACATACAAGGACAGTCTGTAAAGAGTCCAGCCATTGTTAACATGAGAACAGGTTGCATGACATCAATGTCATCTGGCAGCCACGGAGAGTGGATTAGAATGTGCACATGTGAACAATAACAACTTCACTGTACTAGTCAGTGGGGGTGATAAATGCCCTTGAGTGAGCATGCGTATTGTGTGGCCACTGCATTCAAAACGATTGAGTACAGCAACCCATCTGTATCAAATTTTGCATTAAGTCTGAACATTCCTCCGTGGAAGCTATTTAGATGATTCGGAAGGCCATAGCTATGGTCAATTGGTGGCAGCTGTATCACCACAAGCACATGCTCATGTATCATGTCTTGTGCAGTTTTTTTTTTGGGAAAACATCAAATCACCCAGGTGACTCAGCCCCCTTACAACCCTGATTTGGTGTCTTGCAACCTCTGGCTTTTCCCGAAACTGAAATCACCTTTGAAAGGGAAGAAATTTCAGACCATCAATAAAATTCAGAAAAATACAACAGGGCAAGCTGATGGCCATTGGGAGACTGTGTGAGATCCCAAGGCACCTACTTTGAAGGGGACTGAGGTGTCATTTTCCTATGTACAATGTTTCTTGTATCTTCTTCAATAAATGCCTCAATTTTTCATATTACATGGCTGGATACATTCTGGACAGACATTATATACTTTAACAGTCAGCAAAGCTGGTGTCAAATAATAGAAGGACTACTTCTAAAAGACAATTTGTGCTGATTATGGGAAGAAAACAAGGTAGACAAAAGTACATTCTTCCCTGAAAAGGCTTTGTTCCTGTGATAAGAGATACGAAATCAATCGTCTGAATAAAATGTGACAAGAACAACTGTAATAAATAAAGAACATCTCATATATATTCAGCAGGTGAAACATACACACTTGTATTTTGTAAGGATTTTATGCGCTTTCCAAATATACCATTAGATACTGCCCTTCAGATAACAAAACAAGCACTGGTAGTTTATATAGTGGCAGAAAGAGTGAATTTGGTTTTGTAACCTTTTTGTAATGTTTTGTAATGTTTTTTTAAAAATTATTTTATTCTATTTTTGATTTTAGAGAGAGGGGGAGGAGGGAAAAAGAGAGGGTGACAAACACTGCTTGGTTGCCTTCCACATACACCCCAGGGGACCCCAACTGCAACCCAGGCAGGTGACTAGGAACTGAACCAGTGACCTTTCAGTTCCACAGGATGATGCCCTACCAGCTGAGCCACACCAGCCAGGGCCATAACCTGTTTTAATAAAATAAAATACTTCCTGCCCTGGCTGATGTGGCTTAATGGGATGGGTGCCATACCAGAAACCAAGGAGTCACCACTTCAATACCCAGTTAGGGCACAGTCGGGGTTGCGGGCCAGGTCTCTGGTTGGGGGTGTGTGAGAGGCAACTGATCGATGTTTTTCTGGCACATCAATGTTTTCTCTCCCTTCCTCTCTCCCTCCTTTCCCCTCTATCTAAAAATAAATAAATAAAACCTTTAAAAAATAAAAACAAAAAATAAAATACTTCCTTATTAAGCTTAAAATCTTTGTTTTTTAAAAAACTATTTCCAGTAGTGGATTCCTAAATGAATTCTTTTTAATCTTTACATAATGACAGGTTCTCTCTGAACCTTTATGAGTACAAAATCATTTATTAGATTTTAAAATGACTTTTCATTCAATTCCCGTATTTTAGCCCTGGCTGGTATGGCTCAGTGGACCAAGCACCAGCCTGTGAACCAAAGGGTCACCAGTTCAATTCTCAGTTAGGGCACATGCCTGGGTTGCAGGTCCCCATTGGGGGACGCATGAGAGGCAACCACACACTGATGTTTCTCTCCCTCTCTTTCTCTGAAAATAAATAAAAATCTTTTTTTTTTTTAAAAAAGGCTATTTTACACAGCTGCTATTGATCCCTCTCACATGGCTTGAGGAGAGATTTAATGCCTCAAGACATCCACTATATGCAATAAATTGACTTCTTTTCTATGCATCTAGAATGGCACTAGTTATAAACCTTAATAATTTTCTGTGTTCTGTGGTTTATATGAGGAACTCCAGTTGGGAAGACTGTATTAGGTAGACAGACAAAAAGTCTTTTCCTCCCTCCCTCTCTTTCATTGTAAGAATACATTTATTAAAGCTGGGGACAGTGAAACAAGAGCTCAGGATAGAAGCAACAGAAGAGAACCTAGGTGGGGCTGCTTTGGCTCACTGAAAAGTCACAGAAGTCCTGGCTGGTGTGGTTCAGTGGATTGAGCACTGGCCGCGAAATCAAAAGGTCATGGGTTCTATTCCTAGTCAGGGCACATGCCTGATTCAGGCCAGGTCCCCATTTGGGAGCATGTGAGAGGCGACTGATCAATGCTTCTCTCCCTCTCTCTAAAAATAATTAAATAAAAAAGAAAAGTCTGAGAAAAAGGGGGCCTTGGGGACAGAATCAGGGGGTAAGCCCAGAATGAGCTGCCCCTGCCCACTGCTCCCCTGGTCACAAGTCTTGTGGAGATCCTTAGAGCTTAGGAGATGCACACCTGAGGGGGAAGAAATATGTGGGTGTGCTCCCAGGAGGGAGAGAGCACAAACAAAAGTCTTTACACACCTGCAGCTGCACCCCTTTCTTATCTTCGTTTTCCACGTGAAGACGAATGCGACCAAATTTATCATCTGAGATCCTCAGCATGATCATACCATGCAACTCCATATTCTGTAGCCCTCCGTCTCGGCCACAGGTCAGTGTAATTTTCTCCTCAACCTTCATATGCACACTGTAAAGAAAAAAATAATACATTTGCTTAGAAAGATAGAAACCAGAACTCCATTTCTCTAGGTGAGAAGTGGAGGTGATTACCCATCTACAACTAATTTTAAGATGCTGCTCCTATACAGGGTTGGCAAAAGTATGTTTACAGTTCTGAGAGTGTGAAAGTTTATTCTTGTATTATTATTTATTAATTACTGTATTATTTTCCATACAAACTGTGAACTCACTTTTGTCCCATTCTGTATCAAAATTTAAAGCATTATACCTTTCAATTCAGCAAATCTCATCCTACAGATAAATTCTTACTCGTGCAAACAATGTAGTAAGTTATCCACTAAAACATTGTTTATGACAGCAAAAGTTTGGAAACAATTTAAATGTTCATCAATAGAGCAATGATTAAATAGATAAAGGTATTATATCCACAAAAATGAATATTAGGCAGTCATGGAAAAGAGTGAACGACAATTTTAAAAGCTTTTATTTAAAAATAACTTCAAGTATTAAAAAATTAAAATTATACTTATAATACATGTAGAGGGTTTTTTTTTTTTAAATCCTCAACCAAGGACATACTTACTGATTTTTAATAAAATATTTTATTTATTTAGAGAGGGATGGGAGGGAGAAAGAGAGAGAGAGAAACACTGAAGTGTGAGAGAAACATTGGCGGGCTGCCTCTCGCACTCCCCCAACCCAGGCATGTGCCCTGACAGGGAAAGGAACCTGTGACCCTTCAATTCATAGGCTGGCAGTCAATCCACTGAGCATACTGGCTAGGACAATTGATTGCCTCTCTCATGACCCCAAACAACGACCAGGCCTGCAACCCAGGCATGTGGCCAAAAAGGGAATCAAAGAGGCAACCTTTTGGTTTGCAGCACTGCACCCAACCCACTGACCCACAGGGGTCAGGGTTTCTTACTGATTTGAGAGAGAGAGGGAGCGAGAACATCAATGTGAGAGAGAAACATTGATCAGCTGCCTCCCTTATGTGTCCTGACTGGAGACCAAACCTGCGACCCTTTTTTTGGTGTACAGGAAGATGATACAACCAACTGAGCAACCAGCCAGGTCATGTATAGCCTTTTTACCCACTATTAACATTTTATCCCATTGGTTTTATCATTTGCATACTCTCTATCAATAGTATATATTCGATTTTTTTTTCACTAACCATTTAGAGGCAGATAATGTACATCATGGCCATTCCCCCTGAATATGGCAGAGTACACTTTGTAAGAATATGGACATTCTCTTACGTAACCATAGTACTATTATTAACTTCATAAATTTATATTGGTACAATACTGTTATCTAATCAACCATCCATACGCCAGTCTTGACAGGTGACCAAATAATGTCCTTTGGGTAGAAGTGTAAGATCCAGTCTAGGGTAAGGCATTACATTTAGATGTCATGTCTCTGTAGCTTCAAATTAAAGAAATTCTTGTCTCCAAAATAATGAAGTGAAAAAAGCAACTAAAAAATGCATCTAGTATGTTACCATTTATGTATAAAAAGGGGAAAAACATACTACATATAATATTTTTATTCATCTATATATAGACTATCCCCCTCAGAAAGATACACCCCCCCAAGAAAAACAAACAAACAAACAAACAAAAAAGAAACTAGTTAACACTAGTTGCCTCCAAAAAGAGAAACTGGCCTGGCTAGGTGGAAGGAAGACTTACTGTAATACCTTTTGGATCTTTTGAATTTTGAATTATATAAATGTATAACCTAATAGAAAAAATTAAGTAAAATAAAAAATGCTGCTGCTATGGGCAATTATTAAGTATAGTCTATCCATATTCTTTGCTAAAACTATTTTTAGCCCTGTCCGGTGTGGCTCAGTTGGTTGAGCATCGTTCCCCAAAGCGAAGGGCTGCCCATTTGATTCCCTGTCCGGACACACACCTGGATTGCAGACCAGGTCCCCACTTGGGGGCTTTGAGAGGCAACCAATTGATGTTTCTCTCTCACACTGATGTTTCTCTCCCTTTCTTTCTCCCTCCCTTCCCCTCTCTCTAAAAATAAATAAATATAATCTTTAAAATCTAAAAATATAATTTTTAGGTGGGTGAACTGCCAAGGCTAAAAAGAATATTCTGGTATCCAACTTTGTTCTCTGTTCCCAGAAACAGAAGCAAGAGACTCAAGACCACAAAAGAGCGTATCTTAAGACAACACCGAGTCCTTTTTACCTTCACAAGTGTTTGCTCTGTGCTCAAGAAGTATTTCATCATTTAGAAAAGAGTCTCAAGTCCTATCTAAAATGTGATGGTCTCTAACATCTTTTTAAAATAGTGTCAAGCCTCTGTTTCACTCAAAGCAACCATTAGGAGCTTTAGTGACTGAAAAGATTTATCCCTATGTAACCGTGCCCATTTCACATAGAACAGAACATACAAAATACTTTTATGTACACCTGATAAAGGTATCCTCCCAGACTCTTCTTTCATTTGCCCTCAAAACCATCAGCAACAGTAGGTCTGGGTTTCAAGACAAGAAATCTGAGTCATGTATGTGAACTTAATACCTATCACTTAAAAATGTTATCAACCAGTACCATAGTCTTGAGATAAGAAATCAAAATATTCTACACTGGGTTCCACTACTTAAAAGGCAAAAGATAATATGCAAATTTGCTGTTAAAGATATTTATAAATTTTGCATTAAAGATAGGTTCTCCAGAAACTGTAATTAGAAAAAGACACACCAAAATACAGTATAAGGGCCACCACAGAATTAGCCCTCTAATTCAAGTCCATTTTAAGAGACAAGGCACACACTAGGCATGCAGATAGGTTATTTTTTTAATTTACTAAGCACAGAGTTGATAAAAGGTAAGTCCTAAATTTCACTGAAAATACATAGCTGAAAGCCCCTAATTATTTTTAAAGTAAAAAAGAAAGACCTCATGTTAATGACCTAGAATATACCCTAAGTCTTTTAAATCTGGAAAAATTAAAAGACATAAAAAGAATTTATAGTGGAATGAAATAAAAATTTTTAAACATTATGTGGTCTGTCCTTGCAGAAAAGGTTACTACTTACCTTTCCATGTTAATGGGTGGAACATGCACTTTGGTTGCTTCAGACAAACGCTTGCCCATATTGGAGGACATAATAGTTTCACCTTCAGATTTCAATTTGTCCACAAAGTTATCTACTTCCTTGCCTTTGGCTCCAAGTTTCAAAGCCTTGCTGGGGCCTGAAGGTCTAAGTGGAAGAACACAAAATAGGAAAAAATACACACATGATTTAAAAATAAAACCTAAACACACATTAATTAATAACTCCATTATCTTTGAAGCTTTCTCTGAAGCCAGTTTTTAAGAGGAATGTGAAGAATTCAAGGGAAAAACCCAAGCGTCCCAGTGTTTAGATTAGACTATTCCCTGCCCAAACTAGTATCTGAGTCACTATTAACATGTAAGCTTCAAGTACCCAAAGATCAAAGCTATATATACTTTTGTAAGCATGCATGATCTGATGAAAACTTTGTATTTTCCATCCAGATAAATACACCTGTGTACAAACTTTTACACATCATTTCATGTAGTCACAAATTCTCCTTGAAATTCATTCATGAACACCAGATCAAAATTCCATGTTCCATGAAGAGTTAAATTTCACTCCTCTCCCAAAACAGGGCAATTCTCATAGCAAATTGAGGTCGTGGTATAATTTATAAAAGAATTCTCTTATACACAAAAGGGAAAACATCACATTCAGATTTCTCCTTTACCAAATTCAATATTATATCTTACTTTACTAAGTCACTCATTATTTACTGCTTGCCCCAAAATCAGACATCACTCCAAAAAGACATATATAGCCTTCATCTGCCATTCTAGGGCTGCTGGTAATACACTGGATTATACCTGGCTGGCGTAGGTGCCACTTTTGGTTTATCCGTTTCAATGATGGTCTCTGTAATCATGGCAGCCGTGCTGCCTCCAGAGACTGCGGAACTTCCAAATCCCCCAAATCCTGGTGCTTTTTTGCCCTGTCTCTCTGCATCTCTTCGGGCCTGTTGTAATTCCTTTGCTTTACGCCGCATTTCAGCCTTGGCTTCACGTTCTTGAGTCTATGAAAGGAGACATATGTATATAGATGTGGCTTTGAGTACAGTGTACACTAGCAAATAAAAACAGGATAATCAGATAAGTGGCACCTGAAAGAAAGACATACAAACCAGCAGTCCCAGAGAAGAAACTATTTACCTCTCTGACTGCTCTGAACACCTTCTCTTCATGAGAATCCATTTCTGTGAAGGTTCTGATCTGTGCCAGATTAACATTCTCCCGGTATCCCAGGGCAACAATTTCATCAAAAGCAAAAATCAAATCAAAACAGTGTTCAGATATTTCATTCTCCTCTAAGGCTCGGCAATATTCAGGGATCTAATCATGGACAGTGATGGAAAAGAAAGATTCATCAGCAGTTAGGTTTTTCAAGTCTTATCCTTTAAAGTACATAAATTTCAATAAACCTGAATCCCTTTATTAGCTCCTTTTACTCTATTTTAAGCAAGACTTTGGTGTAAAATCTTTGTTGTATGTCTATATCAATAAGCCTTTTCTTTTGTGCTTCAAAAACTTCTTTTGTAATTGAGGTTTTATTGTTTTTAAGAATACAGACATTTCAATTTGTACACAATTCTTACCATACATACCAAAACCCTAAAAAGTCATGTAGTTACAATTCTTTCTAAATATTTATTCCAGTGACTTTCCAGCTTAATATTTGGAGGCTAATTTTTCTTAAGAGAGTAGCAAGTACATGTATCTTCAAATATTGATATACTGTTACATCCAAGTCCTACTAATTCACAATTCAATATCATATATACTTCATAATCAAATTTCCAATTTCACAGCACATTAACAAAATTACTAGAAAAACTGGAGTACCACACCAAAGACTTATAAAGTCCATAAAATTCTCACAGGGAGAGCCAAGATCAAGAGTGGTTTTCTTTAGGAAAAAATTCTACCAAAAACATGAGAACAGCACTGGCTGGTGTGGCTCAGTGATTGAGTGTCATCTGAGAATCAAAAGGTCGACGGTTCAACTCCCAGTCTAGGGCACATGCCTGGGTTGCAGGCCAGGCCCCCAGTGAGGGGCGCGTGAGAGGCAACCACATATTGATGTTTCTCTCCCTCTTTCTCTCTCCCCTCCCCTCTCTGAAAAAGAAATAAAATCTTAAAAAAAATGAGAATAGAACTTAAAATGGTCAAGACATATTAAATGCATGACTAACTCCAAATTGTCATTTAGTATACTCGGTATTATAAAAATTACCTTCCATCTATGGAATGTGAGGCTGACATCCAAGACAGTCTTCCATATTCAATATCCCACTATCTCCTCGTTGTCTCAAAAAATAAACAACCAGCAAATGATTTCACCTCTTAAAAAAAAAGGCAGCCCTGGCTGGTGTGGCTCAGTGAACTGAGCACCAGCCTGCGAACCAAAGGGTCACCAGTTTGATTCCCAGTCAGGGCATATGCCTGGGTTGCAGGCCAGGTCCCCAGTAGGGGGCGCATGAAGGGCAACCACACATTGATTTTTCTCTTTCTTCTTCCCTTCCACTCTCTCTAAAAGTAAATTTAGCCAGGGCTGCAAAACACTTGACACAGTATAACTATTCCCCTGTATTGTACAAGGGAGATAGGGACCACTGATAAAACATAGTATATGATAGTAATCAGACTTGGCTTCTTTCTTTGCCACTTCATTGGAAGCTGGGCTCTCCTCATTTTCAGTTTCTGTTTTCCACAGGTAGATCTTCTTTAAGTTTAGCCACTTCAGCCTGTTTTTTCTTTGCTCTCCCTTCCCCTTTCACCTGCATTTTTTTAAAAAAGATTTTATTTATTTTTAGAGAGGGGAAGGGAGGGAGAAAGAGAGGGAGAGAAACATCAATGTATGGCTGCCTCTCATGCGCCCCCTGCTGGGGACCTGGCCTGCAACCCAGGCATGTGCCCTGACTGGGAATCAAACCAGCGACCCTTTGATTCCCCGGGCTGGTGCTCAGTCCACTGAGTCACACCAGTCAGGAATAATTACACTTTTTTTTTGGTCTGCAGATTTATCCTCTCCTGCCGCGTTTTTGGGCTCGTTTCCACTTTTGCAGGATCAAGTTTAGTTGACAACCTCGCTGATCATCTTGGGTTCTTTCTTCATCAACCCCTAGGCGGAGCTGACCTTCCTCTTGAGCACTGGGCATGTGGAGAGCCTTAGCTGAATCTGGGCTGCCGGGATGCTGCCCCTTAAGTCTTTAGATCTAAAGTACATTATCCAAGAACTCAGCCAAACAAGTGTCGGAACCACAAAGGCAGATTAAAGTAACCACTGAAGAACTAGGAAAGAAAAAGGCAGCTCCCATATTCCCTTTTAGGAAACTCACAGCCTAAGAGGACACCCAGCAAACATTTTTTTAAATTAAAAAAGAATGCCCTGGCTAGTGTGGCTCAGTAGGTGAGTGCCAGCCTGCAAACCAAAAGGTCGCTGATTCAATTCCCAATCAGGGGCACATGCCTGGGTTGCATGCCAGGTCACCTGTGAAGGGACGTATGAAAGGAAACCAATCAACTGATTAATCGATGTTTCTCTCTCGCATCAATTTTTCTCTCCCTCTCTTTCTCCCTCCCTTCCCCTCTCTCTAAAAATAAATTTAAGAAATCTTTTTAAAAACTTTTAAAAATTAATAAAGAACTGTAGCATCAATAAGCTGCTGGTGTAGGGGTTAGGAAGCACAGAGCACAAACTGGTAAGCATCAGCTGTTCTGGGTAAAAACAGTTTCACACAAAATTTAAAGCAAAAGACTGTAACCTACTATTACAGAAGGACTCTTACCACTCTTGAGAAAAGCCTTAGGGTCTCCAGATCTTCTAAAATGTTGCTGTTTTTGGTAGTGATCAGTACCATGTACAATTTCTCCATAGGCTGGTAGACATATCTTACACTCTCTGTTTCAACAAACGTATGTTGTTTTCCAGTGTTCATGAGCTTTGGAAAAGCTGCTAACAAGCCCTCAATCCGAGTTCGGGTCATCTCCACAAACTGTCGAGAAACAATAGCCTTTCCTGCTTTCGTGCAGACTGCTGCTGCCAAAAGCACCTGCCAGGAACATATATGTAAATAAGTACAAATTAATTATTTCATCGTATCTGTTTTCTCAACATTCTCAGATCTTCCATAGAATGACATACATTTTTTTTAGAATCAAAAAAGAAAGCCTTGTGTGAGGACACATTTATTGACTTGAGAGAGACAGAGAGACAGAGAGACAGAGACATTGATGTGAGAGAAAACAGCAAACGGTTGCCTCCCGTACACATCCCGACCAGGACCAAACTTGGTAGGTGCCCTGACTGGGAACTGAACCAGTGATCTTTTTGGTGCACTGGACACTCCAACCAACTGAGAATGACTTTCAAATTCTATGTCATGCTTCTTTTAATTACAGTATGTAATTCATAACACAAAGTTACAGTAGTGGAAAATGAAGCTATTATTCCTGTGTTTCAATAACATACCTAAAGAAAAGTTAGTAAAGAAATAATTGTTTTCAAATATCTATATGCATTACTATGACTCAGAACTGGGCCGCTCTGTGCTTTGGTGGGCTCATAAAGATGAGTTTTAACTTTTTCTAAGAACAGAGATTTCAGCCAAAACTGGTGTCTGATCACACAGATTAAATGTTTGTAAGACAATGACCTTCACTTTCATTTTTCCCTAGAACATGGAACCAATTTGAGAGTTTAAATTTATCCTCTGCTCTTTAACTTTCCCATACCACCTTAGCTAACCCTCCACATATGTAAACAATCTGTAAAATGAAAAACTAAATGAGTCAATGTTCCACACAAGTTTTGACACTGGGCAATGATCAACAGACTTTTTTCAGAGTCTGGCATTTCATTAAAAAAGACAAAGCACCAAAGGAAGATGAGGAGACTTCTAATGCCATTATAGTGGAGTGAGAAAATTAAATACAACCTTAACAGTCTTTTCAGTGAGGGAACCCAAGAATCCACAAGAATTAACACATTTTGTAAGAAGCCTCAAGGCTAGGATACACCCACTGAAATGTTAACATCCTACTGGTGAGGCTTTTCAGCTTTACAGAAACCTGTCTGTACAGGTGAGAAGCTTGAAGAAAAAACAAGTTAGTTATCTCAAATAAATATTCTTACAATTTTAATACATCAATAGTTTTATAATAATCAAAGGAGAACACAATGTACTTATCCATTAATTAGGATATTTGGGAAATAATTACCATCATGCTTATTTCCAAGCAACTAGGTAAAAACAATTTATACCGGAAAAGTGTGATTTATAGCTTGTGTAAATAATTTCCCTCTAGTGGACAAATTTTTATTTTTGTTGATTTACCTCCAATGAACACGGGGCAGATTTTCTCAGGTGAAAAAGAGACAATGCTATCAACTGCTCTATTTCCCAAATACCAACTCTGAAGTTTAGAAAGAAGCAGATTTAAAGAAGTAATATTATGCAATTTTGTTTATGTTTCCAATTCTATCAATGCTACACTGAAATTTAATTTCCCATCTTAAAGTTCATTTTATGTTGTATCAAATAAAAAAGTTAAAAAATGTAGTCCCAAATCATACGAAATATTCTTAGGAAGAATCTTGTTTTGTATATTAAAAACCTAGAAAATATTCCAGACATCCAACGAGAGTTATCAGTTGATTAGGAATGGCAAAAGGCTAGCTTAAAAGTCCAAAAACAGTTACCTTCCCCAAATATTTACAGTTGTCTAAACTACATAGTTTTGTACTGAACACCACCAACCACTGGGGAAGTTTTTGTTATTACCTAGATATGAAGCAAGAAGCTATATTGAGGGTAGTAAAGGATCCCAGAAAAAAAAAATACATAAAATGGTTATGACTCTGAGAGCATTTAAGATCTTACTCCCCAACATACATTGTCAGTTTGGCTTAAATAAACTTTGACTAAAATTCTACAAAAAAAAAAAGGTTATGTCCCTGATCTTTCAAAAGAAATCTTCTACTCCATTGTCTTTAACTTTAAAAAAAAGTTTTATTGCCCTGGCTGGTGTAGCTTAGTGGATTGAGCACGGGCCTGTGAACCAAGAGATCACGGTTCGATTCCCAGTCAGGGCACATGCCTGGGTTGCAGGCCAGTTCCCAGCAGGGAATGCACAGGAAGCAACCATACATTGATATTTCTCTCCCTCTCTCCTTCCCTCCCCCTCCGAAGATAAATAAATAAAAAATCTTTAAAAAAAAGTTTTATTTATTTTAGAGAGAGGGGAAGTGAGGGAGAGAGGGAGAGAAACACTGTGTTTCTCTCATGCACCCCTAGCCTGATACCTGGCCTGCAACCCAGGGATGTGTTCTGACTGGGAATTGAACCAGCGACCCTTTGGTTTACAGGCCAGCACTCAATCCACTGAGCCACACCAGCCAGGGCCATTTTCTTCTTTTAAATCCAGCTCTGTATGATTAAAATGTAAAATTATATGACATTAAAAGTGTACATCGTGCCCTGGCTGGATGGCTCAATTGGTTAGAGTGTCATCCCATACACCAAAAGCTTGTAGGTTTGAAATTCCCAGTCAGGGCACATTCCTAAGGTTGCTGGCTCAATTCCTGGTTGGGGTGTGTATAGGAGGCAACCAATTAATATCTCTCCCCCACAATAATGTGTGTGTGTGTCTCAAAAAAATCAATAAACATAACCTTAAGTAAGGATTTAAAAACAAATAAACATGGTCATGTGTTTAAAAGCAAATAAAGTAAACATCATGGTGATTCCATGTTTTTAACTTTAAATTAATAGTGTGAGAGAAAAAAAAGATTTCTTCAAATAAGGGTAAGGTAATATATAATCCCTAAGAAGAAACTGGCCTAAAATTATCAGTGGCAAGAGTATTTGTTTAGAAAACTAAAACCAAATGTATTTAAGAAATTTGATTTCATGTTAATTTTTATTATAGGAGGTTCATGTTTCAATCACTTACATATTCTGGGAAAATACTGTAGTTACTACCTAAGCCTACTGATGACAAGCAGGTAAATCTCTATACTAGTTCACTGAAGGTTTATATGCCACTTATTTCCAAATAACCAAGGGTAAGATTTTTGCCTCAATGTTATCCCCTAGAAAGGAGCTGTGCCACATAAAATTTGTATATGAATGTTCACAGCAGCATTATTCATGATAGCTAATAAGCAAAAACCCAAATGTCCATCAACTGATAAAATATGATATATTCATACACTGGAATATTCCTCAGGCATAAAACTGATGAAGAACATGCCACAGCATGGATGAACTTTGCTAAGTGAAAGAAACCAGACATAAAAGGCCACATCCTGTATGATTCCATTTATATGAAATATCCAAAACAGGCAAATGCACAGAGATTTGTGGTTGCCAGGGACTAGGAGAGGGGAAGTAGGGAGTGATTGCTAATAAATATGGGGTTTCTTTTTGGGTTCATGAAAATGTTCTAAGCTTAGAAAGCAGTGATGGTTGCACAACTCTGTGAATATACTGATAAAAAAATCACTGAACTGTATACTTCAAAAGGCTAAATCTTACAGCATGTTGAATACATCTCAATTTAAAAAATAGAGGGCAGTCCAGGATGGTGTAGCTCAGTGGACTGAGCACAGGCCAGCCAACCAAAGGGTTGCAGTTTGATTCTTCGTCAAGGCACATGCCTGGGTTGCAGGCCAGGTCCCCAGCAGGGGGCACATGAGAGGTAACCACACATTGATGTTTCTCTCCCTCACTCTCCTTCCCTTCCCCTCTCTCTAAAAATAAATAAACTCTTCATAAAAAATAAAAAATGGAGGGCAAACCCACAGATTGAAATAAACAAGAAACATGTTAACCAATCACAATATATCTTGTTAGAATCCTGACTCAAACAACTATAAAAATACTGTAAGAAAACCAGGCCCTGGCTGGTGTGGCTCAGTGGATTGACTACTAGCAGGCAAACCAAAGGGTCACTGGTTCAATTCCCAGTCAGGGCACACACCTGGGTTGCAGGCAGGGTCCCTAGTTGGGAGCATGAGAGAGGCAACCACACATCAGTGTTTCTCTTCCTCTCTTTCTCCCTCCATCTCCCTCCCTCTAAAAATAAATATAAATAAAATCTTTAAAAAAACAAAAGTGGTTTGTGAAGTTTCCTTCAAAAAAAAAAAAGAAAAAAGAAAACAAGGAAAATTTGAACAGTGAATGGTTAATGATACTAAGAAACTTATCATTTTTAAGTTGTGATATAATATCAATTTAAAAATAATTTTATGCCCTGGTTGGTGTATCTCAATGGATTGAGTGCTGGCGTACAAACCGAAAAGTCACCAGTTCCATTCTCAGTCAGGGCACATGCCTGGGTCTGGCCAGGTCCCCAGTTGGGGGCATGTGAGAAAAGCAACTGATCGATGTCTCTTGCAAATCAATGTTCCTCTCCCTCCAGTCCCCTCTCTAAAAATAAGTACATAAAATCGTAAAAAATAAATTCTTTTTAAATAAGAAATACTTGTCTTCAAACAGAGTTGTATAGCTTCAATTCTTTCTATAGTTTCTCACATTAAAGATGATCTCTCAATTACTTTATGTCCCAATTCTAAATCAGCGGTCATCTGATTTATCAATTAACCTAAGGGCCCAAACTCACAATTTCATGTGCTGAATGTCAGTTACATAAGTATCTCTTTAATTTTTTTAAATTTAGTATTTTAGAGAGAGAAACATCAATTTGCTGTTGCACCCCTTTATGTATTTATTGGTTGATACCTGTATGTGCCCTGTGTGAACAGAACCCACAACACTGGCCTATCGGGATGATGGTCTAAGCAAGTGAGCTACCAAGCCAGGGTGAGGAGAGTTTATTTTATTTAATTTATTTATTTTTTAATATTTTACTTATTTATTTTTAGAGAGAGGGGAATGGAGGGAGAAAGACAGGGAGAGAAACATCAATGTAGTGGTGCCCCTCACCCGCCTCCTACTGGGGACCTGGCCCACAACCCAGGCATGTGCCCTGATTGGAAATTGAACTGCCGACCCTTTGGTTCATAAGCCAGCACTCAATCCACTGAGCCACACCAGCTGGGGCCAGGATATTTGATTTTAAGAGATGTTTAGTCCTGAGCTGCATGGTTCAGCTGGTTGAGTGTCCTGCAAAGCAAAGGGTAGCTGGTTCTATTCCCAGTCAGGGCACATGCCTGGGTTGTGGGCCAGGTCCCCAGTTGGGTGCAGTTAAGAGGCAACCACACACTGATGTTTCTCTCCCTCTCTTTTTCTCTCCCTTCCCCTTTGTCTAAAAATAAATAAATAAAATCTTTTAAAAAAATACTTCAAGAACATATTTGACTGTGCTATACTCCTACTTATATATTCTAATTAACAAAACCTTTTTTTTATTCTCATCAGGAAAATGGAGAAATTCTCATATGTTTGGGATAACCTTACATTGGTTTCTCCTCTTCCCAACTACTAAGTGAATTAGAAATTTGTAAAGAACCAAGCTGATATCAGAAAAACCAAATGACTGGGAGTGAAAAGATCTGAATTCTAGTTTTTGTTCTTTTTTTTAAAAGTTTATTTACTTATTTTTAGGGAAAGAGGAAGGGAAGGAGAGAGGGAGAGAAGCATCGATGTGTGGTTGCCTCTTGTGTGCCCCCTACTGGGGCCCTGGCCTGCAACCCAGGCTTGTGCCCTGACTGGAATTAAACTAGCAACCCTTTGGTTTGCAGGATGGCATTCAATCCACTGAGCTACACCAGCGAAGGCTAGTTTTTGTTCTTTTACTTACCTCCTGACCTTTAGTTACTCGACTTCTCTTACACTCAGTTTCTTTGCTATAATATGGAGCATCATCTAACTATCTAACAAGCTATTATATGAGGGCCAAATGAGTAAAATGAAGCCATAAGCCAAAGTCCTATATAACCTATACCACCTACATAAAGCAATGTAAAATAGCACAATTACTAATGATAAGCCTGCCAAGAAATGCACTTCACTTAAAAAAAAATGTCACTTCAAGGTAGATTTTTACCTTTATGGGTTTGTCAATACGTTGATTTCAAATAACGATGACAGACGCTCTCCCTATAAAATTTTAGGGAATTCATACAGCCTCTACAGCAGTAATTCTGAAATGGCCCACAGAGAATTACTTTATGCAATGAGAAACAATACTAACGAATGAGACATACTGTAAATGTAATCCTTGTAAGAGCTCTCCCCACCAAAAAAAAAAAAAAAGAAAAGAAAAAGCTGTGAACCACAGTCCTAGGTGAATGGATCAGGCCAGTTTCCCAGCCCACTAGACTGTTAATGACCCCATCAGGCCAGTTTCCAACTCTGTGGACTGCCTATGACTCAGTTGTCCTGACTCGCTTGTAGCCCACAGCTTAATTAAAACTCTCTCCTACAGAGCAGAATAGACCCCTGGCGCCAGCTACAACAGTCTAGAGGGTGGCTAGACTGACCCTCCTGTACCTGGGAACAGCTCACCTTTTACCTAACCCATTGTCCTGGCTCACATCCTGGAACCCTGAGGCACCCACCCAGAAGAACAAGAGACTAACTAACCCCTCCCCTATTCCCCCACAAATCCAACATTTTTTCTTTTAAAAACCCCACTCTTTCTTTAAAGATTTTATTTTATGTTTAGAGAGAGGGGAAGGGAGGGAGAAAGAGAAGAGAGAAGCATCAAATGGTTGCCTCTCACACACCTGCAACGGGGGACCCAGCCTGCAACTCAGGCATGTGCCCCATCAGTAATACAACTGGCGACCCTTCAGTTTGCAAACTGACACTCAATCCACGGAGCCATACCAGCCAGGGCTAAAAACCCCACTATTGCCTTCCCCAGGGGCTGTAGTCAATCCAACTCAGCCCGCCTGTAAGCACAACATCAAATAAAGGCAGCTGGATCAGATCATCCAGTTTCTTCTGCCTCTATTTCTCACACATTTTTAATACTAGGAAGTTATGGTCCCCTAACTTAGATTTTATGAAGCTTTGAAAGAATAAGTCCAAGTTAAGTAAAGATACTATGTATAGCATAACTTAAACACATGAAGTCAAATGTCTATCTAGAAGAATCACCGCTCAGACTAAGCCTTCAGACTTTCATAATTCCGTTAGAAACAATGTTGTAGGTTTCAGGGTAGTACTTCAGCAGCTGGAATTTAAAATGCCTCCATACCATACAGATAGAATTTAGGTAAAAACGAACACAAAGGCAACATAAAAGGGATAAAGGAAGAAAAAGCAAGCTGTAACCAGAATGCAACCACTTTGTTTTATTGAGAATTCCACTTTAGCAATATTATTATACGAATTAACTAAATAGCCCTGACTGATGTGGCTCAGTGGGTTGGACGATGTCCTGCAAACTGAAAGGTCGCCTGGTTCAATTACTGGTCAGGGAACATGCCGGGGTTTCCAGCCAGGTCCCTGTTGGGGGGCATAGAAAAGGGGGACAAAATATATTTTTCTCTCACACATCTGTTTCTCACCCTCTTTTCCCCCCTCCCTTCCCCTTTATCTATAAATAAACAAATAAATAAATAAACAAATCCTTTAAAAAAGAATTAACTAAATAATTGTTTCTTAAATTCCTACTGTACAGACTAGATGCTCTCTAAGAATACTAACAGGAATTAGATTGTATTCTTCCCTCACCTTTTGTAATTTTTTAAATTAAAATTTTATTTAATATTTTTTATAATTAGCCCTGGCTGATGTGGCTCAGTGGACTCAGTGCCAACCTACAAACCAAAGGGTGGCTGGTTCGATTCCCAGTCAGGGCACATGCCTGAGTTGTGGGCCAGGTCCCCAGTGGGGGCACGTGAGAGGCAGCCACACACTGATGTCTCTCTCTCTCTCTTTCTCTCTCTCTTTTTCTCCCTCCCTTCCCCCTCTCTAAAATAAATAAATATCATTTTTATAATTATGTATGGTGACAAATGTTAACTAGACTTGTTGGGATTATTTTCCAATATATACAAATATTGAACCATTATGTCGCACAACCGAAACTAATGTTATATGTCAGTTATACCTCAACGGGAAAAAAAAGAAGCCTAGTAGGGATAGGTAGGCAAACTGTCAAGTAACGTGCTATGGGAAATCAGAGGAGGAAGAGAAAAGAGATGACTTTGTAGAATAGCATTTAAGTTATGCTTTGATGAATTGGGGGATGTGAATAAGTAAAGATGAAGAAACAGGGTAAGATAGTAGATCTCAAGCAGGAAAAATCTGAGATTCTCTTTGGGTCATTACCCAGATACATGCAAAACAAGATTCCCAAAGTAGGACCAAAGTGCCTCGCACTAAGTGTGGATTTAAACACCTAAGACACCACACACCACAATTACAGGTTCCACAAAGCTGACACAGTTTCTATTCACTGTGTTATACACATTAATGAATACACATGTTAACATGATTGGAAGGTATGGGTGGAAGGTATGGTCACCTCTAAACAAGATAAATTTAACCAATCCAAAAATAATATTCATCTTCTTAAATGCTTTGAAGTAATAAAGGCCCTCTTCACATAAATGTTTATTGATATTTAGCAATGATTAAATAGAGACTTCCAGCCAAGATGGAAGCATAGGTAGACACACTGTGCCTCCTCGCACAACCAAAAGAAGGACAACAACAATTTAAAAACAAAAACCAACCAGAACTGACAGAAAATCAAACTGGTTGGAAGTCCGACAACCAAGAAGTTAAAGAAGACACATTCATCCAGACCAGTAGGAGGGGTGAAGTTGGGCAGCCAGGGCAGAGAGGACAGGGCTGGCAGACCTGGCAAGGCAGCAGATTTTAGAACTGGGCACGCAATATTGCAGCTGGCCGGCAAGGCTGGCAAGGCAGCGGCTGGCGGATGGGCAGTCCCACATTCTCGCGCAGATAAACCAGGAGAAACAAAGCGGGAGCAGGATGGACCACACAATGCAGGGTCCCAGTGCAGGGAAATAAAGCCTCAAACCACTGATTGAAAAATCTGTGGGGAGACCAACAGAGTTCTAGAACATATACAAACCCACCCACACGGGAATCAGTCCCAGAAGGGCCCAATCTGCTTGGGGGAAGTGACTGAAATCCCGCAGAGAGAGGAGCAAGTACTATTGTTACCTCTC
The DNA here is from genome assembly GCA_028533065.1 of Trachops cirrhosus. Classification (NCBI taxonomy): domain Eukaryota; kingdom Metazoa; phylum Chordata; class Mammalia; order Chiroptera; family Phyllostomidae; genus Trachops; species Trachops cirrhosus. The sequence continues at coordinate 77,269,631 of CM052543.1, read as the reverse complement.
CGACCTCTTCACCCACATACGGGTCACAACAAAGCAACATGGGCTACCCCGCCCTGGTGAATACCTAAGGCTCCTCCCCTCCCTATATAACTTGTGAGTCAAGACAAAAAAAAATGGCGCAAATGCAAGAACAGATCAAAGCTCCAGAAACAACTAAGCGACGAAGAGGTAACCAACCTATCAGATGCACAGTTGACAACACTGGTAATCAGGATGCTCACAGAATTGGTTGAATTTGGTCGCAAATTACATGAAGAAATGAAGGCTACACTAAGTGAAATAAAGGAAAATGTACAGGGAACCAATAGTCATGGGAAGAAAACTTGGACTCGACTCAATGGTGAGGACCAGAAGGAAGAAAGAAACATCCACCCAGAAAAAATGAAGAAACAAGAACTCAAAAAAAAATGAGGAGAGGCTTAAGAACCTCCAGGACATCTTTAAACGTTCTAACATCCAAATTATAGGGATACCAGAAGAAGAGGAAGAGCAAGTGGAAAAGTCATTTGAACAAATAATGAAGGAGAACTTCCCCAATCTGGCAAAGGAAATAGAATTCCAGGAAGTCCAGGAAGCTCAGAGAGTCCCAAAGTTGTTAAACCCAAGGAGGAACACACCAAGGCACATCATAATTGTATTACCCAAGATTAAAATGAAGGAAAGAATCCTAGAAGCAGCAAGAGATAAGGAGGCAGTTACCTACAAAGGAGTTCCCAACAGACTGTCAGCTGATTTCTCAAAAGAGACCTTACAGGCAAGAAGGGGCTGGAAAGAAGTCTTCCAAGTCATGAAAGACAAGGACCTACATCCCAGATTGCTCTATCCAGCAAAGCTTTCATTTAGAATGGAAGGGCAGATAAAGTGCTTCTCAGATAAGGTCAAGTTAAAGGAGTTCATCATCACCAAGCCCATATTTTATGAAATGTTAAAGGGACTTATCTAAGAAAAAGAAAAAACACGAACAGTAAAATGACAGCAAACTCACAATTATTAACAACCACACCTAAAACAAAAATAAAAACTAAATAAATCACTGGAACAGAACCACAGAATGCAGATCACATGGAGGGTTATCCACAGGGGAGTGGGAGGGGGAGAGAGGGGGAAAACTATAATAGCATAATCAATAAAATATATTAAAAAACAATGATTAAATATACTATACAGTATAAAAATATATAGCACACACTAAAAGGCAAACTAATTTTTCCCATTGTAATTTGATCTGATTTTCTTTTAGGAAGACAGTATGATTCTCACAAAGTTGTTTTATTTATTATTCATATTTTTGGAAAAGAACATTTACACTTAAAAGGAACTTTCAAGAACCCTTGGTTGTTTTACAGATGTGAAACACTAGGGTCCAGATGTTAAATGATTTCTTCAGGACTGTTTAAAAAAATAAATTACCCATTAAGTTAAACCTTGTTAAACAACTTTTAATAATATTACAACCGTTTGTATATATTGTTCTTTGTTTTTGAATTAAATGACACTCTCTCCTATCCTGATTTAACTACATGAATGAGAAGGTTTCTTTACTCAAGACACCTGGGAAATTAGGTTTCTGTTTTGCTTCTACCACTAATTATATGACCTTAAATAAGTCACTTAACTACTTCTTGAAATATCCCTAAGTTAGAGGTTAGCTTATATGAAATCTAAAGTGTCTTTTCATCCCTAACATTCTATAAATCTAAGTATTTAAAAGCTTTACAGCAACAGAAAATGTACAATACCTTCACTTCACACCCACTGCTCCTGTAGAAACTACTTTGGAAACATATTTTACATTAACATCAAGCTCCTGGAAGGCAAACTGCCTAACCCAAACAAATTATGTTTGTATAGTGTGAGAGCTAGAGATAGCTGCTTAACATCCTTCATCCCTACTAGTGATTGATAGAGGTCCAAGAATAACAGGTCAGCATAAATATATGCAGAGTTCCCCCCACCAAAAAAGTCAAGGACATCCTCCAACCCCTACATACTTCAGTATTAAGTACTTCCAGAATTAAGCAGTCACTTTCTCCTTCATAATCCATGATCATGTTAAGGACAGTTTCTACAATGTTTTCCTGTTTGCATGATGTTAATTACAGATAAAATCAGAGGGAAGATTAAAATAAAATCCACACCATATATAAAACCTTAAACCTAAAAAGCTACTCAGTGTGAGTTTTAAGCAGATTACAAGTTTCTCTTCTAAAACAAAAGCATATAGACAATAAAAATTAAAAGGGCATCATTTTCAGCTTCTGCAGTGAACGTCCTATTTGAGGAATAAATAAATGGCAAATCAGTGGAAACTCAAGAAAATCATTTTCAGTTTTTGACATTTCTCACATGGATGTTTCCCTCCCATATAAAAGACTTCATGTATTTATTTTTAGAGAGAGGGAAAGGGAGGGAGAAAGAGAGGGAAACATCAATGTGTGGCTGCCTCTCCCGTGACCCCTACTAGGGACCTGGCCTACAACCTAGGCTTGTGCTCTGATTGGGAATCGAACCAGCAGCCCTTTGGTTCACGGGCCGGCACTCAATCCACCGAGCCACACCAGCCACGGCAATACATAAAATCTTAAAAGTAAGTAAATAAGTAAGTAAGTAAATAAATAAATAAATAAATAAGGCCCTGACCAGGTTAGAGCGTCATCCCAATATGCCAAGAGTACAGGTTCAATCCCCAATCAGGGCACATACAGGAATCAACCAATGTGTACATAAATAAGCAGAACAACAAACCTATGTTTCTCTTTCTCTCTCCCTCTTTAAAAAAAAAAAAAAAAAGCATGGCTGTGCAGCTGCTGTACTGTGTATGAAAAAGAGGGGGGAAGGCAATAATCCCCTAATTGGGAACAGTTATTATTGTGCAGGATTTGTTTCTCCCCCATCATGTGTAGGTCAGCCATATAAACCCAAATCTAGCTTACTAATAACCACTAACTTTTGGGAACTGAACTTAATGTGATCATTTATATTTAATGTGGACACTATAGTAAGTTTTCTCATTGCCTATACTTATTTAGAAAAGAACAGCACTCTGTAGAAAAGCAAAGATTTTACATATTGGTATTACCATGAGACTTAGGATCAGGTTAATTAAGAAAAAGAACTAACAATGATACTTGATAAATGTTAAGAAAATAAGAACATGTTCTGATTTATAGAAAACTAGAAAAAAATCAAAAGATGCCCTTTTTATATTTCATTTTATTTTTTTCTTTTAATATAGTTCATTTTATAAGAAGTTCATCATAAGCCATTTGTTTTGCATTTGTTCATTTATTTCTCTACTAGGACTATTCACAGTATAGGACATTCTGTACTGATTTCAGTGACTAAAGCCAAAGGAAACCTATTTCTCATAAAAAGATGTATAGAGCAATGGGTAAATGATTAGATGTGTGATAAAACAAGTACAGTGAAATGTTACAGAACCTAGCTGGTGGTTATACAGGTGTTCACTACAAAGTGCAACTTTTCTAGGTGCCTAAAAAATTCTTTTTTAAGATTTTACTTATTTTTTAAAGAGAGGGGAAGTGAGGGAAAAAGAGAGGGAGAGAATCATCAATGTGCTAGACTAACATTAATCAGTTGCCTGTTGCATACCCCAAACCAAGGGACCTGGCCCACAACTCAGGCCCTGACTGGCCATCAAATCTGTGACCTTTGGTTCACAGGCTGGTGCTCCAATGATCTGTACCAGATTATAAATAAAATGTTAAGATTAAAAAACCTACTTTCAGAAGTTTTGAAACAAATTTTAGATCCACAAAAATCCTCTAAAATGTCACTTTATTTGGACATTTTTACTGTGCGGGGATATCTTCCTATAGGACCCAAAAACATTACACAGAAATAACACAATATCTTAAGAACCAACAGAGCAGAACGTGTACTGAGGTGTTGTTCTTCAGAATACACAAATCTGTGGGTTTCTAGATAATACCAAATCCCAAAATAATTCAGAAATAGATGCATACTTATACATGACACAACTGTACATATCCAAATAACATGCAGATTTTATATTTTATCACTCAACACCTAGAACTTTACCATCCCTTAGTTATCAATCATTGTAAAATATAGCAGGTCCCCAAGCCCTGACCGGTGTGGCTCAGCTGGTTGGGCGTTGTCCAGCAAAGCAAGGGGTCACCTGTTCCATTCCCAGGTAGGGCGCATGCCTGGGCTGCAGGTTCAGTTGCCAGTCAGGGGGCGTCAGGGTGCTTATGGTAGGCAACTGATTGATATGTCTCTCTCACATTGATGTTTCTCTCCCTCTCTTTCTCCCTTCTTTCCCTCCTCTTGATAGATAAAATAAAAATCTTTAAAATATGTATATAGCAGGTCCCCAAATAATGTTCTTTCAAGATCATTTAATCAAAATGTTGATGAGATGACATGAGAACTTGTTTATATCGATCAGCCTATGGTAAAACTGGTTTTGTTATGTCATTTCACTTAAAGTCCTAGAACCTACTGATGACATTAAGTGGAATTGCCGTACTAAGTTACTAAGTTCCAAGAACTTTCCAACATCTTTTTGTAAAGATTGTTTATGTTTGATTTACATAAAACAAGGCTTTAATTTTTCTATTAAAATTATAATATGCTCTAAAAATGCACTACAAATACATCCAGGATGTAAAAGGAAGAGAAGTTTAAAATAACTATCCAAATACCAAGCATTATGGTGAAAACAAAAAAAAAGAGATTCTGGAAATTTTATGTCCAACATTAAAATTTTATGAGGCAAACCTGCTTGACGTAATTTATGTGCCTGAAGCTGAAAAAACCTTTTCAGTGTTTTGAGAGCCCAAACATGAATCCCAAGTTCTCATCTAAAAGGTTATCAATAGAACTTAATATGATTGGCACCAGATTATACTGTCATCTCTCCAGGGGGTAGGAAAATGCTTTAAATCAAATTATTAATCCACTAACAAAAATAAAAAGAAAAAACTTACTATAAAAGACTGAGGGCACAAAGTGCACTAAAAAATACTTTACTAGCTCGTGTGGAAGAAAAGAATTTCTCCTATTTCATAAATATCCACAAACTGTAGTGATAAAGTAAGATTTAGTGGAGTCAGCACTGTGTTTTGTCCCATCCTCACCCACATTAATTTTTCCCATCTCTACAATAGTTGAGAACACAAAGATAATGTATCTGGGGGCAAGTAACAGGTCCTACATTATAACCCCTTCTTACTGCTATATGCCACATACACATTTTACTTCACCTGAACAATCATTTTGTCGAAGACCAAAAGCCTGTGTTCTTTACAACTCGTTCACACTTTCCCAATACTCTATACACTGCATATACTCAATCTCAATGACAAATAGACACACTTGCATACTTAAGTCCTGTGGAAGTAGTGGAAGGTCTCAGGGACACCTGTATCTACAAAGTAGTGTTAGAAGTTATTTCTTTCTGTTCCATGCCTCCTTTCTAACTTTCCTGTATATCCCCTTCTCGAACAAACAAAAAAAATTGGTTACGCCAATTTTTTTGCACCAATGGGTATGACTTTCGAACATTAATGGCCTACGGAACACCGATGATGGGAGGCAAGCTGATTGCAGAAGTAAGGGAATGCCTGGAAAGAGGTCCAGCCTGCTGAGCCTAGGCACCCATATAACAAGCTAGACTTTTGCGCCGAGGACCGCAGCGTGGGGTCCAAGCAACACCATTACGAGGTTCTCGCAGAACAAAAACTCCGGCCGGTTCCAGAAGCCGGATCTCAGCAGAGGAGGGTGTCCAATTGTGGGGGTGAGAGGTGTGGGTACTACGACAGAGGAACAAGAGTCAGGTCCCTCGGATCTCCCGGGAGGTCGGGCACAGGGCTGCTCCCGGAGCCGCTAGGGAAGTGCCGGCTCCTGACCCTCTGGGAAGGGCTCCTCTGGCCTGAGCACCAGGCCGTCAGGGAGGCAGAGCTGGCGAGCGAGGCCCGACCCGGGAATTCGGCATGGCTCAAATCTTACCATAGTGAGAACGGTGATGGGGCCCACTCGCGCTCGCGTTCCACTGGGACTAGGACCAGGACCAGGACCAGGACCAGGACCAGGGGAAAGGGAGCACCGGCCACTCGACCTGCTGTTCTCCCTAACAGAAACCGCTGCCGCTTTACCTCTTGCCAAAATGGCGGCCCTGAGCCACGTCTCCAACCGGAAACGGCGTGGGTCAAAGGGCGGAAGGCGGGGCGACAAGGGTAGGGGAAATTGTGCGTAGTTGCCTTGGGTGGAGGCTTGGCCCTGGAGGCCGGGGACCTTTAGTAGGAAAGGGAGCTCAGTTTTCGGCCTCTTCGCTTTTTGTCAGCGCTCTCTTTTAATTTGTCACATCTGTTACAGTTTATAATGCTCTCAGCCACTATATCATTTAATATATGAAATAACCCAGTGTGCTTAAGGGACTAGTATCGGAGTTTGTAAAGAACTGTTACAACTCAACAATAAAGACAATCCAAGTTTAAAATGGGCAATGTAGACATTTCTCCACAGTTTATACGTATAGCCAGTAAGCACAGAAAATATGATCAACATCCTTAGAAAAATGCAAATCAAAACCACAATGAAATACCACTTTATCCCCCCTAAGATGGATACAATAATAGTGTTGGTGAGAATATAGAGAAAATATAACCCTCATCCACAGCTGACACAAATGTAAAATAATGCAGCTACTTCAGAAATAGTTTGATAGCTCCTCAAAAAGTTAAAACATATGAACCAGCAATTCCACTCCTTGGTATACATACCCAAGAATATTAAAAACATGACCAGCCCTGGCTGATGTGGCGCAATGGATTGAGTGCTGGCCTGCGTATCAAAGCTTGGCTGGTTGGATTCCCAGTCTAGGGCACATGCCTAGGTTGCTGTAAGGAGCAAGGAAAACTTAGACCATGAGAAAATAGGAACCTAGCTGAAGGGCAAAGGAATTGGTTAGATCCCAGGGCACAGGAGGTTACTAAACAGACATTTTGCTCTCCTGCCTCGTGCAAGAACAAAGGATC
>CM052543.1:77243642-77262109 GCA_028533065.1 Trachops cirrhosus | reverse complement strand
TCGTGCAAGAACAAAGGATCGTAAATCAGGTGTAATTTAACACGTTTGGTTTGAAATTTTACAACCGGTGAGCCAATGCCTAACCCTGTTCCCGTGCATGAGATTTGTAAGCAAATGGTTACCTGCCACGTCTGATTCTGTATAAACGCTTGTTTGCATACCCCTATGTAAAGACGGAGCTGAGAGCGCTCGGGGGGGGACTCATTTGCAGCTCTTATGAGCACTGTGTCTCTGGACACATTTGGGAGTCTGCCCCCCCTGCGTAGGTTAAAAAGGAAAATTTGGCCAATAAAGTAACATCTCTGAAACCCTGAAAGTCTCCTGCATCTGTTCTCGCAGTTGCTGAATGTAACAGTTGCAAGCCAGGTCCCCAGTAGGGGGCCCACCAGCAGCAACCATACCGTGTTTTTCTTCCTCTTTTTCTCCATTCCTTCCCCTCTCTAAAAAATAAATAAATAAAATCCCCCCTGCTGGTGTGGCTCAGTGGATTGAGCACCAGCCTGCGAACCAAAGGGTCACCAGTTTGATTCCCAGTCAGGGCACATGCATGGGTTGCAGACCAGGTCCCCAATGGGGAGTGTACATGAGAGGCAACCACACATTGATGTTTCTCTCTCTCTCTCTCTCCTTTCCCTCTCTAAAAATAAATAAATAAAATATTTTAAAATAAAATAAAAAATAAAATTCTTAAAAAATGTCCACACAAAACAGTGTACACAAATATTTATACAAGTATTATTCATAATAACCAAAAAGTAGAAACAATCCAGATGCCCATAATAACTGAATGGAAAACAAAATGTTATACTGAGGACATGAGGTTTCCCACAATGATAACGGGAGGTAAGCTATAAATCCAAGGCACATTTCAGAAACATGTGCGGGGGCACAAGCAGTTACAAAGCAGTTTAACCTCAGTCGCCACAAGGATCCAGTGAATGTTTACAATGGGATCCTTGGTCTTAATGGCAGGGTCCCAGGAGGTTGGGAGGCTGGGTCCTTTTGCTGGCCCTGGATCATTCTTCGTTCTGTCTGTGGCTCCTGGTGTTGGAATTCAGCATTGGATGAGCTCTCTGGTGTGTGGGGAGGGAAAAAATTTTTTAAATGATGAATCATAAAAAGGTATAATGTACTGATTCATTATACAACATGAATGAACCTTGAAAAATATTATGTTAAGTAAAATAAATCAGTCACAAAAAAGACCACATCTTGTATGATTCCATTATATGAAATATCCAGAATAGGTGAATTCATGGAGATAGATGTAGGGCTGTAAAGGGGTGGGAGAGGGGAGGAATGGGGAATGAGGTTTGCTTTTTGGAGTGATAAAAACATTCTGGAGTTGGTTACATCTTTTTTTTTTTTAAGTGTGCAGGAATCAGAGCAGTTACTGTGCTTATGTTCATTTTGTAAGTGAAGAAAATGATGACAAGCCCTGGCCAGGTGGCTCAGTTGGTTGGAGTATCATCCCATACACCAAAAGGTTGCAAGTTCAATCCCAGTCATGGCACATACCTAGGTTGTGGGTTCAGTCCCCAGTCAGTGTGTGAACTGGTGGCTTCGACAAGTTCCTGAGGCAGCCTATCGGTGTTTCCTTTTTCTAAATAATATTTATTTAGTTTTAGAGAGAGGGGAAGGGAAGGAGAAAGAGAGGGAGAGAAACATCAATGTGTGGTTGCCTCTCGTGCTCCCTACTGGGAACCTGGCCTGCAACCTAAGCATGTGCCCGGACTGGGAATCAAACTGGCAACCCTTTGATTGGCAGTCCATGCTCAGTCCTCTGAGCTACACCAGCCAGTGCCAATATTTCTCTCTCACTCTCCTTCCTCTCTCTCTCAAATCAATAAACACGTCCTCAGGTAAACATTTTTAAAGAGTGATGATGAGTTTAAAAATTTACCCAAAGTTCTAGGCCAGTATATAAAGGAAACAAGCGTCAAATACAGTCTTCTGATTTTGTTGGTACTGGTAGTTCTCCCATGGCAAATGTCAGGCTTAGAGCATACATGATTCAGCAGTTCTTTGCTATATTACTTACCTATATAATTTTATCATGGCTAAGTCTACAGCATTTGTCCACTGCTACAATAGTGGGTAAACAGCAAACTTTTATTGAGTGCTTATTTTGTGTAAGGTACTTTATACATATTATCTCTTATCCTTTACAATAATCTAGATCAAGATACTGAGGATCAAAAAAGTTAAGCACTTGCCCAGACTCAACAAAGCTAGTAAGGGATAGAACTAGGATTCAAACCCAGCTTTTATCATTTTGACATACCTGCTTCTCTATATCTCCTGTGTGTTCCATAATGTTTACTGAGCACTTACAGTATACCAGGTATTATTCTACTCTCCTTCTCTTTCTCCCTCCCTCCCGCTCTCTAAAAATAAATAAATACAATCTTTTAAAAAGAAAAAAGAAAAAGCTCTGGCTGGTGTGGCTCAATGAATTGAGTGCCAGCCTGCAAATTAAAGGGTCACTGGTTGGATTCCCAGTCAGGGCACATGCCTGGGTTCTGGGCCAGGTCTCCATTTGAAGGTGCATGAGAGGCAACCACACATTGATGTTTCCCTCCCCTGCCTTTCTACCTACTTCACTCTCTCTTAAAATAAATAAATAAAATATTTTTTAAAAAAGAAAAAGCCATGGCTGTTGCGGCTCAGTGGATTGAGTGCCCACCTGCAAAGCAAGGGGTCGCTGGATCAATTCCCAGTCAGGGCACATGCCTGGGTTGCCGGCCAGGTCCACAACAGGGGGCACATGAAAGGCAACCACACATCAATGTTTCTATCCCTCTCTTTCTCCCTCCTTTCCCCTCTAAAACTAAATAGAGAAAATCTTTTTAAAAAAAACACTATATCAGGCATTACTCTAAATACTTCATACAGATTATCTCATTTAATCCCCACAGGAGTTCTCTGAGATAAGAAGGAAACATTAATATTTTTATTTTATAAGGTATAAAGAGGAAAACTAGTCTACCACAGGTCTCAGGGCAAGAGAGTAGAAAAGCTAGGATTGGAACAAAGGCTGTTCAACTTCAGAATCTGTACTCTTAAGCACTGCAGTATAGAATTCTCACTTTTACTCATTTCGAATCTCCAGTGGCTTTCTAGTAGAGTCATTACAAAGCTTCCGTACTGTAAAAGGTTGCATGTCTGAAAGGGTATACTCCTATGTCAAACTGCATTATTTACTTTTGTTATAAAAGTACACATTTTTAAAAAGGACAAACAAGTTGTTAATTTTAAAAAAAGTAAAAATTATGCCTGAAGTTGTTTTATTTTGAAGGCTTCCAGGGCCTTTAATATGGACCAAAAGATTGCAAAGGCCAATTGATACAGATTCATTGGAAATATGACATTAACTGAATTAAATTGTATAAGAAAAGCACCCCTGCAACCTGCTTTGTAAGTACCTTAGAGGCAGTATGTCATAATGATTAAAAGCCTATAGTTGGGAATTAGACTGATCTGTGTTTGACTCCCATTTTCAGCACTTACTAACTGAGTGACTTTAGGCCAGTTCCTTTAATTCTCCTAAGCCTCAATTACCTAATCTGTAAATTGGCAGCAACATCAGTCTCATCAAGTTGTGAAGTAGATAATGTATTAATAAATAAGATTATGTAATGTAAGTGCTCCTACATAGAAAGTGCTCAACAATACATATTCATTATTTTTGTTAATTTTATTTATTTTTAGAGATGAGGGAGGGAGGGAGAAAGAAAGGGAGAGAAATGTTGATGTGATCTGTTGCCTCTCCTACAACCAGGGACAGAACCCACAACTCAGGCATACACCCTTATCAGAATTTCAACCAACCATTCCCTTAGCGAAAAGACACGCACCCAACAGAACCACACCAGTCAGGGTAATATATATTCATTATTATTAGCAATAACAGATGGCAAAAAAATTATTTTATTTTTAAAAGATTTTATTTATTTATTTTTAGACAGAAGGGAAGGGAGGGAGATAGACAAGTAGAGAAACATCAATGTTTGGTTGCCTCTCACAGGCCCTACACCGGGGAACCAGGCCCACAACCCAGGCATGTGCACTGACTGGGAATCGAACCGGCGATCTCTTGGGTCACAAGCTCAATCCACTGAGCTACACCAGTGGGGCGACAAAAAAAAAATTTTAAATGTTTGCAGTTCCATTTTCAACCAGAAGTGTCTCAGAAGATGTGTTTCTCATCCTCCTTTTTAAAAACATTGGCAGGTTTTCAGGGTCAAATTCCCAATATACTTTTCTTTGTTTCTCTCCCTCTCTCTGACTTCCAAAAGTAACTATGTCTGTAGTTATAAAAAATATATTCCTTACATCTTTATTCACTTATTCTGTCATTCATCCACCCAATGAGTATTTTTTTTAAAGATTTTATTTATTTATCTTCAGAGGGGAAGGGAAGGAGAGAGGGAGAGAAATATCAATGTATGGTTGCTTCCTATGCATTCCCTGTTGGGAACTGGCCTGCAACCCAGGCATGTGCCCTGACTGGGAATCGAACCATGATCTGTTGGTTCACAGGCCCATGCTTAATCCACTAAGCTACACCAGCCAGGGCCCAATGAGTATTTTTAAAGCACCTAATTTATGCAACGCACTGATGCTATTATCTTTTTTTAAATGTACATAAGATTTATTTTATTTTTAAAAAGATATCATTTATTCATTTTTAGAGACAGGGGAAGAGAAGGAGAAAGAGAGGGAGAGAAATATCAATGTGTGGTTGCCTCCTGCACATTGGAGACCTGGTCCACAAGCCAGGCATGTGTCCTGACTGGGAATAGAACTGGCAACCCTTTGGTTTGTAGCCCGCACTCAATCCACTGAGCTACACCAGCCAGGGACTTAAGGTCTTAAAAATTGATGAGACACAGACGCTTCCCTAAAGAACCTCAGTCTTTAGCAAATAAAAATACAGACATCCAATTAAACTGGAACCTCAGATAAATAAGGAATAATGTGTTAGTGTAAGTATGTCCCATGCATTGAATACGGTGCAGAGGAAGAACTATAACGCAATGTAAATGCTAAAAAAAAGTTGTGGGACTATTCCTTAGAGATTTTGCTTAAATTCTGATTAGACTGATTTAGAGGTACTGCATGACCAATGGTACTTCTCCTAGGGAGGAACATGCACAGTATTTCCAGATTGAAGAGCTTTATGAACCTAAATTCATCACCCAGCTTTGCCACTCGTGGCCGCTGGATGCCGCCACAAACGCATTAAACACAACTACTGAAACCATAGACAAACAAGCGACTTGTTCGCCCAGAGAGGCTTTTCCGGAGTCGCTCTAGATCCTTGGATCCTTTGCTGGAAGGCAAGTGACACGAGAACGGAGGTCTCGCGAGAGTGAAAGCAAGTCCCGCGATTTTAAGGTTTATTTGTTTGTTTATTTATTTATTTATTTATACCTAGCGACTAACAACAGGCGGGTTGCTCCAGGTAGAATCCCTTAAGTGGCCGGGCCGGAAATCCGAGTGAGACCCCAGCCGTAGGCCGGGGTTCTTTCCTAATAGAGGAGACGGATTCAGAGGGGCTACAGGTAATTTGTACTCATACTACCAGAAAGAGAACTGCCTTTTTCCCTCCCAAGAGGAAATTAAGATGACTCCCCTTCCCTTCTTCCAAGCGCCCCCCATCTTTTTTCATCTCCACGACAACTGTTTCTTCTTTCCTTTCTTCACCCCACCACCCGCTTCTTTTTCTTCGGGATCTGACCTGCAAGACAAGGGTGGGGGGAGGGCATGAGAGTGATGCTTTCAGATTATTGGATGGGACAGAGAGATTGGAGTTTCCCCTGTTTTCCGACAAACAAGGTGACTCCAGAGACAGACCTCTTTCTAGAGCCTCTACAGCCTTCCCGGAGAAACCCCGACAGCCTTGGGAATACTGGTATGACCCGAGGAGAGAGTCGCCGTCTGCAGAGGAACACCGTTATGCCACCCACTGTGGGTGTATCTTAACAGCTTTGGGGAACTGGTGCAAAAATTAGCTGTTTCCCTCCACGATTCCCTCCTTCCTCAGCCAGCCTGTCAGCAGTTCCTATATAAGGGCTGCAGCAGATTGACTTAACTGCTTGACCTAGGACCAAGACGCCTTAAGGAAAGTTTGAATGGGGGTGAAAGTTTCGTGTAAAAATGATGCATTGGTTAAGGAAGAGGACCAATGCTGGTTTGGAATCGCAACTCTCCACGGAGTGCTTAATGTCTCATAACATGAGCTATGTAATCATGTCTCCTTTTGCTTAGACCAAGATTGTTGAGAACCAGACATATGATGAGCGTCTAGAGATTAACGACTCCGAAGAGGTTCCAAGTATTTTTACTCCAACCCCAAGATACAGAGGTAAAAGAGGAATTAAGAAAAAAAGAAGAAAAATGGTTCTCAGAACAAAGCAGGAGGGATTCATGATTGTTTCCATGAAATTCCTATTTTGTAATAGCAAATGTTTGCTTTCAAAGTTGTTACCTCACTTGCCATTGTTTCTGTTTTCTACCTAGTTAAGGGGAAGAAAAGACAGCCACCTAGGTTTCAGGGTTCTTCCAACCTGATTAAGTGTTCCCAGTCACCATTTACTTCATGATACTGTTCTGCTCACCATCTGCTGGGGAGGGGGGTGTCATTTTTTAAAATGTACTAAAACGGTTTTTCTCACTTTTGAAGATGCTTCAATAACCTGCCCTTAACCTACAATCCCAATAAAAATCTCAGTGGAATATTTTAAGAGGACTTGACATCATCATTTATCCAACAGTGCATTTTTGAATGCATACTATGTGTCAGCCTTATGCTTGTCACTGCACATTAATCCTGCCCTCCTGATGCTTGTAATCATGGGAGACAGATAACAAATGAATAAACAAATGCAATGACAAATGTGGTAAATGCACTGATGAAGGCAAAGAGTTTGATGTTATGGAGAATGATAGTGACCAGTGGGATCTACTGGGGTTTTTTTTATACAATTTTATTTATTTTTTAGAGAGAGGGGAACGGAGGGAGAAAGAGGGAGAGAAACGATCCATTGGTTGCCTCTCACTCAACCCCAGTTGATGTCCTGCAACCCAGGCATGTGTCCTGACTGGGAATCCAATCAGCAAACTTGGTTCCAAGGCCAGAGCTCAACCCCGCTGTTAGAGTAGCCAGGGGTGACCTAAGGCGCTATTGAGACTGAAAGATGGGAAGGATCCAGACATTGAGGAAAAGTAGGCCAGAAAAACTGAAGAGCAAGTGAAATGTGAAAAGGCCCTGATGTTAGGAAGAACTTAAGTTACTGTGAAGACTTGAAAGAGGCCAGCATATGGTAGGAGGAAGTGATATCAGAGGAGGCAAGCAGAAGGTAGGCAGAGGTAGGCAGAAGGAATAATAAGCAGAGCTTTAGAGGCTGTGCTGCTGTTATATGTGGAATAGATTAAAAAGTGAAACTAGGGAACCAGGTAGAAGAAATGTTGCAGTGGTTGATTTGAGGTGACAGTGGCTTGGGTGGGGTAAGGAAGTTGGGAATAGAGAGACAAAAAATCACTAAGACTCGCTAAAGAATTTTATATTTGGCTCTTGAGTTAGGAATCAAGGGTGACATTCAGGGTTGTTTGTTTGTTGTGGTAAATACACCTAATATAAAATTTACCATTTTAGTCCTGATTGGTGTGGCTCGGTTGGGTGTCCTCCCCCAAAGCAAAACGTCACCAGTTTGATTCCCAATTAGGGCACATGGCTGCATTGCAGGTTTGGTCCTGGATGGGGCACATACAGAGGGAACTGATTGATGATTCTCTTCTCACATCATTTTTCTCCCTCTCTTTCTCCCTCCATTCCCTTGTCTCTAAAAATAAATTTTAAAAAATCTTTTTAAAAATGATAACCTTTTTTAAGTGTATAATTCAATGGCATTAAATAAATTCATATTGTTGTGTAACTATCTGTACTGTTTCCAGAACTTTTTCATCATCCTGAACAGATGAAAAATACCTATTAATTAATAACTCCCCATTCCCCTATACTTCCCAGCTATTTTGTCTCTGTGAATTTGCCTATTGTACCCAATTTGCCTATTGTAGTGGAATCATACAATATTTGTCCTTTCGTAGTATGGCTTATTTCACTTAACATAGTGTTTTCAAGGTTCACCCATGCTGTACCATGTATTAGAATTTCCATTTTTATGGCTGAATAATAATTGTCCATTGTCTATGTAGCCATGTTTTGTTTATCCACTCATCTCCTGTTGGACACTTGGGTTATTTACATCTTTTAGCTATTATGAATATGCTGCTATGAATATTGGTGTACAAGTTTCTGTTTGAATCAGTGCTTTTAATCTTGTGGGTATGTGTATACCTACACACCCAGGTTTTTGACTTGACCATATTTTTAATCTTGCCAGCTATGGACATGGTAGTTTATTTTTATTTTGGGCAATTTAGTACACTGGAAAATGGTGTTTAATTGGCATTTATTTGATTTAGAAATCATGCCAGTTAAGATTTTACATCTAGTTGTGAATATTTTGGGTTAATTGTTCAGAATATTTTTATTGCTCTGTGGGCACTGATTCAGGTTTATATTTGTGACTATAATTTGACAGAAGCTAGGTAAGTTTCTTTCATGTAAGTTTTTTCATTTGATCCTTACAGCAGTATTGAGTGAAAAGTATTATTGACCTCATTTAGAGATGGGAATACTGAGACTCAGAGAAGTTAAGTCATTTTGTCCAAGTAATAGAGTTGTTCTTCAAACCCAGTATTCTGACTATAAACCCAGCACTCTTTTCACTTTACTAATTACTAACCTCATTTTACCAATGTGCAAACTAAGGGCAGATTTTATACTATTTATGTAACAGCAAATAATCAGTCAGCACAATGTCTAACCCCATGACTTAAGCACAGTAAAGCTTAGTAAATATATGTTGAATTGACAGAGCCATGACTACAGTTTAGTCTCCTATCCTTTAGGTAGATGTTCATATAAACTGTGTTCCATAAAGTGGTTAGATTATAATATATTATAAACTAAAAATATTTGTCTTTAAAAATCATTTTAACAATAACCTAAAGGGAAAACTTTTCTCCTAAGGACTTCTTCATTCTGCCCATCCTCCTAACAAGACCATGGCTGATAACAGCAGTGATGAGTATGAAGAGGAAGATAACAAGGTGTGGTATAACCCATGGCTTCTTGTGGAATTTCTGCTTTTATTTTTTTTAGTAATTAGAGATGACACCAATTCAGTAGTAAATATTTCCTGAATATTCACCTCCAGTGGTTGGGTACCTCTGAACTCTTGGAGGACAATCAGGAAGAGCGAGCCTTAAAATTTTGATTCTTCTTCAGGAATAATGACTACTATTACAGCTGCTTTTGGTGAGGAATTTCATGTAACGTAGGCCAGTGTTTTGCAAACTTTACTGATCATAAGAATCAATTGGGAGCACTTCATTTTTTGAAATGCAGATTCCCAATTTCCATCCAGAACTATGGAATCAGAGTCTTGAAGGTAAAAGCCTGGGAATTTATATTTTTAGCAAGCACTCCAATTAATTCTCTTAATAAAGCAAGTTTGGAATTATGGTTTTAGGCATTTGTTTATTGTGAACAACTTGTGATACTGTCAATATTTTGTGAAAGAGACTTTAATTTTGAAGTCTTAGGACCCAAGTGTCACTTTATTGTTATTCTATGAACCTAGAAAATCACCCTGTTTCTGAGACAAAGTCAGAAAGATGCCTATAGCTCTAAAAGTTTCAGGTGCTCTGTTTAATAACCATTGTGTTCAGCCTTATCACATTATCCAATGGTTACATTTTAGTTGTCATTTAAGAACAGGAGCTTTTAAAACTCTAGTGAAGAAGAATATTTGAAGCTGTAGTGTTATAGGCTGATTTCATAAAAAGCCTAAGCGGTAACATTCTAAGGTGGCACCACTTTGTGACTAGTGTGCTGTTTTAACATCTAACCCACAATGTAATTTTTAAAGAATTTGTGGTATATAAAGTCTCCTTTAGCCCTAGCCAGGTAGCTCAGCTAGAGCATCATTCTGACACACCAAGATTGTGGATCCCATCCCCAGTAGGGCACACCTAAGAATCAACGAATGAATGCATAGAAAAGTGGAACAACAAATCAATGTTTCTCTCTCTCAAATCAATAAATTTTAAAAAATGTTTTAAAGTCCTCTGCCTTTAGATCAGGGATTTGCAAAGCATAACTTTGAAGAAGCAGACGAAAGTGAATAATTTTCTTAATTAACTTCCTAATTTTATATATTCAGCCAAAGTTTTTCTAATTGCCATCACAATGTGGTCAATATTCAAGGCTCACTTATATTTCCAATTTCGTATGTACCCAGAGTCTGCAGAAAGGATCCATTTTAATACTTTATTTTTATTTTTAGAGAGGGGAAGGGACAGAGGGAGAGAAACATCAATGTGTGGTTGCCTCTCACATACCCCCTACTGGAGACCTGGCCCGCAACCCAGGCATGTGCCCTAGACTGGGAATAGAACCCACCACCCTTTGGTTTGCAGGCTGGTGCTCGGTCCACTGAGCCACACCAGCCAGGGCTGAATAATCTTTAAACTGACAATCAATATTCTTAAAAAGCTCCCTTTGCTAGATTGCTTCCCATGTAACCAAGTATAATTTCGACAGGTATTATATTAAGAAAGAATACAATAGGAGATTTTTATTAATTGTATACCAGTAAGGCTTAGTCACTGAATAAATTCTGCAACTGTGTGTCATCTGTCACACATACTATAGATTAGTTAAAATATAGTTTTATAGCCTTGGCTGGTGTGGCTCAGTGAATTGAGCACCTGCCTGCAAACCAAAAGGACTGCAGTTCAGTTCCTAGTCAGGGCATTTGCCTAGGTTGCAGGCCTGGTCCCCAGGTAGGGGCATGCAAGAGACAACTGATCTATGTTTCTTTCATACATCAATGTTTCTTTCCCTCTCTTTCTCCTTCCCTTCCCCTCTCTCTGAAAATAAATAAATAAAATCTTTAAAAAATACATTTTTATCTGTGTATAATAAATCTGTGACCAAAGCAGTTTTGATGTCTTATAATGTGTCACAATTTTATGTTCCAATAGCTGTTCTACCATACAAGAATGTATACTAACCTCAGTATAAACCATATAGCATATGGAAACCAAGCTTCCAAACTTTCTTTTAAAGAGGGCCAATTGGTCGTCCTTCAGGTCCTAAGTGAGGGCATTCTACAGGTTCCAGGCTACAGAGGCAAAGGCACGGACCCCATCCCAACTGCCCCTGCAAGCCCCAAGTACCATCAGACCCCTGCTCGTGGACTTGAGAGGGTGGGATGGTGCATAGAGAACCAGAAGCTCAGAAAGGTAGGTTGTAATGCCAATAATAGAAGAGCCTCTTGTCTTGAGAAACATGTATAGTCATTGCGTTTAACTTATGGGGGAAGGAAAGAGAAATAGGGATTGATTAGATACCCACTGAAGAAAATGGAAATAGAAAATTCATAGTTCCTGGAACTGCTGATCACAATTCAGGCAGGGAGCCCTGACTGAGTAGCTCCATTATAGCATTGACCTGATACTCCAAGGTTATGGGTTTGATCCCCAGTCAGGGCGGGGCACATACAAGAATCAACCAATGACTACGTAAATAAATGGAACAGCAAATTCTCTCTTTCTCTCTCCCTCCATTCCCTTTTCCCTCCCCCACACCCACACTCTCCCTCTTCCCCTCTAAAAAACAACTTAAGAAAAACATTTCTTTAAAAAAAAATTCAGGCAGGGAGTTGATTATGAACTTTTTTAAAAAAAAATATATTTTATCTATTATGCTATTAAAGTTGTCCCAATTTTTCCCCCTTTTCTCCTCTCACCCAGCACCCCCACTTCCTCAGGCAATCCCCACACCATCATTCATGTCCATGGGTCATGCATAAGTTCTTTGGTTACTCCATTTCCCATACTGTAATTTACATCCCCATGGCAATTCTATAAACTACCCATTTGTTTGTTTGTTTATTTATTTATTTATAGAGAGAGGGGAAAGGAGGGAGAGAGAGAGAAATATCAATGTATGAGTGATACATCAATCGGCCTGCAACCCAGGCGTGTGCCCTGACCGGGAGCCAAACCAGCGACCCTCTGGTTTGCAAGCTAGCACTCAACCCACTGAGCTACACCAGCCAGGGCCCTATTTGTACTTCTTAATCCCCTCACATCTTCACCCATTCCCCCATGCCTCCCTCCCATCAGGCAACCATCAAAATGCTCACTATATCCATGATTCTGTCTCTATGGTTAGCTTAGTATGTTTTTTAGATTCATTGTTGGTACATATGTATTTATTGCCATTTTATTGATCATAGTTTTGATCTTTTTCTTATATAAGTCCCTTTAACATTTCATGTAATAATGGTTTGGGGATGAACTCCTTTAATTCTCTCTTGTCTGGGAAGCTCTTTATCTGCCCTTCGATTCTAAATGATAGCTTTGCTGGGTAGAACAATCTTGGCTATAGGTCCCTGCTTTCCATGACTTGGGATATTTCTTGCCAATCCCTTCTAGCCCACAAAGTTTCTTTTGAGAAATCAGCTGACAGACAGGCTTATGGGAACTCCTCTGCAGTGGCTACTGCTTTTCTCTTGCTGTTTTTAAGATTCTCTATCTTTAACCTGTGGCATTTTAATGATGATGTATCTTGGAGTGGGCCTTTTGCATCCATCTTGTTTGGGACTCTGTGCTTCCTGACTTGCATGTCTATTTCCTTCTCCAAAATAGGGAAGTTTTCTTCATTATTTTTTCAAATAGATTTCCAATTTCTTGACTTTCTCTTCTGCTTCTTGCACCCCTATGCTGTGAATGTTGGAATGCTTGAAGTTGTCCCAGAGGCTGTTTACAGTAACTATCCTCATTTTTTTTTATTCGTTTTTCTTGTTGTTCTGATTGGTTGTTTTTGCTTCTTTATGTTACAAATCATTGTTTTGATTCTCAGCTTCCTCTACTCCACTGTTGTTTCACTGTAATTTGTTCTTTATTTCAATTAGTGTATCCTTCATTTCTGACTGGATCTTTTTTATGCCCTTGAGGTCCTCACTGAGTTCCTGGAGCATCCTTATGACCAGTGTTTTGAACTCTGCATGTGATAGATAGCTCATGTCCACTTCAGTTAGCTCTTTTTCTGGAGTTTTGTTCTGTTCTTTCATTTGGGCCATGTTTCTTTGTCTCCTTATTTTGGCAGCATCCCTGTGTTTGTTTCTGTGTATTAGGTAGAGCTGCTATGAATCTCTGTTTGGTAGTGTGGCCTAATGTAGTAGGTGTCTTGTAGGGTCCAGTGGCACAGCCTCCCCTATCACCTAAGCTGGGTGCTCGAGGTGCACCCTTTGTGTGGGCTGTGTGAGATGTAGACATTTTGGGGACTTATCTTCCTGGCACTGCTACCCTCTTGTAGTTGAGCCTTGATTACTGTTGGCAGGTCAATGGGAGGGATTACCCATGGGAGGGATTTACCTAGGCCAGTCAGCTGCACGTACCAGCAGGGACCACTGACTACCAACCTCCACCATCCGTGGAGGATCATCTGTGTAGGGGCAGGGTGATGGTTCTCTGATGTGGTCTATAGCTGTGTACTGGTACACAGGCTCTGAGATTTCCCGGGTGGTACAGGCCAAGGTCAGCCCCACCTGTGTTCTGCCCAGAGCCACCCTGCCTGAGCTATAAAGCAATCTGAGATGGCTGCTACTTGTGGTGGGCTTGGAGATTCCCAGGCGAAGCCAAGCTATAAACCTAGGCTGCCTGCTTCTACTGCAGGGCCAGGGGACACTTAGCAAGAGGTACAGGGGCTGGAGGCTCACTGAGACTGGTTGTTGCTTGTTTGAGAGGATTT
Source organism: Trachops cirrhosus (assembly GCA_028533065.1). Classification (NCBI taxonomy): domain Eukaryota; kingdom Metazoa; phylum Chordata; class Mammalia; order Chiroptera; family Phyllostomidae; genus Trachops; species Trachops cirrhosus. The sequence continues at coordinate 77,248,215 of CM052543.1, read as the reverse complement.
AAGATGTTGTGAAGCATGAGCCAAGACTAGCCATTCATATGGAAAAGCAGCTTGGGTGGGCACATAAGTTGGGTGAGGCATAGTGTCTGGGGATCTCCAGGCAAACACTGAGCAAACAGTGTTAGTCAGATTGATGGAGTCTTGGATATGGCGCCAGACTGCTGGCTCTGTGGCTCTGTGCCGGGAGGTTTCCAAACAGGGTCAATCGCCTTTGCTCAACCTTTCTGTCTGGGAGAAAGCTGTCCCCCAGCTCTCACCTTGATGCCTGACACTTCACTTCCTCCCCATTTGCCATTGGTACCTTTCGACCCAGGTGCTGGAGCTCATTAAGTAGTGAGACTGAAGTGTCTGTGTGTGGGTTCTTTAAGAGGAACTTTTTGAGACTCCAGAAGTTTCTTCCACTGACTCAATCCCTGCTGGTTTTTGTAGCCAGAAGTTTTGGGGACTTATCTTCCTGGCACTGCTACCCTGAACTGGGGCTGGTACTCTTTGCTCTCAAGATATCCTTTCCGAGTTTTTATCTACAACATAAGTGTAGGATCAGCCCATCTCGCATGTCCACCCCTCCTTCCACGTCTCTGCCCCTCCTAGCAGTCTGGATGGAAGTGGCTTCTTTAATTCAATAGTTGTCAGACTTCCATTCAGATTTCTGATGGTTCTGAGTGATGGTTGTTCTATATTTTAGTTGTAATTTGGATATGGTTGTGCGAGAAAGTGAACCATGTTTGCCTATGCTGCCATCTTGACTCGAAGCCTTGACTTTCTTCTTTTGATGGTTCTCTTACTCTGGATAATCTTGCAAATTAAATATTAAATTTCCTCCTTGTGATCTTTGTGAGTATTAAGATTCCCTCAAGTTTGTCTTCCCCACTTCATCTTACTTCATTCCCCTTTTCCTTCCAAAATAACAATTTAGAGTTGCTTTCTCCAAAAGTGCCCAAATTTTATAGTTGAACCTACTGGATAGTTTATGCAGAGGTCTTAGGATCTCCTTAGTAATAGTTAAAATAGATATATATTGGATAAAATTTATACTCAAACCTCAAGCAGAGAAATAGAATATGGTTATAGAAATGGGGACTGAGTTTGCAATGAGTAGGAGCAGGAGATGGTTCTCAAGGCCCTTCTGGGGAGTGCTGCTTTCTCTCTAGTAATGTGGTGCCAGGTGGCAGGGTATTGGTTAGAGTCCTAGGAGGGAACTGGGCATAAGTACACTAAATTTTTCATTATATGGGCCTTTCTTTGCCTACCCTACCCTACCTCAGGAGAAGAAGAAGACCTCTCAGCTGACAACTCAACAGGGCTTTAGTGAAAATGATGATGATGATGATGATGACTCAACTGAAACTGATTCCGATGAAGAAGATGATGATGAAGAGCATGGAGCTCCTCTGGAAGGGTGAGAAAACCACCCTTGTCAAGGAGGAAAACACCCTTTTCAAAACACAGATTAGGAGGATATCAGTTAAAAGTGAAATTCCAGCATCTCTTTTGATCTCTATTTAGGATTTTCACATCTCAAAAACCCACCATAATGCATTTTCATTCTTTTCTGGCTCCACTGCCTCATTGAGTCCCATGATGTTACTTGCACTCCTTGAAACATTTGTGGGCTCAGGGTTCATGAGGGTTGAATAAATCTAAAAGATGGTCCCTGACTTCAGGGAGTTCATATTTTGGGGAAAAGAAAATAAATTTATGTACATACCAAAGCATTTCTATTTAGCAAGGAAAACATACAGGCATAGGAGTAGAAAACTTTAAGTTCAAATTCTTTTTGGACAGGCAGAGAATAGGTAGGTCAACACTGAGGCAAAGTGTTCCTAAATGATGCTTAAGTTAAAATCCTCTCACCCTGTTCCAAACCCTGGTGTTAGATTAGTTATGATCTACACCTGTAGGTTTTAATCAAAGTGGATTCTAAGGCCCATCTATTTAAAATATAATTACTGGGCCCTGGCTGGTGTGGCTCAGTGTATTGAGTGCTGACTTGTGAACCAAAGGGTCACCAGTTTGATTCCCAGTCAGGGCACATTCCTGGGTTGCCGGCCAAGGTTCCCAATAGGGGGTGTGTGAAAGGCAACCACACACTGACCTTTCCCCCTTTCTCCCTCCCTTCCCCTCTCTCTAAAAATAAATAAATAAAATCTTTTAAAAAATAATAAAATATAATCACTGGTTAAATAAATGATGGTGTAATGAATCAGTAGAATTCTATCCAGTCATGGAAAAGAATGTGGCAGCACCCTTTGCACTGGTAAAGAATAATGTCCAAGAGATGCTGTTAGATTTTTAAAATGTATGGAAGGGTTTATGTTTTGCTACCATGTGTATAAAGCAAATACTACATAAACTATCTGTAGTATACACTAAGAAACTAGTAATAGTGATTACTTTTGGGAGGGGAACTAGGTGGCAAGGGAGACATAACTTTTTATTGTATACATTTTGCACCTTTTATTTTGCATCCTGTGCACGTATAATTTATTAAATTAGTTGAAAAAAATAGCTACCTTTGGGTGATCCACTTGCAGGAAGACACTAAGTAAATGAGGGAAGTTAATACCAGACTGTTTTTCATGCTTCCCAATTTACCTTATGATCATAAATTATAATCAGGGAAATGTAAACCTTAAGTCATTAATCTACTTAATTTTTTATTAAGCAACTCTCTCCAGAACAGCCTTATTAATAACTTCCAAAGTCATTTATATATTTTATCAATGTTTATTACATTTTACTTAATTATAATTAATGTGTTGTATTTTTTAAAAGATTTTATTTATTTATTTTTAGAGAGAGGGGAAGGGAAGGAGAAAGAGAGGGAGAGAAACAATGTGTGGTTGCCTCTTGCACACCCCCTCCTGGGGACCTGGTCCGCAACCCAGGCATGTGCCCTTGCCCTGAATGGGAATTCAGGCCACCAAACTGGTGACCCTTTGGCTCACAGGCCCACTCTCAGTCCACTGAGCTACACCAGCTAGGGCTGTATGTATGTATGTATGTATTACTGTACACACTTCATGTGTCAATACAACTATTTTTTAGTAACTATGTAATAGTCAACTTGAACATACCTAACCATTACTCAAATGTTGGATATTTTATTTGTTTCTAATTTTTTACTTTTATGAAAAATATTGTGAAAAACATCTTTGTAAAAATTCCTTTTTGTCTTGGGGCTAACTATTTGTATGCTAGAAATTAATATCTCATTCCATCTTTTCTCTTATCCCTTTCAAAAAAAGAGAAAATAATTTCTGCTAGTGTAAATTTTTTAAAAATTATGTTGGATTTTCTGCAATTGTATTCTTCTTTACTGTCAGAGATAAGTGAGAAGTAATTTTAATCAATTTTATTTTATTTTATTTTTTAAGATTTTATTTATTTTTAGACAGAAGGGAAGGGAAGGAGAAAGAGAGGGAAAGAAACATCAATGTGTGGTTGCCTCTTGCACTCCCCGCGCCGGGAACCTGGCCTGCAACCCAAGCATGTGCCCTGACTGGGAATCAAACCAGCAACCCTCTGCTTTGCAGTCCAGCGCTCAATCCACTAAGCCACATCAGCCAGGGCAATTTTAATCAGTTTTAAAGTTGCCTTGCAGACCACCCAAGAAAGGCAAATGTGGGGCAGAAACTAGATTCAGACTCATGTGCCCTGTAGTATTAGTGGCATAGGGCCGAACCAGGGCTCAGCAACATCTGCTCTTCACTGGCCACCTTGAATCATATTTTGCTTTCCCTAGAGCCTATGATCCTGCAGATTATGAGCATTTGCCGGTTTCTGCTGAGGTTAAGGAACTCTTCCAATATATAAGCAGGTAAGTATTAGGACTTCCTAACCTAACCCTCACCTCTAGTCTGAAACAAGGCCATTCTCCTTAGATTTTTAAGCCTGATAGTAAAGTAAGTTTCTCTGTTTCCATCTTCCCTTGGCAATATCTCCTAGGTATACACCTCAGTTGATTGACCTGGACCACAAACTGAAACCTTTCATTCCTGATTTTATCCCAGCTGTTGGGGATATTGATGCATTCTTAAAGGTACACTCAGAATATCCTAAAAATGAGTCAATAGATGTTTCTTTTGACCCCTCTATTACTCTACCAGTTCTAATTTTCTTGACAAGGATTGGCTATCTTGAAACATTTTTCATTTCATTAGAGTGCTCTTTTTTTTTTTTTTTTAAGATTTTATTTATTTATCTTTAGAGGGGGAAGGGAAGGAGAGGAGAGAAAGGAGAGAAGGAGAGAAATATCAATGTGTGGTTGCCTTTCATGGGTCCTCTGCTGGGAACTGGCCTGCAACCCAGGCATGTGCCCTGACTGGGAATCGAACCGCGATTTTTTGGTTCGCAGGCCTGCGCTCAATCCACTGAGCTACACCAGCCAGGGCTAGAGTTCTCTTTTTAAAATGTAATTTAACTTTTTAAAGTTTCTTCACATTATTTATTGTATTTTTTTTCTCATTAGAGTTCTTAAACTTGTTCTCTACTCCATATTTTATTCATTGCTATTAGGTAATACTTAATCATCTCATTATATGTTAAAAATTTGTCATAGATTTTTTTTTTT
>CM052543.1:77190108-77243142 GCA_028533065.1 Trachops cirrhosus | reverse complement strand
AAAGAACTTATGACACATGGACATGAACTAAAGGGGGGGAATGTGGGTGGGAGAGGGTGTTCAGGGGAGGGGAATGGGGGGGTAATGGGACAACTGTATGGCATAATCAATAAAATACATTAGAAAAATAAAAATAAAAAAACATTTAAAAATAAAATATAGATATTTTTACCCATAAAAAAAGAGAAGGATTTTGAATTCAGGGAAAATTAGATTTAAAGAACTGCAGCATTCTCGCCCAAGGCGGTTAAGCTGTCATAGGGCAGGTGGGTAGGCAGGCGGGCAGTCTGTCTCTCCCTGGAACACAATGGCTCGGATGTCTCCAGCTGTGTCCTAGGAGGCCGGCTGTCTCTCCAGGAGTTGGTGGGCCTTACCTATAGTTCCTGAAACAATAACTTTAACATATGCATTACCTACTAGGCTTACTAACCATTTACCTTAAACTAAAATTTTCCAACTCTTGACTTCCCTATCACCACCATTTGCTATTGTGGCACCATTTGCCAAACAGGCCTATGACCTTGTTAAACATGATTGTGATTTTACTCTTCTGAGCTTATCCCCCCCCAGGACTGGAAAAATTACTGGAAAAGGAAGAATGTAATGTGACTAACTGGTTCCCACAGGCATAGGCAAAAGATGACATTGGAGAAAACTGCAGCAACGCAAAACCAACTGAAACCTCCTATGCTGCAAAGCTCCTAACAGCCCAGTGGCCACATAACAGCAACCCCCACCCTTTATAATCCAATAAAAGCTCGATGTACCAACCTTTCAGTGCTGGAGCATTTGTCCACATCTAGCCCCTTTCTTATCTCGGAAAGTGAGTAAAACTGTGCTCTCTGCATGTTCCTGTCTTTGTGAATTCTTTCACAGCCCTGTCAACAGCCACCCTGACACACTGTGTGGCACTCACTTGGCCAGATGGTTCCTGGGTGTCAGAGCAGGCTCTCCATGCCCTTACCATGCTCTACCTGGACTCTAATATTGTAAAACTATAGAGAGCTGCAGTGGAAAGAATGGGGCTTTGCTTCTAACAAACCTAAATTTAAATCCTGGCTCTTCCAGTTCGTGATCTTTAGAACATCACTGCTCTTTTCTGAACCTTGGTTTTATTGATGATAGAATTAAGATAATACTACTTGACTTCCAGTAAAGATGGTGGTGTAGGTAAACACATCTCATGTCCTCAAACAACCACATCAAAATTACAGCTAAAATATAAAACCATTATTCAGAACCATCAGAAATACAGCTGAATGGAAGTCCTACAACTATGGAATTATAAAAGAGACCACATCAAGACTGGTAGAAGGGGGTAAAGACACAGAACGGGCTAGTCCCATACCCACATGTGGTGGACAAAAATTGGGATATCTCAGGAACAAGGGGTCCCAATCCCATGCCAGGCCTCCCAGCCCAGGTTTCCAGTGTCAGGAAGTTAAATCTCATAAATTCTGCCTGTAAAAAGCAGCAGGAATTGAGGCTGTGGAAGAAAGAAACTTCTGGAGTCCCAGGCAGTTCCTCTTAAAGAGCCCACACAAAGACTTACTCAGACTCATTTGCTCTGAGCTCCAGCACGGGGGCATCAGATTGAAAGGTGTCAGGGACATGCAGGGAGGAACTGAATTTTCCAGCATCAAGGTGAGATCTGGGGTGCAGCTCTCTCCTAGACAGAAGTGGTGAGAGAGGCCACTGTTCCTTTGCTGAGCCCTCCCATCCCCAAACAGAGCCACAGAGCCACCAGGCGGGTATCATCTCTGAATCCATCAACCTGGCTCACACTGTTTGCCCTGCTGTGGTGATTCCCTGATGCCCTGCCCCCCCCCAACTTTCAGGCACATCCAAGCTATTTCCAGTGGCTTTTCCATACAAATGGCTTGTCTTTGTCCATGCTTCAGATTTTCCTAAATTCTCTTACACAAGCAACTTCTGGCTTCAGCGAGCCCTGTACCTCCTGATATGTTACCCCAGGCCTAGCACTAGCAGCAGCTGGCCTTGGTTCACAGCTCCACCTCACCTGGGCCTCTCCGAGCCCAGCACAGGGAGAGCCATCTGCAGATTGCTTTGTAGCTTATGCTGTTTGACCCTGGATAGAACACAGGTGGGGTCTAACCTTGGACGTGCTAAAAGCAATCAAGCCTCAGCTACAACAGGAGAGCATATACAGTCCACACAGTGGGCACACCTCAACTACTTAGCTTGGGTAACAGGGGAAGCTGTACCAGTGTACCATACAGGCCACCTACTACATTAGGCCACTCTGCCTAGCCTGGTAGACACAGCAGTTCTACCTAACACATAGAAACAAACACAGGGAGGCTGTAAAATGAGGAGACAAAGAACATGGTCCAAATGAAAGAACAGAACAAAACTCCAGAAAAAGAACTAAATAAAATGGAGACAAGCGAGCTACTAGATGCAGAGTTCAAAACACTGGTTATGAGGATGCTCAAGGAACTTAGTGAGAATCTCAACAGCATATAAAAAAAGATCCAGTTCAAAACAAAGGATACACTAATTAAAATAAAGAACAATTTACAGGGAATCAACAGTAGACTGCATGAAGTCAAGAATCAAATAGGCCATTTGGAATATAAGGAGGCAGAAAAAAACCTATCAGAACAAGGAGAAAAAAGAATTTAAAAAATGAGGATCATGTAAAGAACCTCTGGGACTACTTCAAGCATACCAACACTTGCTTCATGGAGGTGCTAGAAGGAGAAGAAAAGAGCAAGAAATTGGAAACCTATTTGAAAAAGGTAATGACAGAAAACTTTTCTAACTTGTTGAAGGAAATAGACATACATATCCAGGAAGTGCAGAGTCCCAAACAAGATGAACCCAAAGAGGCCCACACCAACACACAATTAAAATGCCAAATGTTAAAGACAAAGAGAAAATCTTAAAAGCAGCAAGAGAAAAGCAGTTAATTACCTACAAAGGGGCCTCCATTAAGACTGTCAGCTAATTTCTCAAAAGAAACTTTGCAGGCTAAAAGGGATTGCCAAGAAATATTCAAAGTGATGAAAAGCAAGGGTCTACAACCAAAATTACTCTAAGCAGCAAAGCTCTCATCTTGAACAGGGGTGTCCAACCTTTTGGCATCTCTGTGCTTGGGCCACACATTAAATACACAAACACTAACAAAAACTGATGAGCAAAAATAAAAAAGGCTCATACATCATTTTCATGATATCTGCCACCACAGACAAGCAAAAGTCCTCACATAATAACCCTAATTATGCAGCGGCCCTTTCAATAATCTTTTAAAATCATTGAGCTGGTCTGAAGTTTGTGATCACTAAAATAGCAAATGTATATATGTATCTAAGTAATAAAATGTTATTTTTTACATTTTTTAATTATGAAAGTAAAAGAAGAGAGGGCAACATAAAACTAGTGGGATGTTTGACGTTGTATTTGAGAAACTAGTGCAGCTGGTTTGATAGAAATATTTGCAATTCTCAGTAAATTTTCAATGTGCTTATCAGATATTTTGGTTCTAATTTTACTATTAATGTGTTTCATTCTTGAAAATAGTCACTTGCAAATGTAGGTGCTTCCAAATAGTGATGGCATGAATAAGGTATGATAGTGAAGCAAGGTGTATATATTTGTCTCTGGGAAGATAGGACATATAAAAGTCCAGTAAAGAGGCACAATCAAAATTTTCTTTCGTTGAATGCCAGATTATAGCTCTATGCATTCCATTTGAAAATTGGCAGGTAACATATTTACATTGACTGCAAATGGAGTCACAAATATAGCAAAATATTCATTATTTTACCAGAAATCTTGGAATATTTTCAAATTCTTGTATGAAATCAAAAAGCAAGGCTGCATATTTTTTGCTGTTCACAGCACTGTGTTTAGCCAACATGTCAAAATACATAAAATTGTTTGCCTTAATTATGAGATTGTCATAATTTCAGTTTCATTTGGAATGCAGTTATGGTTTGAAACATGTTATTGGTACGTTGGTTTTCACCCTGAAGATGCATGTTTAACTCATTTAAATGAGCGGTTAAATCCACTAAAAATGCTAACTCTGTAAGCCAGTTTTCATCATCAAGTTCAAGCACAAATGACTTGCTAACATGTCACAAATCATAAGATCTTTTAAACATTTGTCCTTGACTTAGCCATCTTACTTTTGAAAAGTAAATGATGCTGCCATAGTCAGCATCAATACTTTTAAGGAATTCCTAGAATTGGCAATGATTCGATCCCTTGGCTCTTATGAAATTCACAGTCTTGATAATGATTTGCATGATGTTATCCATTCTTTTAAAGCTTTTGTGCATAGGTTTCCTTGGTGTACCATGCAATGATACTTCATCAAACGTGAGATTTGGGTGGCAATTGCATCATCTTCTATTAATATTTTTTTAGATTTTCATTTATTTATTTATTTTTAGAGAGAAGGGAAAGAGAGGGAAAGAAATACCAACATACAGTTGCCTCTCATGTGCCCCCTACTGGGGACCTGGCCCGAAACCCAGGAGACATATGCCTTGACTGGGAATTGAACTGGCAACCCTTTGTGTCTTTGGGTTCGCAGCCTGTGCTCAAGTGACTGAGCTACACCAGCCAGGGCGTCTTCCATTGATTTTGCAAGTCCCTCTCTTACCTACCATTGCTGGGACAGCATCAGTATGTTGACAATAGGCAAAGAAAGTCACTTTAATATATTTTTTACTGCTTTGTATAAGTCTCTTGATTTAGTTGTGTCTTTTCTTTTTTAAAGATTTTATTTATTTAGTTTTAGAGAGAGGGCAAGGGATGGACAAACAGAGGGAGAGAAACATGGATATGTGAGAGATACATCAATTGGTTGCCTCTAGCACGCCCCCAACTGTGGATCTGGCCTGCAGACCAGGCATGTGCCCTGACAGGGAATCAAACTTTTGGTTTTGCAGGCCAGCACTCAATCCACTGAGCCACACTAGCCAAGGCTAGTCATGTCTTTTAATGGCACTAAAGAAGCCATTTCTTCAATGACATTACATTCATCATCAATACCTCTAATAAAAATGGCAAGTTGAGCTGTATCTGTAGCATCAGTGCCATCATCCATCACCAAAGCACAAAATTTCAAATTAGCATCTTTACTTTCCAAACTTCTTTCAATAGGTTTTTCCAATTTCTTCAATTCACCTGGCTATAATAGTCTGGTGAGACAAACTGATTTTAGAAACATCTCCCTTTTTTTCAGGGCAAATTATATCTGCCACACTTTCTATACAGTGCTTAACAAACTCACCATCAGTAAATGGTTTTGATTTTTTGCTATTAAATATGCTACCACATAACAAGCTTTTACAGTGGAATCCACCCAAGCTGTAACATTTTGAAAAAATTTTTGAGAAGACAGACTTTTTTCAGTTCTGCTATTTTGTCCTGACCACATGATCCTTCATATGCATTGAATTTGGCAGCATGTTTTTGCATATGCCTTTTCAAATTATAGTCTTTGAAAACTTGCACAAATTCCATATAAATAAAGCAGAGTGCCTATTTGTCTCCACAACAATGTAGTCATCTGTCCACTTTTCATTGAACAATCTTCCTTCATCCATAATTTTTCTTTATGGGGGGTTCTTTTTTCTTTTGAGATGTTGTAGAAGCCATATTGAACTTAAAAAATATTAATAGATAAGGGATTTTATTTACTTTTATTATAAGAATTGACAGGAAACAGAAAGCAAGGTTTGGGCCCTTCCACAGCCCTCTCAAGCTGCTGATGCAGGGCAAGGGAGAGGGCCGATTGTAAAGCGTGGCAGGCGATATGTAAGGCGCTGCCGAGCTGTGGAATTACCTTTAATAATCAAATAAGAATGCTTACCCGACTTCTAAATAACATTAAACACCTAATGTTGCAATGGTAGGTTGAAATATTATTAATTGCTGCCTGCCTCACTAAGTCACCACTGGCACATGTAACATCTGATGGTGTCAATTCTACTGTCTGCACCTGGAAGGTGACACACTGGAAGCAGCACACTGCTGTAAAACTGAAGTCACAAATAGCGAGAGCATATGTACATTTATTTTATGTGACATTGTGACATGTAATCACCAAAAAATCTCATAATGTTTTAAGTAAATATACGATTTTGTGTTGGGCTGCATTCATAGCTTTTCTGGACTGCATATGGCCCACGGGCTGTGGGTTGGACACTCCCTGATTTAAAATCAATAGAGATAAAGAGCTTCCCAGGCAAGAGAAAACTAAAGGGGTTCATCACCACCAAAACAATATTATATGAAATGTTAAAGGGTCTCTTTCAAGAAAAAGATAAAAAATATGAACAAAAAATGGTAATAATACATATCTATCAGCAATTGAATCTAAAGAGGAAATAAACAAGCAGAACATAAACAGAATCAAAGATATAGACAACATTTTGATAGTTGCCAGATGGGAGGGGATTGAGGGTAATGGGTGAAAGTGGTGAAGGGATCAAGAAGTACAAATAGGTAGTTACAGAATAGTTGTGGGGATGTAAAGTATAGCATAGGAAATCGAGTAGCCAGAGAACATATATGCATGACCTATGGACATGGACAATGGTGTGAGGATAGTCTGAAGGAGTAGAGGGTGTTGGGTACGGTGAGTAAGAGTGGAAAATTGGAGCAGCGGTAATAGCATAATCAAAATATTTAAAAATAAAATAAATGCAAAGTTCAAAAAAGGCAGAACTCTTGCCCACTTGGTTGTAAGTCCTACATTCCAATGATGGAATTTTGAAACACTAGTTTTCCAAATGGTGACAGAGAGGAGTTTTGTATCTGCATATCCACTGGCCCAATGCACATGAACATCTCTGCTCAGTTATTAGACAAAGATACCAATCTATTATGGCCTCTGGGATCTCCTCAGCCACACATTGGAGCATGCCATTCTTGGGCCTCTCATGAGTTAGGATTTCTGGTTTTATGTTCACGGACACATTAAATATCATGGAAGAATAGACATCATAATTGGACATCAGAAACATGTAGGTGTCTCCTTTGGTCCCTTTTAATCTGGTTAAATGAAGTTCACTTACATATCTGATACTACTTTCATTCTCAGAGTTGGGATAACTTTCCCCTTTATCAGTGAAGGTTTTGTTCACATATATCCACTGTTGGTGTTCAAGCTTTGGGAACATACCTTGTATTCAATGATCAGATCTACATTTTTTCTATTGTTTACAAATATTGTTAATTATTTGCCATTAGAAAGATATTAATGAATCCTTTACCTATTACTTCCCAGGTTGTTGTGACATTTGCTGATCTAAATGTACTATTGGCATAACACATGAAAACTCCAGAATCATTAACTCTTGCTGAGTTGACAGTCAGCCTTTTGTATGTGCAAAATTGAAGTCACCCTGATGTCAGCTATTACTCTGTGCTTTATTTACTCTGGTTCTTTTCCTTTAACCACACTGATTCCAGGGAACCAGACACATCCTTTACCAAGTATGTCACTGTAAATTCTCCCCCTTCCTTAAGAAGATAGCTTGCTTTGGACAAACACAACTGGCACAGTTCTGATGGCTGCTCCCACTTTCAGGGTGAACTTCTTTGACAGCAATGACTTGTCCTTTTTGTCTGTGGAGCACTGCAAGCAAAGCATGATACTTGTGCATTGTTTCTAATAGTGATGGTGCATTGGGATTGGGGACAAATATAAAGTCCTTGGGAAGAAGTTTCCCTCTCACCTCATAAGGGAGTAGTAATTGGTTTCTTCTGGGGCAGTCAGAGGGCAGCAGATCAGTGTATCATTACCTTCTTTCTCATACAAGGGAAGGTCCATGAGGATCTTTGCAGGACCTCTAAGTAGCATAAACAGGACTGCTTAAGCCGGTCTCTTTGGTGCCTGTGTAATTGCCTGTATTGGTGGTTTCTGCTTTCTCCGTGATCCATCCATTAAGTTTTCTCACTCAGCTGACCCAGGGTCTTAAAAGTCCATTTGACAAATCTGGATTGGTGCCTAACAGCCTAATGTTGTTGCCAACAGTATTAACTCCAATTTTGCTGGATGGATGGATGGTAGAGACAGTTACCTTGGACTCACAGACGGTTGAGAAGAGCCTGTCTGGAGGCTAAACAGGACTCAGAGAAAATCCCAGGTGCTGCCAGCGCCTCTCCTCACGATGGCTACACTGGATTTGGAGATTTCAACAAAGTGCACAGAGTGAGGCAAAGCCTGAGACCCCAGAGCCGGGAGCGAAGAGCAGCAGCCTCTCCACCAGACTTTGAGATGTAATCCACATATCATAAAGCTTACCCTTTTAAAATGTACAATTCACTGGTTTTTGGTTTATTTGGAAAGTTGAGCATTTATCACCACTAATTCCACAACATTTTCATCACCCTAAAAAAAAACCCATATTCATTAGCAGTCACTCCCCATTGTTCCCTTCCCCAGTCCCTGGGAACCACTAACAATTGTCTCTATAGATTTGCCTGTTCAGGGCATTTCATATAAATGGACTCATAGAATATGTGGTCTTTTGGGTTCAGCTTTTTTAGCATAGTGTTTTTCAGTTTCATCCATATTATAATTTGATGGGCTTTGACCTGCATAATGAGGTGGTTTTTTTTAATCTGCATTTTCTCATAAGAGTGGACTTTCTTGAAATCCTCCAAGGAGTTACTCAACAATGGTACAAGAAATTTCTAAGCTAAGGGATGTGTATGGAGAACTGGGACACTAATTTGAAAGTCAACCCCTTAGCAAACACTTGCAAGGATGGCAGACTTGCCAGGAAGAACAAACCTTTCTGCTAAAGTAAGACCTGGGTTTACAGCCTTGCCAAAGAACCATCAAGGAAGGGGTCAGTGGACGAGGGTCAACAGAATTGATTGCAGGGCACCCTGGCTCCTAAACATTCTGAAACCATGAAGGAGCTTACAAGTAATACCAAAAGAGGCGGGAACTAAATTCCTCTCAGGAGGGTGGGCAGCCTTCACTGGTCCCATGGAGGAAAAGACTGAATGAGAGAGGTGAGCAAAGGTCATGGTTCTGCAAGCCAAGGCCATCACTAAAAAAGGTAGACTACAAATTTGCCTCCCATAACTAGGCCCATTTCTAGTCTTTTTTCCCCTCATGACCTCCCCCCGACCTTTTTTTATTTTTTGGAAAACCACAACCTAGTCTGAACCTTCTGTACCTCTGTTCAGGGCAAAGGGGTTCAGTGTTGCTTAGCCACAGTCCTGAGGAGGGAAGAGTCTGCCAAGTGATAGTGACCAAAGGAGACTCAGTCACTAGGTATAGCTATGATCCCTACCTGGCACTCCAGAAATAGAAAATGCCAGCCCTGCCACTGACATTTAGAGAAATATTATTTTAAAAAAACAAAATATCTGAAGCAAATAGAGTGTTAAGTTTCAAGAGTTGAATGGTGGGCACACAGGTATTTGCTATATTTTCTCTACTGTGTGACTTAAAGATTTCATTAAGAAACCTATCTGAAGGAAGGAAAGACATGTAACATTCATTCAGTCAAGTTTATTGAATTTACTGTATGCTCAGCACTATGCTTGGCTGTAACATGAGAAAAATGACAAAACAAGATAACAAGGGAGAAATATATTTAACTTGCAATCGTTTCCATGTTGTGTTGTAACATGTCCTTAGGCTGTATCGGGGTATGTGGTGTCCCTCTTGCTCCATGTCCCCCAACAGCTTCTGGCACTGTTGAATTATGTGCCACTATAAACATTCCCTGAAGAGCAGATGGTGGGACGGGAAGAGTGGCTTCCTGCTGAGGGGCAGTAGGGTTGGTCAGGGCTGAGCTCTCATGAAGGGGAGACATGTGGAGAGGGAAACCATCAACTCCGAGGGCTCAGGGTAATCAGTGAATCACAGGAAGGCCAGACTTGGGGAACCCACAGAGAAGGCCCTCACTCACCCCTCCCCAGGGGATGTGTTTAAAGTGCTAACTGTAAGAAAAACACTAAGAAGAAGATGCATAGCTACATGCTGTCCTGGACGCCACTAGACTTCTCACCTCCCTCTTTTCTCTTGATTTATGATAGCACCAGGCACTAGCATCACCAGGGACCAGGCCAACAGGGAAGTCTGGTGCCCAGTGAAGAAGTGGAAAAGGTCTAACATATAACCAATGATGCCCAAGAGAAGGTGGGGACAGAGAAAAAGCAGAGGTATCCAGCAAAAAACACTAGTCTACGCTTGGACAACGCCCCCGGGCCAGGGGTTGTCACCTGTGCAGAGAACATTTTGATTCTATACGACAAGCAGGGTCCTGAATTTTCCCCGAGGGAACAAAGCTACATAGCACGGGAAAAGAAATCCAAGACAAGCAAGGCCTTCCTTGTCCCACAACCAGGCACGACCCCATGCCAGCTGTACAAGGTGCCGAGTACTGGTATGAGGCAGGGCAGGCCCAAGCCAACAGGGCCATGCCACACTTAAGATGCCAGATGACATCTGAACACATGAGCAAAGAGCTGTATCCACTTGGGCACGAGCATCACACGTAGACCCGCAGCCCGAGTTAGAACAAGGGTTTAGGTCCAACTGGCATCTTGCCAAGGATACCTGTGTCCCTGAGGGTCAGATCCCAACAGAACCATCACATGGATGACAGAGAGGGCACCCCAGTTAGGGGTGCAACAAAAGTGGAACTGGCCTCTTCTCACTGGCAACATGGCAGGACAGAGGGTGCCTCAGAGGAGTGGAAGAGTGCTCAGGGGCCATGGCACCCTCCATCTTGCCCTTAGCTCAGAGCCAGATCTCATCGCTGCTCATACTGGACACTCGATAGATGTAGTCCAGCATTGGTAGACGGATGAAACCTGCAGGGTCAGAGATGCCCAGAGTCTTGGTAACCCACATTCTGGGGAGTTAGGAGACCCTTCTCTGCACCTGGGGACCTAGATGCAAAAGCACAAGGGCTGAGGAGTGGAGGAGGAGGGTACCTTGGCTGGTGAGGAGGCCACCAGGCTCTGAATCCGGAAGCTCTGGTTGGCTATTTTTCCAAGCCATCTGCTGGTCTGCTGGTTTCCCTGTTGGGTGACAAAGGGGGTGGTGCCCAGGACAAGGAGTGTGCCTGATGCACCTTGCCCCTCCTAAGTACCAAGGTCTCTCTTTTTCTTAAGAGCACTTCTGAAGATAAAGCAGGGGCAAACAGAGGGTCCTGGATGTACCTCTGGAATCTGGAGTGAGGTCATTGAGCTGAAGGTTGCATGGAAGGGACATGTTCTCCCGCAGCAGGCGCACATTGTTGAGTTTTAGGTTGTTGGAGTCACTACAAGGTGGACAAAGCCTGGAGATATGCCCTGGCTCCAGCAGGCTTCTTTTGGACCAGTTCCAGAACTACCAGCAACTGCAGATTCCCATCTGTCCCCATGCTGCATCTCCATTCAGCCCCTCCACCCAGCCCCAGGAAGAGTTACCTAGAGATCAGAGATGGGCGCCGGGATGGGCCTAAGGAGAAAGAAACCACACCACTGTTTTCAATGTGCTCACCCACTCTGCGCTCTGCCCACCTGCCCTTTTCGACCCAGGACTCTTAGGCAAGGGGTCTCTCTGATGCCCAGTCCTGTCCCCTGGGATGCACATGATTAGCCATGGCCACATCCAGGAACACTGCCGCCTGTCAGAGATGACTTGTTCTGCCCAACTCTTTCTGCCCTGCTGCTCACCCTGACCTCACCTCCACTCCCCAGCCACCCTCTTCCCCCATCACTTTGGCCCTACCTTTGGTCTTCTTTTCTTTCCTGCAGACCAGGCAGGCCACCAAGGTGCTGAATGCCACCAGGGTGCCTAGGGATAGCCCTCCAGCCACAATGATGCCCAGCAGTGGTACTTCCACCTGAGTGGCCAGGAGTCCTGCAGGTGGTCCTTTGGTTAGGTTCCAAGTAAGCAGGGCCCCCAACTCTGAGATGCCACAGGCACTACTCTGTCCTCATTGCCCAAGGTGGCTGGGGACCACTCATTCACAGGCCTCATCCAAAGGGTAACAAGTCCCCCCATTTCTGTACTGAGATTCCACACTCACCTTGGGTCGGAAGTGAAGCACTGGTGACACCCACATCATTGGTGGCTACCACAGAGAGGTTGTATGCTGGGCTGCGAAGCTGCAGCTGTACAGTGTGGTTGGTGAGCCAGTGGTAATTCTGGGCTTCCAGCACGAAGAAGTCTGAGGTGTTGACAGTCACCAGCCCATCCTGGTCGATCCAGGTCACATTGGCAGGTGGGTTGGCACGTACCAGGGCAAAAAGAACCACCAGGAGGCCCTGGCCCTGAGCTTCTTGGTACTTGGCCCCGACCTGGGCAATCTCCGGCTTAACTGGTGCAAAGCAGAGGCCAATATGCTCTCACCACAGCCCCTCATACTCCTTGCCCTTTCTTCCCAAACCCAGAAGGGACCTCTCCTCAAGGGGACACTGGGAATAGGATGATTATGTCTACCTGAGAGGCAGCATTTCATTGTGATCAAGAGTATAAACACTAGAGTCAAAATGTACAGATCTGAGTACTGGCTCTTCTTACCAGCTGTATGACCTCTGTCAGATTGCTTAACTTCTCTCTGTGCCTATATTCTCATATATAAAGTGGGGATAACAATGGTAATTACCTCATAGGATTGTTGTAAGGATTAAAGTTAGTTAATGCTTCCAAAGCACTTAAATGTTTGTTAAAAGTCTTACCAGACCACCTGCCAGGTAGCTGCTGGGGGTCCCTGGGCAGTGAACCTCTCTCCCTGCCCACCTCAGGCACTCACATTGCACGTTGAGGATGATGGAGGCGTTGGCTGACCGACCACTGCTTGGGTCCTGCAGGGAGCAATTGAGCTCATGCTGGGCCCGCTGGGCAGTGACAGTGAAGGTGCTGGTGCCTCCAGGGAAGGCCTCCCCACCCACACTCAGCAGCCTTGAGGTGCTGGCCTCCTGCAGCTGTCCATCCAGGTACCAGGCCAACTGGGGGATGCCAGACCCTCCTGTCACTTGGCAGGTGAAGGGATAGCGTTCATTCTCCCGAAGTGCCAGCTTGGCCCAGGTCTGACCATTGATCTGTGGTGCCAACTCTCCCCAACCTGGAAAATAACAGGGGGTTCTGGCTAGGGTTGGTACTGTTCTGTGACCAAGATGAGGTCCAGTTACAAATGGGCAGCAGGCAAAGAGACAGAGCACCTGGGTTCTCTCACCAGGACCTGGCTGGATCTTGGGTAGGTGCATGAGGGGAAACCCAGCTCTGCTTCATAAGGCCTGAAGTGAGTACCCAAACCAAAGGGAGGAGAGAGGAGGAGACATGATCCCAAAAGTGCTTGACTAAGGGATGAAGAGGGGTGTTGCCCAGGTCAAGGCCAAGTACCTGAGCTCAAAAGGGCTGGCAGGAGCATCAGTATGTGCAGGATGGTAACTGGGCCTGGAGGCAACGACATGGTGGCGCCAGCCTTGGACCCAAGCTGCCGAGAGAAGGGGTCGGGCCTAGACATTAGCCAGGTGAGATCAGGCCTACTTAGTAATTCCTCCAGGAATTAACTTTACAGAAACAAAAATAAACCATGAACGTAAACACAAATGTAGACCAGTCTACAGGGGTGAAGACAAGGATGCAAACAGCCAAACTCAAAAGCCCAAACCAATTCTCTGGATTCAGGGGACAAACAGGCACGCCCCCGCAGATACAAAGAAACAACCAGCAAATTTGCAGCCACACCTGGCCCAGGCACACACACGCTAATACTCCACCAACGTGCTCCTCCCCCAAAGGAACCGTCCTACTCCAGACCCGGTCTCTCTTGCCCCCTCCCTGCATCTCTCACCCTAAGCCCCCTTTCTCATCCTTCGGGTTGCTAATAAAGAAAAGGTGATCTCACGTGCGTGGAGCGCAAAGAATACCCACCGCACTTTCTGGGGCTGCTCACCTAGCTCTTCGCCAGAGCTCAGCCTGGAGCAACTGCTCAGGCCTGGCAAGCACTGCAGTGAGCAGCAGGACAGCGTGCACCAGGCTTGGCCAATCAATGCCTGACCACGCTGGTGAGCCCCTCCCAGCTAGGCTGCTGGGACCTCAGCTAGTTACCCCTCCCAGCACTCCCTGAGCTGTTCGCCCTCCCCATCCGCTTCCCCAGTGGGGACCCTGTGTGGGAGCAGATACAGGCGGGATTCGTGCTAGTCGGCAGTTTTATTGGTGCAGGGCCCTCCCCTCCCCTCCCTTGCCCTTTGGCTGGCTCAGCGTCTGTCACGGGGGCCGCGCAGCTGCCCCATCATGTCAGTCAGCATGCGATTGCACAGGGCTGCATATGGGTTGAGCAATACTAGCTGGCGCCTTGCGAAGGGGCTGCCCAGCCGTGCTGCTCGCTCAAAGTCCCTGCGGGCGTCGTCGTTCCGGTCCTGCAGCCGCGCTAGTAACCCGCGCTGCACAAAACTCTGGCGGGCAGCGCGGCCCTGCCCGCCACTCAGCGTCACGGCAAGCTCCAGGTCCTCCAGGGCTCCTGCGGGATGAGCAAGCATAGAATCTGGGCTCAGAAATGGGGCCTGGGGCTCAGCCCTTTACAGCCCGCCTGCCCGTTAACCTGGAGGTAGTTAGTTATTGCTATTCCTGTTGCACAGATGAAGACTGGAAGAGTTGGGGGAAGACATGCCTGCCTGTACAGCCACTTAGTGGAAGAGCTAGTACTTAAGTCTCACAGCAAAACATGAAGTTGCTGGGAGCATTTTAAATGATCACTATGTTCATGAATGGGGCCCGTTGCTGTCATGTAGCTGGCAATTTATTCCACATATATTGATATGTATTTAACCATCCTCCATGTGCCAGGTGACTAACTCTGAATCCAAGAGTCCAAAATAATTATACTTACTAACAACTGTTTCTTACAAATACGGTACAGTCCATTTCTCTTTTCCTTTTGAAGGCTTTTCTCTCCTCTTCCATTGTGATTTTTTTTTTTTTTTTGAGATGGGTAGAGAAACATGGATGTGTGAGAGATACATGGTATCAGTTGCCTCTTGCACGCCCCCAACTGGGGACCCAGCCCGCAACCCAGCCCCCCTCCCAAGCATGTGCCCTGACTGGGAATCAAACTGGTGACCTTTTGGTTCCGAGGCAGGCTGGCACTCAACCCACTAAGGCACACCAGCCACAGCCCATTGTGTGATTTTTAAGTTTCCCTTACCTGTTTTCTCCACTTACTGCTTCTCCTCATTCTTTATTTCCATAATCTTCATTATTTTGTATCCAATTTTCTTTGAAGGTCTTGGAGCCAGAGCTGGTCTGCTCCATTTTTATTTTTATTGTTCTCATTAAGTCCTGGGGTTAGGCATCTGAACTCAACCTCCAAGAGCCTGCTGGTGTCCACTGTGGGGTCCACTGAGCTGCATTTCATCTGGGTGCTTGGGGAGCTCTCAAGCGAGGCAGACTTTCCATTTGTGTTTTGATCCCTGGAACCCCATGAGGGCTATGTCCCCCACTGCACCTGGACCTGGACCTTTGAGAAGCTCTCTGATGACATTTCCTGGTTTCTCTCAGAGAAACTCTTCTGGAGGAATTGAAAAACTCCTTCTGGAGAACTGCCTCTGATCCTGTCTGGGGTTTTGGTCTGCAGGCTATCTCCAGCAACCTTTACAACCCTGCCTTACCAGAGCCAGGTGGCAGACAAGCCTGGAAAAGGAACCCTTGAGGTTCTCCAATGTTCCTATAATGGAGTCCAGACTCTCTAGCCTGGCATTACCGATCCCAAGGGTACCTTCACCACCAAGTCTTAATAGTCTTGTAGTTCCCTACTAGTTTTCTATGGTTTACACCACTGATGGACCTCCTCTCTGGTTCCCAGCATGGCTGGCTCCCTTTGTCCCATGGTCCCCACTTCAGCCAGTTACCACAATGCAGCAGGTTTGATCCAGTCACTGCCCAGCTAAAACCCTTTAGTGAGCCCTGGCTGGTGTGGCTCAGTGGATTGAGCGCCAGCCTGCAAACCAAGGGGCCTTTGGTTCAATTCCCAGTCAGGGCACATGCCTGGGTTGCAGCCCATGTCCCCAGTGGAGGGCACACAGGAGGCAACCACACACTGGTATATCTGTCCCTCTCTTTCTCCCTCCCTTCCCCTCTCTAAAATAAAGTAAAATCTTTAAAAAACAAACGACCCTTTTGTGATTCCTGTTTACCTCTAGGCCCTAGCACATGCTTCCTCTTCTTCCTGTCCCAGTCAGCCTGGAGACTGGAAATTCCTGTACCTTTCTTTCATGCCTTCTGGACCTCTATAGACTGCTTTCCCAACTTCCCCTCCATCCAGCTAACTCCTACTCATCCTTCAAAATTTATCCTTCAGGAGATCCCTTCTAACCTGTTATGGTGGTATCATAATTGTGTCTGTCCTACCCCCTAGGATGTGAGAGGCAGTATTACTCTGGAGCATTGCCACCTGGTTTGAATCCCAGCTCTGCCACTTCTCAGCTATAGGAGAGTAGCAAGCTACCTAACCTCCATGCTTGTTTCTTCATCTATAAAATGGAGATAACAGTAGTACCTACCTTTCAGGGTTGTTGTGAGGATTAAATTAGTTATGATAGATGACATGTAAAGTCCCTTAGTTGCTGTATTTTTTTGTGTCCTCAGCACCTGGCCCATTGCCGCAATACTAGATCCCCATTAAATGTTAAATAAGTAAATGGAATGCAGTCTGTTCTGCTATTTCTTAATAGCCCCAAGAGATTAGCAGGGCCCATAATATCTTATAGGTAAGAATGCAGATTCCAGAGGGGTTTAATGATTCCCCACCCCATTCCCCAGAACCACCACTTCATCTCTGGTCTGTGCACTCCAGGGCCTCTGCAGAGGGTCCAGAGCATCTAGCCTCACCTGTTACATCTCCCTGGAGTCGCCGGGCCTGGGCTCGATTGTTGTAGGCTGATGCCCTCTCAGGAAGCAGGTTGATGGCTTGGCCAAACCTCTCCAGGGCTGTGCTGAGGTCACCAGACTCAGCTGCTATCACTCCCTGCAGCTCCAGGGCCTTGGACTGCTCCAACTGTGCTTGAGGGAAAACTCCATCTGTGCCGAGGGGGGAGCCAGGAGGATATGCAATTGGGAGCAAGAAGCAAAAGCCACTTCAGGCTTTAGAAACCTGAGTCAGAACTTACTGGGCTGAGGTGTGGGTCACAGGAGTCATATACAGTATTTGGGGCAGGGGAGCTGAGGTCATTAAGGCTGAGAGCTGGTGCTGCCTAAGTCACAAAGAGATCTGGGAAGGGGATCTTGGTTGGCTCCCCATTATCAAGAGAATAAAGCTCACTGTAGCTAAAATACTTGCTCAAGGTCACATAGTCTGTAAATTGCATAGCTTGGATTTGAACTCAGGTCTTTCCGGATCCTTAGCCTGTCTCCATTTTGTTCTACCATATTACCTCCAACACAAAGTGCACTCATTGTGGAAGGACCGACTCAGTGCTTGGCTTGTATGTAACACTGAATGCTTGCTTAGGTTGGAACCATTCACTGGAGCCATGCCCTGCCCTCTTCCATTGTAGGATGACATACTCTGTTTTAACAAACATGGGAGAGTTTAATGTCGCCCTCCTACATGTCAACAGTTGAGCTTAGATCACAGAGAGAATTAAGTGGTGAGATAAGTTCAGAAGTGTGGGGACAAAAGGACTGAAACAAACCCTGGCTCTCTCTTCTTGGCAGTGACTCTTGCCAAACCCCCATCAATACACTGAGGTACAGCCAATCTTTAATTCCAACCTCAATCGTTGCCCAAGGAGCATGGAACAAACAAGGGACTTTGGAAGACCCCCACCCACCGCTTCAAAAGAAAAAGACCATTCCTTCCACTACCTCAGGGAGGCCTGCACACTAGCCAATGTGGAGAGCTATATTCCAAGGTCATACACTCACCTTCTACTTCTTTCTCAGCTTCCCCTCCCAGGTCCAACCCAACAATGTCTCCAAATGGGGTGTCTGGGTTGAAGATGGCCTGTAATACTGCCTGATCATTTAGAGTCCCCATGATGCTCAACTACAAAAATCCAAAAAGGTGACTCAGGATGAGAGAGGGAGGAATAAGTGGTGGGTGGTGACGGAGCGTAACAGCCAATTGATCTAGAGAGAAGTTGAGGACCATCCCCCACGAACAGGAGTGTCTGCCATTCTTTTGGCTGTAGTGTAAACTCAACCTCCTTTGGCCAGAGGTTAGTGACCCTGGCCTGGCAGAACATTTACAGGTATTTCTCAATTGCCTCCCCACCAGTACCCCAGTCCTAAGAGAAACAGTAAATAAATCCAATTTCAGCCTTAAGGTGGAGTAGAGCAAAGACAGGGTGCTGTCCAGGTTCTCCCTTAAATGTTCTTGTTACATTCACAGATTAGGAGAAAATTCCTAGAAACAACTGCTTCTAGGAGGGAAGTATGTAGGCAGTAAAGGAGCAATTCCTTTGTCTTTCTTCTTGAGCCCTTCTTCATATCCAGAATTAATCAGGTCCTGAATATACATTATTTATAAGGAAAAAATTCAGTTAAGAGAGCCAGTGTGGAAGGCAATGAAGAATGATTTAATTATTCCAACTTAAAGGGCTGTGGAAGGTCCTCTATCATCAGGTTACAGGCCACACCCCTCCCCCATCTCTCCACCCCAGCAATGCCAAAAGAAAGCTCCACCATGTGCAGCAATAAACTTGACATGTTTATTAATTAAACTATCACTTAAATAAAAAAAAGTGCATAGAAAATAAACATGTTTAAAAACTCCTTTTTTTTTACAACTATGTACACTTTTTACTTTTACATTCAGTCTTTCGTAGAGAGCTTTCAGCATTATTATTTTTTGAACTATTAAAGTTATTTTCCTTCATCCCTGTCACAGGGAGTTATTAACACTGATGGATTTTAGACACACATTTTTTTTCTTTTTTTTTCTTTTTCTCTAACCAGAAGCTTGGAAGAACACAGGGGGGAAAAACAACCAAAGATCTGTTATACATGATAAAGTTGTCAAGAAATGTCCTATTTCTAAAAAAGAAGCTTGTTATCCGTTGAGCTTTTGAAACAATTATTCAACTACCTGTATTTACTAAAGAGACTGTTAAAAGTTCAATGAAAGAAACATCACAAATCTATTTTCTTGTTTGAAAGACAGAACTAGAGTACCTCGGAACAAGATACCAGGAAAGCACATAACACAATCTTCCCCTAAATGCAGGTGGTAACCCCAACATTCAAAACCAAAAATAGAGAACAAGGAGTACAGATACTGGCTGGCAACATTCACTGGCAGAAAAAAGACCCAGGTGACACCACTTCTGCATTTCTTTCTGGTCCTAGGAATGGGCTGTTTCCACCATCCCTTTATGGTTTGGGTTTCTCCACTTCCGAGGATCAGAGAAGTGCCAGACTGACATTTTCCTGCCACTACTAGCAACTGTAACACAATCCTTATCTATAGTGTTAAAGAATTAAAAGCCATGGACTGAACTAGGCTTCGTTACATGGTGCATTACTATATTAGTTCCTATATATATTGTATTTATATTTATTTGAAAACCAAAACAAAAAGTTCCAAGTTTTCAGAGTGTGAGACTTGACTGGTATTCATGATTCAGCACAAAACCATCTGCTCAATAACCTTGTATTGCTTGAAATGAAGGAAATGAAACAAAATTACACCCAGCCCTTTGCAATGACCCGCTTTTCCTTTAAAAACAAAACAAAAAATCCTATTTAAAAGCCCCAAATCAAAAAGTTATCATCTGACAAGGTTTTGACCTTTAGTATTTTCAGATATTTGATTGAACATCAGTTCTTTAGAAAGATACATTCATTAAAAGATTATTTTTTTGTCTTTCTTCTTTTTCTCTTTTTTTAAAATCAAGGGAGCTGCATGGTGCTCACTGCATTGGCCGGGGATTTGACAGGCAAGCAGGGTGGTGGACTGGATCCCGGCAAAGAAGACTGGTTGAAAACATATATAGCTACCAGGGCTTCCCCTTTAATTCTTGTTATTGATCTAAAAACAGGAGGGGTTGGGCTGAGGGTGGTGGACAGTAACAAAGCGGGAGCCAAGGGACCAAGTTCCGGCCACAGGGTCAGCGCCATGCAGCTACTCTGGTTACTTGGCTGTCACTGGCCACCAGGAAATGCAGCCGTACAGGTTCTAGCAGCAAAGCTGTAAGGGAGCTGGCTCTCACTGAGAACTGACCAGGCCTGCAGCCTGTTACTCCTTAGGGACTTGGAGTGCCCCTTTGGGGTATTCTTAGGAATGACCCACCACAGTTCCTCAGTCTGCACTTTTGCCTTGTTTCCTTCTTATAGGGAAACCTTAGTTCATTTCCCAAGTTGCTGGCAGGTATGCTGAATTTTGGCAATGAACTCAAGGCTGAGCTGTAACGAGAAATTTCTCATTTCTGTGGTTTCAATTAAGGAGTGGAAAGACAAGGCAAACCACCTGCAGCTGGCAGAAGGAAAGATGTGGGCTCCTCCCCTGGCCTCAGGGTTTGGGACTGGTAGCAAAGAGGATGAGGAAGGGGACTCAGTACAGCATGGCCTAGCAGGGCAATAACTAGGTCAGTTTAGCTGAGTTTCCCCCACCCCTAGACTGGCCTTTGGGTCTTTCTCAAGGTGAATTCATGATCCATCAGTGCATTAATCATTTCAGTAACACATGCAGCTTGAGGTTTTTTTCTTGGGGGGAAAAATGAATAACAGGATTTATAAAAAAAACACTCACACAGTGCAATAAAGGAAACCAGACAATAGTGGAACCCTTAGAGCCACCATGTCTCGTTCATGGGCAAAAGGAGGAAGGGAGGTGAGGTCTGGGCAGAGTGCTTTTCCCCAGTCCCCTGCTGGCACTTCTCCATGAACAAGGAAGTCTCTGCCTTCCTGGCCACAGTGCTATGCTCCCTGCATGACAGTGAAAACAGTGACAATGTTCCAGCAAAGCCACTAAACAAAGTTCTTAAGGTCACGGAAGAACAGGGAGCCCAGAATGGAAGGCACAGCAGAACCATGAGTCCTGGAGCAGAGCGCTGAGCTGGGTCACACTGCTTTGCCAGACTTCCATAGGAATGGGCTTCTCATGTGGAGAAAAGGCTGTCTTGTCTCCACTGGACTACACTGCTCTGAAACCTTGTGGCTGACAAAGGCAGAGAGAAATCTTTTTTTATCGTGAGTGGTCAGACTGTGCTTCAGTTTCAACAGGCTGCCCCAAAACGGGGCACCGGAGGATCTGTGGATTCTTTGCAGCTAATGAGGACTTGGTGGGTAGAAGAAAGGGAACGAGGTGATCTATGAGGCTGATGGTGATTGAAATGTCAGGCTGTCATTCAACTTGGTTGCTAACTCTGAAGTAGGACAGATGAGGGAAAAATGGATTACCACCTCTCACCACTCTGAGCTAATAACAGAAAGGGGAGTGTGGGAAAGAAGAGGAGTGGCCCAGTGGAGTTGGGTGACCTTCCTTTTCTATTTATTGTCAAAGAGCAAACCTAGGAAACTTTTATGTCAACAGGGCACAAAGAAACTAGACATTAAACAATAAAAAGTACACCTTCCATGGGGAAGTTGGGCAGGAAAAACCAGACTTTGTGTATACAGCTGAATATTTTCTTTGACTTCATCCTATGAAAATAAAAAATTATTTAAAACCAATCTTCTTTTAAATTAGGATAATACCATGGTTTAAAAATAGCCTTGTCATAAGTGCTTCTCCCTATGAAGTGCTTCTCATAGAAAAATATACAAAATATATTTACATTTATAAAACCTTAAATAGTAAACTGTAAACAGAACAGAGTAAAATCCAATGACTTAATTTAACAGGTTCAGGACACTGTCTTGGGGGAAGGAAGAGAAGAAATATTTGACGATCTTTTGACCACATCCTAAGGAGTAATCAGGACAGTAGTGTCATTTAATTTACTTTATCCATGGATTTTGCATAGGTGGCAGAGTTCCCCCAATACTAGGTGGTCTAGTCCCCAAGTTTTGGGCATGAAAATCTGATTAGTGTTGTGCCTTCAACTGGAAATTGACCGTTTAAAAATTAAATCTTCCTATGTCTTAACAACAGGAAAATAAAGTCACCTTGTCCTCAGAATAGAGCCCAGAGGTCATCCTGGTTGTGATACTCTGGTTGTTACATGATTCAATTATTTAAATGATCTTTTCTTCTTCTAACATATCATGCTACATATATTTCATTAAAACTCAGTGGAGCTTTACGAAAACTCCTGCTTCTGTCTGGTTCTGGCCAATGGCTCCTGTCCATTTCCCCACTAGGGGTGCTCACAGGCTCAGGGAACGTTTCCACAGGCACATGGTATGCCCAGTAGGCAGTGTCCTTGAGCAGGGAGTCACTGTCTCCTACCACCCAGGATGGGAAAGCAGTGGGATGAAGAACAGGGAAAACAAAGAAGTAGAGTGAAGAGAAGGGATGAGAGGGAAGCTGCTCCTATTAGCAAGAAAGGTAATTGGCTGAAATAAAGCTCATGGGATAATATGACCACTTAAAGCCCACAGGCTCAATGTTTGGTAATTAATTGGCACAACCCCAAGACAGCTTTTTGATATCAAAGATGCTAAGAATCCTGTTTTCCAAGTAGAAATAAACTCTCAAGTGGGAAGATAGTATGGGAAAACAACCAGACCTTCTCTGTTTGTTCAACAGATGGCCACAGGCTGGGCCTGGCTGGCAAACTATCAGGTATCCAAACAACCCTATATATTTGGGGCTTTGCCTGACTCCTTGCTTACAGTGCTTGGGAAAGGGCTAAGGAGAGGATGGCAACTTCTCTCTGAGGAGATGCTCAGGCCCAATGTCCCAACATAAGTAGCCCATAGCTCCTTCCAGGCAAGTCTACTAGGGACCCCATTTCCTACCTTTTAACAGCATATAATCAGAAGGCCTCAGTGAGAAGTGGATCACAGATCTTTTGAGATCTTATCTCTCTCTGGGACTATGATCACATGTATAATGTGAATATGGGACATAAGGGAGCTCAGCCATCATGGAGGCCCCTCAACTGACCACTCAATCCTGAACTCCTAGCTGCTGGCAAAGACCTTCAGCATGGCTCTGGATGGCCCTGGGTCTTAGTACTCCAACACTGGGGGAGAAGAGCAGCTTTAGTTTAGGAACTTCCGGCATTTCTTGGCACCACAGTTACAGGGTAGCTTGTTGCTGGCATCCTCAATGGGGAACTTATAGTCGTAAGTGAGTTCTTCCCCTCGGTAGATCTTGCGCATGGCAAAGATGACAATGTGCTTCTGTCCATCAATATTGATGACACGAGAGTAGCAGTTAGGCTCACATGAGTGATTGATGAAACGTGCAGCATTTCCATGCATGGTGGCATCCACTACCTCTGAGTCATCAATTCGAAACATGTAGCAACCTATGCCCTATGTGTGCAGGAGAATAGAGAAGAACTTGTTATTTATTTCAGCTCAGATTTGAGAACATTTTCCAACCTCTTTCTGGTGTGACTTATAGCTGTTGATGAACATAGTTTCCTCTAGTAAAATGTCCAGATTTCTGCCCTGGCTGATGTGGCTCAGTGGATTTAGCACCAGCCTGTGAACCAAGGGGCTGATGGTTCGATCCCTGGTCTAGGGCACATGCCTGGGTTGTGGGCAAGGTCCCCAGTAGGGGGCACGTGGGAGGCAAACCACACATTGATGTTTCTCTCCCTTTCTTTCTCCTTCCCTTCTCCTCTCTAAACCAAACAAACAAAATATATATATATATGTTTGATAAAGTCCAGATTTCTCCCATCTCTCATGATGCTTCTTCCACGATGAATCTCTAGATTACAGGAATAGACCACTGGTTTCTTAATGTCTCTGGGAAAGAGAAACCTAAAAAATGTGTTGCTATGTGCTTTTAATTCTGGGATCCACTCAGACAAACCTTCAAAGTGTATTTTATGTACTAATCCATAGAGTGGATTATGAACTTTTACTGGGCCCACCACAAATTGCAGGTGTTAAAATGTTGAAAAAACAAATATACAAACATGTCTTTGAATCAACAAAATACACTATTTTTTGATCTAGAGATATTTATAGTTGATGGCCACTTTTTATAACAAAATAAAAGAACTGGAGAGTGAAAGTGTGAGACTCACCTTGCTGTCATAATACTTCTCTCTCTTGTCAGTCTGGATGGAACGGATGACATTGCCAGCATACTCGATCACCATCTCACCTGCATCAATGTTTCTTTTACAAAAAAGACCCCGACCATGGATGGGAGACCTAAAACATAAAGGTGGACAAGAGATCAGACACAAATTTTGCAATAAGGTTAACTGTGTGACTACATGAATAAATGAATGAAATTCCCTGGTCTGTTAGTCCCTCAAGAGGGACAGACACTCGAAAAAAACCAAGAAGAACCTGGATCCACCTGATTTGTGCATATTAATTATTCTAACAAATGGACAAGGATTAAAAATTTCTCCATTCTGTCCTACTAGAAGTAGCAACATTGTAATGCTGACTTGTGTTAAATTTGTTGTTCAATGCAAGAACTGCAGGATCCCAGGACTTCAATTAATAACACCTATAAAACCTAACTTACAGAATGAGGGAGGTCACTCCAGCACTTGGGAAAACTTGAGTAGTTTTCTACAATTCTCTCTAGAATTTTACCCATACCTGTAGACACCAACTGCCTCCTTAGAAGTCTTTTTTAAGTGCCGGAAACGCATGGGCATAGGCAGATCCATACTAGTTGCCCTCCTAAAGAGATAAGCACATTATTGATTAATTCTATTCAGGAAATAATCAATTGTGAGTCTTAGATCAAAGGTTTCTAGAGAATGGCTAGAGAATATGGCTACAATATTCATTTTGTTCAAGGCCAAACATAACAAGTACTTTATAAAATCAGGCCTATTTTAATACACATAGTGCGTTTGGACCATGACGACTATAGCGGTACAGAGAGAGCTGAAAGAGTATACTACGGTCAAAGAACATATACATCTTACAGTCAATCCCATTTCTCCCCCATAACACACACTTCTTCTTCTTCATTTTTTTTTTTAGTTTACAATGTTTATTTTCTTTTAAATTTTTTTGTAATATATTTTATTGATTATGCTATTACAGTTGTCCCATTTCCTCCTTCACTCCCCTCCATCTTGCACATCCCCTCCCGCCCACACTCCCCCCCTTTAGTTCATATCCAAGAGTCATACATAAGTTCTTTGGCTTTTACATTTCCCATACTATTCTTGCCCTCCCCCTGTCTATTTTCTGCCTACCACCTATGCTACTTACTCTCTGTACCTTTTCCCCCTCTCTCCCCCTCCCACTCCCCTGTTGTGTCCCCTCCACTCATCCATGTGATCTCCATTTCTGCGGTTCTGTTCCTGTTCTAG
The DNA here is from genome assembly GCA_028533065.1 of Trachops cirrhosus. NCBI lineage: Eukaryota > Metazoa > Chordata > Mammalia > Chiroptera > Phyllostomidae > Trachops > Trachops cirrhosus. Next base: position 77,217,792 of record CM052543.1, on the reverse strand, counting down.
TTGTTTGCTTAGTTTGTTTTTGTTTTTCTTTAGGTGTGGTTGTCAACACCTGTGAGTTTGCTGTCATTTTACTGTACATATTTTTTTATCTTCTTTTTCTTAGATAAATCCCTTTAACATTTCACAAAAAAGGCTTGGTGATGATGAACTCCTTTAACTTGACCATATCTGAGAAGCACTTTATCTGCCCTTCCATTCTAAATGAACGCTTTGCTGGATAGAGCAATCTTGGATGTAGGTCCTTGCCTTTCATGACTTGGAATACTTCTTTCCAGCCTCTTCTTGCCTGTAAGGTCTCTTTTGAGAAATCACCTGACAGTCTGATGGGAACTCCTTTGTAGGTGACTGTCTCCTTATCTCTTGCTGCTTCCAGGATTCTCTCCTTCATTTTTACCTTGGCTAATATAATTATGATGTGCCTCGGTGTGTTCCTTCTTGGGTCCAACTTCTTTGGGTCTCTCTGAGCTTCCTGGACTTACTGGAAGTCTATTTCCTTTGCCAGATTGGGGAAGTTCTCCTTTATTATTTGTTCAAATGACTTTTCCACTTGTTGCTCTTCCTCTTCTTCTTCTGGTATCCCTATAATTTGGATGTTGGAACGTTTAAAGATGTCCTGGAGGTTCCTAAGCCTCTCCTCATTTTTTTGAATTCTTGTTTCTTCATTCTTTTCTGGTTGGATGTTTCTTTCTTCCTTCTGGTCCACTCCATTGATGTGAGACCCAGTTTTCTTTCCATCACTATTGGTTCCCTGTGCATTTTTCTTCATTTCACTTATTGTAGCCTTCATTTTCTCATCTAATTTGCGACCAAATTCAACCAATTCTGTGAGCATCCTGATTACCAGTGTTTTGAACTATGCATGTGATAGGTTGGAGACCTCTTAGTCACTTAGTTGTATTTTTTCTGGAGCTTTGATCTGTTCTTTCATTTGGTCCATTGGTTTTTGTCTTGATGTGCCTGTTATGTAGTAAGGGGCGGAGGCTTAGGTGTTCACCAGGGTGAACAAGGTGTTCACATTGCTCTGTTCTTACCGTGTATGTGGGGAAGGGGTCTGAGAGGTAACAATGGCGCTTGCTCCTCTCTCTGCTGGATTTCAGTCACTTCCCCCACTTCCCACAAGCAAATTGGGCCCTTCTGGGGCTGATTCCCCTGTGGGTTGGCTTGTGTACGTTCTAGGACCCTGTGGGTCTCCCCAACTAACTGTCCTATGAGGCTGGGAGTTCCTCCTGCTGCTGCCTCAACCCCCACAGGTGTTTTCAATCAGTGGTTTGAGGCTTTATTTCCCCGCGCTGGAGCCCTGGGTTGTGCAGTCTGTTCAGCTACTCAGTTTCTCCTGCTTTATCTGTGAGCAAATGTGGGACCACCCAGTCTACCAGCCACCTTGAGTACCACACCCCGCTCCACAATCCACCGCCTTGCTGGGTCCACCAGCCACTGCTTTGCCATGAGCCCTCTCCATCCCAGCTGCCTGCCTCCACCCCTACCGGTCTGGCTGAATGTGTCTTTAACTCTTTGGTTGTTGGAATTCCATACAGTTCGATTTTCTGTCAGTTCGGATTGTTTTTTGTTTTTAAATTGTTGTTGTCCTTCTTTTGGTTGTGCGAGGCGGCACAGCTGTCTACCTACACCTCCATCTTGGCCAGAAGTCCTCTTCTTCTTCTTTTTTTTGCCAGACAGTTACAGCTACTTCAACATAAACTGCATCTCAGTCTTCTTAAATGTTGCCCAGGAAATTCTGATCCAAGAAAATCTACACAGTGCCCTGAAGAGGTGAATGAAGAGAATTTCAAATGACCCCTCTCCACTAAAGACTTACCGAGCTGACTTCAGTTGTACCTCCTCCTCTTCCTCATCATTGGGGTTGTATTCAGGAGGCTGCCGATGTTTAGAAGCCAGGAAATTAAACATGTCAAATGCTGACTTCCTGGAGCCAAAGGATTAAATATATTTAGAGAGATGCTTTAACAGAAGCAATAAGGACAGCACTAACACTGGAAATCTCAAAGGTTATATGGGAAAATAATTATATCTTTGATAATAAAATCAGGACCCAAAACTGCTTATAGAAAAGAATGGAACTTGCCTCAGGTGGACTTCAGCCCTGGCTGAGCCATGAGGGTTCAAGGGTGGTTCGTTGGCCTCCTCTGGTTTGTGAAAACGGAATTTGTAATTTCTACAGTGCTTGGCACCTGACAGCTGCTCAATCAGGAACAAAACTGCATCATGGAGAATCCCCAGCATCCTCAAACCATTAACACCTGTAGTTGGATCAAAGGCACCAGCATTGTGAGGAGTACAGCAAATAGGAAACTGCATAGTACTAAAGGAATGCCTATGCTAGAGAATAACTCTGCCAGACGCTGCTCAAGGGTGAGCTCTATTAAGGACTAGACAGAAATTTGCATTAGACAGCAAAAAAATAATGTATGTACAGACTGATCAATATGGAAACTCTTGTGACAAATAAAAGTGAAAAAAGCAAGCTACCAAATTATGGACTATTTTCCACGTTGTATATGTGCACAAAAATGCTACATGCCTTATTTCATTTTATGGTCCTAATGACCACACAAGGCAGGAGTTACTAACTTCAACTTATGGTAAGTAAACCTAGGCTCAGAGAATTTAAATACACCCAAGGTCACATAGCTAGTGTGACAAAATCTGAACCTTGGACTGTATAACTCCCCTCAATAGCTGCTTTGTTTTTACTTACCAGTCCCATGCCATCAATGAGCACTTCTTATTTTTTATTTTATAAAAACCTTTCTATAATCAATAGAAACTGATTCTAAAAGGATGTGCTTCTCTTGTTAAAGGGATGGGACACAGTAATAACAGCCACACTCTTTTTGAAAGGAACAAATAGCTAATGGTCTTTATATCTTTATTAAGTAAACCATATTATTTCATTTACAAATATCATTTTTAGTTTTATTAATAGATGCCAAAACAATAATGGTGTCTGTTGTAGACAAGGTATGTAGTTCATAAGCATAACTATGCTGGGATCACCTATGCAATTTCAACATACATAGTTTGTGTTATGAACCATATTCAGTATAATTTGGGAACCACATGCTGTGTCCAGAAGGACATCCATGTTTAAATGTTAACAATAGTTACTTCTGGGTGACAGGACCCAATCTAGCTTTTAATTTGCTATTATGGTTGTTTGTTTTTTCATATTTTAAAATGCTTCTGTGTCTTAGGTTATTTTTTTAGAAGGGGTGACAGTTATTATTATATGTATAGTATCTATTAGAGAATTTCAAAGGAAAATAATTTGGTTTCAATGGCAAGTAGAAAGTTAAGCTCCACATAAAGAACATTGTTACGAATACAATTGTTCCAATTAGCACTCAACCTAAGTATATAACACAATTATACAATATAAGAGCTTAAACCATGTAAGACAATGGCAAAGTTTTTTTTTAATACAGCACTGATATTCCCCAAGAACTTTTTTCTAGGAGTTTCAGTTTGCTGTGGATTCCCAGGTAGAAAAACACATTGAAAAACGTACTTAAGTATATTACCACAAGAGGTTCATTTTAACACTTAGGCTGAGTGTTCAGCTATACATTCAGAGGAGGACTCACTATAAGATTAGGTACCACGTCAATAATGGGAAAACAAAGATGGATCCTGCATGGCCCTTGTTCTCAAGGAGTTTCAGGAGGAGGGATGTGTACAGAAACCACACAATGTGGAAATATCCAAATATAACTTGAGTACAAAGTACTGGAGGCACTCATAAGAGGGAACACTCTATTTTGTTGTGGGTGGATTCATTTATTCAACAAACATTTACTGAGCACTTACTATACCACACACATTCTTTCCATCTCTCTACAGTGACAGACAGAACCTTAGGAATACAGAAGTGAACAAGGCAGGCAAGGTACCAGTATTCATAGAGCTTTCATGAATTTCATGAATTTCATGAATTTCATGGAAGACACAGACACAAAGGTATTCCCACTTCAGGGTTTTTCATCTGCTATTTCTTCTGCATTGAGGACTTTTACTCTAACTATTCATGACTGGCTTACCCTCATCACTCAGATCTCAAGCTTTAATGTCCCCTCTTCTTGAGACTCGTTTCCTGACCACTCTAGAAGAGGTTCCCTGCCACCAGCTACCCACTTTTGTGTCACTCTATTTCAACACCCCACTTTATCTTCTTTAGTGTTATTGTATCTTCTACTATAATATAAAGTCATGAGGACAAGGTGATAGCTCTACAGATGGAGAATAATAGACAAGTTTTGGATTGGGGAATATAATGATCATTGTGGTTAACCCTCAGCATCCATTCTACTTCAGATGATTAGTCTAAGCCAACCCTTGGCGGGGACTAGCTTTGGAATGGACATGGTACCAAGTTCTGATCTATGAGATATGAGAAGTCCACTGCTTGCTAACATTTCCATGACTGACTGTGATCCTGGGAATTGTGCAATTGTGTGCTATCAGCCTGAAAATGAACCTTTACTATGGAGAACAAAGTGGAAAGAAGGAAAGAATCTAGGTCTTTAGGACACTGCAAACTCCCATATCAATCAATCCTGATATATGTCTTACCTCTGGGTGTTCTGTTATGTAGGATAATAAATTATTTTCCTATTTAAATCAGTCTAAGAGTTGGGGTTTCTGTAACTTGAGGCCAAAAGTATCCTTAGTGATAAGGCAGTAGGTATGGAGAAGAATGGTCAAGAAAAGCTAAAGAAAACAGGTGACTTTGTGCAGGGTCTTGAAGAATTAACAGGAAAGCAAAAAAGGGAATTTGGGGTACAGGGAGAGAGAAGATGGAGGTAGGTAGGACACTCCTGGGAGAGGGAACTGCATGAACCATGGTATGCTACTGTGAAAGCACATGGAATGTAAGTAACAAGAACTACTTGGGGTACATGTTAAAAATTCAGCTTCTCACCTCCAAGGCCAGAGGTTGTGATTCACGTCTACAGACCACACTTTAAGACACACTGATGGATCTGTAACAGTAAATAATGTAGTATGACTACAGAACAAGGAATCCTGTGGGATGAGAAACGTGGTGAAATCTAAGACTGAACAGAGGAGGCAGGGTGAATAGGAGACCTTGCTGTGAAAGTATTCATAGACTGGAAGCCTCAGGAAAGCAGGGCTTAGTCTGCTTCTGCTCAGCCATTACTCCCCTTAGTGTTTAACATAATATCGGGCATATTACAAATGTTCAAGTGAATATTTACTAATAACAATTATTTAAGGACTGAAAATTTATTCAGCAATTACTGGCAACAGTAAGAAGCTTCTGAGGTACCTCTAATGTCACTGATGATTCACTACAAGGAGATTCAGAGACCAGTTATAAGGCTTTCTGATATTACAGGTTAGAGATAACAAAGGTTATGCCTGAGGAAAAAAAGAAACATGACTTATATTTTTGGGGTAGAACCAATAGCAGTGACCAACCGGTTGTGAATGATGAGGGAAAGGAAGGACATCAAGATTTACTGGGTTTTTCTGACCCTGAGGTACGGGGGACAGTAGGAGGAGTGGGTTGAATCGTTGGTCCATAATGTGAAAACATGAGAATGACTAAACAAGCCCCCTGAACAGGAGAATGAGAGGGAAAGAGGCTGAAAACCGAGGAGAATCCTGACTTTCAAAAGAGTAGAAAGCAGAATATAATGTAATTTGAAGATGGTACAGTGCTGGTTCTGAAGATGGAGACAGGGGCCATAAGCCAAAGAATGTATCTCTAGAAGCTGAAAAGGCAACACAATGGATTCTCCCCTAGTGCCTCTGCCAACACCCTAGTTTCTGCCCAGTGAAACTGATTTTGGATGCCTGGCCTCCAGAAATGTGAAAGAATAAGCCACCAACTTTGTAATGACTTTTTACAGCAGACATAGGAAATGAATTATGAAGACAAAGACATCACAAGAAAAGAAAACTATAGCCCTGGCCGGCATAGCTCAGTGGATTGAGTGTGGGTCTGCGAACCAAAGGGTTGCCAGTGTGATTCCCAGACAGGGCACATGCCTGGGTGGGTTGCAGGCCAGGTCTACATGACAGGGATGCATGAGAGGCAACCACACATTAATGTTTCTCTCTCTCTCTTTCTCCCTCCCTTCCCTTGTCTCTAAAAATAAATAAATAAATCTTAAAAAAAAACAAAGAAAAAGAAAATTATAGACTAACGTCCCATGTGAACATATATACAAAAACCCTCAACAAAATTTTAGCAAACCAAGTCCAGTAACACATAAAGCACTATGACTAAATGGGGTTTATCAAAAAAAAACCACCCCAAAATCAGTTCATGTAAAGTACCATGTGCACACAGTAACAGAATATAACATATGATCATCTGAATATGTCTGCTTTCACTACTTCTACTTAAATTATACTAGAAGTGAGGCCACAGAAATTTGTCACAAAATAAAGGCATCTAACTAGGGGGAAAAAGTATGTCACCTGTTCTTTTAAAAACAGAATATATTTAAATATTAACTGAGTTTTAAAGAAATCCATAAAAATAACACCTACTGAGAGAAATAAAGTGAAATAGTACAGAGAAGTAAAGTTCTAATTTCCCAGGTCTTACTACTCGAAAGCTTCACATACAACAAAACACACGAACACAGAAGTATCTAAAGGAAAACATGAGCACTCTAGATACATACAGCTATAACTTGCCTTTTCTTTCCTTTTTAAAAAAGATTTTATTTATTAATTTTTAGAGAGAAGCGTGGGGTGGCGAGGAAGAGAGGGAGAGAAATTCGAATAGTTGCTTCCTGCACACCCCCAACCAGGGACCTGGCCTGCAACCCAGGGAAGAATCAAACTAGTGATCTTTTAGTTGCAGGATGACACCTAATCCACTGAGCCACACCAGTCAGAGTTTACTTGCTTTTTCAAATTAATTTACTTTGACTTCTTTCTAAATTTCCCCAATGAGAAGTATTTGGGTTGCTTCCAGTTTTTTCGCAACCACATGTTGGAGTGAATATCCTTATACATTTTTATGATTCAGTTGAGATGATACATAGGATTATTTCCCAGAAGTGGAATTGTTGAATGAAAGGGCACATGACTTAAAAATTTTAATTGCTACCACTTAACTGCTCCTCTAAAAAGTTGTGTTAGTAATGTAAGGAGGGACAGCCCATCTCCTCCATCTTTCTCTATACTACCTCCAAATTCTGAATCTTTTAAAATAAAATAAAGGTGAAAACAGTTAATCATGTTATAATATGCACAATTAAAATTATGAGTGAAACTGAGTACATTTTCATTGTTATTGACCATTTGTATTTTGTTGGGGGTAACATTTTAAAATACAGAAAAGTACACAGGCTGTTGTAACTGCTATATGTGTACCTGCCACTTAAAGAAATATTAATATTTTCTAATGTATACTTCAAATATTTTCCTTTCCTTTTTAAAACAAAAACATTATAAAGGTTATATTCCTCTAAGTATGCATTCACTTCCCTTCCTACTATCAATATGAAAAGAGATTAGAGAGTTAGATGGGTATGGAAAATGGAGTCAATGGATTAAAATCTCTAATGTTCACTGGAAACAGTTGTATTAACCACATTTTTTTAAACTTTATTTATTTATTTTTAGAGAGGGGAAGGGAGGGAGAAAGAGAGAGAGGAACAGCAATGTGTGGCTGCTTCTCACATGGCCCCCACTGGGGACCTGGCCTGCAACCCAGGCATGTGCCCTGACTGGGAATCGAACCTGCGACCCTTTAATTCACAGCCCGTGCTCAATCCACTGAGCTACACCAGCCAGGGCTGTATTAGTATTTTTACACTGCCTAAATTTAATTTGCAGTCTAATAGTTTTGAGAAACTTTCAACTTTAAAAAGAAGGTATTTGATGAATCTCTGTGGCTATATGTACATTAATCTAATCCATACACTTGGGAAAGTAAAAAATTTCAGTCAGGCATTTAGAAATTTGAGAATACAGAGAAGGCTGACTCTATTCTTTATTGTTAAGTGGTGTGTACAGAAACAGACAAAATTTGCATAAAAGGGTAATGTTCCTTATTGAGAGCCAGGAGATTTTTCATGAATATAATGTACTCACAATTTATAAAATTATGGTTATTAATAAGACATTTTTCTAAAGTAAAAATAAAAAAAAAGGTGTAACAAAACCGCAATGAGATACCATTTCACACTCAGTAAGATATCTATACTAAAAAAGACAGACAATTGTTAAGTACTGGCAAGGATGTGGACACTGGAACCATTGTGTATTGTTGGTGGAAATATAAAACAATGTAGCTAGTTCGAAAAAACAATTTGGAAGTTCCTTAAAAAATTAAACACACGGTTACCACATAACCCAGCAATTCCAATTCTAGGTACACGCCCAAGAGAAACAAAAACTTGTATATGAATGTTCATGGTAACATTATTCATCATAGTCAGAAGGTGAAAAAACCCAGTTTGATGAATACAATATACACGGGATATCACATAATGGAATATTATTTGCCGATATAAAGGACTGAAATACTAATACAAACCATTTATGAAAACGCACAGCAAATATCAGACTCAATGGTGAAAGACTGAAAACTTTTCCTCTAAGATCATGAAAAAAAGCAAGAATGTCTACTCTCCACTTCTATTCAATATAGTACTGGGAGTTCTAGTGAGAGCATTTAGGTAAAAAAATAAATAAATAAAAATAAATAAATAAAAGGCACCCAAATTAGAAAGGAATAAGCAAGACTATCTGTTTGCTGGTGTTCTCTTATATGTAGAAAGTCCTAAGAATTCCACAAAATAACTATTAAGGACAAGTAAATAAATTCAGTAAAGTAGCATGATATAAAGTCAACACACAAAAATAAAAATCAGTTGCATTTCTCTATATGAATAATAAACAATGTGAAAAGAAAATTTCAAAAACAATCCCATTCATAATAGCACCACAAAGTGAAAAAACTTAAGATTTAACTTGAGGTGAGAGACTTGTACAATAAAAACTACAAAACAGCACTGGCTGATGTGGCTCAGTGGGTTTAAATGCTTGCCTGCGAACAGAAGGGTTGTTGGTTCAATTCCCAGTCAAGGCACGTGCCTGGGTTGTAGGGCAGGTCCCTGGTTGGGGGCATGTGAGAGACAACTGACTGATGTTATTCTCACTCTCTTTCTCCCTTCCCTTCCCCTCTTTCTAGAAATGGATAAATAAAATATTTTTTAAAAAGCTACAAAACACTACTGAAATAAATTTTAAAAGGACAAAAATAAATTAAAACACAACCCACATTCATGAATCAGAAGGTTTAATATTGTTAAGATGTCAAGAGTATCCAAAGTGATCGACAGATTCAGGGCAATCCCTATCAAAATCCCAATGAAGTTTTCTGCAGAAATAGAAAAACCCAGCTTGAAATTCACATTAAATCTCATGGGACCCTGCTGTGGCTGGTGTGGCTCAGTGGAGGGTCACTGGATCAATCCCCAGTCCAGGGCACATGCCTGGGTTACAGGCCAGGTCCCCAGCATGGGGGCGTGCAAGAGGCAACCACACATCAACGTTTCTCTCCCTCTCTTTCTCCCTTCCTTCCACTCTCTCTAAAAATAAATACATAAAATTTTTAAGAAAAATCTCAAGGGACCCTGAATAGCCAAAAAAACCTTGAAAAAAAAAATAAAACTGGAGGGCGCACATTTCCTGATTTCAAAAGTGACAACATGTTGTGTTATAGAATTGTGCACCTGAAACCTGTATAATTTTGTTAACTAGCGTCACCCCAATAAATTAAATAAAAAGAAAACAACTGAAAACAAAGCTACAGTAATCAAAACAGTGTGGTACTGTCATAAAGACAGATATGTAGATATATACAATAGAATAGAGGGCCCAGTAATAAACCCTCACATGTTTGGTCAAATGATTTTTGCCAAGGTGCCAAGACCATTCAATGGGGGAAAGGACAGTCTTCTTAAGAAAGGGTGCCAGGAAAACTGGATATCCATATGCAAAAGAGTGAAGCTGGAACCTTTCCTAATACCATATATAGAAATTAACTTAAAACATTCCAAGAACCTAAGTGTAAAACCTAAAACTATAAAACTCTTAAAGGAAAACATAGGAAAACAATCTTCACAACACTGGATTTGGCAGTGATTTCTTACATATGGGCTATGTAACAAAAGAAAAAAGTTAAACAAATTTGGGCATCAAAAGATACTATAAAAAACTGCTGGTATTCAATAATTCCTCTGAATTCTGTTTCAAATCCCTTCAGTCAGGATAATGGTCTTAACTGGGCACATTAGCTATATTAGGATATATAAATAAATAGCTGTCAATAGTGCCAGACTCATTATTTTAATTAATTCTCACAAATTTTGAAGGACATCAAGACTCAGAGAAGTTACTTATCTGAATCCAATGTAATATTGATAACAGCGGGGTGGAAATAGCGCTTGAACTCTTTGTACCTGCCCTCAGAGCTCAGTTTCTTACCATACCACTGCATATTATAGTAAAAGACATGGATAAACCAAAGGGCGAGGCTATTCAATTTGAAGTTGAGAATATTGAGTCAAAATGCTGGTTTTCACCATGGCCAGGTGCTCAGTTGGTTGGAGCATGGAGGATATGAAAGGTAACCAATCAATGTTTCTCTTTCTCTTTCTTTCCCCTGTTCCCCACTCTCTTTCTTTCCCTTCCTCTTTTTCTAAAATCAATATACTCATCCTCTGGTGAGGATATTTAAAAAAAATAAAAGCCTGTTTCCTCCAGGAGTCGAATTTTACACATTATTAATAACCAGTTCAGAGTAACACAAACAAATTTAATTACAGTTCATCTAATGACAATCACAGCTGGTCAGAGCAGGACCTATAAACCGTATTTTCTCGCTTCCAAAATATCTCCCTCACCAGTCTGCAAAAAAAAAATAGGGGACACTATCCTCAGATATTCAGGATGGGACAAAAGTAGGTTTACAGTTGTTCGTATGGAAAATCATATAGTGAGTAATAAATAACAATATAAGAATAAACTGTCTCATATACTCACAACTGTAAACCAATTTTTGCCTAACCCTGTAGAGAGAACTTCTAAAATTCAACAATGGGAAAAACATACAACCCAATTAAAAAATAGGTAAAGCACTTGAATAGACATTTCAAAGAAGATATACAAATGACCAATAAACACATGAGAAAATGCTCAGTGTCACGAACCATTAGGGATGCAAATCAAAAACTATGAGATTCTACCTTATACCTAATAAAGATAACTGCTATCAAACAGAAAACAAGTGTTGGCAAGAACGAGAAGAAACTGAAATCCTTGTGCACTGTCACGGGAATGTAAAATGGTACAGCTGCTGTGACAAATAGTATGACGATTCCTCAAAAACTTAAAAATAGAACTATCAACTTCTGGCCAAGATGGAGCCATAGGCAGATACACTGTGCCTTCTTACACAACCAAAAGAAGGATGACACACTCAAAAACAAAACAAAACAAAAACAAGAACTGCCAGAAAATTGAACTGTATGGAAATCTGACAACCAAGGAGTTAAAGAAGAAACATTCATCCAGATGGGTAGGGGGAGCAAAGATGGGTAGCCAGGGCGAGAGGACTCAAGACTGGAGGATCAGACTGGGTGAGGTGATGGCTGGCCAAACGGGCAGTCCCACATTTGAGTGCGGATAAACCGGAGGAACAATGCGGGGGCAAGACAAACCGCACAACCCAGGGTTCCAGGGCAGGGAAATATAGAGCCTCAAAACCTGTGACTGAAAAAATCTGTGGCAGCTGAGGTGGCGGGAGAAACTCCCAGCCTCACAGGAGAGTTTGTTGGAGAGACACACAGGGTCCTAAAACGTACACAAACCCACCCACCTGGGAATCAGCACCAGAAGGGCCCAATTTGCTTGTGGATTGCAGGGGAAGTGACTGAAAACTGGCCAGAGCCCAACAAGCTGCATTGTTCCCTCTCTGACCCCTCCCCCACATACAGCTCCACAAAGCAGCGAAGTGGGTTGCCCTGCCCTGGTGAACACCTAAGGCTCCGCCCCTTACTACACTGTACCAGGCACACTAAAACCAAAAAAAAAAAAAAGGCCCAAATGAAAGAAGAGATCAAAGCACCAGAAAAAATACAACTAAGCAGTCAACCTATGAGATGCACAGTTCAAAACACTGCTAATCATGATGCTCACAGAAATGGCTGAGTATGGTCACAAAAGAGAGGAAAGAGTGGAGGCTATGCAAAGTGAAATAAAGGAAAATGTACAGGGAACCAACAGTGAAGGGAAGGAAACTGGGACTTAAATCAACAGTTTGGACCAGAAGGAAGGAAGAAACATCCAATCAGAACAGAATGAAGAAACGAGAATTCAAAAATATGAGAAAAGGCTAGGAACCTCCAGGACAATTTTAAACGTTCCAACATCTGAATCACAGGGGTTCCAGGAGAAGAAGAGGGAGAGCAAGAAATGGAAAACTCATTTGAAAACATAGTGAAGGAGAACTTCCCTAATCAGGAAATAGACTTCCAGAAAGTCCAGGAAGTTCAGAGAGTCCCAAAGAAGTTGGACCCAAGGAGGAACACACTGAGGTACATCATATAATTACATTACCCAAGATTAAAGATAAGGAGAGAATCTTAAAAGCAGCAAGAGAAAAGGAGACAGTTGCCTACAAAGGAGTGCCCATTAGACTGTCAGCTGATTCCTCAATAGAAACCTCACAGGCAAGAAGGGGCTGGAAAGTAGTATTCCAAATCCTGAAAGGCAAGGACCTACATCCAAGATTATTCTATCCAGCAAAGCTTTCATTTAGAATGGAAGGGCAGATAAAGTGCTTCTCAGATAAGGTCAAGTTGAAGGAGTTCATCATCACCAAGCCCTTATTATATGAAATGTTAAAGGGATTTATCTAAGGTAAAGAAGATAAAAAATGCAATCAGTAAAATGACAACTCACAATTATCGACAACTGAACCTATATAAAACAAAAACAAAAATGAACAAAGCAAACAACTAGAACAGGAAGAGATTCACAGAAATAGAGATCACATGGAGGGTTATCAGCAGGGAGGGGGTGGGGGGAGAATGGGGGAAAAGGTACATGGAATAAGAAGCATAAATAGTAGGTACAAAATAGGGGGAGATTAAGAATAGTATGGGAAATGGAGAAGCCAAAGAACTTATATGTACAACCCATGGACATGAACTAAGGGGGGTGGGGGGGAATGCAGGTGGGAGGGGGATGGAAGATGGAGTGGAAAAAAGGGGGGGATGGGACAACTGTAATAGCATAATCAATAAAATATATTAAAAGAAAATTGGACTATCATATGAACCAGCAATCCACAGTTAGGTATATATACCCCCCAAAAGCATTGAAAGCAGGTTCTCAGAGATATTTGTATACCCACGCTTGTAGCTGAATTATTTGCAGTAGCTAAAACACAGAAGTAATGGAAAGTGTCCATCAACAATTGGTGGATATGCAAAATGTGAAATACACATACAGTTAAATGTTATTCAGTCTTAAAAAGGAAAGAAATGCTGCAACATAATGGACCTTGAGGACACTGTACTGAGCGAAATAAGCCGTTCACACACTGTATGATTATATGAGGTACTTAGAGTAGAGAGTAGTCAAACCCACAGAGACAAAAAGGAGAATGGCGGTTGCCAGGGGCCAGGATGAGGAAAAGAACGGAGAGTTATTGTTTAATGGGTATATATGTGTGGTGATGGTTGCACAACAACATGAATGTATTTAACACCAATGAACTGCACACCTAAAAATCGTTAAGGTGGTAAATTTTATGTGTATTTTACCAAAATAAAACAAAATTCTTTGTTAAAAAAAAAAAGGAATGGAATACTGATACAATGTCACAGAAGAGAGAAATCTTGAAAGCATCATATTAAATGAAAGAAGGCAGTCACAAAAAGCCACATGTTGTCTGATTCCATTTCTATGATAAGTCCAGGCAAATCCACAGACACAGGAAGCAGATCAGTGGTTGCCAGGGGCTGGGCTGAGAAATGACTGCTAATGAGTACAGGTTTCTTTTAGTGATAATAAAAACGTCCTGGAATTATACAGAAGTAACGGTCGCACAACTTTGTGAATACACTAAAAGCCAATGAATTGTATTCTTTAAGTGGGTGAACTGTATAAGAATTATATCACAATAAAGTTGCAAAAAGTTATTTAAAAAAAAAGAATGATTTTTTTTTTGGTAGAATCAAGTCTTAGACCAACAAGTTACCATTGTGAGACAGGAGTAAGTTTATCACTCTATAGAAATTACCTGCAAATGAGAGCTGCTTTAGACGGGCATTTGATCGAGCTTCCTGGACTTTATCTGTCAATGACTTCCACGCATCTGTGAGAAAATAAAATATTAAAGCCAGTATCTCTTAACACCAGTGATATGTATAAGTTTTGTGCTTAGAATCCCTAAAGCCTGAAAACATTTTCATGCTTTAGAACAGTTTTTTTTTTTGTCTTGTTTAAATCATTTCAGTGCATAAAAAAGAAGCTGGAAAGGTACACTACCCAGAAGTGTTTCTTTCTTTTAGAAAGGAGAGTCTAAAAGAAAGACACAGAGCAGTAAGAAGAGTCATACCTTTTGAAAATGACACCGAATCCCCAAAGCATTTACATCCCCTTTTGGTAATCTGGATCCCAAACCTAAACATTTGGTATTAATTCTATTCCCTGTACCCCTAACCAATACAATACTAGCATTAATAATTTAACCAAGACTGTGGTGAGATCCTAACTTCTTAGTTCCTTAAAATTAAGGAGTGTAACTAGAAAAACTTTATAATCCCTTCCAGCTCTAACCTAAGATTCTGTGATCTCTCATTGTCAGAGAAGCATGGAATGGTAGTAAGTAACCCATATGTGGATTTTATATTCTCAAAATAGTTTTCCTAACACATGTTTTTTTTCTTAGTGACCCAGGCCTGAATCTTCAGAGGCATCCTTGATTCCTCTGTTCTCCACATCCAAGCAGTCATTAAGTGTGTCTGTTCTTTCCTTTCTTTTCCTACTGGAAAGGGGTTTTATTACTTGACATTTCTACTGACATACCTCTCATTAGTGACCTCTTGTCTTCTAGTGTGTCCAAGTCTATCTCATATGAAGCTACCACATTAAGCTTTTATTCCACTCTCCCAAATTTTCAAAGCCCTCATGGTTTGGCACTGAAGGCCCTACAAAACCTATGTCCAATCTACCCTCCCAATTTTCTCTTTCACTACTATGTGACAGGGATTTAAATACTATTTTCTCACCTGACACTACTCTACCTCCACCAAATTTAATGCTGTCTTCCTAACTTACATCACTTCTAAGAAAGCACTCCCCCTTCACTTTGCCTAACCCAAATTCTATCATCTCCTTTAAAGAATCTTCAATTTTTTTCCTCACCCAAGTATATGTTTATTGATTTTAGAGAGGGGAAGAGGAGAGAGGGACAGAGGTAGAGAGGGAAGGAGGGAGGGAGGAATGGTGGAAGAGGGGGAGGGGAGAGAGAGAAACATCAATGTGAGAAGAGAAACATTGATTGGTTGTCTCTTGTATGCACCCCACCCAAAGATCAAACCCGCAATCTAGGTATGTGCCCCGACTGGGAACTGAACCCACCACCTTTTGGTGTACGTGATGATGCTCCAACCAACTGAGCCACCTGGTCAGGGCATAAAGAACCTTCTATTGTGTTATCTTCATGGGTTTTTTATAACCCTAGTTGAACTACAGTGATCTTTCTTTCCTTCAAACTCCTCTAGTACTTATTGCCTATAGAATATTCACTAGTTCTTCAACAGTTAATGAACACCTATGTGCTCATTAACTTTGGGGTACAAAGATGAGTTAAGAACATAAAATTCAAGCCCTCATGGGAAGTTCCCTGTTGACTGAACAAGACATAACATAAATGAACTCTTATAGAACAAATTTTAAGCTGTGAGAGAGAAACATTTAAGAATCTAAAGGGAGCAGAGAGGAGAGAGTAGGACTGCTTATCTGCCTCAGAAGGTGAGAGAAGACTTTCCGAGCTGAATCTTAAAGGATGAGTTAAAGTCCACCAGGTGAATGAGGATAGGAAAAGCACTGCCAACAGAGGGGAGAAATGTATGGACAGAGGTGAGAATTGTGTGTCAGGTGCATAAGGCAGTAGTAGAAGACACAGCTAGAGAGGTAACAGAGGTGTCATATGCTCTGCTAGGGTGTGTGTAATCTTAAACACATAAACTGTGCCACTAATTTTTCACATAAACTATGGACTATTTCTTAAGAACACTAAGTTCTTAAGGACAAATTAAATATATAGTGTCTCCAAATATCTTGCATTATAGCTAGCACAAAGCTGCCTATACAAGTGGTAAAAATATACACAAAGTGCAGAACTAGCTGAAATAGCAACTATGCTGGTGGGCCAACCTAATTTAATCCACTTGCCTTCAATACTTTCTGCACAGATCTGAAAGCCATCATCACTTGAAATTTCAAAAATAAGTCCTTTCTTGGGCTTTTTCTCAGTAATGCTTTCCTTCCGCTTCTGTTCTTGCTGGAGCCAAAGCATCAGCGGAGAGCTGAAATTACTTTCTTCTTCTTCCACTGTTTTAGGTTCTATGAGGAAGAAAATGGAGAAGAGACAAAGTGGTTACAACAGCAAACACTTCTGGAGCACTGACTTTACATACATTATCTCTAAGCTTAACCACATCACATAGTTGGTATTATTTCCATTTGCAGACAATAAAACCGAGTCTCAAAGAGATGCAACAGCTTACCATTGAGTTGGCCCAAAAGTCCATTATGTTGTTTCCATAAAATAAAAGACACACTTTCCATTTTCACCAATAACTTTATTGCTCTGGATATTTTGAGTTTGTCACCTATCTCCTGCTATTGGCTTCTAGTGGGTAGAGACCAGGGATGCTGCTAAATATCTTCCAATGCATAACACAGCCCCACAGCAAAGAATTATTTGGCCAAAATGTCAGTAGTACCAAGAAACTTCACAAACCATTTTTGACGCGTTTGACCAGTCACAGTACCTTCTCATACACTGCACAAATCTTTTTTTGCATTTCAGTTGTGTTTTTACCTTTCTTGAAATAATAAAGCATAATGCACCAAAAATGTTGCATATTTTCTTCCATCTTCAACATTAAAATGGCTACACAAAAACTCACCAATTTTTGTTTTTTTGAATGCACGCTAGTATGACAGCTGCCACAATACAATCAAACAAAATTGTTTGAAATGAAGTTAAAGACAACTAGGCACTACTAGAGCCATCATACAGGGAAAAAAACGGGTCTAGAAAACCCTTTTCATGAGGATGGTGCCCAAAGCGAAGAAGGAAGCCCCGGTCCCTCCCAAAGCCGAAGCCAAGGCTTTGAAGGCAAAGAAAGCAGCACTAAAAGGTGTCCACAGCCACAAGAAAAAGAAGATCTGCAGGTCACCCACCTTCAGGAGGCCTAAGACACTGTGGCTCTGAAGGCAGCCTAAATATCCTCGGAAAAGTGCCCCCAGGAGAAACAGGCTTGACCACTATGCCATCATCAAGTTGCCCCTGACTATTGAGTCAGCCATGAAGAAGATAGAAGACAACAATACACTTGTGTTCACTGTGGAGGTCAAGGCTAAAAGCACCAGATCAAAGAGGCTGTGAAGAAGCTGTATGATATTGATGTGGCCAAGGTCAACACTCTGATCAGGCCTCATAGGGAGAAGAAGGCATATGTTCGACTAGCTCCAGACTATGATGCTTTGGACATTGCCAACAAAATTGGGATCATCTAAACTGAGTCCAGCTGGTTAATTCTAAATATAAAAATTTTATTACTACTACTACCACCAAAAAAACAAAACAAAACAACCCCCCACCACCGCCCGCCAAAAAACATAATGGACTTTTTGGCCAACCCAGTACCTAGGTCATAGCTAGAAACAGTTAAAACGAGAATTTTTTTAAACATAAAGTCATGCTGTCTTTGTGGTAGTTTCTAGTATGACACTTTGTTAGTTTTCAATAAGCAATTGCCCTCAACAGAGTTAAAGTAAAAAACGAATAATGGTTAATATGTATGAAGCAGTATGTATTGAGCACCATTCTTGGAACTGCCTATATATTAACTTATGTGAACCTCGTAAGAGTCCAGTGAGGTAGGTGTTATTATTTTCTACATTTCAAAGGTGAGAAACTGAGGAAGAATGAGGTTAAGTAAGTAGCCTAGCAGCCCAAGTTCATACAGTGAATGAATGGTAATGCTTGTATTTTAACCCACCTGGCTCCAGAGTCTGCCCTAGCATCCTTACTGCCTTCTTACCTAAGAAGTATATCAATACTCGGGAGGAATCAGCAAGTCAGCAGGATATGATTACATCTCAAATCTTAGGTCTAAACATTTTCTCTACCTGGTTCTCTTTTGCAAAGACCCCTCAAGGGAAATGGGCAAAGCCTCATATGCAGAGCTCTCTAATTCTGAAGTGACCAGTGTGTACTGATCAAGGTCATTAGGACAGACAGAAAGTGGCATGGAGATGTACCTGGCGTCGCAACCAAAATCTGGCTCTCATATAATGAAAATGGTACTTTTGTTTTCCTCAGTGACAACTAAGGGATGAATAAAGTCAGGTCATCACTGGCTATTTACATCACCTTGCTATTAAATCAAGCAGGGCCCAAGAGTGGAGATTTTGGTCTGCTTCCTTTAGTTGACAGATGACCACAAAATATAGAGTGTAAGAGCACAGAACCAGGAGATAAATGCTCTTGAGTATCAGTCTACAACTCTGGCTAATCACTTCACTTCTTTGGGATGAAGAAATTTTCTTAATCTAGAAAATCAGTAGGCAATGTAAGTGATTAGTATAGTACATTTGGCTTTGACATTCTGATTCTAACCTCTTAACCTAGCCACATACCTGTACTTTCTTGTACATGTGCTGGATTTTGTGTTGTCTGAACCTCAGGAAGAACAGCCACTTGCCTAAAAAAACATAAACACACACACAAAACCCCAAGAAACAAATGTGAGATGTAATATCAGCTAGTTCTTTAATTCAAAGATAAAAACTGTCTATAATCTGACATACAGCTGTGTCCGTTATTCAGAACAACAAATGGAAAACCACAGGGTGCTTTGTGTAGAACCTGTTGAACGAATACCATCCCCACACTACTAACCATCCTTCCCATCCCCATTGCTTTTAGAGAGAAAGAAAGAAGGAAACAGAACACTGACTTGCTGCCTCCCACATGCACCCTGACTGGAACTGAACCCACAATCTTTCTGTCACAGAACAATGTTCCAACTGAGTCACACAGGCCAGGGCTAAACTCATCTTTTATGAGATTCCCTCCATCCCAACTATTGACATTAAATTTCTACTTTTGAAGTTGTAGATTGTATCCTTCAATTTTTTCTTACACTCTTAGTATTGGTATTGGAAAAAAGCAGACTTGTTAGAAGCAGTTCTGGAGTACTTAAGAACTGCTAAGTTGGCTGCTTTAACTAAAAACAAAAGTAAACTACATGAGCAGTAAACCACCATCAATTTTCACTTTTAAAAATTAAGTAAGTCTTGGAAACAATCCAAATGTATGTCAATAGGGGCTAGTTATAGAAATTATTGTAGATGTACACACTAGAGCTGGAGGCAGCCACTAAAAAATGAAGTGCATCTATGCCCTGACTAGTGTGGCTCAGTGGTTGGGCATCATCCTGCAAACTGAAAGGTTGTTGGAAAGGTCACTAGTTCGATTCCCGGTCAGGGCACATGCCTGTATTGTGGGCCAGGTCCCTAGTTAGGGGCATGGGACGGGCAACCAACTGATGTTTCTCTCACACATGGGTGTTTCTCTCCCCTTCTCTCTCTAAAAATAAATAAAATTTATTAAAAAAATGATGTGCATCTGTATCTACTGGCACAGAAATGTATATACAATAAGTGATAAAACTAAGTAAAGAACTATATGTACAGCATTATTCATTTCACATAAAAAGTATATATGTATTCATATATATATACCATATTTATTTGTATATGAATACAAGTGTCTATGGATGAAAACAAATTATTACCTCTAAAAAATAGACTGGGAGGGGTTAGGCAGAATGAACAGGGCACCATTATCCATTATTTAAAGAATTCTACACTGTTTTCTTTTTAATATGTATGTGTTACCTCTATTAAAATAAATCTTTGACAAATGAAAATTAATACAAATCAGAAACAACTATTTTTTAAAGATTTTATTCATTTTTAGAGAAGGGAAGAGAAGAAGAAAGAGAAGGAGAGAAACATCAATATGTGGTTGCCTCTCAAGTGCTCCCCCACTGAAGACCTGGCCTGCAACCCAGACATGTGCCCTGACTGGGAATTGAACCAGTGACCCTTTGCTTCACAGGCCCGCACTCCATCCACTGAGCTACACTAGCCAGGGCAGAAAAAAACTTTTTCAAATGAGGTGGACAGAATCAAGGACTTAATCTTAGAGAACTAGCTTTTACACTTGCTTACCCTGCATGCTTCCCACACTCCTTTTGTGATGACTGTTCCACATTGGCTGTATCTTGCTGCTCGGCCTCTGCTCCTGGAGACCTGAAACAGAATTGTTTATATCTTTTCAGAAAAACCACCAGTGAATATGTACCAAATGTGGAGGTCAGTCGAAAGAAATGACTCTGTCACGATCTAATAAAACTTATAAGCCAGGAAAACTAACCTGTGGCGATACAGGTTAAATGATGACTACCTTGCAGGGGCACTGACTAAGAGAGGGCACAAGGAGCCTTCTGGAGCACTAGAGATTATTTTAAATTGTGATCTGAATGGTGGCTACGTGGTGCATATATATGTAAAAATTCACATGTATACATTGTGTATGTTATACTTTAATAATTTTTTTAATAGGACTTCATGAGGATCTACAACGGGTGGCTTTGCCCTGTAAACACGAATAATCATCCTTCAGTATCCTAAGCCTCAACAAAGAAGAAAGAGAAGCAAACAGCAGCAGTTTTAAATCAGAGCAAAGAGTAATTTGATGTGGTTCTATTCAAGAGACAAACTGCTCACAAATGAAATAGACCTTTTCTCTATAAATTACCACTGAGAGGGAAAAAAAATCAAAGTTAAAACCCAGAAAACACCCAGGTACTGCAACCTGAACAGAAGACTGTTCCTCCCAGATTAGCACTTAAACAGCCTCTGACCCAGGGCACAAATCCCACAAACCCAGAGCCAGTATTTAGATCTCTCACCCTGTAACTGAGGTCAGGGATGATGTGTTGGCTTCTTGGTCTCGAATGTGTGCTTCAGAAGAACTGGTCCGCGAATGGGAAACTTTGTGCTTCTTGCCATTCCCTTTGTCCAAAGGCAGCTGAATCCGTTTGACTTTTGGTTTGGATTTAGTGGGACCTGGCACTGAAGGACTTGCTGACTGCTGTCCAGAGGGTGGAGAGCCTCCAGGAGAGGCTGAGCTGGCTTGTAGAGCTGAAGATAAAGCCTTATTTTGCTCCAACCCCATGCTATGAGGAGCATCTACTGTCTGCGTAAAGCTGGATCCCTGGGTCCCTGGAGCAGAGTCAAGATCACGCTGGGAAGAGAGAATTCCAGTTTTGTTGGCAAGAAGCTGGGTCACGTGCTGAAGCTGATAGTGTTCTTCTGCTTCCCTGGAAGGTGAAGCAGCTGCTATGCCCATAGTCTGAGCAGAGGGGAGGACACAGATGCTAGATGCTGCTGTCATTGCAGCAGTAGGGGGAGTCTGTGATGTCCCCAGTTGTGGAAATATTCCTGAACTTGGTGGTAAAGTCACAGGCTGGTCCTGAATTCCCAGGCCCTGCTGGCTAGCTTTAATTAACAGGTTGCTTATTGAGCCAATATCTGGGGTACCCAGCAGCCTCGGGTTGGTTAATGTGACATGTCCTGGAACTGATGCACTACTTGTAGGGGCTGTTGTAGTTTGCATTGATACAACATTCAAGACAGAGGAACTAGATGCCAAGCCAGCCACAGGCCCTGAAGTGAGGTGGCCAGTGTCCTGGCTTATTGTTGGTGTGCCCGTTGCTGTGGCAGCAGTTCCTCCCACACTCTGTGGCAACAGGGATGCCTGTTCAAAATACATGATGCCAGACTTAGACCTTTTTATGATGTTGGGGACGGTTCGGTGAGATGAAGTATTAAGTGACCCCAAATCTAATAGATTGGGATGATTTGGAAGCTGGGAGGGTGTGAAGTTAATCAATGTCATATTAGAAACTACATCAGAAGGGGCAATGTTTGAAGGGGTACTAGAGGGAGCAAGTTTTTTATTCTTTCGGGTCTGAAGACGAGATATGGGTCTTTTCTTGAGTCCAGAGGATGGAGTGGCTACTGTGGTATTGAGGTCTGTCCTCTGGCTGCCTTCTGAAACCAAAAGTTGGGGATCTGGAGAAGGCTGAACCCCAATAAGTAGCCCTGAAGAAGGACTGCTCATGTTAGGTGGGAAACTACTTTGAGTAGCTGCAGGGAAGGAATGTAAGTGCTGGTGATGAGGCACAGGGAGCAATCCTTTGCTAGCAGGAGGGAACAAAGACTGAGAACTTGGCAAGCTTGGATTTAGTCCTGTGGTTAGGGTGAGACCACTGCCCATGGGCCCCAATACTGAAGTATTTGTTTCCATTACATTGGGTGTTGAACTAACAGAAGAAGTCAATTGAATTTTTTGGGTCACTCCATTTGGAAGAGTTTGGAGAACGTAAAGTGGCTGCATGTTCTGGTTAACAACAATGAGTTTCTCAGTGGCTGGTTTCAGGTGGGGTGGAGTGGTCTGGACAGCTGCATTAGAAATCTGAGATGGGCCAGAACTATCAGTAGAATTGGGCACATATTTCTGGTTCTGGATGGGAACAGTAGGGGAAACAGGTACCTGAAGGCCAGGGGTGCTACTGTTTCTAGTTAAATCCTGACTGTTGCCATGACCTTGCTCCACTGAAGCACAAGGTGGGCTGGAGATGTCTGCATCCATGTGTCCTTGGATAAAATGGTCAGGAGTCATGTGGCCTTCAGGTGCTGGATCTACCCCTGGACTCAGCAGTGCTGAGTCATCTTCAGAGGATGCCACAGACTTTTCCGTGATGGTTACTCTCTTCTCTGCTGAGTCTGGGATTACAGATAGTCTACTGGGATTCTGGCTAGGGACAGTGGGACTTCGGGTGGTCAGGACAGAGAGATCAGATGGCAGCTCTAGAGGCAACTCAAACTGCTCCTCTGCTGAGATAGAGGAAGAGACGCTACTGTCCACAGGTTCTGTTGTTGGCAGCTGCTGAGAAAACACTTCAAAAAGACCCATGTCTTTTTCACGATTACTATCAAGACCCAAACCTTCACCAAGATTTAGGAGTTCTGATGAAGACGACTCTGGACTCTCACCCAAAGCCTGCATGGATGGAGTATTCTTTAGAACAAAGTCCATAATGTCTGATGGCAGGATATTCCCACAGTCATCACTATTGTTATTATCTGAATCAGATTTGAGGAGTTCAGTATTATAGGTATCCAGTAAATTTTTGTCCGAGGGGGTGCTTGAGTGGACTCTGCGACTTGATTCCAATGAGCTCAGTTGCACTTCCAAGGAATCCTGTCCCTGTGTTTTAATTCTGCTTACAGAGTGGCAGTTGTCCAACTTGGGCTCATTTTTGTGGCCAACAGAACTCTTAATGACATGTTCTTTTTCACCAGTGTCTTCAGGTCGATCAATCTTTAAGTTCTCAGTTCCATTTTCTTTACCATTTCTTTTTGGAATCTGGCTGGTTTTCCTTGTTGTGGCTGTGACACTAGTGTCACTCTCTGTCCCATCATCAACACCATCCAACTGTGAAATTTTTGGAAGATCACACTGTTCCTCCTCTCGAAACAAATTATGGGATGCCAGCCGTTCCTCTGCACCTGAAGAAATCACTGTTCTAGTGAAATTGTAATAGTATAAATCGTCTTCATCTGAAGTGCTTAAGTCATCAGCTCCATCCACCTGTCCTTCAGCTGATCGCTTGCCTCGTTTCTTCCCAGTGGAGCTGCTGTAGAATGGAATGTCTTCTTCCCCATAGGATCTTACTCCATAGAGTGGGGTGAGACCAAAGAACATGTTAGAACGTGCCCGGGCACTTCGTCGAGGATATCTTCTTTTGAAAGAGCCATCCTCCTGAGGTTTGGGGCCATCTGGAAGCATTAGATTTCTGTCCTGTACAGAAAGATTCTGATAATTGTTACTCTGAGATTCCTGAGATGAGGTATTATTGGGGCTTGGTTGGGCCACTGGACCATCTGCTGAACTTTCAGAAGCTGAAGTTGGTTCTGTTGGAGAGGCTGACTCTATCTGCAAAGGGGAAATAGGACTACTTTCCTTTAAGGTATTCCTGGACTGACTCTCATTTTCCATTTTTAGTGGTGTCAGTGTTACTTTGACCGTGCGTTTCCGGGGTGTCTGTAATTCCTTGGCAGAGCCTTCTGCTTGCATGGATGGAGCTTTGGGGACTCCTGGAATAGACAGGACTTTGTCCCCAATCTTATCAGAAGAAACATTATTACATGGTCGTTGCCCCACAAATTCAGGAGTCAAAACTTCGTCAACAAACTCTGACTTAAGGTTTCCTTCCTCACCAGTTGTCACCTGACCAGGTTCCAAAAAGGATTTGCTGGAATGCTTTTCTTTGCAAGTTTCTTTATAAGATTTTTTCCCTTTCTGTCTTCTATCTCTGGAACTAGATCCCCCATGTTCACTGATAATAGATGATCTGTTGCTCACTCCAGATAGTTTCAAGGTTTTAATTTCACTACCTTCAGGAGATGGGCTTACTGATTGGTTAGAATCTGTAAGTTGGTCTCGATCATTCCTTTGCCCTCTCAAATGAAGTGGTGGAAAGGAGAGAGCCTCTTTAGAAGAAAATGGCACTGAAGAGAATTCAGCAAAAGTGCTGATTTTACTATTTACTTCACCAGATGTTGTATTATAAGCCTGTGGGACCAGTTTAGGAATACCAGAGTAAGCCTCACTATGTACGGATCCCTCTGAACTCTTGGAAGTCAGTGTTTTGGTCTTTTCGCCTTTCACAGAGGAGCTATTGGATGCCAAGTCTGAAGCACTGCAATGCTTCATTTCTGAAGATGAAGATCCATCCAAGTGACTGGTTTTAGTGACCATAGGAACCACTGTCCTTTGCAAATTTGAAGAGGTGGACGTGTTTTGCCTTAAATCAGTATTTGAAGTCAGTGGATCTAAGACATGATCGACAGCTTTGGCACTTGACTCAAGATCTGTAGTAGTCCCTACAGTGGAGACTGAGGAAACACGATTCTTGGAGTAAGTACTCCCAGTTCTCATTGGAGACGTTATCCGGAGTTTAGACTGCTGGGGTGATAAGGAAGAAGTACTGTGACGCCTGGAGCCAATGCTTCGAAGTCCAGAGGAGAGTAAAGGGTCACCCACTGTGACTATTTCATGAGTGGTTGGAGTAGGATTTCCTAAACGAGAGAAAAAAGTAATAAAGTCTATTATAGATAGAACAAATGTGTGCTAGTCGTTGGTTTCAATGACTTGCCGATAAATATTTCTAGGTAGCTAAAAATAAGCAGAAATCACTAAAATAAAGTTGCCTGAAAGAATGACAAACTCATCTTTGAGCTGACCTTCTTGGGATAAATGAAGTCTTTTACCTGCAGAAGGCAATGGCCGACAGCCAGGGGATCTCTGTGTTGGAGAATAACTGGGTGTTCGAATCCTAGGAACCTTTGAAATGACGTGATAAAAGCAGGAACCAGAGGTTTGCGTATGAGGAGGTCGGTCTGGTGATGGAGGACTTACAATTTCAGCTGTGTTTTGACTTTCTTTAGATGACATTTCTGTGGTAGGATATGAAAACCCTTACTAAAAAAAGTCCAATTAAAATATCAAACATGACCCAATAAAAAGCCAGCTATTAGGAAAATATCAAAATAGAATCAAATGAGACCTCCCAAAGAAATGACATTTTTCCCCTGCTTCAATCACAGTACTCCCAAAAATCTAATTGAAGTAACATCTTGATTAAAGACTAACCTGCAAAAGATGTTGGACTATGAGCAATAGTCCTATTTTCATCATGTTCAACAGTGCTGTTGATATCTGGCTCTACAACTGGAGGACGGCATTCTACTATCTTGCATGTATACACACAGCGCTTGCGAGCATCGGTGGTGCTCCAGTATACCCTGGAACACCTAGCAAACAGATTTGGAAAGATCACTAGAAGTGAGTGTACAGAAGCAAAGACTAACATTTGTCAAAACCTCTTCCCATCCTAGGTTCTGGGGTCTCCTTGATTTACAGAATTTAGCTTTTTTTCATGGACTCTTAGATTTCCCAAGTTAGGATGTTCTAGGCTTTTTGAAGTCCTTTATTTTTACTAGTTTCTTAGAAAATAGCATCAAAATTTTTTTTTTATTGTATTATAAGGAGACAAAAATAGTAAAATATCCAAGTATGCAGAGAAAAAAAACACTAACTACCACACAAAACAGTTACTGGCTTTCGGGAAGGGACTGCTTCCCCACAATGTGTACAAAGTGAGGAAAAAGCAAGCCTGATGTGTTTCCTTTGGGAGAAAGGCCCCATGAGACGAGGGAACGTAACTACTTCAAATTTGTTGGATGATGATGGAGCCTAGAGTTTGTACAAAAAGCTGCCAGCTAAATGCAGAGTATAGACAGTTGTCACAATTAAAATGCAGAGTAAATTGAAGTATATATAGCAAAATGAGACTCTAAAAGGGGAAACAAAAAGGGAATTTTAAATTTACACTGTCAGCCTGTTAGAAGTTTAAACAATTTTCTTCGTGTAGGAACGATTGTAAATTCTTACTGGAGAATCTGATTATCATTGTGGGAGGTTCTATTTTTAGAAGGACCTATGAAACGTACTACTGAGTACAGCAGCCTGAAGTGTGTGTGATGTGACCATGACAAGAATCTGAACTGGTAAATCCAGGTGAATGGAATTTAGTGAACTAAGAGACTGGTATTGTGTTTTCTATTTAGATTTTATTTAGAAATAATTCTGAAAAAAATTTAAGTATAGTTGGTATATAATATTATATTAGTTATATTAATTTGAGGTATACAATGTAGTGATTTGACATTTTTATACCTTACAATATGATCACCTCACTAATTCTAGTAATCAACCTTTACTATGCAAATTTATCACAATATTATTCAATGCTTTGCTTCCATAACTGGATTTAGCTGACATAAAATGATACCTTAGTCCTAATCTATGAGAAGTAGCAGAAAAGTAGTTAATTTTTTAATATATTTTATTGCTTATGCTATTACAGTTGTCCTATTATCCCCCCTTCATTCCCCTCCACTCTGAACACCCTCTCCCACCCATTCCCCCCCTTTAGTTCATGTCCATGTATCATAAGTTCTTTAGCTTCTACATTTCCCCTACTATTTTTACCCTCCCCCTGTCTATTTTCTACCTACCTTCATTGCTACTTATTCTTTGTACCTTTCCCCCCTCTCTTCTCCTCCCACTCCCCTGTTGCTAACCCTCCATGTGTTCTCCATTTCTATGGTTCTGTTCCTGTTCTAGTTGTTTGCTCAGTTTCTTCTTGTTTTTGTTTCAGGTGTGGT
>CM052543.1:77168357-77189608 GCA_028533065.1 Trachops cirrhosus | reverse complement strand
TCAGGTGTGGTTGTTAATAATTGTGAGTTTGCTGTCATTTTACTACACATGTTTTTTATCTTCTTTTTCTTAGATAAGTCTCTTTAACATTTCATACAATAAGGGCTTGGTGATGATGAACTTCTTTAACTTGACCTTAATTTTTAATAGTAGTTAAAATTGGCTAACAAGTATGGCTTTACATTTAGCAATTTGGTCATTGCTTCAGGGTATTCAAGTTCCACAACTGCTGTTTTCTCCTTACAGTGTTACTTACTGATATCCAATAGGAAAAAGCTTATCTTCACAGTCAGAGAGATCATTTAGAATTCCTAAGCAGTCAATTGTCATAGAGCCTGACCAAGAAAGAAAAAGTTATTAGAAGAAATAATGATATATATAAAATAATTTTATAACCGAAGATTAAAAAGTACCCCAGTGTTACACCCAGCCTTCCTCAACAACCAAGGCTAATGTCATACCAATCATCATGTGAATATTTTCTGGTTCCAAGCCATTAAGAAACTTCCTTCTCAAGCTGATTCCTTCGAAGTCCACAAACACTCTTCTAAAAACTTCAAATCCATTCTCAGGAACCACCTTAAATGAAAACCCAGAGTAGCTGTTAAATAGGCTGTCCCTTTATGAATCATCCTCATGACACTGCCTCTCTCAGAGGGAAAGTACAGAGCATAGCTCAAAATCACCCTTCTGTTTCACTAGGAGGACTTCTGTATGTCTCTAAAAGGAGGAGATTCTAGGAACACCTAGAAGGAAGGTAAAACAAAGTTTATGACCTTGCTTGCTATTTTCAGTCTATTTTCCCTGAATTCCTAGAGAATTCAAAAAGCAACTAAAGCTTTCTTACCTCGCCTTTGATCAAATCCCGATGTCGTTGGCAATACACTTTTTTATCATCCAGAAAAACACAATTCTTGGCTCGGGAACACATGAAGTGATAGTTGCTAGTGCAGGAAGTGAGGCAGCAACCCACAGTGGCTCCTGGCTTTTGACAGAATTCGCATCTCTAACAATCCGGAAAGGAGAGAGCCTGAATCAGACTTTCAGATGTTTTGAACCATTTTCCATCTCCTCTATAATCACTCCATTCTGGGTTTCCTATAATTCATTTTATTTATTGGTAATCTGCTGAACTGCAGGGAAGTGATGACCCATAAAATCTCTTCCATAAATCTCTCTCCCACTGTCCATGGGGCCCTGTAACTACTAAATTTAAATATTATAATTTGATTTAGAATTTGGGCAAAAACGTAAGTTTTTCTTCTATGATGAACAATTGATTTAGAGAACATGAAACTCTGAAGATCAATGATGAACCATCATCTTTTCAGAAAGCTATTATGTCCAAAAGAAGTTACTTCTAGAAAGATTATACTAGTCAGAAACATAATGGTTCTCTAGTTACTAGGCTTAACAGATAAATGATTTAAAAATTTCCTTTAACTAGACTGTCCGTCACCACAATCACAATCTGGGGTCCTCTCCAGGGAAGACTATTTTTTTCCCTTTTGTACCTGTACTCCAAGGGGCAGAATAAGGATCAGACTATAGTGGGTACTAATATTTGTTACTGGCTATGAAAAACATCAGTGAGTCAGCATTTAGTCACAGAAAGAACATCTGGAAACTGAGAGGCAATATCTTTCACAACATTTACCCACAAGTTCTTACCAGTTGCTTGCCCCTGATCACAGCCATATGCACATTCTTTAGTGATCCATCATCATCTTCAAATACTTCTGCTGACCACAAAGCACAATTGACATGGGTCCACTCATTTTGGCCAATGTACAGCAAACGACCAGCATCCTATGAAGTGAAGAGATGTCTGTTTTCTTTAAAGAATATTATGTCAAAGAAAGTTTTCCTTGATATTTGCTTTACCTCAGTCAAGACAATAAATCATTAAAATTCTTGAACACACACAAAAAGAAATCACATTCCTTTTTTTCAATGTTTCTTTTTTCCACTTCTCTCCTTCCTGATTACCTTTTCCACAGACTGGAGATATTTTATAAACAGGAAGTTAAAAAATAAGCAATATATGGTAACAATAAGTTTATAAAAATGCAGACTTCTTTTATTAATTATTGTAATTTTCCCCATTACCATTTATCCCTTTTATACCTCCTTCAACCTCCACCCACCTTCCCTACCATAATAAAAAATACACTGACTTCTTTAAAACATTTCAAACCCAACTCTCTCAGCTTGCATTAAAAAAAAAAACCTTTTTCTTTACTGTAAGCTTATTATGTGCCAGGTACTAAATAAGACTTTACATACATTATTTCCTTTAATCCTCATAACTATTCTGAGGTAAGTATTATTATCTTCATTTTAAAGATGAAACTGAGGGCCAGAGAGGTTAAGCTCCTTGCTAAGGTTAACAAGCACAGAAAGGGATCCAGGCAGTCTGCGTGAACTGGGGTATTAACCATTCTGGTCTATTACATCAAATACAAGTTATTTAATATGTAACTTTATTTTATTGACTTTCATAAAATCTTTTTGAGGAACTTCCTATAGAAAGTACTAGACAGCAGCAGATTAATTTAAAGCAAATCATTTTTTAAACCAGCTAAATCAGTTATAGAAAGAAACCCCAAGTTTCACAAACTAAGTGACAAATATTCATTCAATAGATGGCACCCAGTCATCAAGTTTAGACACAAAGAACAAAGAGTTTCATTCTGGATATCTAGTAAGTCGGAGCCCACATGCCAAGGTACTTACATTAGCACTATCATCTCCGTATGTCAAACATAATGCACACTGTCTGTTATCTTCTATGCCTGGGGGTGGGTTCAGTTCTGGACTATCTTCTCGACTCCTATCAGTACCTTAGAATCCAAAAATTATCCAGTTACAACTGGCAATACTAATTTGATTTCCAGGAAAAAAGAAAACAACCCAGCTAAATAGCCTATAAAATGAACACTTGCAAAAAGTATTTACCACCTGTTAGAATATTTATATAAATGCCTGTTAACATTCCAAGTGAAGCAAAAGTAATGATTTTATTACACTTTAAGAGTCACTTGAAAATTTCTAACATGCAAGGATATTAAATTTAGATTCACACAGTCAATCATTTACATGTAGAGAGAAGTGGAAAATGACTCTTCATTTGGTGCCTTACTCAAAATCGGTGGTGTAGGAGGATGTAGAGGAGTTGGTGAGTCTGGTTCTCCAGGCCCTTTAGGTTTGGGAGCTGGAATGATTTTCTTCATTAAAGGAGGCTGCTCAGTGTGGCTGTTTTCCTCTCGCTCCTGCCACTGAGCATAATTATGGTCAAGTGAAGGTGGAAGCACTGCGTTTGGTAACATCCCACTGCTGAAAATAATTGATTTAACAAGTATTTATTGAACCCCTATAATATGCCCAGAACTGTAAAAAATAATTAAATTCTTGGTACCATCAGGTCTTGGCCCCATGCATGGGTCATTCACAAAGTGTAAAACCAAGTGACAATTTGGAAACTACCTAAATACACAGGAGTTTATTATTTTTTAAAGTATAATCTCAATGTATGACTCTTGGTTAAACTTTCAGAAACAAATGATAACTTTATCAAAAAATCAAAAAGAATTTATTGGAATAAAAATTTAAGGTTAAATATGGAGACTCAAGAGAGGTAGAGAACACCATTTGAACTGAATAAAATAGAACAATAGACTACACGACAATAGACTATACTAAACACTGTTGTGTCTAAGCCAGCACTGAAAAAGCATTTCAACTGATTAACTTTTTAATATTAAAGCCTACTCTAAAAATGCCTAAATCCAGAAATATAAGAACTCTTGGATTTCTAGCTGATGAGAAAAAAAAAGTAATGCAGAATTTACTTACTTGCTTGATACTTTATTTGGCTCCCAAAATCTGGACTTTTTGACACTGAACCATGGAAAAACACGTTCCATTTGCTAAGAGCAAACAAACAGAATGTAAACATGTGAACATTCATTTGGAAACCCCATAAAAACCAACAACTTTACACAAGCTTCTATCAATATGAGGATGACATCGGTCCACCAAGGAATAGATCCATCCACTCTGGTGGCCTCACCAACTTCCTCCCAAAGAATCAGTGGAATGAATTAAACCAAAATGTTTTATACACATTGCAAAGCAAAATGTACAAGAGAAAAAATCCATTCTCTTCATGGGGTAATTATCCACACATAAAAGCATTAAAATGATGAACTATTAACATCATTCACCCGAATAAAGAAGGACTTGACCATGCCATTAGCTTTTTTAATCTCTGGTTGCCCTCCATCTGAATTAATGGCTGCTTGAATAATCTTCACGATATCATCACTGAACTCCAACTGTATACAAAAACAAAGCACTAATTATTCATAAAACAGTATGCTCTCAAAACCACTTCTTTTTCTCCCCTAAATCATCCACCAGAGATCCAACAGGAAACTAACACCTTGTTTTCATATAGTATAGGTTCTCTTTAGAGGAGACATTTGAGATTCAGTTCACAATTAACTTGTGGAAGTTAAGAGATGCAAAGAATAAAGCAAGAATGCAAATAAATTAGCTATATCATGATAAGTTACCCAAAGTCACAACTTTTTATTTATTTAGTCTAAAATGAATAAACAACTGAGTAGCAAACATGGACCAGGAGTTAAAAAATGATCATTTCCAATATAGTTTTAAAACCATAATTAAAAAGCATCTATCTATAAATGAATATCCTATATAGAAAGATAATATTCAGATGTTATCTCAAAAGTGTCAAACCAATTAACTTCACATTATCATTTTTCCATGAACAGCTTTAATAGAAAATGACTTAAGTATAAAAATAATTTCCAGAAAACTCAGATGACAGACAAATAAAAACAACCATTTTAAGACACTGTCTTCCTTATCATAACTTATCTTCTGAAACACAGAACTAAAACAACTCTCATACTTTTAGGTATTTAAAGCCACATGATATTTCTAAATATAATGTAAACCATTTTTTAATGCTTACACCCAGTTTCATTTTCCATAAGACATAAAAAAGCTAAGTTGGCACTTGAAATTTTGGTAGTTTGCTGTAGAGACATACCACAGATGTGTAACTTCCTTGGTCCATTTTCCTCTTGACTCCTTCCAGATCTAAAGGCTGATGATCTTCCTGCTTGCTGACTTCAGTAAGCACTGGTGGATCAGGTCCTTCTGGGGAGCTGCGGGAAGGTATACTCTCCTCTGTTTCGGGATTTAAGTCTGGAGGCTTGGCAGCCTATTGCCAGGGAAGATATATTTCATTTATCTAACACGGAAAAATAAGGCATCTATGCAAATTATATTAAAATTAACAAAGATGGTACTGAATGACTCATATTGTAAAACTTAAAGAACATGAAAGTAAGACATTTCTCCAATTACAGAAAAGGAAAAGTTAAAATGCGCCAGTTATCTAATAGCTCCACTAAGCTAATTTAAGACCTTTACTTGGTAATTTCCAAACCTAGTATGAATAAATAGAAACTGTCCAGTTCCTTTTGAGTAAGATATAAATGGCAGCTAATTTTATTATTTAAAAAATTAAGCTCTATTAAAAGATAAAGCAGTAGCCTGACTCTGAGTTCAAGTTATTCATGTGGTTCTTCCAACATTACACCTTGTATTCCCAAAGACTACTCACAGATGTAAAGTTCACAACTTGGATAAAAAGAGTGGTTTTCAAATAGTGCCCTGAGGAGCCCTGGGGATTTCCCAGAGCCAAAGGGTCTCTAGCCCCACTATCATCTTTAGTCCACCAAGCTCTCCGACCTACATTTATTGTATATAACTGCCCTTTGACCACTGTTCCTACCTCTAAACTCAGACCTCTCCCATCCTTTCCCTCTCTCCAGTAGGATTCTTTTTTTTTCCTAACAAGTAACTCTGATCAGGTTACTCTTTTGGGTGAAGTGCTTCACTGACTCCCCATAGCCTTTCAAGTCCAAATTTCTTATTAATAGCAAGGCCTTTGAAGATATGGCCCCTTCTTGGTTCTAAAAATGTTCTTAATGGTTTTAGGTCAAAACAAGCAACTGTATAAAACTAAATGAAGCAACTTTTTTTTAATTAAAAAAAGAAACCCAACCAACTAAAAAACATTCTGTTAGGCAAAAACCACCTAAGAACAAACTCTCAGAATACAAAATGAGACATGGGCCTACCTGTCGGTAGCGTAACAAATGGCTGGTAGTCCGAGAGTTCAACAAGGCTGTCAGAACTTGCTTCAGAGATATCTGTAGCTCCTTTTCAAGGGCCAGTCGCCACTCTGCAGGATGCCGCTCAGTACAGTTCACACAAGTGTAGGCCACACTTTCTGGCAGATTAGATAGAATCTCATACATCTCATCTAGGAAAGCAAAACCCTACAATGATGAGGAGCTTTGCAGAGTGGGAGAGAGGAAAAAGGGAACTATTCCATAGAACTTAATATAAATCTGTATGTTAGGAATAGCATTAAGACTAATATCCCCTAGAAACTCACAGTTATGGATTTCCAAAGGGACATTATTAACACTAATCTAGGATTTGGTTATTGGGGAATCAATAACTTATAGTACTAACAAAGGACAGCAAATAAATATTTCAAAGGGATATACTCAAAATAAATGAGCACACACTTAACACAATGTTGCTGATTCTAGAGACGAAATTTTTTTTAAACATTTCAAATAACATTACCATAATTTTGCATTTATAGTACTTTGCAGGCTATAAATGCAGCTGTAAGAAGAAAGAAGGAAACTGTAATAAAAAGACTCCAACCTTCTGTACCTGAAAGATTCTCACATTTGGAATGGACCCAGCGATCACATTTCCCACATTGCATCATCTTACTCTCATAGTCATCATCATCGTAACACTTATCACAGAGAGGGCAGAAGTTTCCTGAAAGCAAACCAAAGTTGTCAGCAATGCTTTGATTCACACACCAATGATGACTCCAAGGCTCTGGACTTACATATGTCAACCCAATCTAGACTGCAAGCCATTCCGTTCTTCTTCTGGAACTACTTACACATGCCAGTATGGGTCTTCTACGGAATGTTCACACATCTGTAAATTGTCAAGATTATGCTGAGCTCTTAGAATGTGCCACTAATTCTCCTCTGCTGACCCATTTTTTTAAAGGTCATGAGGTAGATTTTACAGATAATGTAATAGAAAAAGGATGGAAGAGAAAACTTCATCTCTTAAATACTCCAAAAAAAGCTTTAAATTTTTAAAAAGAGATAAGGACATGGGAGGAAAAACAGTTAATTTATACTTTATTACCAGGGCTTTTAGAGTAGAACACAATGTACTGCCATCATTCGTTTGTTTTATCCGTGTAACCTCTGTATTATTTTTTAGTTAATAGACTTAACATTGATTTGCTTAAACAGCTTCAATAGTGAACTTTATATCATCATCCTAAATCAATGAAATAATGAGCTTAATGTATTACTTGTATAACAATTAAAATAAAATGTTTGCCGCAGTACCGCCTAAAATAATTTCTGAAAAAATCAAATATGTACCTCACTTTGGGAACACACTGGCTCAGAGCATTTCTTTGTGGTTATTTAACTATTCTAAAAAAATACCTTTAATCCTTCCTATATCCTATAAAACATGTGGAGTTGCTATAATTCTCTGTGTAAAGGAAAGAGCAAGACCAGAAATTTAGTAAATATATCTAAATGGTATCCTTGATAAGATGTGTGAAGACTTTTATTTTATTCCACTGTAACGTTCAGTACATCATCTAAAAGTTGATAAAACTGGCTTTTTTGAGGTACCTTTAGCAAAGAGCTTGGCACAATCATGGCACAGCGAGAAATCGTGAGACCACTGTGCATCCCACCCTTTGCCTGGAGTCGTAGATCCACAGCTCTTGCAGCGAACACACTTGGTACAGATCTGTAAAGAAAGAAAAGAAATTTAATAAAATTTCTTATGTTTAGTATTTTTTTCTTATTTAAAAAGATGACAAATTTCTAGAGTTGACTTCTGTGCTGGGATGGCTTTTTCTAATAACAGGCAAAAAAATGGTTGCATTGACATCCTGAAGCAAGGACATTCCTATTGTAAGTTGTCCAAGCCCGCAGTCCCATGACAATTCTCTCTGAAACAGCACAGTGTGTGTACTCACCCAAACTTTCTTTTTCTTGGTGGGTTTGGTGGGGTAGTTAGGTCCTAGGCACTCAGGGTGATAGCTGTTTCGGCACTTGTTACATTCTAGCAGCTGCTATAAGAAAGTACAAAGGCAAAAGGTGGGCCTCACAGCACCTTTATGAAGCAACTATTACTTCATACCCCATTTCATATTTGTCTTCAAGTAGGTATAGCACATCATAATAACAGTTTAAATTTCCACAATTAATTTACTCTCAAAGCATCAGATTTATTTCATTCCAAAGGCACTCAGTGATGAATATTCTTATCAGATAGATTTTACTTATTGTGGGGATATTTGAAAAGGTTTTATAGATTTTATTTATTTTTTAGAGAGACAGAAAGGGAGGAAGAGAGGGAGAGAAAACATCAATGTGTGAGAGAAACATTCGGTTGCTTCTCACACGTCCCCAACTGTGGACCAGGCCTGCAACTTAAGCATGTGCCCTGACTGGTGACCTTTTGGTTCACAGGCTGGCACTCAATCCACTGAGCCACACCAACCAGGGCTATTTTGGGGTTTTTTTCCAATACCATGTTTTCTACTATATTCCCAAAATTAAAACACAAAAATATGCAATTGATTATACCCAATTAAATAGTCAAAATAGACTAAGCCAAGAGAAAAAATACAAATACACAATCCTAAAGTAAAAACGCAGAAATGGAGATAGAGAGCAATAATCTGTGTAGTTCTATTGCTTTGTTTTTGTACCTTTGTGGCTTGATGCTGCCTTCCACAAACATGACAGAACTTGCAACGACGACAACACCAATTTTCCAGCTGGTCCTCCAGAGGGCGCTCATTCTCCTCTAAACAAAACTTGTGGAAGGGCTCACAACAGACTTGGCAATACACAAACTAGGGAAAGATGGAAACAAAAGTTGTAAAATGACATGCAGAAATATCAACCAAATCCTACCAATATATTTAGATCTTCAGGAATACAGTCCTACCTGTATTTTATTAAATATATATTTATTAAGCAGTGATTATATTTTTTAAACAGTACAATATTAGGCACTGCAGGGAACTAAAATGGGGAGTAACAGAATTATAAAGTAACAAAATAAAAATAATCCAAGATTTCACAGGATATGCTAAGTAACATAAGTATAAACAAAGAGCTATGAGAATGTAAAGGAATGGGGTAAAGGAAACAGGGAGAGTTTTAAAGGTTTTCTACAATATTCTAAACAATTTAAAGCTCTGGTTTACCCATTGTGTGTCTAATTTTAGAAATAATGATTTTCATGTCAGTATTTTTAAAAATTTGAATGAGGGTGACTCAGAATTTTCTTTTGCCGTAAAATAATCATTGAGACAACTGGTCAAACATAAGTAAGGTCCATATATTAGATAATAATAATGTATCATTATTTCCTGACTTTGATAATTATACTGTAGTTATGAGAATGTCCTTGATTTTAGGAAATACATAGTAAAATATTTAGAGGTAAAAGAGCTGTAACTTGCTCTCAAACTTTTAGGAAAAAAAACGTGTCTACTTATAAATGAAAAATATTAACATTTGGGAACTCTGGGTAAAGGGAATATGGGAATTCTTTGTACTACGCTTGTAACTTTTCTGTAACTCTGATATCATGTCAACACAAAAACTTTTAGATCTGGATGCAGGGAGCCTTCATCAGGGATTGGGTATGCTGTAGGAGGGCAATGAGGGCAGTGCGCTATTCACCCTCTAGCTCAGTTTTTAGGAATTCTGTAGGACTGCTGCGCACTACACATTTTTTTCTTTTTATTTAATTTATTGAGATGACAGTGGTTAATAAAATTATATAGATTTAAGGTACAGAGTTTTATAATACATCATTTTGTATACTGTATTGTGTGTACACTCCCCAAGGTAAGCTAAGTCTCCTTCCATCACCATTTCACCTCTTGACCCCCCCATCCCTCCACAGCTACACAATTTAAATTAGAGCACCTATATCCTGAAAACAAAACAAAACAAAACAAAACAAAAAACAAACAAACCCTGTTTAATCACAGAAGTCAAAGTATTGGTGCTTAAGTTAAGGTATTCCTGTGGATAGCATATGAGTGAATGCAAAGCATTAGATTAAGTAGGAAAAGAAATACAGTAGCCCCTGGCACTTATAGACTGAATATTCTTAGTTTCAATGACATCTATAGCAACCCCAACATAAACAATACTGAAAGAAGCCCTTCTCTTTATCATACATATATAGAGAGAAATGTTTATTTTACATACTTGTATATATATATATATATATAATATACACACATATACACATACATATTTGCTAATTTACCTAATTATATACATGAGATAAATGCCTAGGAGTGCAATTGCTGGGTTAGAAGGTATACCTATTTTAAAAATACACATTTTCAAATAACCCCCAGAAAGAAAGAATGTAGCTAATTTAGATTTCCACCAACAGAGAGCCTTCCTTTCTAATATCAGGCTTTAATTTCCAGTTTTTGGACATCAGAAAGCTCAATGCTCATTCCTGCCATGTTTTTATGTCTCATTTTGTGAATTATATATTTGTCTTTAAGCCTGTATTTTAATTGGGTGTTATTCTTTTTTCTTACTAATTGCTAAGAGTTCTTTAGAGACAAGAGGGTTTTGGTATCCAATATAAAACCACCATCAAAAGCATCTCTTTATCTAGACAAAACTGTATTATTATTTTTCCATGTTTGGATATCTAGCAGAAAAAACAGACCTCTAGTAAAGAGTAAAATTAGAAGATTAGACTGTTAAACTTTTCACATTCAATAACTTTGCTATTCTAATAAGAAACAGAGGCCTCCCTAAAATCTTCAAAAAAAAAAAAAAGGTAAAAGCATTTCACTAGCTGGTTTAAACAGGGGGTAGTACCTGTTGCATACCAATAAATCAGAGTATAGTTATATTTTTCAAATATTTATTTGTTTTTAGAGAAAGGGGAAGGGAGAGAAACATCGATGTGAGAGAGAAACATCAATCAGTTGCCTCTCATATGCATCCAGACCAGGGACTGAACCCACAATCAAGGCACGTGCCCTGGAACAGGTGACATTTCACTTTGTAGGATGTCGCCCAACCAACTGAGGCACAACCAGTTGAGGCATTTTTTTAAATCACAAAACAAAAAACAAAAACACCTATCATTATACCTTCTAGTGTACCAAGAAGCAGAATATCTTACCTCTACGTGCCCACTACTGGCACAGAGAAAGCAAACCACCCTGGGTGTTATAGGAAGAGAGGTCAAGATTCCTAAGCCTCCCATCTCCCACACATTTTCTGCTTCACAATCCTCCTGTGGAGAGAGAAAAATCATTTATAAAAGATTTAGAATGACACAACTTTGGATTGAAAATAAGGATAAAAACAGTAAAATTAGATGACACCAGAATGTCAAGAATACTACATTTTATGAGTTCAAAACCAATTGCTGCTTTGAAAATCTTTAAATCTCAAATACAAACTGTTAAAAGGCTCACCTATTTATTGGTTCAATACACATTAACTATATACAAAGATATACTGGAATTGAATTTCTATTAGTTTTGCTAATTCAATCAATCATCATTTGATAATTCCTATGTGAAAGAATTATTTCCTCAGATATTATTCTCATCTAAATATACTTGATTACTTAGGATGAGCAGGAGTGTTCCAGCACCAATGTCCTTCAGTCAGTTCACAAAGAGTGACCACAGCTTTCATACACTGGAACCCATCTGCTAATGACAGTTCTTACTAATTTCCCCAGTTAGTGCTGAATTTCCTCACTTTTAAGCGCAGAAGGTAAATGTGGTATTCACTTCCTCCCACAACCATATCAAATTTACAGCTAAACTACAGAACAACCATCATTGAAAACCACCTGAAATCTAGCTAAACAGAAATCCTATGATTAAGTTAGATATACAGAAGAAGCCACTTCAAGACTGGTAGCAGGGCCAGAGACACAGGTCCCACACCCATATGTGGTAGTTAAAAACTGGGAGGGATATCCCTGAAAAACGAGGAGTCCCAACCCCATACCAGGGTTTCAGTACCAGGAAGAAAAGTCCTCATAATTTCTGGCTATGAAAATGGATGAAGATGGTGGCTAAGTGACAGAGCTACAAGAATCCCAGGTGTTCCTCTTCAAGGGCTCATACACAGACTTACTCAGTACTCAGACTTATGAGTTCTGAGTTCCCTTTAGCTGAATCCACCCCCTGCAGGTACAGGTAGGTACCATATTTCAGTCACCTTGACTTGGCTAACAAGTTTGCCTACCCTGCTGATTCCTTGAGACTCCGCCTCACCCACCTTGCATGCCCAGTGAGGCTGTTGCCAGTGCCATTTCCATACAAATGGCCCGCCTGGCTCATGCTGCAGACTTTTTTACAATATCTCAAAGGTCCACAAACTCTAAACAAGCTGCATCTGGCTTCAGCATGCTCCATACCTGCTACTAATTAGCTCCAAGGCTGGCACTAGCAGCAACTGAACTCAGTTTGTAGCTTAGCCTTTTTCCCAGGCATCTCCAAACCCAGCAAGTAGCAGCCATCTGCGTGTCACTCTGTAGCTCATGCCAGGTGGCCCTAAGCAGCTGTGGACCTTGGCCTGCTCCTCCCAGGAGGCCCCAAAGTCCGCACACCCAGTACACAGCATCAAACCGAATCAAAGAACCACCCACCACCTTCACTAGCCACACACTCAAGGGGTGGACTGGACAGGCACCAGAGCTCCACTAAAAGGAGTCCTGTTCCATTGGGTGGGCTCCGGCACAGCTGATCCTCTGCTGTAGTCTTGGCTAGTCCTCCCAACCAACTGGCCTGGGGGTAAATCTCTCCCACTGATGGGCCAACAGCAATCAAGGTTCAACTACAACAGGAGAGCACACACAGCCCACACAGGGAGTGCAACTAGAGCACCCAGTTCAGGTGGCTGGGGAGGCTGCACCACTGGACCCCACAAGACACCTACCACATAAGGCCACTCTACTGAGACCAGAAGATGTAGCAGCTCTACTTAATACATAGAAGCAAACACAGGGAGGCAGCCAAAATGAGAAGAGAAAGAAATGTGTCCCAAATGAAAGAAGAGAACAAAACTCCAGAAAAAGTACTAAACAAAATGGAGATATGCAATCTAGCACATGCAGAGTTCAAAACACTGGTTATAAAGATGCTCAATTAACTTAGGGGAAGAGTAGAGAAACTTAGAACTTCAATAAAGAAAAAACATAAAATTGGAACTAGAGGCTCTCATCAGGTAGCTTAGTTGGTTAGAGCGTCAACCTGATACACCAAGATTGCAGGTTCAATCCCCAGTCAGGGCACATATAAGAATAAAACAATAAATGCATGACTAAGTAGAACAAGAAACCAATGTTTCTCTCTCCCCCTTCTTTCTCTCTAAATTAAATAAATTAATTAATAATACATTTTTTAAAATGGAATTAAAAAACATGAAAAGAACCAGTCAGAAATGTAGAATTCACTAACTAAAATAAAGACTATATTATAGGGAATAAATAGTACAGCCGATGAAGCAGAGGGTCAAATTAGCAATTTCAAAGATAAGATAGCAAAAAAAAAAAAAAAGAAGAAGAAGAAGAAGAAGAAAAGTTAGCAGAAAACACTAATTCAGAAAGCAAAGAGAAAAACAAAACCCCCACAACAGTGATAGTTTAAGGAGTCTCTGGGACAACATCAAGCACACCAACATTCACATCATGGGTTGCCAAAAAGAGAGGAGAAAGAGCAAGAAATAGAAAACCTATATGGAAAAAATGTCAGAAAAATTCCCTGACTTGGTCAAGGAAATACACAGACAAGTCCAGGAAGCACAGAGAGTCCCACACAAGATGAACCCAAAGAGGCCCACACCAAGAAACATCATAATCAAAATGCCAAAGGTTAAAGACAAAGACAGAATCTTAAAAGCAACAAGATGGAGGATGGGTACACTGCCTCTTAAGGGTGCTTATCTCCCTGAGATGATATTCAATTAAAAAAACTGAGCCCTGGCTGATGTGGCTCAGTGGACTGAGTGCCAGCCTGCAAACCAAAAGGTTGTCGGTCTGATTCCCAGTCAGGGCACACATCTGGGTTGCAGGCCAGGTCCCTAGTTGGGGGTGTGTGAGAGGCAACTAATCAATGTTTTTCTCCCTCATTTCCCCTTTCTCTAAAAATAAATAAGTAAAAATCTTTAATTTTTTTTAAAATTAAAATAAAATAAAAAAACTGAACAATGAGAAAAAAAAGCAACAAGAGAAAAGCAGTTAGGTGCCTACAAGGGAGCTCCCACAATACTATCAGCTGATTTCTCAACAGAAACTTTGCAGGCTAGAACCTACAACTAAGATTAGTGTAGTCAGCAGAGCTATCGTGTGGGACAGATAAACAGCTTCCCAGACAAGAATAAGCTAAAAGAGTTCATTAGCACCAAGCCAGCATTATTAGAAATGTTAAAGGGTCTTCTTTAAGAAGAAGAAGATCAAAATATGAATAATAAAATAGCAATACTATACAAATCGATCAACAGTTACTTTAAATGCTCTAATCAAAAGACATATGGTGGTTTAATGGATAGCAAAACTCCTACCTATGCGGTCTACAAGAGACTCACTTCAGATCGAAAGACACAGAAAGTAAAGGGATAGAAAGAGATATTTCATGAAAATGTAAACAAATAAGCAAACCAACAAAAAATGTAGGGTAGCAGTACTTATACCAGACTAAATAGACTTTCAAACAAAGGCTATAACCAGAGACAAAGGATCCAGCAATTCCACTTCTGGGTATTTATCCAAAAAACCTAAAACACTAAGTCAAAAAGACATATATACCCATATGTTCATTCTAACATTATTTACAATAGCCCTGAAATGAAAGAAATCTAAGTGGCCATCAGTACGTGAATGGATAAAGAAAATGTGGTACATATACACAATGAAATATTAGTCATAACAAAGAATGAAATCTTGCCATCTGCAACAACATGGATGGACCTAAAGGGTATTGTCCTGAGTGAAATAAGTCAGCAAAGAAAGGCCAATGCCAGATGATTTCACTTATATGTAGAATCTAAAGAACAAAATAAACAAAACAGAAACAGACTCGTAGATACAGAGAACACCTGGATGGTTGCGAGATGGGAGAGGGGTTTAGAGGATGGGTGAA
The DNA here is from genome assembly GCA_028533065.1 of Trachops cirrhosus. NCBI lineage: Eukaryota > Metazoa > Chordata > Mammalia > Chiroptera > Phyllostomidae > Trachops > Trachops cirrhosus. The sequence continues at coordinate 77,174,274 of CM052543.1, read as the reverse complement.
AAAGGTGAAGGGATTAAGAGGCACAAATTGGCTGTTACAAAATAGTCATAGGTTGTAAAGTACAGGATAGGGAATATAGTCAATAATACAGTAATAACTACATATAGTGCCAGATAGATAGTAGGTTTATCGTGATGATCAGTTTGTAAGTTATATGTCTAATCAGGCGGTTGTACACCTGAAACTAATATAATATTGTATGTCAACTGTAATTGAAAAATAAAAAATTATTTAAAAAAAAGTCCACGACACTTAATATACTATATGATCATTAAACACTTTTACCTTAAAGTCCACTCTGATCCTGTGGACTCCATCTGCTGGGACTTTTTGCTTAGAACCACTGCCATTGGAGAGAGTGCTGAGGATGTTCAAAGTGCCTGTGTTCTCCTGCTTATTGACTGGAGGTGGCTTTTCCTACAGAGATAGAAGATAAATAAAGAACAAAACCACACTCGCATTCACTTTTACAAGAGAAAATAATACAAATGAGAAATCTTACTAATCTGGAAAACAAGTTTTCAACTTTAAGTATCCTCTAGAAATAATGAAGTGCTCTTCAGAAGATTTTTTCCATTGAGGCATTTTATTTGCATGCATGTATTACATTCCTAGAAAAACAATCGCAGGACTTTCACTCCTGTGTGTTTTCATCCTGCTTCTTTGTGGTCCATGATGCCTGCTGAGGTTGTCAGTACAGTGAAACCAAACTGATGGGACAGGGGCAGGTTATTCTGCCATTTTTCTAGATCTTTCAGTCACACATCAGATTTGGGCTGATCACTCCACACTTGTTTAACCTGTCTATGAGGTTGACAGGTTTCCCAGCTCTGTGATCATCAATGATTTCAAACTGGCCAATGCTTCATCATCACTGTTGGAAACCGGAAAATGACTTTGGAGCATAACCTAATACAGACCTAGTGTTTGACTCTCTTTTTGGTACTGTTGATGCTCTTGAGAGCATCAGCCAGGATACACATGTGCACCATTATGGTGGCACAAAAAGATCGTGAAAAGAGCCAGAAGATTCTTAAAAATATAACTCTGTCTCTCCACATAATAAAAATAAAGAACAGAAGAAGGGATTATTACAAATATTGCTAGAGGATATTGACAGCAAAAAACAATTATGCTAAACGGCATGTAGCATAAGCATGTAGCGCCACAAGGAAGGGAAAAACAACAAGGGGAGAGAGACAAAAATAGATATGAGCTAAAGGCTAAATTCCACTGCCATCTACATAAAAAGAAAAATGCAGTTTCATTCATCAATCATGTAAATGTCAAGAATAAGGCTATTTTCCTGTAGAATAGAACACATCCTTGGGAAATGGCAGAGAAACAAATCTCTCACCTTTTCTTTTGGTTTTTGTTTTACAGGGATAGTTGGGCGAGGAGCCACTTTTTTCTGCTTGCTTTGCTCTGGACCTAAAGAATTGAAAATAAATTGCAGTCAGATGCTATTAAACTCACAGTTAATGCTAAATAGCAGTTACTACTTTAGGACTCATTGGCCTGTGAAGAAAAGAGTATTAGAAAAGAAAAAACTGCCCTGGCTGGTGTAGCTCAGAGGACTGAGCATGGGCTGTAAACCAAAGGGTTGCTGGTTTGATTCCCAGTCAGGGCACATACCTGGGCTGTGGGCCAGGTCCCCAGTGGGGGCCATGTGAGAGGCAACCACACATGTTTCCCTCCCTCTCTCTCTCTCTCCCTCCCCCTCTCTCTAAAAATAAATCAATAAAATCATTTTATTGATTTATTTTTTTTTAAGATTTTATTTATTTATCTTCAGAGGGGAAGGGAAGGAGAGAGGGAGAGAAATATCAATGTATGGTTGCTTCCTGTGCATTCCCTACTGGGAACTGGCCTGCAACCCAGGCATGTGCCCTGATTGGGAATCGAACCGTGATCTCTTGGTTCACAGGCCCGTGCTCAATCCACTAAGCTACACCAGCCAGGGCAATAAAATCTTTTTAAAAAGTAGAGAAAACTAATCAATAAAATATATTTAAAATAAATAAATAAATAAATAAAATTAAAAAAAAAAAAAAAAAAAAAGAGGAGCATCTCTTATTCACCTTACCAAAAGATTAAAATTCCTTGTCTAAAAAAAAAAAAGTAGAGAAAACTATTTAAACTCTAGGCATTAAATAGAAATTAAGACCAACTTAACTGATTTCTTTTTTGCTTCTATTTCTTTATTACTATATAATGGTTAAAAGAGCTAATTTTCTTGCACTGAAAAGGTAAAAATATACATTTCAGATTTCCAAATGCTGTTTAAGATATCAATGTTTTTTTTGCTAGGACTTCTCGTTCAGCAGTTCCTTCTTGCCTTCCTCACTCACCCGACTCTGGTGGTGGAGGCTGCTTTTTCTTGGGCTCATTAGGAGCAGTCTTGGGAACTTCCTTTCTTGGTGGTGCTGTGGTAGGTGGCTGTGGGGGCATGACTGGTGCTGGCTGGGGGACCTGTTTGCTGGACTTCCTGGAAGCTGGAGTAGTAGCTTGTTTGGATTCAGGTCCTGGAACAGAGGCATTCCCTTCTTCATACTTTTCCTCAATATGCTTTCTCAGAGAAGGTTCACCATTGCTTTTCTTGGGGGCAGGATCCTCTCTTACTGATGGAGTAGGTTTCTGACTAGAGTCCACCAAGTTCTTCACAACACTGCTCTCTTTGCTCTCTTTCTTTTCATTGGTCTTAGACTTTTTCTCTTTCTTTTTCACAGCTAGGGAATAAACATGATTATTTATCTACAAGCAAGAAAAATTTTATTTAAAATAGAAGTATAGGAATGTAACATAATCTTATTCTCAGTTTCCTGAAGCTAAAGTTGACACTCAAGAGGCTCAAGAAAGTTAATGCCAACTTGGTCAGGTAAAATAGGTGTACTTTTATTGATCTAGGGAATGGAATAAACTGTAATTTTTATATCAATTTAAGCATGTCTTATTATGGAAATTTTCAAACATTCACCAAGGTAAAGGGTATAGTAAAATGAACCCCTATGTCCATCAACCAAGCTGTTGCAACAACCATCAACTCCCTGGGAAAGAATAGTACTTAAAAACAAACAAACAAATAAAAAAACTAGTATTCTTTTTACACTAGATGTATAAAACTAAATGGCATTAAAGCAAGAAGCATTTTGGGGAAGAACTTTTTACATCACCTTTTGCTTGCTTCTGAAGATAAGCTTTGGAAGGCATCCACTGTAGATTCTGACATTTTCTCATCCTGGGATAACAAAGGTTACCATAAAATAAACAACTTTTAGAAGAGAAGAAATTTGAACAAGTGTTAATTTGTCTGCAAGAATCAGTGAATATTCAGGTTCATTTTGAGAGTTGAAAAAGGAATGCTCAATTACTTAAGATTAAATCTGAATCTTTGAATCCTTCAATCGGCAATTTTATCTACTTTTATGATCTAAAAAGAGCAATTACCAAATTATTTTTAAAAATGAGACTCAAATTTCTTATATTCTAGTACTGATTTGCACCACACAAAATGACTGGTTGATATTTCTTATTATCAAATTAGTTCTGTTCCCTTACAAGGTTAATATTCATTTAGTAATCTCCATACAAAATGCACTAAAATTACCCAGCAAGTCCTCTGCCTGCACCACAATGCTGCAGGTTATGTCAGGACTCCACTCCTCAATTCAGTGAAACTCAGACTTAATTTGAAGTATAAAATTGAACCAAATCATTTCAACTCCTAAACTTAGTATAATTTTACCCTGCTAGTGCACACCTTTGTGCTGATCTATAAATTCTCACTCCTTTACACAAATGGGACTGAGACAAAATTCTTGCTTAAGGCCAGATTGAACCAAAGCACAGAACTACTTATTATCTCCTAGAAACTGCCTCCTGGGAAGTAAGCAATGCAACATCTCTCCCAACTATGTTTCATACAAATCATTTCAAGTTACTCATTCATTCAGAAAGTATCTGTTGATAACATCTATTCCTTATGCCAAGTACTTTATGAGATACTCAGTCACCAAAATTACTGCTTGTACAACTCTTTTGATCAACTTTAAATAAGTTAATCCCAGAGGGCAGAAACTGCATCCACAGACAGACTAAAGAAATAGAGAAAAGATAACCAAAACTTCCATATCAAAAATTCCATATGCATGAAAATATTCTGAGAGAGCAGAGAGACATATACAAGATATTACCAATATTTCCTGAAAGCCATAAAGATAAAGGTAATTTCAGTTGATCTAATAAATACTATGACTAAATGTGTCAGTTTTCAAGCAGAAACCTCCCAGATGTGCACTGATATGGTAGCCACTAGGCACATGTAGCCATTTAAATTAAAATTCAAATTAAGTGAAATAGCCCTAACTGATGTGGCTCAGTGGATTGTACCAGCCCACGAACCAAAAGGTTGCCGGTTCAATCCCCAGTCAGGGCACATTCCTGGGTTGCGGGCCAGGTCAGGTCCCCAGTTGGGGGTGCACGAGAGGCATCCACACACTGATGTTTCTCTCCCTCTCTTTCTCCCCTTCCCTCTGTCTAAAATAAATAAAATCTTTAAAAAAATTTAAATTAGCCCTGGCTAGCATAGCTTAGTGGATTAAGCGCGGGCCTGTGAACCAAGAGATCGCGGTTCAATTCCCAGTCAGGGCACATGCCTGGGTTGCAGGCCAGTTCCCAGCAGGGAATGCATAGGAAGCAACCATACATTGATATTTCTCTCCCTCTCTCTTTCCCTTCCCCTCTAAAGATAAATAAATAAAATCTTTAAAAAAAAATTTAAATTAAGTAAAATAAAAAATGTAGTTCCTCAGGCACTAACCACATTTCAAGTGTTAAATAACCACATTTGGCTAATGGCTACCATACTGAACTGAGCAGATAAAATTTAACATTTCCACCACTGCAGGATGTTCTATCAGACAGCATTATTTCAGAGTATTTCTTATTTAAGCACATCCCAAACCTAGACACATTGCAAAATCCAACTATGTAACTAATCTTGCAACTCAAAAATTCAATACAACCACGACTTCCGGTCAAGATGGAAGCACAGGTAGACGCACTGTGCCCCCACGCACAACCAAGATAGGGACAGCAACACTATGGAAACAAGATAACAACCAGAACTGACAGAAAATTGAAAGGCATGGAAGTCCGAAAACCAGGGAGTTGAAAATAGACTCCATAGTCCAGACCGGTAGGAGGGGCGGAGTCAGGCCGGGTGAGGGACGCGGAGCAGAGACCTGAGCAACCAGAGACCTGAGCAACCGGGGACGCGCGCAAGTCCCCAGCAGGCAGACTCTGGGCGCACAAGTGTCGGTGGCTGGCGGGCCAGGCTGGGAGGTGGCGACCGGCAGACCCAGCGAGGCGGCCATTGTGAAGCAAGACACTGCGCGCAGCTCGGTTCCAGCACCGGGAAGTGGAGCTTTGGGTCACTGACAGAAAAGGAGGGCCCCGCGGGGTGCACAGGCCCACCCACACCAGGAGTGGTGCCAGAGGGGCCCAGTTGGCTTGTGGAAAGCGGCGGAAGGTTCTGAGGTTCTAGAGATCAGAGCAAGCGCCATTGTTCCTTCCCAGACCCCACAGTCCTGGTGAAAACCTTAGGCCCCGCCCCTCACTACGGTAGCCTGTCAAGTCCAAAAAAAAAAAAAAAAAACCCCAGCAAAAGATGGCTCAAACAGATGAGGATTGGAAAGCCCCAGGTCCCATCCTTTTAAGCGACCAAGAGATAGCCAACCTATCAGATGCACAGTTCAAAGCACTGGTGATCAGGATACTCACAGAATTGGTTGATTTTGGTCACAAATTAGCTGAAAAAATGCAGGCTACAATGAGTTTAATGAAGAAAAATGCACAGGGAACCAATAGTGATGGAATGAAAGATGGGTCTCACATCATTGGAGAGGACCAGAAGGAA
>CM052543.1:77118234-77167857 GCA_028533065.1 Trachops cirrhosus | reverse complement strand
GTTGTTCTTCCTCTTCTCCTCCTGGTACCCCTATAATTCGGATGTTGGAACGTTTCAAGATGTCCTGGAGGTTCCTAAGCCTCTCCTCATTTTTTTGAATTCTTATTTCTTCATTCTTTTCTGGTTGTATATTTTTTTTCTTCCTTCTGGTCCACTCCATTGATGTGAGACCCATCTTTCATTCCATCACCATTGGTTCCCTGTGCGTTTTTCTTCATTTCATTTATTGTAGCCTTCATTTTTTCATCTAGTTTGCGACCAAAATCAACCAATTCTGTGAGCATCCTGATCACCAGTGGTTTGAACTGTGCATCTGATAGGTTAGCTATCTCTTGGTCGCTTAAAATGATGGGTTCTGGGGCTTTCAATTCTCCTGTTTGAGCCATCTCTTTGCTGTTTTTTTTGGTCTTGTGGAGCACCTGTAGTGAGGGGCGGGGCCTTAGGAGTTCACCAGGGCGGGGCACCTCAGTTACTGGGTTGTGACGCTGTTTGTGTGAGGGCGGGGTCCGAGAAGGAACAATGGCGCTTGTCTGCTCTCAGTAGGACCCCAGCTCCTTCCGCTGCTTTCTGCGAGCCAACTGGGCCCCTCTGGCACCAATTCCCGTGTGGGTGGGCCTGTGCACCCTGCGGGACCTTCCTTTTCAGTCAGTGCCCCAAAGCTGTATTTCCCGGTGCTGGGACCCTGAGCTGGGCGCAGTGCCTTGCTTCACAATGGCCGCCTTGCTGGGTCTGCCGGTCAGCAACCCCCGGCCGGGGCTCACCAGCCACCACCGGTTGTGGGCCCAGGGTCTGCCTGCTGGAGTCCTACATGCCGCCCGGGTTGCTCTGCTCTCCACTCTGTGTCCCTCACCTGGCCCGACTCCGCCCCTCCAACCGGTCTGGATGGACGTGTCTAATTTTAACTCCTTGGGTGTCCGACTTCCATACACTTCAATTTTCTGTCAGTTCTGGTTGTTATTTTGTTTCTATATTGTTGTTGTCCCTATCTTGGTTGTGCAAGGAGGCACGGTGCGTCTACCTATGCCTCCATCTTGGCCAGAAGTCAGAAGTCTGTACCTTTCTAGTGAAGTAGAGGCAAGGTCATCTGAGTGTGAAGGATAAATGGCAGGGTGGGAAAGAACTTGAGGAAAGACATTCAAGTTTGGAACAGCTGTTGAAATTAAAGACACTGAAGGGTAGGCTCTGGTTACAGCATTCTCCCAATATGCCAAGGTTGTGGGTTCAATCCTCCATCAGGGCACATACAAGAATCAACCAATGAATGCATAAATAAGTAGAATAACAAATTGAGGTTTCTCTCTCCCTTTCTCTCTCTTTCAAATCAATACAATTTAAAAAAAAATTAAAAATGAGCCCTGGTTGGTGTGGCTCAGTGGATTGAATGCCTCCCTGTGAACCAAAGGTCACTGGTTCAACTCCTAGTCAGGGCACCAGTAGGGGGTGCTTGAGAGGCAACCGCACACTGATGTTCCTGTCCCTCTCTTTCTCCTTCCCTTCCCCTCTAAAAATAAATAAAAAAATTAAAAATGATTCAGGGTTGTTGAGCAATAGTAGAAAACACAAGTTTGTGGTTGTATCCTAAAGATTGTGTCAATTTTCTCCAACTGTGGTCTGTAGTCTGGATATTGGAGCAGAAGGGAAGGGATGGGTTAATCTAGGCTAAGGTCTTGCATGGCAGAGATAGGGGAACAAAGGGCAAGGGGAACAAGATATTAAAAGATTAAAATGAAAGACTTGGGTTTTAGGTCAGAGAAAGAAAAGTGAAACCAAAAGTGAACTGATTAGGAGACTCATCTTCCAAAGATAACTACAGGATCCAGAGGTTATCTGGTAAGGCAGGTTAGGTTAGCCAGGTCACAATTGATACTCCCTAACAAAAGTGAAGGTCAGAGTCCTTTAAGTTTCCAGCAGGATTTCTGAAGCTGCCACTAGCTTTTAATACTGTAATAAAAGAAGGGATAGCAAAGATTATAAATTAGGTGTTCATTTATTAAATACAAGCTTTGAACAAACACCCCCAGGCAGTTTGACAAGAAATAACCTTCCTGGAATGTTTCAAAATACAGTTATGCTGATTGTTTTATTTCAGTCAGTCTTTTTATTATGTTCATTTTCATTTTTTTAGGTTCTTTTCCTGCTTAGCAGTTAGAGCATGTGCATTATATCCTCATGTCATTAACATTGCAGCATCAGCCTCAGGCTGGCAAAGGCACCTCAGTAAACTTACGCTCTGTGTAACGGCTGCTTAGCAACCAGTATCAAACAAAGTAAAAAAGCTTTTGTAGAGTGTGATACCAAATAGCAAGTGGCACCTTTACCTACACCATTAAAAACCTTTCAAGTTTCTTTCAGGTTTTACATATCCATTAAAGAAATCCAGATTGCTTGATAAAACCTACTTAATTCCCCAACTTTAGTATTACCCTCTTAGTAAGCAATATTAAAGCTGATTAAAGAGTCTTCATTTTCCTATCACACTCCAGCAAAACCAACACATAAAATTAGGTATGTCAGAAAGCCTGCTCTAATAGATTTAGAGTTGCGTCTGAGTTCCAGATAACAAAACAGTTCTTTAAGCTTCTGGTGCACATATGCACTGTGTTGTACCAAAATAATTTTTAGCCTTATTTTTGGGATGTTCTTAAATTACTTGGTTTCCTTACCAATAGTGGCCTTAAGCTACACACTTTCCTTTGTAATGAGTTTAAAGATATTCAGCAGCATTAATGGTGCCACAGCCACTTAGAAGTTTTAGGACAAGGGCTTCAAAAAAAAGCTGGGCAGAAAAGGCTTACAATCTGAATACTGACACAGATACAAACATGGAGGTTGTTGACTACAAAGCTCCTGCGAACAGCTGCCTTCTGAGGTTTTGTGCCTATTTTTCCTTCAAATTTCTCCCCTAAAACTCTGGTCTTTTCCTTCTTTTAAAAACGAAAACATCCTATTAGATTGGGTTTCGAAGATAAATGCAAGTAGGTAGAAGCTTATTTTATACACAGATCATTCTTAGTAAAGGAGGACAATAAATATGACATGAAGCTTATTTTAAGGAATTAAACAAATCCTGTCAACCACGCCTTAAGGGCCCAGGGAGCACACTGAATTTATATATTACATTCTGGCATTTGTAAGTCTTAGACTTCCCTTTTCATTTATAAGCATAGCAATAGGCAATATCTTTACATCTAGTGTGGGATGCCCTCTGATTTGCAGTTTCCCAGCTGATACCATCAAAAACATATCAAGGGCTATTGATAGAAACTTGGCATATTATAAAACTGACATCTTGTTTGAAAGACACCATGATTAACAATAATGCCATCTAAATGAAGCAATGACCCGTTTCCAGATCATACCATTTTTGTCACCTATGGTATCTTTGTACTTAGAGGGACAGTGATACAGTCTATAGGGGAACGTGCCTCACACTTAACGTGTTAAGCTGCACATCTGAGTAGAGAACTCAAGCTCAACTTGTAAAAGTGCAGCCTACCTATCTACTAATTACCCAGGACTAAGTTGACATTTATTTATTTATTTATTTTAAAGATTTTATTTATTTATTTCTAGAGAGAAGGGAAGGGAAGGAGAAAGAGAGGAAGAGAAACATCAATGTATGGTTGCCTCTCACACATACCCCCACTGGGGACCTGGCCCGCAACCCAGGCACGTGCTCTGACTGGGAATCGAACCAGCGACCCTTTGGTTCATAGGCCAGCACTCAATCCACTTAGCCGCACAAGCCAGGGCGGGCTAAGTTGATATTTAAAATGGTTTGTGGACAAGGTTGTGCTCAAATTCCTTCTTTATTAATTGCTGACATAAAGCTGAGTTACAAGCAGTTCTTGGAATTCATAAGTCCAAACATTAACTATATATATTTCATAGTTTCAGAATTTTGTCTAGAGTAAGTGTTAGTGGCCACACACTGCATACATATTACCATGGAAGAGACAATTTAAAGTGGTACTCAGTTTACACTAGACCAATCTAAAAAAGCACATGGTGTATATATACTGAGATATACTGTTGATATTAGTGTCTTAAAATTACATTCTTCCTGCTTACAATATTTGTTGTTCATCTCCTCTGCTCAAGCCTAGTCCTTGTAGCAGCTGATTTCCATAAGCTAAATTGGTCTCAATAGCTTCCTATACTCTTTCACCTCAAAATTTTTTGAAAAGTGTCAAAAACTGCAGGTTTGTCTTGTCAATCCTCCTAAAAATACTGTAGGTCTAAGTTTTCTGTGGTGATGACAACCCCATGAGAGAGTTCTTGTTTTCCACTGTATCTCTGAGTTATGAGATAACACAAAATTAAGAGCTATCAACAGAATTGCGTAAGATTCCTTTCTTTTTTTATCTCATCTACCATCTTATTCAAAAGTCTACTCAGACATCAAGATATGTGAAATGTTATCCTGTATTACTGCAGAGCTGTTAACAAGGAAAAAAGCTGAAGTCTGGGTCATGAAAACTAGTAAACACCTTGATAACTCATGACTTTCAGATGATGTCACTGAAATATATGACATATACTTAAAGCAGTGCTCACCAAAGATGTTTGAGCAGTTCTTGGAAGAGAATGAGTAAGGTGGCAGGAAGTTTTAGTAGTTGAAGTTAATATAATTTAAGGTAGAAAAGAGAAGAAAGAATAGGAAGAGAGAACAAAGGGTAAGAATTAGTGATGATTTTTGAACTTGGTAATGCTATAACTATAATTTCCTGCAAGCCAGGAGAACATTGTCATAAGTCTTAGAAATCTTAATTATCATTATCTGAGCAAGAACAGTTTTCTAATTTAGTAAAGAAAAAAAAAAGCAGAACCAAAGAGAAATCACAAACAATTCTTTATCTATACTCTGGGGTTGGTTTTTGGTTTGTTTAGGTCACAGTATTTATTCCAGTTTCTCCTTTTGTTGTTGTTTCCTCTCTGCGAGCCACCGTTGGATTTTTTCTTTTAGTTCTGTGTTTGGCCGGATCTGGTCCATGGTGAGGGGACTACGGTTAAAGGGATCTGTTTGGTCACTGGGACAAAGAGAGAAAGGAAAATGGGGTTATTTACATAAATTCTAACATCCAAAGCCAAAATTAGGACATCTGGGATCTCACTGTGAGTCTGAAGGTAGGGTGCACTTTAAGTTTGAATTAAATGCTGAATTGAGGTTAGAAAGAATGGTTTGTTTAGGTCACAGTATTTATTCCAGTTGCTCCTTTTGTTTCTGGAGGGTTTTTTTTTGCAGATTATTTAGCTACTTTGTCTTCCTGCTTTTTAACAAAATTAATTTCTTCAACATTGTTGTTCAGATGATATTTGACTACATTTCTCTAAGGCAGAGACCCTATACACCCGTGTCAGCATGAAGAGCTGTCTGTAATTTTAATGACAGGCTCTCAAAATACAGGGTCTGGCACAAATAATGCCCCCTTTCTTATTACAAAATCTTTTACTGCAAAATCATAAGCATGGAATTCTGTAACACAACAATATCACACTCAAGCAGACCATACGACATTTTAGGTGAAATGTTCAAATTAAAACTATAAATTATTACACCTATATTATTACCCTACTCTACCAATCATACTCAAGCAGGAGTTATTTCTGTCAGACCCTGTGGAATAAGATGTTAAGGGAAAAAGCCTTGTGAATTGACACTTGATTTAGTTAGCTGATTGTTATATAAGTAGATGTAGATTATGGTTTCCTGACAGGTCTAAGGTTTATAACATTATTTAAGGGCTGATATATCTTCTCTTTTCTATTCTGAGGCCACAATAAAACATACATTTTCATTCACACTTTGGAAAAGTCATGCATCACATGTATAGTGGATGCTTAATACCAAATACCATAAAGTAGAAAATCCTTCTTTACTGATACTTAAAAAACTGTATTTCCTTAAATTTGGTTCAACTTATATAACTTAATTTTAAATAGGCAGAGTCTCTCAGTAACCATTTCTGTGTAACACTGCACATAAAACAGGGAGAACCCATGGACACCATGGTTGAATTCAACAGCAGAAGCGGAATGTGGGTTAGTTAACCCATATGATGCATATAGTTTAAAATCTGAATGAAAAAAATACCCCATTTTTATAAAATTAAAACAATTTCAAGTCCACTTATACTCTGGATTAATATATTTTATAACATGTTAATAGAAATTACTTCCTTAAGGAAGGAACAGGTAAGGTTAGAACCAGCATTTCTCAACAGGGTGTCTTGTTTTGGGTGTTTAAATACTTAACAATTAAGTAATATATCTCTACCAATTCTTCCCCAATACATTAGTAAATCAACAATATGGGCACCTATTGGGTGTACTACATTGTAATTAGGAATGTGGGAGAAAAAGATGACAGCAAACAATCATACATCTGTACTCTTGAGGCTGCTCATTTGGGCTGGCATACCTGAGCAAATGTCTGGCAATAGTGGATCTATCCACAGTGACTCGGGAAGATGGCAGTACCACAGGGTCAGACATTAGTGTGCTCATGATGGGGTCCAGGAACTCATCACAGGCATCTGCATAGGTCTCCTCTTCCTGTTGTTGGAGGTCTGCTAGAGACTGAGCATAAACACCTAGTAGCTGAGGTGAATTCAAGAGCAGCTGAATTCAAAATGCTCAATGACTAAACCTTAAAGGGTATATAACCTTAAAAGGTATATATAAAGGTAATAACACTTTATAGTGACAATGACAATTCTCAACTTTATTTTTTAAATAAGTCAAGATGGATAAGAGCAAATTTAGCATTCAGCCCAAATTCTGAAACTTCATTTTGGCTCAGCTGCCAGCAGTCATGACTCAAAATGGGCTGAAGTGTTGAAAAGAAACATATCACATACATCCTTCTGGCAACAGTCCTGTTGTAAATGTCGTAATTCAATAGGGGATGAGGTAGAGGGTTATTATTTGCATAATTACAAAGCCACTCTTGCAGCCTGTGTATGAAAAGCAGTTTCCGGTTTTAGGTACAAAAAGGTATAAGAATTTAAAAGTGGCTTCAATATTTGGTTCTTTCATAACTCTAGTTCCTCAGGGTCCTGTCTAGCTGAACTCTAGGCCAAGATGAAGCCTAACTCAAGAAATAAGTAACTCCATGAAGAGAAGACTGGTATCAATGAGAGAAGTGTTCTATCAGAGGCTATGCCATGATTTTTCCTTTTTCATAACTGCTAATGGAGCTCTGTCATACTCTAGCAAAAGGGATTAGCTAAATACAATAGAGTATTTTAATCTTTACAATGTATGGCTATTCCACCCTGACTGGTGTGGCTTGAGCATTGTCCCACAAACTGAAAGATCGCCAATTCGATTCCTGGTCAGGGCACATGCCTGGGTTTCGGGCCGGGTCCCTGGTTGGGGGTGTGTGAGCAGCAACTGATCAGTGTTTCTCCCACTCTTCTCTCTCCCCTCCCCCTCTCTAAAAATAAATAAATAAAATCTTAAAAAAAAGAAATTAAATGTATGGCTATTCCCACATAAGCCAACTACCAACCACAAATATAGAGAACAGAGAAAGTCAATAAAAATCAATGACTAAAAAGTACTCATCTTGAATTCTATTCTAAATAGTTCTTTTGCATAAGCAATATAGATTTTCAAATCTATTTGTAACACTACACAAAAGTTTTCATGAAAACAGCTTACAAAAATCTGTACATTCTTCTATTCTAGCAGAAGCTTCTTAAATTAATTTTTAGTTCTCACCCTCACATTGAAAAAAGTAGTATTAAGAAAAGTAGTATTACTACTAGTAGTAACTAGTAGTTCTAGTTATTGACTAACCAGAAAGAATCATGTTTATGTTTTCTCAAGACAATGATTTTATCCCCCAAAATAGGGTAAAAAGCAGAAGAGCTGAGTTAACAATGTGATTTTTTTTTAAAGTTTATTTTTAGAGAGAGGGGAAGGAAGAGAGAAAGAGAGGGAAAGAAACATCAATTGGCTGCCTCTCACATGCCCTTACTAGGGACCTGGCCCACAACCCAGGCATGTGCCCTGACTGGGAATTGACCAGGGACCTTTCTGTTCACAGGCCAGCATTCAATCCACTGAGCTACACCAGGCAGGGCAACAATGTCATTTTATAGAACATGTTAATAAACAAACTATTCTCCTTACCTTGATTCTCTCTGCTAAGTTGCTGAAAGCCACAATCATGTTCCCAGGCTTATTTATTTTCTTCAGGACTCGGACTGTCTGTGCAAAGAGAGTTGGGGAATAGGAACGCCCATCCTTGGGTACAGTGGCACAGAAATTCTCCTCATCCCTGGAAGGTCAGCAATGGAAAGAAATGCAGTGTCAGAGGAGATGACAAGTGGGTTGAGGAACAAGGGTGCCCTTCACTTAAATGCCATGAATGTTCTTTTGCTACAGAAAGATTTCTTCTAATTTTTAGGAAGTCTAGCAAGTATTCTGTGGCTTTTAAAGAATTCTGCTTTTCCAAACAATACTACAACCAGCAAAGTTTATTTTGCAAAGATCTAGGCAGAGTGTTGGCAATTCTAAATGATGTACCACAGGTCATATAAAATCTCATGATTTAAAACTACAGAAGATTCTTTCATCAACCAATTAGAAATGAACGATTTCTTTTCTATTTCTACCTAATTACCAACCAGTCATTCCATTATCAAAAACCCAGATTAAAACCTTAGCACCCCCTCTGGCTTGCCCAATTTAAATCTCAGGTACCCAAGATTTAAGTAGATAGTGCAGATATCTGATACGAGCTGCTGGGGTTTGAAGTCAAATTCACTGAAGTCCTTGACTTTTAAGGCCCCCATCTTGGGGCCAACCAGATGCTGTAGAAAGTAGTTCAGCATAGAGATGATGCGCTCAGCCAGGAAAGGATGCACAAAAAGTGATTTGATCTCTGGAAAAGAAGCCAGTCTGTGAAAACTCAATCCATTAGCAATTTTTTACTTATGTGTTAAAGAGTTTTGCTTGGAGACTTCTGGGGACTACTATTTTGATTACTATTTTTTAAAATTACATAAGCAATACATTTTCATTGCAGTAATATTAGAAAACATAGACAAGCAAAAGCAAACAAATAAAATACAAAAATTACCAACCAGAAATAAACAGTTAACATTTTGCTAATACAGTTGACCCTTGAACAACACAGGTTTGAGCTACATGGGTCCACTTATATGCAGATTTTTAAAATAAATACCATAAATGTATTTTTTTCTTTCTTATGATTTTCTTAATAACACTTTCTTTTTTCTAGCTTCCTTTATTGAAAGAATATAGTATATGATTCATATAACATACAAAATATGTGTTAATTGACTGTATACTATTGGTAATGCTTTCAGTCAACAGTAGGCCATTGGTAGTTAAGTTTTGGGATATGTAGGTTGCCCTAGCTAGTATGGCTCAGTGGATTGAGCACCTGCCTGTGAACCAAAGGGTTGTCAGTTTGATTCCTAGTCAGGGCACATGCCTGGGTTGTGGGCCAGGTCCCCAGTAGGGAGTGCTCAAGAGGCAACCACACATTGTCATTTCTCTCTGTCTTTCTCCCTCCCTTCCCCTCTCTAAAAATAAATAAATAAAATCTTTTAAAAAAAGTTATATGTAGGTTTTCTTTCTTTTCTTAAAAAAGATTTTATTTTTAGAGAGGGGAAGGGAGGGAGAAAGACAGAGAAAACATCAATGTGTGGGTTGCCTCTTATGTGCCCCACACTGGGAACCTGGCCTGCAACCCAGGCATGTGCCCTGACTGGGACTTGAACTAGTGATCTTTCACTTTGTGGTTTGATGCCCAACCCACCGTGGGCATACCAGTCAGAGCTATTCTGTTCTTTGACTTGGGACATGTTTCTTTGTTTAATTTTGGCAGCCTCCCTGTGTTCGTTTCTATGTATTAGGTAGAGATGCTATGTATCCCAAGCTTGGTAGAAAGGCCTAATATAGCAGGTATCCTGTAGGGTCTAGTGGCACAGCTGCCCTATTCACCTGAACTGGGCACTCCAGGTGCACCCCCCATCCCCCTTGTGGGTTCTGTATACCCTCCTGTTGTAGTTGAGCATTGATTGCTATTGGCATGTCAATGGGAGTGATTTACCTCCACGCTGATCAGTTGCAATGACTGGCTACCACCGCTGTGGAGGATTAGCTGTACAGGTGCCCACTCCATGGAGCAGGACTTACTTTGGTAGGGCTGTGGTGCCTACTTAGTCTGCCCCTTGAGTGTGTTGCCTGTGGAGGTGGCTGGGTAGTACTTTGATGTGGTGTGAAGCTGTCCATCAGGTGTGTTGGCTATGGGGTCTCTCAGAAAGTGCAGACTAAGGTCAGCTACCACCTGTTTTCCACCTGGGGCCACAAAGCATGAGCTACAAACCAATCTACAGACGGCTGCTACTTGTGCTGGATTTGGAGGTGCCTAAGAGAGGCCATGCTGTGAACTAAGGCTGGCTTCTGCCAGGTCTGGGGCCACTTAGTGAGCGGTATGGGGCACACTGAGGCCAGATGCTGCTTGTTTGAGATTTTAGGAGTCTGAAGCATGAGCCAAGATAGGCTATTTGTATGGAGTAGGTGGGATGGGGTCTCAGGGAATCCCCTGGGCAAGGAGAACAGTGATAGCCAGGATGATGGAGACTCAGATAATGTACCTGCCTGCTGGCTCTTTGTGTATGTGTCTGGGGTGGAGCCGGGGGCGGCAGGGGGTGGGCCACGTGACGGTGCTCAGCAAAGAAACTATGATCCCTGCCAGTACTTCTGTCCAGAAGAAAGCTGCCTCTCCTCACCCTGATGCCAGATACTTCAGTTCCTCCCTGTATGTCCCTGATGCCTTTCTCTCTGCTGCTCCAGTGCTGAAACTCAGAGGGAGTGAGTCTGAGTAAGTCCATGCATGAGCCCTTTAAGAGGAACTGCCTTGGACTCCAGAAGCCCTGAATCTCACTCAGCCACAATCCCTGGGCTGGGGGGCCCTTTGTGGAGCTTGAACCCCTTATTCCTTAGGGGAGACCTCCGCAGCCAAAACATCCCTCCCTCTTTTTATCTGCCACGTGTGACTGTGAGACCAGCCAGTTCTGTGTCTCTGCCCCTCCTACTAGTATCAATGCAGTCTCTTCTTTATATCCTTAGTTGTGGAACTTTGTTCTGCTAGGCTTTAGGCAGTTCTGAATGATGGCTGTTCTGTAGTTTAGTTGTATTTTTGATGTAGCTGTAGAAGGATTTAAATCCTGTTATGCTTTGATGGAAAAGTTCTTTGAATGCCCAGACTGATGTAGTTCAGTGGGTTGGGCATCATCCCGAAAACTGAAAGGTCACTAGTTTGACTCCCGGTCAAGGCACATGCCTGGGTTGTGGGCCAGGTCCCTGGTTGGGGGTATGCAAGAGGCAACCTATTGATGTTTCTCTCACACATCAATATTTCTCTCCCTCTCTTTCTCCCTCCCTTCCTCTCTCTAAAAGTGAATAAATATTTTTAAAAAGTTCCTTAAATTTATCTGTGACCCTTCTGCTGACATGTACTTCTCTTATCCCTTTGAGATTACAAAGATTTTCATTTATTATCTGTTTCATGTTAGAAGATTTCCTCAAATATCTGATGATCCTTTGTTATTGTTTTGAGTGTAAGCAACATAAAAGTTATTCATCAAATTTTCTTTATTTAAAAAACTTAAAAAAAATTTTTAGTGAGGGGGGAGGGAGAGAGAGAAACATCAATCTATGGCTGCTTCTTGAGCGCCCTCTAATGGGGACCTGGCCTGCAACCCAGGAATGTGTCCTCACTGGGTTCCTGCCACTGACCCTTTGGTTCACAGGCCGGCACTCAATCCACTAAGCTACACCAGCCAGGGCCAAATATTTCTTTTTTAAAACTAAGTCTTCAGTGTATATTTACTTGCAGCACATCTCAATTCAGACAAGCCACAATTTCAAATATTTGCTAGCCATATGTGATAAGTGGCTACTGAATTGGACAGTGTAGCTCTAGAGGGGGTGGAGATAAGTGTCTTTAATCTACCAGAGTTCAGGAATATTTTTCAGGTTAATAATCCTCCCCTTTACCCCCAACATATTTATGTGGCTAATTTGTCCTCAAGAAAAATTATACCCACTTATGCTTTCTGGAAGTTGTGTGAGGTGGCCAATTCCTCATTCCCATGTCATTGATGGGCATCATCATTCTTTTTTTTTTTTTTTAATCCTCACCTGAGGACACTTAATTACTTTTAGAGAGAGGAAGGGAGAGAAAGAAACATCGATGTGAGAGAGAAGCTTTTATTGGTTGCCTCCCTTATGCACCTGGACTAGGGATTGCATGCACCCAGACCAGGAATTGAATCTGCACAGGCCAGGGTGGCATCATCATTTTTGAAGCTTCTCTACTGATTCACTTCTCTCTCCTACTGTAGAGGATACAGTCACAAGAGTCTGAGTTTCAGCTGGGCTGATCACTCAAATGAAACAGATCTTGACCACTGTATTTTTGGGAAAGCAATGCTTTACTTCCTTACCTGATGTCAGAAAGGCAAGGGTGCCAATTGTTTCATTGGACATGATGTTATGGAAACGTGCCAGCTGTCCAAACATCTGTAGGCCAGCTTCCTTCTCTCGGCGGGCTTCTGGAGTCAGACTATCCCATTCACCTCGGTCTTTCTCAATTTGTTGAATCTTTATCTTGCTCAAATACTATAGAAACCAGAGGTGGAAAGAATCAGAGAAAAAAAATGCAGTTGAAGGGAAGATGATATTTAAGAAGTCTTACTTAAAATTGAGTCCACTATGCTGGGAAAACCAGGGACTACATTAGAGACACAAGGCTTTACTTCTCAGCATAAGACTAAAGCTAAAAAAAGAAGCTTTAGAATAAGAAAGAAAAAAAGGAAGAAACTAATGGCTTCATATAGCTTTGTTTCAGCCTTGGTAGACTTACTGGTAATTCCCCTAGAAATATTAGTCTGTGAAACAGAAAGGAGGATAAATAATGAAACCTCAGCAAAAACAAAGAAGCCACAATGAAAAAAAAGGATGAATCCTTCCTGAAAGATGAAAAACAACAAACCCCCCCACCAAAATTGTTTATCAAAAAACAGGCTTTATCAAATATCCAATATGTCTGGAAGGCAACCCATATTTAAAATCCTCTTCCTTGCTGTTGTAGCAAATGTGTTAAACTTATAGCCCCATGAAAATGTCATCTGTGTCATTTTTTGTGTCACACAGCGCTTGCTTAAAAGGGTCTATTTATTACATGGCTTATTCTTGTTTTCTAAGAAAATCTATCTAAAAATCTTATAGGATTATGAAAAAAGTAGGAAACTTTTCTCAGAAATTAAATGCAAGTTGCTGGGAGATTTGCTAGTCACTATGAGGAGCTCATGGCTGTCTAGTAGGCTGCCCTCATGGCTTGCCTGGGGTACCTCCCTTTGGGTCACTGCCCTATTATTATAGCTGTTGCAGATATGGGAAGTTTTTATAGGAGAAATAGGCAGCTTCATAAGGAGGGTAAAGGATAAGATACGTTGAAGGAGCTGAGAGGCACCCACTGTACACTGTGAAACTCATGTTTCAAATACAGCTAGAGTTGGGAGGCAGTGGAGAGATGTATACTGACCCAAAACAGATTTTTTTTTCAAGCAGTGGTGTAAATATCAGAATCTTTTAGGGGAGGGATAAGAATCATTGCCTTAGTGAGCTACTGTTACAATGTGTTGGGATGAAGAGGTTGAAATTCAGTGACCAAATACAAGGTGCTGATTTCTTTGTTAGTGTTGGACTGATCAGCTCTGCCAGTGTACTTTAGTTTGGCCTCATCACACTTTCTTTTCCACCCTCTGCCAAAGTATTATCCTAGCTTGAGGCTTCAGTGAGCCTTGATATTGATCTCTAATGGAACAATATTTCTTAAGCTCTGCAATGGCAAGGTTGGTGGTATACTACTACTGCCAAATTTTTGGTATCTAAGACTAATACTAGAAGCAAGATTACTCTATTATGATTAAAAGGTGAAAAGTATGTATTGGTCATGATTTGATGGTATAAGAGCAGTTAATCTGTTGGTTTTCTTTTTTTTACCTGTATGGCTTCATCCAAAAGGAAGATGGCATCGTTCATCAGCAGATTAAGAAAGCGGAGAAAAAGTGGGGGATTCATGGCTTCTAAATTCTTAGAGGCATAATCAGCCAAATCCTGGAAGTTCCAGCCCAAGAGGAAATCATTTTAGTACTGAACCACAACTCACTGGGGCTTGCTTATCTGAAGCAAAACTCAGACAACGAAGTTTTGGTTTCATTGAAAACTCTCACCTTAATGCTCTCTCGATAAGTATCTGTTTCCCACATGTACCTTAGAATGGGATACATGGGACGGCGGTAATTAAACTTCTGTTCAAATTGATGGGGGTCTCCTGGAGTAAGGTAAGAGCAAAACATCAGCAAAGGTGGTGCTACTAGAGAAAGAGTAAGAGCTTTTGTCTATGTGTGGCCATTTTCCTTTATTCTGAATGTGTCAAGACTATTGACAAAATCCGCCTTGTAAGTTTATAAAGGCCTAGAGTTGTAGCCAAGTGTTTGCTTATTTCCTTACTGACAGAACAAAAAATCTACCTTACACAGAAGAGAACAAGGACCAAGCTATACAATATAAGCCAAGGGAAACAAATGCGTCCTCTTCAAATGTAGAATATTTATCAGACTTTGCATGAAGCCTCTCAGCTGGCCACTATGGCAGTGACAGCCATTTGCAGAATGGGATATTAAGTAATCCCCACATTCTTTATAGATAACATACCAACTGTGTAGGCAAATGGTTCTTGATTACTCTGAAAAAATCAGGTCAGGAGATAAAAATCTGAGGCTTATATTGCTTTTGACATACCAAAGGTACCACTAGAGAGCACTATAGGCTGGGTCATACAATAAAGGAAGAGCTTGGGATATGGAGTTCAAAGACCTAAGTGTTCCTTCTGCTCCATATAATGCAAGTCTCTTAACATGTTGCAACTTCCACTTCCTCAGAAATAAGACAGATATTATAATACATCCTCTACTATCACAACCAAAGGGTTGTTGTAATGATCATATAATAAGATAATTTAGCAATTTATTATGAAACTTCTTATGTATTACAAAGATTTACATGCACTACCTCACTCATCATTTCAACCCATTTTATATATGAAGAAATCAAGGCTCAGGTGAGCAAGTGACAAAGTCAAAATCCAAATATGGAAAGGCAGTCAATACAATGTTAAATGTCTCTTTGTAAAGTATATGATGGTCTAACCACTAGGCTGTACACCTGAAACTAATATGAAAATAATACTGAATGTAAACTGTAATTGAAAAATTAAAATATGTTGTTATTTATCATTGGATAGTAGGGCATCCCCTTTAAAAGGGGCCTTAAATACTGCTTAACATTTTGTTTACCAATTGAGATGGGGTACTATTTACTCAAACACAGAATCTCAGAGGTAGATATCCAAAGGCCAGAGGAGAAAGGGAATGTTGCCTGCTGTTATTGTTTTTTTTTTAAGATTTTATTTATTTATCTTCAGAGAGGGGAGGAGGGAGAGAAAGAAAGGGAGAGAAACATCAATGTGTGACTGCCTCCCACACACCCCCACCGGGGACCTGGCCCACAACCCAGGCATGCGCCCCAACCAGGAACTGAACCAGCAACCTGTGTTTCGCAAGCCGGCACCCAATCCACTGAGCCACACCAGCCAGGGCGCCTGCTGTTATTCTTAATCTAACAATTAGATTGTTAGAGAGTAGACAGTCTGGATAAAAGAATACCTCAACTAGCACACTGTCTCATTATCTAGTAGTCTGCAATTTTAAAGCAGAGAAAATAAAGGCTCAAGTTTTAATTGGACGGCCTAATTTGTTTCAGTATGATTTAATCAAGCAATAAAACAACACGGATAAGAGTGTGTGGGTTTTTTTTTTTTTTTTTAAGGTGAGACAGACCTGAGCCTATCACTTAGTTGTATGATGAATAACTTAATTTTTTTCAGGATCCAAGTGAGGATAATACAGTAAAACTTTCCAGACAGTGACAAATTCATGAGTCTATGTATAAAATTCATGAGACTTTTACAAGTCTCATGTAAAAAATTCATGAGACTATGCACTTAGCATCACGTCTGGCACAATAAATGATACTTTTCTGATATTCAAATACTGTTCAAGCTATGAAACTCCACAAGTATCAGCTTTTCAGTTCTAGACTGCTTTACCTGTAAATTCAATGTCCACAAAGACCTTGATTAGAGCTTCTGCAAGGTGGGGTGCATAGGGAAAGTTGCAAAACACACGTTTTCGGTGGAACACACTGGATACCAACGGATTTGGGGTCTGATCCAGGTGGGGCATCACTGCTTCCAACACCTCAGCCAGTTTGGCCCTTAGGTGGGGATTCTTCATCCTGCAAACAGGGCAGAAAGTAAGATGAGCTGGTAGACTTTTTTTTAAAGATTTAATTTTCTTTATTTGATGGTAACAACAAAGACTGCAGTTTAGTGCTTAAACCTGAAATTAATGATGACCCTTCTATCCAGGCAGAGTAACTAAAGAGAGGGAATCTACAAAGAAAACTAAGAGACTGGGAGAAAAAAGCAGCTTGAGCCTGGCTACTACAAGCTAGTTTATTTCAGCCAGGGCAGCCAAGCCAAAGTAACTGATTGCTTTCCTTATTGACTGGAACCCCAACAGTGTTCCTCCACAACCCCCATTAATCTTGTCAACAGTTGCATTACATTGTATCTACTTAAATAAAAGAAAAAAAAACAGCCCTCATAATAAAATCATATTTTCCAGAAGTATTATATTCAGAATTACTGACTACTTTTTCTTCATCTTTTTTTCCTTGAACATGTAGGTGTTTCAGTCTATTGTTTTTCTTCTTTTATGCCAGATAAGGGCTGTTTGAAAACTCTCATTACCTTCAGCATCATTTATTTCAGCCACTTTAGATTTTCATTTCACCAAAATCATTGGTGTACACACTGGTGTGGAACCCTGGTCATGCAGTCTTCTCAGGAGTTGTAAGAGTGACTGAACCTCTTTTTTTCTTCTTAGGGAAAGCCTGGCTGTTTGCAGATTTCTGAAGATCAGTGTTTGAAGCATTGCTTTTTAAATTTTTATGTGAAATCAATGAAGGAAAATTGTAATTAATTTTTACTTAGAAGGAAAATTGTAATTAATTAGCTTTCTTAGCTAATCTCTTCCTCAGTAATTCTTTCTTTTCAAATGGCTTCTCCATTCACAGCCTTTGAAGACGTGTCCAGTTCTGGTTATACTGTTTGACTGCTGGATATGATGGCTTCTTAGATGGGTATGCCACTCTCTACAAACTTCCTCATGTACTTTTCTCAAGCATAAAATAACACTTCAAGACTTCACCAAAAAGGTAGTTGTTCATTGTTTTAGCAACTACCTTGGTAACATCTTCAGATTCAAACTCCATGAAGGCATAACCTTTTATTATTTGCAGTGTTTTCACTTCTGGACAGAATCTCGTTCTAGTGCCAAACTGGGATAAATGCTCAAATCTGGGTTTTGTAAAGCAAAAACCCAGCTGGGTTTTGTAAAGCCTCTTACTGGAGGTAAGTGGCCCATGTCGATTACTCCAGGAGTACGTTTTTATTTTTATTGCTTCTGTTGCTTGGATGTGTGCTGGTGTACCTAAGCCACCATCTCCTTGTGAAATTTGGCGTCCTCCTGCAGATTTATGGACAGAACTGGCTTGTCTGGGCCAACAAAGACCACCATGTGAAAAGTGTCTAAGCCAAGGAGTCAAATTTTTATGAGTATTCTCTCCACAGGACTCAAAACATTCTATGCCACCTATGCAGGAGAAAAACAGGATTCTGCAGTTTTAAGTCTGTCAATTTAATGGAGGGGATACCATTCAACTTTTGAGGTCACAGCTTACCAAGAATGAGGGTGAGTACTTAGTTTGTGTTTAATTTTCAGCCATTCTGTGTACTTCTCTATGTTCTCTATGATAAGACATTCTTTATTGCTTACTGTTCTCATTTTCACCTGGGATAAACCTGCCTTTCCAAGCTTTCTGAAATCAAGGGCCAGGATATAATTATTTTACATTACTGACAATGCCTACCATGTGTGCCTAAAATATGTGCTGATTTATATTTTCTCATTAGATCTGCTCAGCTCAGTGAAGGGTTGGTATTTACCTACTTTTCACTGACATGGCTCTGGGGACTGTGGATCATTCTTTTCTTTGTGTAGCAAATCTTCATTTATATAAACATTGTTTGTTGCCTTTGGCTTAGACACCAAAAATGTCAAGAGAAGCACCTCTACAGGTCAATGAATATCTTCCTTTGGGAAAGAAGACTAGGAGCTATGAATGAGAAAGACTTGAGTTTAGAAGTCATTTACCTAAGTTTATCGCTCATCCAACTCAGGATTTCAAGAGCAAACTGTATCATATGATTATTAAAAGATCATTAGCACCTGGCTGCCACTGGTAAGGTTTCTACATTAAGGTAACCATTTTAACCAAGGACTAGCAATGCAATTCCTCTCAGGTACCTTATAGGCAAATTCAAATTCTTTGTGGGCAGTCTTTTGCCTCTCAAGAATGAGATTTTTTGGTTGCCCACAAGGATGGTCAGGTGATCCATTAATGTTAACACAACTTGTGAAGGCAACCCCTTATG
Source organism: Trachops cirrhosus (assembly GCA_028533065.1). Taxonomy (NCBI): domain Eukaryota; kingdom Metazoa; phylum Chordata; class Mammalia; order Chiroptera; family Phyllostomidae; genus Trachops; species Trachops cirrhosus. Next base: position 77,149,187 of record CM052543.1, on the reverse strand, counting down.
AGTCAGACTTGTTTATTTCTTGGTTTATAAGACTTCTGAATGTTTTGCAGCTCTAAACAGTGACAGTCAAGCTTTTAGCACTTCACCTTTCTACGCTTCCAGTGAAAATGGTGATAAAGTGAAGGACATGTTCCAGGGAATCTGCTGATGTCTCTAAGATGTCATCATCAAAGCGGCGGAGAAAAATGAGGAAATCACCCAGGTTATCTGCAAAAAATTCTGAAACAAAAAATGCAATGGAATTAGTCAAATCTGACTAATTATATTTACAAATCTGACTCTTTATATTTACAAATTCTGCACTGTACTTAATGAAGGCTAACAAAACCCAAATGTCTTGAAAGTACTAGGAATGGTGATAAGTTAATAAATGTAGGATCTCCTTTAAATGCGTCAATTTTAATTTTTATCTAAGTAAATATAAGAACAGTAGAGACACAAAAATACTGTTAATATACCAGTGCAGTTTAAGAAAGTATACTGATACAATATTTTTCCACACTCAAGGATAACTGTGTACTAAATAACCCTTTAGATGTATGAAGAATCTTGAGTAAAAGATTCATTGGGTGACTATGCCCACCAGTCTCCAGGATGGCCCTTACCTCCTGGTATTCATACCCTTGTGTGTCCCCTCCTACACTCTTCCAGGGTATAAAACATATCTTGAGGCCTACAGAAACGATGGTACATCATTTTCATGGTTAGTTTATAAAAGTCAACAGCTTCCATTTTGGTCATTTGCTCTGGAGGAAGCCAGCTTCCATATCATGAGTAGTACTAAGGAGAGACTTGTGTGGTTTAGAAAACAAGCCAGCAAGCAACTGAGGTCTGCCAATAGCCACATGACTAGGCTTGTAAGCAGATCCTTCAGTTCTGCTTGAGCCTTCAGATTCCTATGGCCTTGAGTGTAACCGTATGAGAGACTCAAGAGTCAGAACCATGTAGCTAAGCTGCTCCTGGATTCCTGACACCATAGATACTATGAGATAATGTTGGTTGTTTTCAAGTTTCTATATTTTGGGGTAATTTGTTACTCAGAAATAGATGAATAATACAGTGATCAAGAAAGTTTCTGATTAAAAAAAAGATTTTATTTATTTATTTTTAGAGAGAGGGGAAGGGAAGGAGAAAGAGTGGGAGAGAAACATCAATGTGTGGTTGCCTCTCATGCCCCCTACTGGGGACCTGGCCTGCAACCCAGGCATGTACCCTGACTGAAAATCAAACTGGTGACCCTTTAGTCGTGCTCAGTCCACAGAACCACACCCGCCATGGCAAGAACGTATTTGATTTTGATGGACAATACCTGTCAACCAATCACTGACATAAATACACATATAATCTCTCTTCTGGGTTAACCAATAGGAGATGATTTTTTCCCCACTAGAGAATAGCACAGGGTAAGTTAGATAAATTTCCAAGTTAATCAACAAACAATATTAATGATAGAAACTAACAACTCTGAAAACCTTGGCTGCCCTTAGTCCTTTGAAGACTGTTTTCTGATATGCAGAGCAGTGAGGACACAAGGCTGGGTACAAAGCTGTTAGTTCCCCTATGCTTTCACCAGTAGATATTTATTTGCAAGTATGAGTAGCTTGTCCAAAAACAGTTAAATAATAACTATAGAAAGTATTTTGAGGACTGAACTTCCAAAGTGACCCAGTTAAACTTAGACGGCTACAAATAGGAAGTTACTGAGGAAGACCCTACTTACCTGGCACATAAGCTAAAGAGCTGTGGCCATCTGGCAGAGGAAAAGTCAGCTCGATCAGCTGTGAGGTCTCATTGCCTAGGGCCAGCTGAACTAGTAGAACAGCCATGGACACCTGCAAATTTAGGCAGTTTTGCAGCATCTGTGGCTCAGTCATGGCAGTCTTGGTAGAAAGATAGATGGTCATCAATCGTTCAAACTGCTCACGGAGGTTGTCACTAGCAGGGCTAGAACTTTGCTGAGCATCCCGCCAGGCAATCTGTAGCCGATGCAGATTTTGGTTGATTTTTACCATCTGATCATGCAACCTGCCCCCAAGTAAGCAGAAGAGACTGGGTCAGGAAGTTCATATAGGAATAGTTGAGTACAGACCATTCTAGAAATACAAATCCTCATTTTTTATTCTAGTATCTTTTCTAGTAGGTAGGGAACTTCAATTGTGATGACACAGAAGGTACTCATGAAAATTACTGATAAGACAGAGGCAGGGGACATAGTGCTAAAAAATGTTACCAAGTATTCAACATAATTAAAGGTAATTACAAGTAATTAGCAGCCTCTAAAGAACATTAGCTTGGTTGAGCAGAGTGTAGATTGGGCTGTTATTAAGTCAAATAAATAACTATTAAGCAATGCACAAGAAGCCCAGCAGAAAAGTCTGACAACACACAAATGCAGTGATTGTACTCAGATGTGGTTAATGGACAGTCTACCCATGGTTAGAAGAAAACTAAAAGGTGAAAGAGGACTCTACATTGGTAATGACTACATATAAACAAGTAGCCACCTGGGATGCAAACTAAAAGCAGTGGCTCCCAGCCTTCTGCTGTTCAATATTAAATTATTTTCCACAAAGGGTCAGCTAACTGTTTTCTAATGAAAGGAAGACCCATAATTCAATGCTATAGGTAGTTTTCTCTGTGTGTATAGTCCAAAATCATCTTTAGTCCTGCAGAGAATGTCTGGGGTTAGGTAGTCTATATTGGGAAACTAGATGACATTCATTTTTGTGTTTGAATCTAGGTGCTTGAACAGGTCAAAACACATGCTGAATTGTTATCTCTTGTCTCATTTAAAACGTCAATGACAGGGATAAGAAAACTCTAATAAAAATTTAATTTCATTTTTCAAGAAATTTGGAAAGTGCTCTGTGTCCATTTAAGTATCCAGAGAAGGTATTAAAAACTGCTATCCTGCCCTGGCTGGTGTGGTTCAGTGGACTGAGTGCCGGCCTGTGAACCAAGGGGTAGCTGGTTTGATTCCTGGTTGGGGCACATGCCTGGGTTGCAGGCCAGGTCCCCAGTAGGGGGCACTTTGAGGGGCACGACAGAACCACACATTGATGTTTCTCTCCTTTTCTCCTTCCCTTCTCTTTTCTCTAAAAATAGATAAGTAAAACATTTAAAAAATTGCTATCCTCAATATTCCTATACTATAGTCTATAGTATAGACTATACCTGTGAGCGAGTAGCTATTTTCTCTTATACTTGTAGTCAATAATCAGCTGAATCAGAGGGGGGAAAAATCCTAGAATGACTATACCCAGCTAGAACCAGGACCATTTTTAAAAGTCATACACTCTAGTTCTCAAATCTTCATACTTCTAGACTCCTCTTTATCTTTGAAACAAGGATCTTTTGTGGTCCTACCGATCTTATTGGAATCCCTTATAAACATTTCTTTAATTTTATCAATTTTGTCTCTATATCACAGAGTGGAGCTTGGTCTTTTTTCATCTGGAGTAATAAGTAATGAAAATTCAAGAGCAGAAAGTAAAATATTAAATGAAAACAATTCCACTTTCACAGATGACAGTAGGAGATAGTGATTTAAAAATTTGCAAGTTTAGAGAAAAATATGAGGAGTGTATTTTTAATTTTAAACAGTTTAACAGGTCAGTAATTAAAGAATTAATTCAAGTTATCAGGATCGTCAATTCAGGTAAACACAAATACATGCATATAATGCCCTTTTTCTATTAGATTCCAATGTAAGCCTTCAGAAGAAAGTGAGATTGTATTAAGACTCACATTGAACTTTGTGGTTATCAGTATAACTAAACAGTTCTTTCCTAATGACATCTGAAGAGTTACCTGTGGAATCCCAGGTATAAGGTATACTCTGTGAGGACAAGGTTCTCTGTTACGAGGTTGTAATTCTGGGGAAACTTCGGTTCCTGTATAGCTGGGATCAAACAGGTTTCTTTGTCCAAACCTTAAAGAAGTTAAAAGGAACAGTAAATGGCTAGCCAACGACATCCATCCTGGTCTCCAGGGCCCCCTAACTCTAGTTCAACTTCCATATCACTACCAGTGATTTCTTCTTCTTCTTTTTTTTGGTAATATCTTCTTATCACATTACTACTCCTTTATCTAAAAATATCTTTTGGCTTCTCGCTATCTATAAAAATGCAGTTAAATTTCTTTAGCTTGATCATGAAATCACTGAAAATTAAAAGAAATACTAGATAACTGGATTTTTCAAGCATTAGACAGTAAGTCATTGGTATCTATTTTGTGCTTTTCTGTATTTAAGATTATTTGCTTTTGAACATGTATTACTTCTATAGCTAAAAGAGTTATAAAACTGGGAGGAAATATGTACACCAAAATTAAACAGGATTCATTCTGAGTGGTAGAATTATAAATGATTTATTTTCTTTCTGTATCGTTCGAGTTTTCTCTAATCTGGTCACAATCTTCTGCCTCCCCAGACTCATTTCCTGCCATTCCCATACTTTCCCTTCCCCCACCTACTCCTTGCTTCAGCCCCAATGACCTTTTCACTATTACTTAGTCAACCTTCTCCATAGCTTTGTGCCTTTATAGTTGTTATTCCCTCTGTATAAAGGGATTCTTTTGCTTCTTTGCCTGATAAACCCATCTCATCTCCCATGGCTCAGCTGTGAAAACCTCTAACTTCTGTAGAATATATTTCTCACTCCTTCCTCTGCGTTCCCATAGCTTAGTCATATATCATATTATGATTATCTGTTAATATATCTGCCTGGCTTTCTTCTGGAAGTTTTGAATTTATAAATGACAGGGACTATGCTTTATTCATTTTTAAAAGAAAGAATGAATGAATACCCAAGGCTGCCAAATTCAGAGAAAAAGTCTCACTAAAGCACAATATCTAAAAGCTACCAGTTTTATTTTTAAAAGCCTGTCCTTGTAAAATTTATAATGGCTCTTCTGTCTGCCTCATCTTCTATCAGAAAGAGGTACCTTTGTGAGAAAGAGTATGGACATGAGCACCTTAGATGTCTCTCTCTCTCTCTCTCTCTCTCTCTCTCTCTCTCTCTCTCTCTCACACACACACACACACACACACACACACACACACACTTTTGGGAAGCCCAGTACTCCCCTACCTCTCATGTGTACATTTTTAATTTTTCGTTCTTCATCATTCAACTCCTTCAGGGCACAGTAAGTGGGATTAAAGGTGAGGAGACGAGAGGATCTGGGTTTGCAAAATGGCTGGCACAGCTTCAGGAGAGCAGCACCCAGATTCAGAAAGAAGGCATCCGAAGCATACATTTGGAGGAAGATTTCTGGCATCTGATTGGCCCAAATCTTGGTGCGGCCTGCATTTGCATGCAAACAGTTTCCAAGCCACGACAAGATACAGTGTTTGGTTTCTGGAGAGAGCTGGAGTAAGTTCTTCAGCATCTGGTAGATCTTTTCATGGAACTGAGCCATGAACTGTTTAACCAGAAAACATAACCACAGAACATTCCAGTTTCACAATCCTAATATCTGTTATTCCCAAACCTTAGCCACAGCAATTTTTAAAAATATGTCAATCCTAATCTTTTTCTCACTATCCTTGTGCCTTACCCCAAGTTCTGATTTAAAAATTTTTTTTCTGGGCACTTATGAGAGATTTTCTGATGAACTGCCAAACTGCAGATAGCATTTAGAGTAGGGTCAGTAATCTTTTTCTGCAAAGGGTTAAATGATAAATATTTTTGGCTTTGCATGCCATATGGTCTCTGTAGCAAATATTCAACTCTACCATTATGGCATGAAATCAAGCCATAAACAATATACATGCAAATGGGCAAACTATTTACAGAAATAGATGGCAGGCAGGATTTGGCTACTGCTGTAATTTGTAAACCTGTGCTTTAGATAGTTGTGATGATGAAAGATTTAAACTACCCCCAATTCAACACTTTACTCCCTCATGTTGGCCAGACTTCTACTATAACTTATGCTAAGAAGCCCAAATAGAGAGGACATAGGAAGGAGGGAAAGGGAAAACACTGGTTTATAGGCTAGAGTTCAGTCAGAAGATTTAGGAGCTGAAGTGGTAAGAAATACGCTGGTGAGAAAAACAAGGGTTGAAAGGAAGAGGCTGTGCTACAGCACAGGATAAAGAAGAGCAACAGCTTACTCTTTAAACCACACTAAGGTTTATCCTTGGCTCATAGCACATGCTATAAAGAGGGCAACTTCTTTACATGATTATAGTAGAAAGCCAACAAGATCAACCTGCTTTCCCAAAGAGGCTCAAGCAGCCTTATCTGCATCTGCTTCCTGAGGAAACTCTGCTTAATCTAAGACAGGGGGCTGGTATAGACTGTAAACAGTTCCACCTGATGGATGTTGGCCTCTTGTACTTTGATCTCCTGGGGACTCGAACGAGATGGATTCAAGAAATAGCCGTGATTTTCTACTACACCCGGAGTCTTTAATAAGCAGGAGATATTCAGGATTACTCCCAGCAAGGTCTTCTGGTACATCTGCCCATTGCTAAGATCCTTGGGCTGAATGTATTCTACAAAAACCTGTAGGAGAAGGTAAGTCCTATTTATTTGTTTGTATGACATCATACCATATTTTGCCATGTATAATACACACCCATGTTTTTGGCCCAAACTTTCAGGAAAAAATTTGTTTTAATTTCTTAAAAGATTTTATTTATTTCTTTATTTTTAGAGAGAGGGGAGGGGAGGGAGAAAGAGAAGGAGAGAAATATCAATGTGTAGTTGTCTTTTGAGTACCCCCTAATGGTAACCTGGCCTGCAACCCAGGCATGTGCCCTGACTGGGTATCGAACCTGTGACCCTTTGGTTTTCAGGCCAGCACTCAATCCACTGAGCCATACCAGCCAGGGCCATTTTTAATGTTTTAATCCAATTATTTTTTTATATTCAGAAACAAAACTGATTATTCCAGAGTATTATTTTGCATACAGATATCAGTATTGCTTTCTAGAGTTATACTTTTAACACATTAAGCATAAATAAAAGAATTAAAAACATTTATATACATATGGAATTAGTACTACCCATATATAATGCGTATCTTTATTTTTCCCTCAAAAATTTGGGAAAAAGTGGGCATTATACACAGCAAAACACAGTAAATGTGATGGGGTGAGTGGGCCTCAAAGAGTTAAGTCTACACAACAACAATACATTTTTCTCTTATTCAATAGGTAATATTATAATGCCATCAGGATAGGGAAGTATAAATTATTAAATGTCCAGCTCAACTATTTATATACCACCTTTCAGATTTACCTTTGCCATATCTTTTTGCCTAGTGAAATACAGAAGAATATCCAGATATGCATACAACAGGATCTGGCAGAGTTCTAGATCTTTTATTCGGCCCAATAAAATATCAAACACTGGAATCATGACTTCTGGAAATGTTCGAACTTCCTCATCCAATATCAAGGCTTCAATGACCTCTTCCAGAAACTCAGTTACATCTTCAAAATCTAACAAAAGGCAAATGAGAGAGAAAGGAGGTCATAGAAATTTTTATATATGCTTTTGATAATTCTACTAATATTCAACCTCAAAAATGAAAGTATGAACTCTCTTCCTTAATTTTTACTGGAACCATAGTGGCTTTGAGGCTTTCCAATGCACTTAAAGGAATTTTAAATCAAATTTGGATTTCAAATTTGGAAATCCAAATGTAGAAGCTCACAGATCTTGCTTATGTACTCACGGGCTCCTTGGATGGCTTCCAACATCAAATCTACCAGTTGCTCATGGATATTTTGATCAACATACATCTCTGGGGTGAGAAGAACTGTTCGTGTATTGGACACAGTGAGGTTCCTGCACTGCACCGCAAAGGGTAGCAGATTCTCTGGAACTTTGGTAATCTGGAAACAGCATAAAGGAGAGAGGGAAGAGTCTAGTTCTATGACCTGGAATAAGGGTGTACATAGCAAAGAGAACGGAAAAGATATTGTGTTCTAAAACAATACTGCTCTCCCTTGGATGACTGAAAATTCATGAGAATTCATTCTTTGGTTTAAAGAATCACCCACTTATTAGAATTCCAATCCTGGAAATGACCAAGCTTGGTATACTCTGTTACTTATGCCTCAGGGGAAATAAATTTATCGGACCTTTTTTAAGTGTGTGATTTTTTAAAAGAGGTTTATAGAGAGAATAAGAAGCTCTGGTTCACTAGGGAAAGGAGTGGATCCCAAGCCACAAAAAAAAGACTAAAATTGTAAAAGGCTAACTAACAGGGGCTAATATTTAGTTACAGAGGTACTATGATGTATATAAACTGATATAAAAGACACTGATCTAACTCTCTGGCTTACATGTTAAAGTCATACCCAAAAAGACAATACAGTATTCAGTGGGAATTATTATTATTACCTCTTCCTTGGCTCTTTGGAAGCAGGAATAAAGATAATAAAAAATGTGCCTCTCCCCTGCATCTCTATCAGCAGATAGATTTAGTGTTGTAGAAGCAGTCATGTTAATCAAGTGGTTGCCTGGATCTTGAAGTAGTAAGCGAGCAAAGACAGCCTATTAAGAAAAAAAAAATAAAACAAAAACACTAAACCATTGCAAAGTTAACCCTAGACCATCAAGATGTAAAGGGTAATTCTGACACAGGTTATTGCAAGAGTCATAGGATATAGAGTTAAATAGGGAAAAGGACCCAGTGTCTCATTACTTTAGAAAATATCATATATACAACATAATTGTATATATTTAAAGTTACCTTAAATCAAGCTCAAGTTTATAGCCCCTAGCTCAGAATAAACATGAAAACAATATTTGCTGAAGGGTGTAGAGAATCACCAATTAAACTTAAATGAAATCTCTATTCTGTGTGATTGCTGATCTCACTCAGACTTTATTATAAAGGTAATTTATGTTTTTGTGGTTATTTCTTTTTTTTGTCTTTGGACATTTTTAAATTAAATATGTTATTGTTGTCCTATTACAGTTGTCCCAATGTTTCCCCTTTGCTCTCTTCCACTCAGCAACTCCCTACCCCATCAATCCCCACCCTGTTGTCCATGGTCATGGGTCATTCATACATGTTCCTTGACTAGTCCCTATCCCTTCTTTCCACCCTTGTCCCCGTCCCCCATCCCCTCTGTTTGCTGTCAGTCTGTTCCTTGTTTCCATGCCTCTGGTATTATAAAGGTAATTTGAATACACAAAGTTAAACTACAAATTGTCAAGTGTCTTCCCTACCAAACTTTTATTCTTTTAATGTTACTTAGGTACCTATAAGGTAAAATGCCTGTTTTGATTTTGGAAAAGATATAAAGAAGAAAGAAATAAGATGACATTTTAATTGGCCTTAATGGGTAGATTTGGACATGTGGCCATGGTTGATAAGATTCCAAAAGATGAACACCACAAACAATGGAAGAGAAGGAATATATAAATGTTACCTGCTCAACGTTGTTCATATCGAGCCAGTCTTGATCTTCGAGGTCTATTGCCATTTCTTCCAAATATACACAGCGGCTGGGGATACCATTCCCACTTTTCAAGCTTGGGTCACCTGGGAAATGGTTTTAATCTGGTAGGTTAAGGATAATGCTTCTGTTTTATACAGACAACTAACTGATCTTGACAGTACTTCTCTTGAACTCCAAGTTTGACTCAGATAGTATCAGAATGATCTTGACTTATAAAGCAGTATCTAAAGATTTCAACCCCCCTACCACCCCTAGTTAAAGAGCATGGGCTTATTATAAACCTAACATCATGATATTTAAAGAATAAATCCTAGTCCTGGCTGGTGTGGCTCAGTGGACTGAGTGCCATGCCAGACTGCGAGCCAAAGGGTCGCCGATTCAATTCCCAGTCTAGGGCACATGCCTGGGTTGTGGGCCAGGTCCCCAGTAGGGGTGCACCACAGGCAACCACACACTGATGTTTCTCCCTCCCTTCCCTTCTCTAAAAATAAATAAATAAAAAACATCTTAAAATTTTTTGAACAAAAAGAGTAAATCCCAGACATTAGTACTAACTGTGGGTTTAACAACAGATAAGGCACAGAGGGAAAACACCATCTCATACATCTTGGGGTTTTGATCTAAGTTTAGGTCACCCCTGAGAAGAAAATCGACTCATTCCCATTTCCTCTTTAAGGAAGTAAAGGCAAATATCTATATAGCCCAGTCAGTATCAAAGTGGGAATGAAAGTTCCATCTGTGTCTAAGTACTGATTTTAGGTTATATCAAAGCTTCACTGAAATATAAGCCTTGTGTTCTGGGGAGTACAGTGGGTCTGTTTAACTATTAGATACAACAGATTTCTAAGAGCAAGTCCCTAGCCCAGGAAGGAAGGGCAGTGTAATGAATAGACTGGCTGCGAGTCTGTAACTCACTATTGTCCAGAGTAATGAGGAAGATCCTTTGGATCATGTGATTGATGTTGAGTTGCTCACATATTTCCTGCTGTGAACGGAATGAGTGGCTAATCTCAGCCACAGAGTAATCAAATTCATCCAGGCTCTCTGACACACTATTATCTGAGTCATCCGGGCTAGCTGGGAGTTCATCTGTCAAAAAATGTAAGCCATTAACAGTTACACTCCTCTTTTTTAAGAGAACCATGCATACTACCAAAAATAATAAATATAACCAAGAGGAGGATAATTCTGCATGTGAAACAAGTTAATCAGCTAATTAGTGAACATCTCAAGTCAGGCAATACTAAAAAAATTGAGATATAACATTATTTACTTTCAGGCATGTAACATAAGATTCAATATCTGTATATATTGGGAAATGATCACCAAACTAAATCTAGTTAACATTCATCACCATACATAGTTGCAAAATTTCTTCCTGTGATAAGACTTTTAAGATCTACTCTATTAGCAACTTTCAAAGATGGAATACCATATTATTAACTACAGTCAACGTGCTATACAATTACATCCCCATGGACTTATTTTGTAATTGAAAAGTCCTTACCTTTAGATCTCCTTTCAGCCATTACACTTACCCCCAACCCCCACCTGTTCTCTGTACCTATGAGCTCTTTTTTCCCTTCTAAAATATTTTTATTTATTGATTTTAGAGAGAGGAAGGGGGGGTGTAGGGGAGGAAAGGAAGGGGGAGAGAGAGAAAAGATACATTGATTTGTTGTTCCAATTATTTATGCATTCATTGGTTACTTCTTGTATGTGTCCCAACCAGGGATTGAACACACAACATTGGCATATTGGGACAATGCTCTAACCAACTAAGCTACCCGGCCAGGACTTTTAAAGATTTCACATATAAGTGAGATCATACAATATTTGTCTATCTGATTTATTTCACTTAACATAATACCTTCAAGGTCCATCCATGTTGCCACAAATGGTAAGATTTTCTTCTTTTTTTCTGGCTGAATAGTATTCCATTGTATGTATAGATCACATTTTCTTTATCCGTACTTCTGTTGAAGGACCTTTAGGTTGTTTCCATATCTTGATGTTTGAAAATAATACTGCAATGAACATGAGGGTGTATGTATCTTTTCGAGTTAGTGTTTTTGTTTTTTTTTTTTTTGGATAAATACCCAGAAGAGGAATTGTTGGGTCATATGATAGCTCTGTTTTTAATTTTTTCAGGTATCTTCACACTGTTTCTGTAGTGGCTGCATCAATCTGCATTCCCACCAACAGTGTAAAAGAGTTCCCTTTTCTTCACATCTTCACCAACATTTGTTATTTCTTGTCTTTTTGAAAACAGCCATTCTAGCAGATATGAGGTGATACCACACTGTGGTTTTAATTTGCAGTTTCAATGATAGTGATATTGACTGTCTTTTTCATGTATCTATTGGTTATCTGCACTATTCAGATCCTCTGCATATTTTTAATTTGTTTTTTAAAAATTATTTTATTGATTATGCTATTAGTTGTCCCATTTACCTCCCTTTATTCCCCTCCGCCCTGCACACCCCCTCCCACCCACATTACCCCCTTCAGTTCATGTCCATGTGTCATACTTCTAAGTTCTTTGGCTTCTACATTTCCTGTACTATTCTTACCCCACCCCCTGTCTATTTTCTACCTACCATCTATGCTACTTATTCTCTGTATCTTTCCCCCTCCTCTCCCCCTACTCCTCCCCTTGATAACCCTCCATGTGATCTCCATTTCTGTGGTTCTGTGCCTGTTCTAGTTGTTCTCTTAGTTTGCTTTAGTTGTTGTTTTAGGTGTGGTTGTTAATAACTGTGAGTTTGCTGTTCATGCATTTTTTTCTTTTTCTTAGATAAGTCCCTTTAACATTTCATAAAATAAGGGCTTGGTGATGATGAACTCCTTTAACTTGACCTTATCTAATAAGCACTTTATCTGCCCTTCCATTCTAAATGAAAGCTTTGCTGGATAGAGCAATCTTGGATGTAGGTCCTTGCCTTTCATGACTTGGAATACTTCTTTCCAGCCCCTTCTTGCCTGTAAGGTCTCCTTTGAGAAATCAGCTGACAGTCTTATGGGAACTCCTTTGTAGGTAACTGTCTCCTTTTCTCTTGCTACTTTTAAGATTCTCTCCTTATTTTTCATCTTGGGTAGTGTAATTATGATGCACCTTGGTGTGTTCTTCCTTGGGTCTAACTTCTTTAGGACTCTCTGAGCTTCCTGGAAGTCTATTTCCTTTGCCAGATTGGGGAAGTTCTCCTTCATTATTTGTTCAACTAAGTTTTCAATTTCTTGGTCTTGCTTTTGTCCTTCCAGCACCCCTATAATTTGGATGTTGGATCGTTTAAAGATGTCCTGGAGGTTCCTAAGCCTCTCCTTATTTTTTTGAATTCTTGTTTCTTCATTCTTTTCTGGTTGGATGTTTCTCTCCTTTTGGTCCACACTGTTGATTTGAGTCAAGTTTTCTTCCCATCACTATTGGTTCCCTGTACAGTTTCCTTTATTTCACTTAGCATAGCCTTCATTTTTTCATCTAATTTGTGACCAAATTCAACCAATCCTGTGAGCATCCTGATTACCAGTGTTTTGAACTCTGTATCTGATAGGTTGGCTATCTGTTCACCGCTTAGTTGTATTTTTTCTGGAGCCTTGATCTGTTCTTTCATTTGGGCCATTTTTTTTTGGTCTCAGCTCTCCTGTTATGTAGTAAGTGGTGTAGCCTTAGGTATTCACAGGGGTGGGGCAACCCACGTCACTGCGTTGTGATGCTGTTTGTGAGGAAGGGGTCCAAGAAGGAACAATGTTGCTTGCTCTGCTCTCTGCCGGAATTCAGTCACTGTTCCCACTACCCACAAGGAAAGTGGGCCCTTCTGGTGCTGATTCCCAGGTGGGCTGGCTTGTGTATGTTCTAGGACGCTCTGCGTCTCTCCAACGATCTCTCCTGTGAGGCTGAGAGTTTCTCCCGCTGGTGCCTTAACCCCCACAGGTGTTTTCAGTTAGAGGTTTGAGGCTTTATTTCCCTACAATGGAGCCCTGGGCTGCGCAGTCTGCCTTGCTCCCCAGCGGTTCCTCTGGTTTATCTGTGCTCGAATGCAGGACCACTGGCTCCACCAGCCGCTGCCTCACTGGGTCCACCCGCATTGTTGCAAGTCCTCTCCACCTGACTGTCTGTCTCTGCTCCCCGTAATGGTCTGGATGAATGTGTCTTGTTTAACTCCTTGGTTGTCAGACTTCCATACAGTTCGATTTTCTGTCAGTTCTGGTTGTTTTTGGTTTTTAAATTGTTGTTGTCCTTCTTTTGGTTGTGTGAAGAGGCACAGTGTATCTATCTATGCCTCCATCTTGGTCGGAAGTCTGTTTTTTGTTTTCCTATTGAGTTGTATTAGACAGTATCTTCAGTACAGGATTCTAAAGTCCCTGGCTAAATGACCTACCACTTTTTACAAATCAAAGGATAAAAAAAACAGTTTTATTCTTTCTACTCATAATTAATTATACTGCACATTGCCAAAATTAGCAACATGATTTTCCCTACAGAATCTTAGGAATAAAAAATTACCTAGTAGATCAATATGCCTTTAATTATTTTAAATATATGGCCCTTCCTGATTTTAAGAGAGCAAATTTGTTTTATTTACTTTTATTTCATTTTTTAGTATTACATGTTATTAAATATCTATATGCCACAAAATTATCCTATTGCAAATTACCCAAGAAATGGAAAATCACTCAATAACTGGCTTTCTACACCTTAGTTTTGCTGAGAAACTCTTACAGGGAAATAGAAGGTATTTAATAAGCACTTACTTCAGTACTCACTACACTGAACAGTTTTGAGAATAAGAAGAAAATCTATAACTCTGAAGACTGTTTTATAACTTGTTCATGGATTTCTTCAAAATGAATACTTTATAAATAAATCATCTAAGTTTTCAGATTTGTTTTGTGATATCTAAGCCTCGGAAGGTTTGTGAAGAAATCACACAGAAAAGCAATCATTTCAATGCAATTAAATGCTAGTTTTTAAAAAGTATCCTTGAACACTGTGGTTCCAAACTTTAGCATATACCAGAATTTCCATGGATAAGGGGGGTACTTTTTAAACTGTAGGTTGCCGGCCCTCTCACAGGGTTTCTGACAAGTTTCTAGGTGCTGGTGATGGTGTAGGTATGGGCACAACACTTTAAGAATCACTGTTTTAAGACATATTCTCCAGAATTTACACTACTAAGCAATGCCCATACACCTTTGCTTTTTCTAGTAGTAAATAAATAAAAGAACATTTCATATATGGCCCCATCAAACTTTAAATTTTCAGGCTTTTGAAATGCCCTACTTAAATGGAATAAAATATGTAATTTACTTATCTTGGCTCATAATAATACCCATGAATTCAAAAGACAGAACCATAGGATAGTCCAGTATTGGATAATCTGTGACTATATGAAAACATTTACTTACAAAATACACAGTAACTTTAGGGTACAAGGATCTTGCTCCTATCTCATCCATGCTTCTTCCCTTTAGAAAATCCAATACAAAATCATGAAGAATGTGAACATGACCTATCATGAATGTATACATAAATGTCACACTGTATTGTCATACTTCAGATTCAGATTCAGGAACCTCTTCATCAGGGCAGCAGTAATATTCCACAAACATATTACATATTTGTCCATCTTCATTTCTAATCATATACTGTAATGAGAGGAATCCTCAGTTATCTATCCAAATAGATACCTTGCAAGACAGGACTAATGCCTTTGCAGAGGGTTTCAGTAAAGAAATCTTGTATCTGTTGACCTGGTTCTGATTACACTGAAATGATTTCATTAAATCAGAATTTTTGGGATAGTCAACATGGGAGCTTCCTGCATTCCCAAAAGAAGATCACCTGAAATATGAGTTGTCAGGAGATGGTGATCTATAGGACCTCACTAGGCACATCCTGTTCGCAAAATGCTTCACGGAACCCCCTTCTGACTGCAGAATAATTTTATTAATAACGTTGGTGCTGCAGAAATCAAAATCCACAGTTTCCTCAGGCTCTTGAGTATTGATTTTATAGATATCACCACTCCTTCTTCCAGAAATTGCATCGGGGTAACCATAACCTTGGTAACATATTCAAAGTGCAGTTAAAGCTCCCTGGCTTAGGACTTGATCTGAGAATAGGTAAGCAGTCTAAAAGGACAGTCAAATTAATTAAAAAGTGACAGGCTCTTCTTGAACTTTAAACTCTTAAAATATTCCAGACTGAATAAAAGCATTTGCTTGCACACACTTTGCATTTTCCATTGTAACCTTGATTCCATTTTTAGTAGCAAAACACATGGCATATTCTCAGAAATAAATATCCTTCAGGACAGTGGAGAGATTCCTAAGGTTGTTGAAGCTAGTCACCAAGCTGTGGTCACTCTTATCTGGGATCTGTTGATTTATAGGGGCATTGTCCACTGCATAGCTGGCCTGGGGGATGTCCCTGGCGCCAACACCTGCTCCTATGGACCAGGAAACACCTTTATGGTGGGGTCTGGATGTCTGAGAACCCTTCCCAGCCAGGTTAGTGGGGAAGTGAGATGAAGCTCCCAGAGAAATGGGGAGAAGTAGAACAGCCAGAACACATTTGTTTTAATGATTCCAAACTGTATACGAAAATATAATGTAAATAGTCTCCTATAATAAACTAGTTCCTTATGGACAACCCCTTACCTTAGCAAAGTTTTCCATATTTTTTTCCTATTCTGGTGCTAATGTTTATTTCTATGATTTTTAGTTTTTATAAAAAATGGGATCATACTGCATATACTGCTTCTCAGTTTGCTTTTTAAACATAATCAGTACCAAAACACCTTTCTCTGTTAAGTCATTTATAGGCCTACCTCATTCTTTTCAACGGCTGCAGTGTATTGCATTGTATGTATGCATTGTGATTTATGTAGCTACTTCTCAGCTGATAAACATTTTGGTTGTTACCAATTTTTCATGATTTCAAGCAGCACCGCAGAGATTATAACTTACTCTTTTTGTGCACTTGTATGAGTATTTCTGTAGGTTAAATTTGTAGAAGTAGAAGTGCTAGGTTTAAGAACTGGAACATTTAAAAGTTAACATATACTACCAAATTATCTCAGATATACTGTATTTTTCAGACCATAAGATGCACCTAGGTTTTAGAGGAGGAAAAGAAGAAAAAAAAATTTGAAACAAGAAATGTGGTAAAATATTTAATAAGTAACATAATATTTCACCAATATAAATGTAAACAGAACTCAACAGCAGCATTAACAACCATTATTCCTCCCAAATTGGTGGGGCTGGGGGAGTGTGTCTAATAGTCTGAAAAATACAGTAGTGCTCTAATTTACATGCTTTCCAACAATATATGAGAAAATGCCTGTTTAAATCTTCACAAATATCATAGGTAGAAAGAAATACTATCTAATTGTTTTTAATGAGCATTTCTGCTTAGTGAGACTGACTTTTAAAATAATTTGATTATATATAAATTGCTTGTGCATACTTTTTTCTTTGTGATTTGTTACTGTTTTCTTATTGATTAAATCCTTTCACTTTTTTATAAAGCAATTTAAAAGACTGCCTCTCAGCACTGCACTTGTGGTGAATGAGTATAAAAGTAGTATTGTCACTAAAAGCCACACATAGGTCTGTATATGCTTTTCGTTACGGGCAAAATGGTTATTTGGAAAGTCCAGGCAAAACTCTCAGAAGAGTTGCTTCAGTGTGGTGAATTTAGTAAAAGGGAAGCTCAATATATGAGGCCCAAAGTTTTGGCAGCATACTAACTGCTGGTGGAAAAGAAAACAGGTTGGACGTGGTGGCATGATAAACTCAGTGTAAACAAACTAAGATGATGAGATGCCAAAATAGTAACAGAAGGGCATGTACCTGATTTGTTCCCACTGCTTAGTGCTTACAATGCTCTCAACTCTAGCCAGCCTTATGTCCATTTACAGTCAGAAGGAAAAGTGTTCTGTCACATTACTCATATACCGTTAAGTTCTGTGAATTCCAAAAGTGATAGGAGCTAAGAACCTACTTAGCAAAATTTCCCTCAACCACGTACTCATAAATTTCATTTTCTCATTTCCTTATTTTTCCTGTTACTCCTCCTTTCTCGCCTACAATTTCCTAATCCAAGATTTCTTTCTGAGACAGTATCCTAGAAATCTGGGAGAGGTTTCAGAGACTGAGACCCACACCTGCCTCTTTCTGTCACATTAAAAGTCAGCGTTAAGATGAACTGCTGCCCTTACTGGTGTGGCTCAGTGGGTTGGGCATTGTCCAGCAAACTGAAGGGTCGCCAGCACAGGCCTGGATTATAGGCCAGGTCCCTGGTGAGGGTGTGCAAGAGGCAACCAATCAATGTTCCTCTCCTCTCTTTCTTCCTCTCTCTCTAAGAATAAATAAATAAAATCTTAAAAAAAAAAAAAAAAAAAGACACACTGCCTGTTGTTTCTCTCCTGGTCTCTCTGGAAGCAAGTGGTTACAAATACACCCCCAGAAAGTCAGCATTATATTTATTTCTCCCTTGCTTCAACCATCACCCTGTCTACAACTCATCTGTCTTGCCCTTACCTCCTTTGTATTCAATCCTAAACAAAGAGCAAGGTCACAACTCAGCTACATATCTGAACACTTTTGAAAGAAAATAAAGGGAAAATATAAACATTTCTCCTTTCCTAAAAAGAAAAATACTATTATTCTTTTTGTAGGTAATAAAAGGGGAATAGTCTCTGGCTTGAAGGACTGTAAAGACCCTCTGAAGACTAGTAAGTTTCGGAAACATCATCCTAATTCTTCTAGTCTATATGTCTTCTCACAACAGGAAACTAGGCTTGATCTTAATTTTAGTCCCAGATGAGGAAAACCATTTTTCTGATCAGTGAGATATTATTGTGATTTTTTTTCTTCACATTAAGGCTAGGAATCCTATTTTCTTGGAAGTCTGTTGTAATAGCAGTAAGCTACGATAGTGGCCACTCCATGGAGTAGAAGAAGCATTTCACTTGAGATAGACTCTGTAGTACTGGGCTTGAGAACAAATCTAATTTATTTGTCTACAGGACAAAAAACTTCTATAATTTTTCCTTATATGCATCTGTTTTCTATAGTTGCATGTGACTTGCTTTCCATACCTCTGCCTACAACTTCCGTTTCCCATGTTAAAAAAAGATTTATTTAAATATCTTTTACTAGGTAATTTAAAAAATAAGCCAGCTTGACAGTCTGGGGTCACAACACTGTTACTACAGAACCATCTGTTATCTGTTCTCTTTTTATGCAGGGGGAGGACTGGGAGGAAAAAAACTCCAAAACAAAACAAAACAAACAACAAAAGTGAACAATCACCCACTCCCACTTCTGCTCTAAGCAAAAAGAAGTTCTGCTTCAAACTTAAATTCCAATTGTAATTAAGGACCCAAAGAATATTTAATTTGGGAAGACCCATTCTAGGTCATCTCATCTGCTGCTATTGGCTCCTCCACATACCAGATTGCTGCTTCAGCTGCTCCTTTTGGATTGCTGCAAAATGCTTGGCATCAGCGAGGGAGCCAAAAAGAGCAGCAAAGGGGTTACTTGAGATGTTGTTGTTATTCTCCTGGTCTGTCATTTCACTTTAAAGTGTCCTCCATCCAGACCTGGGGGGAAGGGCTATAGAAAGGACAGGTATTAGACACAGAAGGTCAGATAACACAACAGTTGTAATATAGTTGTTTCTTTTTCCATTTCTCAAATATATCATGTTTTTAAAGGCTTTGGTAAGACTTTAAACATTCCTATTCCAAGATTTAAGATGTTCTGGCAAAACGGTTACAAACCTACTAACTGGACGAGTTGGCCTACTTTGGGACTAAGACAAAAAATGCTTACAAAGTGTTCAGCTGGAACTAATTTATCTGTTGACATGCTTCTATTTGTTATACCTTTAAAAAATAGGTTAAGTAGGAAGAAAAAAGAGGGAACTCGCCTACTAATTGCAGCAACGTGACACTTAAAACTAATACAGCAAGCTACAGATTTCCCATAAATCTGTAGGCTAGCCAACTAGTTTTTTTTCTTTCTTTTTTTTAATTTTTTTATTTTAGATTATTCAGTACAGTTTCTATCTTTTAATCCCATTCCAGCCCACCCACCCATCCCTCCCCACCTCCCTTCCATTTCCAAGCCCCGTAGTTTTGTCCATGTGTCCTCTATATTTGTTCCTGTAAACCCTTCCCTTCTCCCCTGAAATTCCCTCCCCTCTCCCCCAACTAGTTCTTATTTACCATGAGCACAAGGTGGCACTTGCTCAGGCTTCCATGACTATTTATTGGAGCTAGGAATTCCTCAGCTATGTATAAACTAAATGTAAGCCTGTATCTCAGACATGGATTGACAAATTAGGACAGAAACCAGATTAGCAGCATGTTGTGGGAGACCACCCCCACAGTTTGTCCAGAAAAAGTCCAGCCATTGTTAATATAACAAGAATGGTTTGCGCATATTGATGTAACCTGGTAGCCAAGGAGAGTGGACTGGAATGCACATGTGTGAACTGACAACTTCACTGTACTAGTTAGTGGGGGTGGCAGACTCCCTGAAGTGAGCATGTGTACTGTGTGGCTATTGTATTCAAAATGACTGAGTGAGTAGAGAGCAACAAATCTGCATCAAATTTTGCATTAAGCTTGAACATTCCTCTGCAGAAACTATTCAGATGATTCAGAAGGCTGTAGCTCTGGGCAACTGGTGATTGGCAGCTTCTTCACGACAACCTGCCCGCTCATGTATCACATCTCATGCAGAGCTTTTTGGTGAAACATCAAATCATCCAGATGACTTGGCCTCTCCAATAGCCCAGATTTGGTGCCTTGCAACTTCTGGCTTTTTCCAAAACTAAAATCACCTTTGAAAGGGAAGAGATTTCGGACTGTTGATGAGATTCAGGAAAATACGACGGGGCAGCTGATTGGCAATTGGGAGAACTGTGTGAGGTCCCACGGTGCCTACTTTGAAGGGGACTGAGGCATCATTATCTTATGTACAATGTTTCTTGTATCTTGTATCTTCTTCAATAAATGTCTCTATTTTTCATATAACATGGCTGGATACTTTCTGGACGGATATATACATAAAAATAAAATCTATCTCTACTCCTAGGCTTATAACTACTGATATTTCTTCCACTAAAAACTAAATGATCTGCCCTGGCTGGTGTGGCTCAGTGGATTGAGTGCTGGCCTGTGAACCAATGGGTCCCAGGTTCGATTTCCTGTCAGGGCACATGCCTGGGTTACAGGCCAGGCACCTAGTAGGGGGTGTAAGAGAGGCAACCACACACTGATATTTCTCTTCCTCTCTTTCTCCTTCCATTTCTCCTCTCTCTAAATATAAATAAAATCTTAAAAAAACCTTCTTGACAATTCTGAGGCATCTCTACCAGTTGTTTCATGTTCCTCTGTCATGTTTTCTGAATAAGAGCTAAAAACTAGCTGTAATGACTTAGGCAGATAGTCTAGTCTTCTTTCAGCATGGTGCTCATTGTTAGATATTGCTGTACTTTATGTGTATAAAGTTATGTATAATTTAGTTGAGTTTAATAATGCAAAAAATTAGCATATTTAGTGTTAAAATTAACAACAATCTTGTAGAGGCCTTTTCCCTCACTTAATCACTGCATAAACTTAATTATTAACCCTAATTTATGTAGAGGACAAGAATTATCTCATTGTTACCTGACTACCACCCTACTTCTATCCTAAAGTACTCTGATGTCCAGAGGAATGAAAAAAGTATAGTGAGTTCTTGTTACTTTCTGTCTCTAAAAGACCATCCTCATTTTTCAACATAACACCCACATTATTCTCTTGGGGATCCATCCCATTCTCAGTCCACGTATTTAAAAGGGGATGATCTCCCTTTTGATCCAGTGATCCTAGAGCTGTGATTATACCCTAAGAATCCTGAAATTCAAAAGAACCTATGCACCCCAATGTTCATAGCAGCATTATTTACAATAGCCAAGTGCTAGAAACAGCCTAAGTGCCAATCGGTAAATGAGTGGATCAAAAAACTATGGTACATTTACATGATGGAATACTATGTAGCAGAAAGAAGGAACTCCTACCCTTTGTAATAGCATGGATGGATCTGGAGAGCATTATGCTAAGTGAAATGAGCCAGGTGGTGAACGACAAATACCATATGATCTCACCTATAAGTGGAACCTAATGAACAAAACAAATGAGCAAAATAGAACCAGAGACATGGAAATAAGAAACAAACTGACAATGATCAGAGGGGAGGGGGGAGAGAGAAAGAAGGGGAACAGAGGGAAAGAAGGGGTCTAGTCAAAGAACATGTATAAAGGACCATGGTAATGGACAACAGCATGGGGAGTGAGAGAGTGAGGTAGGTGGGGTGGGTGGCAGGGGCAGGAAAGAGCGACAGGGGAAAAATTGGGACAACTGTAATTGAACAACAATAAAAACATAAAAAATAATAACAGGAGATGACCTCACCCACTAGCTTCAGGATTGGGCATATGAATCTGGCCTGACCAAAAAGAATACAGCATTCTTTGGCCAAAGTGACTGATTCAAGAGTGGGCACAAGATCCTAGCAAGGCCTATGAAATTCAATAAACATTTGCTTCAGGCCTCTGTCTGAATGTATAGAATAGCGTTTTCTTTTTTCCTGCTTAAGTTGTTAGGTTGGTTAAGCATAAACATGGAGTTGCCATCTTTCCACTATCTAGAAATGGCCTAGCCTAAAACTAAGCCAACATATAGGAAAACAGATATGAGAGATGGAGTTTTTTCCAGTTATAAAAGCCAATAGATTCTCCTATATCGTGTAAGCAAGTTCGAATTGGTTTTTAAAAACACAACTGAAAAGAGTTTAGTACAAAGGAGATACATCACTAGTACCATCCACACAGAAAGAAGTATAGTTGACCCTTGAAGAACATGGGGTTGGGGCACCAATCCTCCATGCAGTGGAAAACTCACTTATAACTTTTGGCTCTGCCAAAACTTAACTAATAGTTTACTGTTGGCCAGAAGCCATACAAAGGACATAATAGTCAATTAACATGTATTTTGTATGTGTTTTGTACTATATATGTATTCTTATAATAAAGAAAGCTAGAGAATATTAAAAAAAATAGTAAGAAAGAAAATACATTTACAGTACTGTACATATTTATTGAAAAAAATCTGCATTTAAGTGGACCAGCACAGTTCAAACCCATGTTGTTCAAGGGTCAACTATGAAAGTAATATAGAACACATGACAAACAGGATCTTAAGAATATCAAGAGAGAGGAAGGATAAATGGCATTACATCTCCTTTTTTGAATACTATACTGGCTCATATGGAGCTAGCTTCCCATTATATTTATCTATATTTTTAATAGGATTTATAACTTTCTACATTGTATTCCTAATGCAGATCTGCTGTGCTAGAATGTGAGCAACTGGAATACAGGTTCATATCTGATTACTTTTTCTCCTGTCTGGCATTATATATCATAATCACAAAATCATAAATAAATATTTATTGAATGATTCAGTCTTACGTGTAATTACTCCTGACCTCATAATAGCAGCACCACGAACCTACTTCAAGGTAAAGGTTTTACTATTTGTCTTGGATTGCAATTGGAAGGTCAAGCCAGACACATGTCTCTATGGTATCTCAGCAGGTATAGAATAGGGAATGGGAACAGATCTGTTGTTATTGCTGCTGTGTGTCTTTTTGAAAAACAAAAAGGTTTTTCCCTAACTCACTAACCTCATCTTTTTCATATGGACTTCAAAACTGTGCACAAACTATTTTCATGGAGAAAGGGCTAACATCATATAACTACTTATAGAAAAGTTTTACAGGGAAAGGGAAGATTAATTACTTGATGAGGACCTTTGTGGAGATGCCAGTCTAGATTTGTTCAATGGCCTCACAAATGTACAACGAGTACACAGACACCCACTCTGAAAGGCTGGATAAAATGGGACCTTGATATTTTTTTTTAAATTCAACATCACTGGTAATTTATAGTCTGCTATTTTCAATTGCCATACAAAGATATAGAACTATCCTATTGTTAGCCTATTGTTGGGATAGTACAATCACTAATCTCTAGAGCTTTTGGATTTGATTCTTTTTTTAATGTTGTCCTTAAACACATGTTTCACTTTGATAACTCACTGCAGGGTCTGCATCTCTAATAGCTAGCTGTCTACCTCCACCCTACAAAATACTCTCATAATCCCCTAATTCAATCTTTTGTTTAAAAACAGTACTGTTAATCTCCAAAGGGACATTATTAGTCTTAAAGAGGACAGTATACAAATGTTTCAACATCAGACTTGGTATTGCTTTTAAACAAATACTTGGAGTACTTTGTAAAACTGGGATTGTCAAAATCAGGCCATATTAAATCATAATCTGTAAGGGTCCTGTCCTGATGAGTGATACATATATCAAACAAAAAAAGGAATTAAAAAATGTTTTCATTCTTGTATGTTCCACCTAACAATCCTTTCAGGCTCCTCTATGTGACAACAGATCCTTCCAACACATTAGCAAGCTAGGATATAATCAGTCAAAAAGCAGGCTATTCTTTCTTGGGTCCCCTTTTATCTCAGGAGGGCTCCCATGTGAGGCCAAAACAGTCCATGACAGAGAGACTAAACACATCCTTGCTCGGGGATTGAAAAACTGATCCCAAGAGAAGATCCATCAAATACAAGCGTCTTCTGAACCTAATTGCTGAGGTAGCATAAAGCAGAGTGCCAGCTAAGTTTTGAGTGGTGAAGTGATCACTATGAAATGTCAACACCTTGCCATATGTTTTCAACTCATTTGTGTATTACGACTCCTGTTTAATGTTATCTTCTCTGGCATCTGGCTATCTGTTGTCCACTCTTAATATTTTTAGTCCTCCAGGTTCCATAAGGGCTTGGCGGCAAGAAGGGAGACCCACCCACCCGGTGCACGTTCTACAGAAAGGAGGTCACAGATAATGTAAGGCCAGTAGTATTCCGGCCTTTTCCAGGAGAGGAATGGCAGAGTGGGAGAGACGCCAGAGCTGGGGTTTGTCAGGAGTTCCCAAATCAGACAGGGTCGAAGTTCATGAAAGAGAGGGTCAGTGGTCAGGAAAGCACAGGACAAGGAATTTGGAGGAGATAAATGAATGCAGAGGCCTGAATTGGCGTTCGACTAAGAGAGAAAAATCTCACTGCAGACTCGACGATCCCCTCCCCTCAAGCTATTTCCTTTCTTACCAGAGCCTGAAGGGCCAGCAGCGACGACACACGACAGTCTCCCTAGCCAAAGAGTTCCCACTTCCGAGTCAGCCAGGCAACCGGAGCTTACATCATGATTAGGCGCCAGGCCTTGTGGAATCCCGTCTGGGCGCCGGAAACAGGGTGTGCCACCCAACGCGCAGAACTGGGCCGCCAACACGCCCAGGGCGCGGGCGCCACCTGGCGGGGCGGGGCGGCGCGGGTGTGGCTCGAAGTGGCCTGGGGATCCGGTCCGGGCACAGTCTCGGGTGTTCGGAACTTAGTGAAGTGTGAGGTGCGTTCCTGGCAACCAGTGTACGGCCAACATATATGACTTCGTGGTCCCTAGCACTGCGCTGCCACAAGTTTTCTGGGCTTTTGCTTTCTAATTTTTCTACCGTCGTATGCCTTTTGAAGCAGTTTCTATTACTCTTCACTAATTATTATTAGCTGTGAAGTAGCAATAACAGGAATAACAATAACTGAAAAATTTGAGCTCTTATTGGTTGCCAGGCAGTATGGTAAAATGTGCCACTTAATTTTTTAAAAATTATTATTTTTATATTTCAGTTGACATACATCATATTAGTTTTAGGTGTGCAACATAGCAATTAGACATTTATGTACCTTATGAAATGATCACCCCAATAAGTTTATTACCCCTATGACACCATACATAGTTGTTACACTATTATTGATCATATTCCCTATGCTGTACTTTACATTCCTGTGACTTTTTATAACTTCAAATTTGTGCTTCTTATTCCTGTTTCCTTTTTCACTGACTCTCCCAACCCTCCTCCCATTTGGTAACCATCAATTTGTTCTCTGTATGTATGAGTTTCTTTCTGCTTTGTTCATTTATTTGTTTTTCTTGATTTTGAGAGGGTGGGGGGAGAGAGAGAGAGAAAGGTGGACTTGTTGCTTCACCCATTCACACATTCATTGGTTCTCCTTGTACCTGCCCTGGCTGGGTATGGAATCTGAAACCACAACCTTGGGTTAGGAGATGATGCTCTAATCATCTGAACTGCTCCACCAGAGCCTTTGTCCACTTATAAAATATGCTATGTTCAATTGGATTTCAGTTGTCTTATCTGTAAAGTGGAGATAATAACACAATCTACAAGGTTACTTTGAGATACACAAAAGGGAATGGAAGATGAATATTTTTCAAGAGTTAAAAGCACTGTGCAAATAAAAAGATAACTCTAAGAATGAGAGAAAAATATTTGTAAATCAGGTACAGTGGTCCCCCTTATCAACAGCAGGACTCATTGCAAGACTCCCAGTGGATAGTACCAAACCCTATATATACTATGTTTTTTCCTCTACATGCATAACTATGATAGCACTCAATTTCTAAATTAGGCACAGAGATGAACAATAATAACTAATAATAAAATAGAACAATTATAATAATATGCTGTAATTAAAATGATGTGAATGTGTTGTCTTTCAACATCTCTTGTACTGTATTCACTTTTTCACTTAAAGGAAGCACTGTATGTATGGCTTCTCTTTAGCATATCTGAATTGCAAGCATAACTATTCTTGTGCTTTGGGGACATTATTAAGTAAAATGAGTGTTACTTAAACACAAGCACTGTGATACCAAGAGTCCATCTTATACCTGAGATGGCTACTAAGTGGCTGATGGTGGAGAACTTTTACAACATGGATACGCTGGACAAAGGGATGATTCACATCTGGACAGGATGGAGCAAGAGGAAGCTGGATGGAATAGGATGGTATGAGATTTTATTATGCTATTCAGAACAACATGCAGTTTAAAACTTATGAATTGTTTATTTTTGGAAGTTTCCATTTAATATTTTTGGACCACAGCTGATCATGGATAACTGAAACTGCAAAAAGCAAAACTGCCAATAAGGGAGACTACGATGTCCGATAAAGGATTAATATCTGGAATACGTACAGAACTTCTACAACTCAATGAAAAGCCAAACATTATAAAAAACGGGACACAAGTGTTTGTAAGGATGTGGAGAGGTAGGAACCTTTGTGCATTGATGATGGGTATGTAAAATAGTGTAGCACTTTGGAAAAACTTTGGTGGTTCCCTAAAAAGTCAAACATAGAATTATCATGTGATACAGTAATTCCACCTCTGGGTATATACCCAAATAATTGAAAGCAGGGACTCAAATAAATACTTGTACACCACTGTTCACACTAACATTATTTGTAATAGCCAAAAGGTGGGAACAACCTAAAATGTCCCTCAACAGGTGAGTGGATAAACAAAATGTGGTATATACATACATTTGACTATTATTTGGCCTTTAAAAGCCTAAGATTCTGATATGTGCTATGACATGGATGAACCTTAAAAACATTATACTAAGTGAAAGATGCCAGGCAAAAAAGAACAAATATTGTATGATTCCACTTACATGTAGTACCTAGAAAAAACAAATCATAGAGTCAGAAAAGTAGAACAGAGGTTACCAGGGCCTGAGGGAAGGGAGTTATTGTTTAAGGGGAAGAAATTTAGGATAATGAAAAAGTTCTGGAAGTGGATAGTGGTGGTAGTTGCCCAATATTGTGAGTGTACTTAATGCCACTGAAGAGTATACTTAAAAATGGTTAAAATGGTAAATTATATCTTGTGTATATTTTTAAAAGATTTTTAATTAATTTATTTCTCTTTAGAGAGAGGGGAAGGGAGGGAGAAAGAGAGGGAGAGAAACATCAATGTGTGGTTGCCTCTCATGCGCCCCTTACTGAGGACCTGACCCGAAACTCAGGCATGTGCCCTGACTGGGAATCGAACCAGTGACCCTTTGCTTTGCAGTCTGGTGCTCAGTCCACTGAGGCACACCAGCCAGGACATGTTGTGTATATTTTAACACACACACAGTGCTGTGTAATCTTGCTGGACCTATCTTGTTCCAGCATTGTTCTAGTTCCTAAAGATATAGTAGTGAAAAAACACAAGTCTTTTTCTTTGTGGAGTTTACAATCTGATAAGAGTAGAGTGGTAACATAGCATTTAAAGCAGTCACAGGGATGTAAAATACAGAACAGAAAACACAGTCAATAATATTGTAATAACTATGTATGTTGCCAGGTGGATACTAGAATTACTGAGGGGATCACTTTGTATGTTATACAAATGTCTAACCAGTATGTTATGCACCTGAAAGTAATATAAGAGAATATTGACTGTTAACAGTAATTGAAAAATAAAGTCAATTTACACTAGAGTCAATTTTACACTAAAATCAGTGAGCACAGATGGATTATTAAAAAAATAGTTCTGGAATAATTGGGAAGCTGTGGTTTAAAAGTTAGCCAATGTATTAGACCTTCACACTAAAATTAATTAAAGATGGATCAAAGATTTAAATGTATAATACAAAACCATTAAAATGCTAATTTTTTAACAGTTTAGCATTTTTAGAGGAATTCATGGGAGAATTACTTTTTGCCTTTTTAAGTGGTAGGTGTTTAATATTCCATTATCATTTTTCAGTATTGGTCTTTTAACATATTCTACATTTTAAAAATAATTTTTGTGTTTCAATTATAGCTCATGTACAATATTATATTAGTTTCAGGTGTACAAGTGTGATTAGATATTTGTATAACATACAAAGTGATCACCCTGATAAATCTAGTGCCCAACTGATATCATATATAGTTATTACAATATTACTATATTCCCTATGATGTTCTTTACATCCCTGTAACTAATCTGTAACTACCAATTTGTATTTCTTAATCTCTTTACTGTTTATTTTTTAAATATATTTGAGAATATAGTTTATTGATTATGCTATTACAGTTTTCCTAATTTTTTCTCCCCTTTAGCCCCCTGTGCCCTGCACCCCCCAATCCTCCAGCATTCTCTCTCTTAGTTCATGTCCATGGATTAAACATAAGTTTTTTGACTTCTCTGTTTCCTGTATCATTCTTAACCTAGCTCCATCTATTTTATGCCTACCAATTTTGCATCTTATTCCCTGTACCTTTCCTCCACCATTCTTCCCCTCCCTCTTCACACTGACAACCCTCCATGTGATCTCCATTTCTGCGATTCTGTTCCTGTTCTAGTTGTTTGCTTAGTTTTTGTTTTTGTTTTTATATGTTCAGTGTTGATAGTTGTGAGTTTCTTATCATTTTACTGTTCATAGTTTTTGATCTTCTATTTCTTAGATAAGTCCCTTTAACATTTAATGTAATAAGGGTTTGTTGATGATGATGAACTCCTTTAGTTTTTGAGAAACACTTTATCTGCCCTTCCATTCTAAATGAGAGCTTTGCTGGATAGAGCAATCTTGGATGTAGGTCCTTGCCTTTCATGACTTGGAATACTTCTTTGCAGCCCTTTCTTGTCTGTAAGGTCTCTTTTGAGAAATCAGCTTACAGTCTTTTAGGAACTCTTTTGTAGGTAACTGTCTCCTTTCCTCTTGCTGTTTTTAAGATTCTCTTTTTATCTTTAGGGACTTCCGGCCAAGATAGAGGCATAGGTAGACACACTGTGTCTCCTTGCACAACCAAAAGAAGGACAACAACAATTTAAAGACAAAGAACAACCAGAACCGACAAAAAATTGAACTGTATTGAAGTCTGACAACCAAAGAGTTAAAGAAAAAACATCCATCCAGACTGGTAGGAGGGGCGGAAATGGGTAGCCCGGCAGAAAGGACTTGAGGCAAAGTGGCAGCGGAGCACTGGGGTGGGCAAGGCTGCAGCTGGCCAGCAAGGTGGGAGCTGGTGGACCTGAGAGGTGGCAGCTAGTGGAGCAGGTGTTACCACATTCATGTGCAGATAAACCAGGACGAACACCTGGGGAGCGAGACCAACCTTGCAACCTGGGGTCCCAGTGCGGGGAAATAAAGCCTCAAACTTCTGATTAAAAACACCTGTGGGGGTTGAGCGACCAGTGGGAGAAACACCAGAGGGAGAAACTCCTAGCCTCACAGTAGAGTTCGTTGGAGAGACCCACAGGGTCCTAGAACATACACAAGCCAACCCACCCGGGAATCAGCACCAGAAGGGCCCACTTTGCTTGTGGGTAGCAGGGGAAGTGACTGAAATCCGGCAGAGAGCAGAGCAAGAGCCACTGTTCCCTCTTCATCCCTTCCCCACACACAGTGACACAAAGCAGAAATGTGGGTTGCCCCACCCTGGTGAACACTTAAGGCTCTTCCCCTTATACCTAGGTGTGCCAAGACAAAAAGAAATGTCCCAAATGAAAGAATAGATCAAAGCTCCAGAAAAAATGCAACTAAGCAGTGAAGAGGTAGCCAACCTATCAGATACAGAGTTCAAAACACTGGTAATCAGGATGCTCACATGATTAGTTGAATTTGGTCGCAAATTAGATGAAAAAATGAAGGCTACGCTAAATGAAATAAAGGAAACTGTACAGGGAACCAATAATGATAGGAAGGAAACTGGGACTCAAATCAATGGTGTGGACCAAAGGGAGAAAGAAACATCCAACCAGAAAAGAATGAAGAAACAAGAATTAAAAAAAAAAAATGAGGAGAGGCTTAGGAACCTCCAGGACATTTTTATTTATTTATTTATTTATTTTTAAAAATATATTTTATTGATTGTGCTATTACAGTTGTCCCATTTTCCCCCCTTCAATCCTTTCCACCCTGCACACCCTCTCCCACCCACATTCCCCACTTTAGTTCATGTCCATGTGTCATAAGTTCTTTAGCTTCTACATTTCCCATACTATTCTTACCCTCCCCCTGTCTATTTTCTACCTACCATCTATGCTACTTATTCTCTGTACCTTTTCCCCCCTCTCACCTCCTCCCACTCCCCTGTTACTAACCCTCCATGTGATCTCCATTTCTGTGGTTCTGTGCCTGTTCTAGTTGGTTGCTTGGTTTTTGTTTTTGTTTTTGCTTTAGGTGTGGTTGTTAATAATTGTGAGTTTGCTGACATTTTACTATACATGTTTTTTATATTCTTTTTCTTAGATAAGTCCCTTTAGCATTTCATAAAATAAGGGCTTGGTGATGATGAACTCCTTTAACTTGACCTTATCTGAGAAGCACTTGATCTAACCTTCCATTCTAAATGAAAGCTTTGCTGGATAGAGCAATCTTGGATGTAGGTCCTTGCCTTTCATGACTTGGAATATTTCTTTCCAGCCCCTTCTTGCCTGCAAGGTCTCTTTTGAGAAATCAGCTGACAGTCTGATGGGAACTCCTTTGTAGGTTACTATCCCCTTATCTCTTGCTGCTTCTAGGATTCTCTCCTTCATTTTTACCTTGGCTAATGTAATTATGATGTGC
>CM052543.1:77101252-77117734 GCA_028533065.1 Trachops cirrhosus | reverse complement strand
GCTTTCAATTCTTCTTCTGTTTGAGCCATCTCTTTGATGTTTTGTTTTGTTTTTTGGTCTTGTGGAGCTCCTGTAGTGAGGGGCGGGGCCTTAGGAGTTCACCAGGGCGGGGCACCCCAGTTGCTGGGTTGTGATGCTGTATGTGGGGGCGGGGTCCGAGAAGGAACAATGGCGCTTGCTCTGCTCTCTGTAGGACCCCAGATCCTTCCGCCACTTTCCGCAAGCCAATCAGGCCCCTCTGGCACCAATTCCGGTGTGGGTGGGCCCGTGCACCCCACGGGACCTTCCTTTTCAGTCAGTGACCCAAAGCTCCATTTCCCAGTGCTGGGACCCTGAGTTGCGTGCAGTGCCCTGCTTCTCTATGGCCGCCTCGCTGGGTCTGCCGGTAGCCACCCCCTGGCCAGGGCCCACCAGCCACTGCTGCTTGTGCACCCAGGGTCTGCCTGCTGCGGACTCAAGCGCCACCCTGGGTGCTCAGCTCTCCGCTCCGAGTCCCTCGCCCGGCCCGACTCTGCCCCTCCTACCGGTCTGGATGAATGTGTCTGTTTTTAAATCCTTGGTTGTCCAACTTCCATACACTTCAATTTTCTGTCAGTTCTGGTTGTTATTTTGTTTCTATATCATTGTTGTCCCTATCATGGTTGTGCGAGGAGGCACAGTGCGTCTACCTATGCCTCCATCTTGTCCGGAAGTCCCAGTTCATATCTTTAAAGAATGCTTTGAAAGAATTTATAAGCTCACCCTGGCTGGTGTGGATCAATAGACTAAGCGCTGGCCTGTGAACCAAAGGGTCCAAGGTTTGATTCCCAGTCAGGGCGCATGCCTGGGTTGTTGGCCAGGTCCCCAGTAGGGGGGCGCCCAAGAGGCAACCACACATTGGTGTTTCACTCCCTCTTTCTTCCTCCCCCTCTCTCTAAATATAAATAAAGTCTTTGAAAAAAAAGAATTTATAAGCTCTAGACTACTTACCTTACATAATTGAAATTTCAGGGGTTCTCAATTGAAGAAAGTTGACATCAGTAATTCTTGACTTTGACTAAAACTACCCTCTAACTTTAATAACATCCTTATATTCTCTGTCAGTTAATCCTGAAAAATAATAGTAAAGTACCTTAAAATTCATGCTGCTTTTTTTTTTTTTTTTTTCAGGAAGCTGTGCTGAATGGTTTGGTGGCCACTGAGGTGTGGATGTGGTTTTACGTTGGCGAGATCATAGGCAAGCGTGGCATCATCGGCTATAATGTTTGAAGATCAATCTTGAACATCTGTTTCTTTTTGGTGTATTATTTGAATGTTCTTAGACCATGAATGATCAGAATGGCATTTGAATAAAAAATAGATATTTCAAAATCAGTGTTTTCTATATCAAACACAGCATGGAAAGGTCAATTTCTCTTGATATTAGGTTGGATTGTCTTTTGCTTTAATAACGTTAATACAACCTTTAACAGGAACCTAAACAACAAAACAACAAGTAAAATATAACCGAAGACACTGAAATAGAGAACAGGCTGACAATGGCCAGAGGGGGGAGGGGAGGGGTTTACAGGAACAAGTATAAAGGGCACATGGACAAAAACTAGGTGGGGGGTGGAAATGGGAAGGAGGTGAGGAGGGCTGTGGGGGTGGGCTGGGATGGGAATAAAAGAAAACTGTACTTGAACAACAATTTAAATTAAAATTAAATAAAATAAAACATTAATACAGCTCTAAATGCATGTCTTTGCTTAACCTGACAATGGAAAGCATATATGTGAATATACCAATCTGGTATATATATATTTTTGAGGAAAACATTTTAATTTAAAGGTTGGAAATAATGGTACTTCAAAAAAAGTCAGAGAAAGGGTCTTGAGAAAACTAGAATTTGCTGTAGTAGAAATAGTAATACCATGTATTAGAGTTACATCGTGTCAGTAGTTAAAGAACAAAATTTGGATGGTTTCTCTTTGCTAAAATCAGAGGAAGATCTTTCTTACAACACCTGTGTCTGTTGTAAATGTTGGGATATTTGGTGGTATTCCAAGTATGTATCTTTATAAAATCTTTAACACCAGGACAGTGAAAGAGCCATGACCTACATTATTCTATCTGGTTTTATGATTTTTAGGACCTATCTTTGCCAGAACAAAATACTCCATGGATATTTAAACAGGGTCATTACTTAGTATCATGCATAGATCTAAAAAGTATATTATGTCCTGCCCTGACCAGTGTGGCTCAATGGGCTGGGCATCTTCCCTCAAAAAGAAAGGTCACTGGTTTGATTCCCAGTCAGGGCACATGCCTGGGTTGTGGGCCAGGTCCCCAATGGGGGCATGCAAGAGGCAACCAATCGATGTTTCTCTTCCTCTCTCCCTCCCCTTCCCCTCTTTCTAAAAATAAATAAATAAAATCTTTTTGAAAGTATATTATATCCTAAAACAAATAGAAGTGATTGGTTCTCAGTTTATCATCTTAAGCCATTTTATTGAAGATATAGGAGAGACTTACTCATTCATTGGCTTTTTGCAGATCTTTGCATCTTTGAATAGCTCATTGGTACTTTCTGAATCTATTCAGACAACTACTTTAGCTTAATAAAGGTCACAGCTCTTCTAAGTGATAGACAGTCTCTATAGAGACTGCTACTCTTCTGAACTAGAAAGTAATGTCTAAGACTGCTTCTGCAATAAACAGGTGGTCAAAATTGATACTACCTCTTTTCAAAAAGCATTTGATAATTTAAAACATGCATAGCAGAAGACTAAAAAAGATACTACTACAATAATGGTATTCTTTATGGATTTTTCTTTTTCATGCACTATTAAAATTAACCAAAAACTTTTACATTTATATGTAATGTGATTTTTTTAAACCAAATGGTCACCCCAGAAAGTTTTCAGAATAAACATTTACTACTCATGTCACTGCTTCTTCCTCCTCTGTCATACAGCACATACCTTATGTATAGAGTCTACTCTTACGGGTATGGATCAAGTAGAGAGCTTCCTTGAAATGGCCACTTGACTTCACCAGGCCTGTTATTTTTTGCCTTCCTAAAACCTAAATGTCCTGTCATCTAGCAGAGAACTGTTTAGGCTGCCTTTTACTGAATTTGTCTGTGCCAAGTGTTTGGCACTAACAACTCATACCTCAGATATCTATAGTACCTCCTAAGCCTTGACACTACAACAAGACTGTATTGAACTGTTTCACAACAATTTGGTCAGCTGAGACAGGTAATTTAGCATGTAATACAATAACATGATGTGCTATAATGAGGGAAGTGGAAGGCAATACTTAATTATGTATACCTCAGCATTATTCTGGTTAGGTAAGTTTCTTCTTTCCCCACTCAAGATATCATATACACCTAAGTATTAATTTCTGCCATGATTTCTTAAGGATAGATCAATACTATATATTTTTTAACATTTCATATTTGTATAGCATTTTACCTTTTCAAAGCTCTTACACTATTTCATTTAGCCCTCAAATTTTCTTTGAGGCACAAGGCATTTAAGTCAGGAACTATGCAGCAGAAACAAATGATGTGTCTAGGGTCCCGTGAGTTTTGGTTTGCTTGTTTTTAATTTATTGATTTTAGAGAGGAAGTGAAGGTTGAGTTTGTGTGTGCCCTGATGGGGATGGAACCAGCAACCTTGGCATATCAGGACGATGCTCTAACCAACTGAGCTACCCAGCCAGAGCAGAATCCCTTGAGTTTTAAGAGATGGAACCACTATTTGGGACCAGGTGATTGTCCCATGTTGTTTGTGCCCTGACCACCTCTCAGACCTCGCTACTTTATATTTATTTTCACAGTTCCATTCTGTATTACTTTCTGTATATTCTCGGTCCAGTTTTGCCTTACCATCAAGCTATTTAAGCTTTACTGTTTCATCAGATGTCAGCCTACCTAATCTTATATATTAATATTTCCTAATTAGTGTGGTTTTATTTCTACCAAAACATGAATTGGTACAATTGTGATCACTTCTGAGATGAATAAAGTAGCAGTTCCCCCAGAGAATCGTGTAGCAAGGGAATTTACACTAGACCTGCCTACCAAAAGAAAGACACTGATACTAATAAAATACTGACCTGCAAGGCCTTTGACAATCTGCCTTCAGTGTTGCCTTAATCTCATTTTGCTAGCAACCATTGTTTCAACCACACCATTTCTAACTACTCTCCATAAAAGCTCCCAGATTTAAATATCATCATCAGGTTATATGGGGGCGGGGAAGGGGTGGCAAGGTAGGTTTACAGTTGTGAGTATGTGCAACAGTTTATTCTTGTATTATTAATTATTGTGTTTGTATTATTTGTCTTGTTACTGTTACTATTTTGTATCCTTATGATTTATCTTTTAGGTAATAATGGCTGGCAATTTACCTACTTTTGCCCATCCCTACATACCTACTGCCCCTGATTGTTAGCAGTTTTCTACCAATCTCCAGGCCACTCTTATTTCTTGACAATTTTTTTCTCTTGGCTCGCTACCACTCTACAAAACTACTTCTATCTTAATTCTTGGCAATTTCAACATACACATGGATCAGTGGGTTTCAAAGTATGGTCCCTGGACTGCATCAGCAGCCGCATCACTAGGAAACTTAGAACTAAAAATTCTCAGGCTCTACCTGGAAACTCTGAGGGTGGGATCTGGCAATCTGTTTTCATTAGCTTTTGTGTAATTTTGATTAAGGCTAAAGATTGACATAAATGATCCAACAAAGTGGCTTCTCAGTTCTTAAAAAGTCCAATGATTATGTCTTTCACCTTCCTCCAGCACCCATCTCAGTCCAATGTCTTTACCAATAATTACTACTCCATAGTTTGAATCTCATGCATCCCTCTCTGACCACTTATTATCTTTCCAGTTCATCCCCTCTAATATCACAACTACTTCAATTCAGAGTCACCATGACCATTAATAAATTGATCTTCCCCACTACCTGGATGTCCTCTTTTCCTTTCTCACCCAACTTATTTGTATACCATCATCGACCACAATCACTCTCTTGAATACACCGTCAACTTCCTTGCTTCTCATTCACTGTTGTACTCACTTGCCAAAATCACAACCTTGGCTAAAGTGTACCTGCCCTGCACAATTAGCTGAATGGAGCTGGAGAAAACAATGAAGGTAGTTATTCACACTTTATGTTCATGATCAGAACCTTAAGAAATCACTTAATACTACCTGACAGTCATACTGTATTTCTATGGGGCATGATTATCTCTGTCAACAGATGACTTGCTTTCTGCTTAACTAAGAAAATGGAGGCAATTGGAGAACTTCCATTGACTAGTACATCATCGACTCAGTACTTTGCATTTACTATTACTAGATTGTTTATGCTCCCTTTTTTTTTCACTCTTCACCTGAGGACATGATTATTGATATTATTGATTTTAGAGAGAGAGGGAGGGAGATAGAAGCATTGATCAATTGCCTCCTATACACGCCTTGGCTGGGAGTTGCCTCCCAAACGCACCCCAGTAGGATATCAAACCTGCAGCCTAGGTATGTGCCCTCACTGGAAATTAAACCCACAACCTTCTGGTGTAGGATTGACACTGAACAACCCAGCCAGGGCTGTTCATGCCCCTTTTTAAAGCCAGTCCCTCCACTCAGTGTCATGCCATCATTTCTCCCCTTTCCTTCCTACATCATTAGTTTTTTCATCTAGTGTTTCTATGAGTGTATACACATGCTGTTATCTAGCTTATCTTTTACAAAATCAGCTTTTGCAGCAAAACACCTCAAAAGTTATCAATACTGCCCCCAATTTCTGTTCTTTCTTGAATGCACTCGTTAGGTGTTTATTCCTGCCACTCCACTGAAACTGCTCTTTTTACACAGTAAATGCAAGTCACTACTCAGTCTTCATTTTATTTGACCTTTCAGCAGTATTTGACTTAGCTAAGTATTTCCTCCTGCTTGATGCACTTTCTTTTTACTTTTTATTATATTTTTTGGTGAAAAGGAAATGTACTGTTTATTCAAAAGTTACACAGGTTTAGAATAATGCCAGAATGTCACCATTAAGTCCCAAAGTCTCTTTAAAACACCCATAAACATACACACAGTCCTGCCTCCCCTTGCCAAACCAGGCCAGTCAAGGGTACCGTATCTTAGAAAAAGAAAATAGAAGTCTGTAGCTCACCTAGGCTCCTATTCTTTATCCAAAACTGCATCCTCATGATGAGCCTTCGGCATCCTTTCAAACCACTAAGAGAGCTCCACATCGCTGCTACATCTTGTTTTCCTGCTTCCTAAGCCACGTGGTCAAGGGAGCCCCCTCTCCGCTCCCCAAACTGCATGGTTAAGCTCCAGTATGGCTGCCATGCCTGGGTTTAAATCTCTGAGAGGATCTTCCTCCATAACCCCATTTCCGACTCCTGCTACAATCAGCTACACCTGCCAGTAGTCTGATTTCTTCTGCCTTTCTCAGCTGCCAGTGTTAGTCCATGGCCCCATGATGCAGAACCACTCCAAGCCACTATCCTATACTCAGGAAGCCCCTCGGGATACATCGCATCACAACTTAGAGTCACACCCACCTCCCTGGCTCCGTTCAGACACAGGTTTTAATATTATTAAAACACTGGCCAAATTACCCCCATTACAATGCCCCCTTTCAGATATAACCCTTTATATTATTATAAAGGACAATGGACAAATGTCTCATCTTCTTGTAGCTACTTCCGGCTGGACATGGCTGCTCTCCTATCTACCCTTGAGTCCAGGAATCCCCAAAAAGGGGTGGGGGGGCATAGAGGATGGCCTTCCTGTGAAGGGAAGGACCTTGCAGGATCCAGGTCAGTTTGCTATTACTGGTGAGTGGTAGGCTTGATGTCCAAATGCTGGCATTACTTGACAGTTGACATCCTTGTATATTCTGGAGGTAACAGATTTGGCAAAAGGGTTAGAAGGCACAATTAAACCATAATCACTAAAGGACAACGGCAGGAACCAATTCTTCAATGTTCCACATTAGGAAAAGAATGGCTTATCAGGAGGAAGGTGTGCAAGTCATGCTACACCTGTCCAAAGCCCTTTTGCCTACTACATTGATGAACTTTCTGATACACTTGACTTCTAGAGCTTTTCTTTGGCCTTTCTTATTCCTTAATTTTTGTTTACATTTTAGTTTCCTCTTCTGGTTCCCCCTTCTCCTGGCCTTCTATCTTTAGATTATCCCAAAGATAAGGCTCAGCACTTCTTCTGTACTCATTTCATTGGTGATCTCATCCAGTCTTATGGTTTTAAATAACATCTATGTACTGATGACTTTCAAATTTAATCTCTAGTCAATACCTATCCTCTGAACTCCAAAAATATATGCCACTGCCTATTTGATATCTCCACCTGGGTCTTTAATAGACATCTCAAAATTAACATGACCAAAATTGAACTGATTTTCTTCCCCATCTCCACCTCAAACTTGTTCAACAGTTTTCTCCCTCTCAACTGATAACAACTCTGTCCTTCTAAATTCTCAGACTAAAATCCTCTGTAGTCATCCTTGACTGCTATCTCTTATATTCCCATATCAATCCATGAAGTCCTATTGCTTCTACATTAAAAATATATCCAGAGCCCTGACTGGTGTTGCTCAGTGGATTGAGCGCCAGCCTGTAAACCTAAAGGTAGTCGGTTTGAGTCACGGTCAGGACACATGTCTGGGTTGCAGGCCAGGCCCCCCACTGGGGGTGTGCAAGAAGCAGCCTTCTCTCACACATTGATGTTTCTCTCCCACACTTTCTCCCTCCCTTACCCTCTCTAAAAATTATACATATATATAAATAAATATATAATTATATATTAAGTATATAATATATTTAATATAAATAATATATATTAAAATGTATATATAAAATTTGTCCAGAATCTGACCATTTCTTACCACCTCACTGCTAACACCAAGGCACTACGGTCTCTCACTAGGATTGTTAAAATGGCCTCCTACTTCCAAGCTTGCCTGTCTACAGTCTACTCTTCACATCAGAGTAATCCTGTCAAACTCTTAAGTAGGCCTATGTCACTCCACTACTCAGAGCCTTTCAGTAGCTTCCACCTCACTCAGATTCAAAGCTAAATTCTTACAGTGGACTGCAAGACCCAGCAAGATCTGACTTTCTATTATATCTCCAACCTCATTTCCTACCACTCTTACCCTTTCTCATGCTGCTTCACTGACCCCCTTGCTCTTCCTTTAACACGCCAGGCAACTCCTGGGCCCTCAGCTTCAAATGCCCTTCCCCAAGATATTCCCAGGTCTGGCTCCCTCACTTTGTTCAATGTTTTCATTGTGAGGTTTCCCAACCACACTAATTACAATTGCAAGAAATCTCTCTCCAAATATTCTTTTCCCATACCTTATCTTTCTCCCCAAAAAATTTCAACTTGTAATCTATATTATTTATTGGCTTTTATGTCTATTTTTAATTGTTATACCTTGCTAAAATAAATGCAAGTCCCACAAAGGCAGACATTTTTAAAAATCTGTTTTGTTTATTGATAAATCCCAAGCTCCAAGCACATACAGTTTTCTCAATATGGATGTGATTAATAAATTAATTTATCCATTCATGAATCCATACCTTCATAAATGCTGTTCCCTCTGCCTTTATCTCAGCCCTCTCTACTGACACATCTCTGTTCCACTTTCAAAACCAGTTAATAACTTCTTTTCAAAAATCTTTTCTGATTTTCCCAAAATGCTTCCCCTTGCCCTCCTGTTGGGTCTCTTATAGCAAACATCATTGTACTCTAATGATATCTTTACATTTGTTTATTTTCCTTACTAAACTGTAAGCATTTTAAGGAAGGTACAGTATCTAATTCACCTTTGTAATCCTCGCCTATCACCCTATCTGGCTTGTGTACAGTAGTTTTTCAAATAATGAAATAGCAAACTCTACTTACTGTGCTTGGTGCTGGATTGATAAATAGCAGAGTTTAGTAGCAGTTTGCCACAGAGGGATATGCAGGCCTGGGGGACTCATTTCCTGAAGGCCTGTAGACTGGAACTGCTACAAAGCTGATGCCAGATGAGTCACTTCTACATCTCAACCTCTAACTCTGAAATGGAGATTTTGATCCCTGATTAGCAGCCCTTCTCTACCAAACAGGGCTGCCTTTGCATAAGGCCTAGGAGGGAAGAATGAGAAGGTGGGTGGTAGAAGATCCCTTTATAGATATAGACCTAGCCTGATATCTCAGAAATTCCTTAGGAACTGATAACCCATCTTTCTTTGCCAAGCCCAGATGTCAAGATTTATATCCTTAGTAGAGCTGAAAGAAGCACATCATTATATGTTTACAGCATCACGCTTTTCCTTATAGGATTTACCCATGCAATCTTTGGATGGGTTTTTGTAAGAATTAACATGTCAGACTTCTTGCACAAAGCCAGGTTATCTTTAGAGGCTCCACATTTTAATACATTCTGGTATTGTCAACTATAAAAGCAAATTAAAACATTGTTGGGTGGTTTTGAATTATAGCCTACTTGTTAAAATAGCTATTGTTTCCCCTAAGGACACCTTCCATTTTTACCTGTGATGTGATCTCACTCTAAGTCTCAGAAGGGTAGGGAACTGACTAGAGCAAGTGAGTAAATATGTTCTGAAATAACAGTGAATTCTAAGGTGATGATAGAAAAGTGGTTACCAATTTTAATGACCCTCAGATAGAGTATAGGAAGAAAGCCATGTAAACACTTCCAGATTAGGGGAGGGGAGGGGAGGGGAGGGGAGGGGAGGGGAAGGGAAGGGAAGGGAAGGGAAGGGAAGGGAAGGGAAGGGAAGGGAAGGGAAGGGAAGGGAAGGGAAGGGAAGGGAAGGGAAGGGAAGGGAAGGGAAGAAGACTTAGCCAAATAAATATTAAGGTAGAAGTGATATTTTGATCATCATTACCTTGAACCCTATTATGGTTTCATCTGTCCTGATTATGCTAGTAGAAGTATGCTTATAATACCCACATTACTATTACAATGGGGAAACTAATTTTCATTTCACTCCCACTAAGGGTCAACACTAACACCAAATGGCCCTTGGTTTGGGACTCTTGAGTTTGTTTGCTCAACCATCACCATCTGCCCCATCCACCCATTCCAGAAGACAGCTACCTATGAAGACTGATAACCTAAAGTTACACACAGAAAAGCCTCAAGAACACAAATCAGCAACAAAACCTATTTTTCTCTTAATCAGTATCTATAGCTGCATGTTTCCTTATTTGTCCATCTCAACTACAGCAAAGGCCCCTTGAAGGTAAGCATAAGTCACTCATCTTAGAAGATTTGAAACAATATTACTCTCCTCCCTTTTCAATGCAAAGTGAAATGAAGTAAAACCATTTCCTGAGGTGAGTGAGCCATGGGAAGAGGACTGGAGTGTTGGATTTAATTTCTGGTTTCCTCACTCTAACCATATCCTCTACTCTCAGATATTTCAGTTGGTATTGGCACTGTGAGGAATAGGAGTGGGGAAGGAAAATGGTTTGCTATTTACATTTTTTAAATATATTTTATTGATTATGCTATTAGTTTTCCCATTACCCCCCCTTCATTCCCCTCCACCCTGAACACCCTCTCCCATCCACATTCCCCCTCTTTAGTTCATGTCCATGTGTCCTAAGTTCTTTAGCTTCTACATTTCCCATACTATTCTTGCCCTCCCTGTCTATTTTCTATCTACCATCTATGCTACTTATTCTTTGTACCTTTCCCCCTCTCTCTCCTCCTCCCACTCCCCTGTTGCTAAACCCTCCATGTGATCTCCATTTCTGTGGTTCTGTTCCTGTTCTAGCTGTCTGCTTAGTTTCTTTTTGTTTTTGTTTTAGGTGCAGTTGTTAATATTTGTGAGTTTGCTGTCACTTTACTATACGTGTTTTTTATCTTCTTTTTCTTAGATAAGTCCCTTTAACATTTCATACAATAAGGACTTGGTGATGATGAACTCCTTTAACTTGACCTTGTCTGAGAAGCACTTTATCTGCCCTTCCATTCTAAATGAAAGCTTTGCTGGACAGAAGAATCCTGGATGTAGGTCCTTGCCTTTCATGACTTGGAATACTTCTTTCCATCCCCTTCTTGCCTGTAAGGTCTCCTATGAGAAATCAGCTGACAGGCTGATAGGGATTCCTTTGTAGGTTACTGTCTCCTTATCTCTTGCTGCTTCTAGGATTCTCTCCTGCATTGTTATCTTGGCTAATTATGATGTGTCTTGGTGTGTTGTTCCTTGGGTCCAACTTCTTTGGGACTCTCTGAGCTTCCTGGACTTCCTGGAAGTCTATTTCCTTTGCCAGATTGGGGAAGTTCTCCTTTATTATTTGTTCAAATATCTTTTCTGCTTGTTGTTTTTCCTCTTCTCCTTCTGGTACCCCTATAATTCAGATGTTGGAACGTTTCAAGATGTCCTGGAGGTTCCTAAGCCTCTCCTCATTTTTTTGAATTCTTATTTCTTCATTCTTTTCTGGTTGTATATTTTTTTCTTCCTTTTGGTCCACTCCATTGATGTGAGACCCATCTTTCATTCCATCACCATTGGTTCCCTGTGCGTTTTTCTTCATTTCACTTATTGTAGCCGTCATTTGTTCATCTAGTTTGCGACCAAAATCAACCAGTTCTGTGAGAATTCTGATCACCAGTGGTTTGAACTGTGCATCTGATAGGTTGGCTATCTCTTGGTCACTTAAAAGGATGGGTTCTGGGGCTTTCAATTCTTCTTCTGTTTGAGCCATCTCTTTGATTTTTTTTTTTTTTTTTTGGTCTTATCGAGCACCTGTAGTGAGGGGCAGGGCCTTAGGTGTTCACCAGGGCGGGTCACCCCAGTCACTGGGTTGTGACGCTGTTTGTGTGAGGGCAGGGTCCGAGAAGGAACAATGGCACTTGCTCTGCTCGCTGTAGGACCCCAGCTCCTTCCGCTGCTTTCTGCGAGCCAACTGGGCCCCTCTGGGGCCAATTCCCATGTGGGTGGGCCTGTGCACCCTGCAGGGCCTTCCTTTTCAGTCAGTGCCCCAAAGCTCTATTTCCCAGTGCTGGGACCCTGAGTTGGGTGCAGTGCCCTACTTCCCAATGGCCGCCTCACTGGGTCTGCTGGTCAGCAACCCCCGGCTGGGCCACGCCAGCC
The DNA here is from genome assembly GCA_028533065.1 of Trachops cirrhosus. Classification (NCBI taxonomy): domain Eukaryota; kingdom Metazoa; phylum Chordata; class Mammalia; order Chiroptera; family Phyllostomidae; genus Trachops; species Trachops cirrhosus. The sequence continues at coordinate 77,105,602 of CM052543.1, read as the reverse complement.
GCCGCAGCTTGTGTACCCAGGGTCTGCCTGCTGCAGATTTGTGCGTTGCCCCAGTTGCTCAGCTCTCTGCTCCGTGTCCTTCGCCTGGCCCGACTCCACCCCTCCTACAGGTCTGGATGAACGTGTCTAATTTTAACTCCTTTGGTGTCCGACTTCCATACACTTCAATTTTCTGTCAGTTCTGGTTGTTATTTTGTTTCTATATTGTTGTTGTCCCTATCTTGGTTGTGTGAGGAGACAAGGTGCATCTACCTATGCCTCCATCTTGGCCAGAAGTCCTCGCTATTTACATTTTTATTCAGAAATGTACACTGAACTCTAACCCTCATGTAAGACACTCCATTTCAATTTTAGCAGAACCAACTAATTCCTAGCATATAATTTGTGTCAGAACCTTGATATTTCCTGGATTTTAAGCAATAGAATTTGTTAGATATTAATAGAGAGGGCTCAGAATAGTGAAGAGAATAAGGCTAAAGAAGAGAGGCTAAAACCTAGTCCTAAACAGTTTTAAAGGTTGCCCTGGCTGGTGAGACTCAGTGGATTGAGTGCCGTCCTGTGAACCAAAGGGTTGCCAGTTCAGTTCCCAGTCAGGGCACATGCCTGGGTTGCAGGCCAGGTCCCCAGGAGGGGGCACAACGAGAGGCAGCCACACACTGATGTTTCTCTCCCTCTCTTTCTCTTTCCCTTCCCCTCTCTCTAAAAAAAAATAAATAAAATCTTTCATTAAAAAACTGTTAAATAAAAGGTTAATTAACCATTGATCATTTAACTACTTGATGTCTACCTATAATGTTTCAAAATAAGTTCTAAGTTTTTTTTAATTAAGTTTATTAGGGGTAACATTGGTTAATAACATCATATAAATTTCAGGTGTACAACTTCATAATGCAATATCTGTATATTTTGTGCTCACCACCCAAGTCTAGTCTGTCACTACATATTGATCATCCTTTACCCTCTTAGTCTTCCCTCTACTCCAAGTTCTCAGTTTTTAAACTTGATATCAGACCCTCATGTACCTTCACATATGAGAGACATTAGTAAATGTAGCTCTTAATTTAGGCTTGCATGTTTGTATCAGAGATTATAAGGTCTTTGCCTTGTGCAATAATGGCCATGTTCTCGTGGTTTTGTTTGTCTTTTTTTTTTTTTTACTCTAGTTACCTACCAAAACACTGTGCATTTTTTAAGTCTAGGAACTAATAACTAAACACTGCATACATTGTGATCTAGAATCAAAAACATGTCAAAACAACCTTACCCAACTGGCCCTGAGAAAGGCAATCTTTAGAAAATATTCTAAGCCAGTCATGATTACTGAAAAGAAAATAACCAAGTGCTTATCACTCAATGGGTTTCTTCAAGTGACAAGAAATTCTAGTCTTTTAATACTAACACCTTCACTTGTAGAAATTCATTTCAGAATTCAGGAATTGGTGGCTTCTAGTTCCTCTGAGAATATATTCCTAATCAACAAGTTTTCCACCTAGCTAAGGGGACGGCTTTCTGGAATTACACTGCAGAACCTAGGTTATAATTAACTCAGACTTCCTCCTTCTCTTGTACCTTGGCCATGATCTTAATCCTCACCTAGATTTTCCATCCTATCTATGGATAAAAATTTGTTCTAAATTAGATCGACTGAACTCTAGTTCTATTAGTGTAAAATAAGTTGGCACTGGAGACTGAAAGGAATCTTAAACCAATTTTAGACCATTTAGTTAGACACTAAGCATGACAAAAATAAAAGTTAGACATCCCAGTGGGAGGGTAATATTGCTCAGTTTTACCCTTTTTCTCCCTGTAGTGAAAAAACATCACTTGCTAATGTTATTAGGTCTAGTAAATTTTTTCAAAATAATTTTGAGGCAAACAAAATGTTTCCAATTCTAGGAACCGCGGCATTGACAATACACAGAAAGAATGAAAAAGAGTGATAAATTGGGAGAGGCTTTAGAACTTAGCAGCTTTCAACTGAATGGATTTAAAGTCATATTTAAACGAAGATCAGCTAAGTCCATTGCTACTTTATCTGAAGAGCTCAAAGACCACCCTGACTGGTGTGGTTCAGTAAGTTGGGCGTCCTCCTGCAAACTGAAGTGTTACTGGTTCAGTTCCTGGTGGGGGTACATGGACAGGTTGTAAACCAGGTCCCAGGTGTGGAGTGTGCAAGAGGCAACTGATTGATGTTGTTTCTCTTCCTCTCTTTCTCCCTCCTTCCCCCTCTCTCTAGAAATAGACAAATAAAATCTTTTAAAATAAATAAATAAATAGTTCAAAGACCTATGCTATATTATTGCCTTGATTCTTAGAACTTTGCAAGAAAGGTTATGAGATAGAGAGTAGAATCAACTGTGTTGCAGGTGTGAAAGTTGAGATTTAAAGAAATTGTTATGCACTTTCACTCACATGCAAGAGAAATACCTTACCTACTACATAAAGAAGAAAATATAGCCCTGGCCATGTGATTTAGTTGGTTGGAGTATCATCCAGTACACCAAAAGGTTACAAGTTTGATTCCCATTCAGGGAACATACCTAGGTTGTGGGTTTGATCCCTGGTTGGAGCACATCTGGGAAGCAACCGATTGATGTTTCTCTCTCTCTAAAATCAATAAAAAAAACATATCCTCAGGTAAGAATTAAAAAATAATAATAACCATTAAAAAAGTAAAATATAAACTGTCCAGCATGAACTCCTTAGTTTCCTCCCCTTCACCTCAAACTGGTCTATTTCTGATTATACCCTTCCCTCCTTTCTCCGATCCAAGAGGAAGACATTTGGGACATTCTTTCTAACACGATCCTTCTATGTTTGCCCTTGATTCTCTTCCCTTTTACTCTTCAGTGATCTCTCCTTATCCATCCCCCCATTGTCATTTGTTCATTTATTTATTTATTAAAAAATTATTATAATAGGTCATATTAAGTGCTTGGGATACTGACATAAAGGACACATTTCTTACCTTCAAAGGGCTCACAGTCTAGTGGAAGAAGTAGAAAAATAAACAATTACAAATCACACAATTATGATACAGCACATAAAGATCAACAAGAGAGTCTGCACAATATGCAATGGTTGTACACACAGGAGAGGTTGAGGAAGGCTGGGGTGGAAGGGATGACACATGAGCTGGGTCTAAAAATTAGCTAAGAGGACAAGACAGGAAAGAAGGGTATTTTATTTTATTTTTTAAAGATTTTTTTATTATTTATTTTCAGAGAGTGGGGAAGGAGGGAGAAAGATAGGGAAAGAAACATCAATGTGTGGTTGCCTCTCGTGCTCCCTACTGGGAACCTGGCCTGCAACCCAGGCATGTGCCCTGACTAGGAATTTAACAGGCAACCCTTTAGTTTGCAGGCCAGTGTTCAATCCACTGAGCCACACCATCCAGGACAGAAAAAGGGTATTTTAGACAGGGAATAACATGTACCAAAGCATGACCATACAAGAGAATTCAAGTTCAGTAACACAAGAACACAAGGAATAGATGTGTGTTAGAGGCAAGGGGTAAGGGAAAATTAGACAAAATAATGAAAGACCTTAAAGATGATAAGGAATGAATACAGTGTTTTATGGATGGAAGTAATATGGTCAGATTCACATTTTAAAAAATTCAGTCTTGTAGCAGAGAATGATTAGACTGGGAACAACTGCAGTAATCCTGAAAAGAAATGGGCAACTGGGAGTGCATGGCAGTATAATTAGAAGAGGGAATACTGAAAGAGGCAAACTTCAGTGTAAAGAGGAATTCAGTTTAAGGATGTACAAAGAGGGACTTCCGGCCAAGATGGAGGCATAGGTAGATGCACTGTGCCCCCTCGCACAACCAAGATATGGACAACAACGATATAGAAACAAAATAACCAGAAATAACAGAAAATTGAAGTGCCGGGCAGTCCAACAACCAGTGAGTTGAAAATAGTCTCGATCGACCAGACCGGTAGGAGGGGGGGAGTCGGGCTGGGTGAGGGACGCGGAGCGGAGACCTGAGCAACCAGAGACCTGAGCAACTGGGGACGCGCGCAAGTCCCCAGCAGGCAGACCCTGGGCACACAAACCGGCAGCAGGCAGACTCTGGGCGCACAAGTGTCAGTGGCTGGCGGGCCAGGCTGGGAGGTGGCGACCAGCAGACCCAGCGAGGCAGCCATTGTGAAGCGGGGCACTGCGCGCAGCTCAGGATCCCAGCGCCGGGAAATAGAGTTTTGGGGCACTGACTGAAAAGGAAGGTCCCACAGGTGCACAGGCCCACCCACACCAGAATTGGTGCCAGAGGGGCCCGGTTGGCTTGTGGAAAGCGGCAGAAGGTTCTCAGGTTCTACAGAGAGCAGAGCAAGCGCCATTGTT
>CM052543.1:77082047-77100752 GCA_028533065.1 Trachops cirrhosus | reverse complement strand
TGACAGCAAACTCACAATTATTGGCAACCACACCTGAAACAAAAACAAGAAGAAACTCAGCAAACAACTAGAACAGGAACAGACACACAGAAATGAAGATCACATGGAGGGTTAGCAACAAGGAAGTGGGAGGAGGGGGGGGAAGTATGAAGAATAAGTAGCATAGAGGGTAGATAGAAAATAGACTGGGAGGGCAAGAATAGAAGGGGAAATGTAGAAGCTAAAGAACTTATGACACATGGACATGAACTAAAGGGGGGGAGTGGGAGAGGGTGTTCAGGGAGGAGGGGAACGAAGGGGGGATAGTAGGACAAATGTAATAGCATTATCAATAAAATATGTTTTAAAAAAAAGGATGTACAAAGAAGGAGGCCCAACAGAGTGTCGAATACTTGTGTCTAAAATTAAAAAGAGTGTTTGTGCTGGAGACATAAATTTGGAAGTCACAAGCACATAGAGGGTGACTGGGGCCTTGAGTATGAGATGAGATTGCTCAAGAAGAGTAAGTAAGCTCCATGAGGAGAAGGCAGGCATTTTTGTATTGTTTATTGCTATATTCCTGGCACTTAGAAATGTGCCTGGCACGTAGTGAGCCCTCAGTAAGTATTTAAATCAATAAAAGAAGTAATAGAAATAGGGCTAAGAACATAACTGAGAAATATCAACACTAAGGGTTGGACACAGGGAAAGAAGCCAGTGGCTTCTCCCTCCCTTTCTTCTCTTTCTCCCTCCCTCTCTCTCTCCCTCCCTTCCCCTGTCTCTAAAAATAAATCAACAAAATCTTTCAAAAGAGAGAGACTGAGAGAAACATCAATTGGTTGCCTCTCACATACCCACAACTGGGGACCTGGCCCACAACCCAGGCATGTGCCCTGACTGGGAATCCAACCGGTGACCCTTTGGTTCAGCACTCAATCCACTGAGCCACATCAGTCAGGATGGCCCTGTATGTTTTAAAACACCACCCCCCCATTACTTCACTCACTTCTTTCTCTGCCACTATCCTGTCAGTTACTTTATTCCTCTTTGTTGTCCTCTAGATATGCTCCCCTCAGGCCTTCTACATTTGCTGGTTATGCTTGAAATGCTCTTTCCTCAGACATCATTTGGTTTATTCTCTCATTTCCTTCAGTGGTCTGTTCAGATATCCCCCTTACCCAAAGGTCTTCCCTGGCCATCCTATAAACTGTTGCATCTCAGCCTTTCCACACTTTATATTCTCTTTATCCTATTGATACAGCACTTGTCACCAACTGACTTATTACAGTAATTTATTTATTGCCTGTTTCCCTTCACTAGACTGTGAGCACCTATAAAGTATACCTATGAAGAGCACCACCCTTGAAGAAGCAGAGATAACCAAGAGGCCATTCCTGCCCTTGAGGAGCCCACAGTTCAGTGAGTCATGTAACCTAACAAGTAATTAGTGTGGAAATGCTCAAAGCACTTGGCTGCAGGAGTCTGAGGCTCCAGGGACAGTGCTGTTTGGGTCAGTAATTACGGCACTCTTCAGCCTGGGTGGCAGTGAAAACCATAAGTTTACTCTAAGACAATATGAGAAATGAAAAGCACTCAGGACACACCAATGTTTAAGGGGTGAAGGACAGAGAAAGGAAGCTGAGAAGAAATAAAGTGAAGAAGAGCTGAAAGAACGGAGTCAGTGCTTTTATAGTATACTACTAAGACTCATAAGCAATGAGCATCCGTTACAATTTACCATGTGCCAGCTAATATTCTAAGCATGTCTATATGTTCACATATTAAACCTCGCAACAACCGAGGGAGTTAAGCACTAGTATGACCCTGTTTTAGTGAAAGGAAACTGATTCACTCACCCAAGTGAACATACCTACAGAGAAATAAAGATTGGAACCAAAGCAGTTTGAGCTTGTACTCTTAATCACTATGTTGTTGTCGATAGTACTACACTGATGATTCTAGCTCTATGCCTTTTCCTATTTCATTGAGTTCTATTAAGAGTCAGGTACTGTTCTAGGCTCTGGATGTAGAGTAGTGAAACAAAGTCCCTCCCTTCATGGAGCTCATATCCTTGTAGGAGAAACTGACATTGAACAAGTCAACAAATGCATGATAATAAGTTCTGTGAAGAAAAGTGAAGTAGGGTAATGTGTCATTAACAATAGGGGTTAGGTAGCCTCTCTGAGGAGGTGACATTTAAGTAGAGATCTGAAGAGAGAGAGGAGCCAAGAGGTATCAGGGGTAAGAACATTCCAGGCAGAGGAAATGGCAAGTGTGAAAGCCTTAAGGTGTGAGTGTGCCTGGTGTGTTCCAGGGACAAAAAGGAGGTCAAAGCAGTAGAACATAATGAAGTGGGGGGTGGGTAAGATATAAGGTCAGAAAGATATGAAAAGGTTTCCAGGACATATTGTTAAGTGAAAAAGATTCAAGGGTCAGGTATAGTAGTTTAAATGGTATAATCTCATTGAGTAAAGAAAATATGTATGTGTATATACCCATATATACACATATATAAAAGATATATCTATATATGTGTTTGTTTATCTTCTGACATATTAGAATACAAATTTTCCAGTAATTATCTTTTTATTTTATATTCTTTCATACTAAAAATTTTTTGCCTTGTATATATTATTTTTATAATAACCAAAATGTAGCTTAACAAATAAACTCAACCATATGTTCAGCAGCTCCAGCTACAGTCCTTCTCTCCTCTCCAAAGAGTTGCCTCCACTTTCTTCTCCTTGCTTTCTCCATTTCCCCCTCAACCAAGTATATTCTGACTTCGGATTTCACCTTTCTCTTGCAACTGCTGTTACCAAGATCATCTGTGACTTCTCTCGGACTATGAGGAACACTCTTTAGTCCTTTTGCTTCTTGACCTTTATTCCATTTGACATTGTTTACAGCTCATCTGTCTGAAACTCTTTTTTTCCTCTGGCTTCCTTCTTGCCTCATTTGACCTCGCTGAGCATTCTCAGTCTCCTTTCATGGGCTATTTTAATTTTTTTTAATTTATTAATTTTTAGAAAAAGAGAGAGAGAAACCTCGATTTGTTGTTCCACTTATTTATGCATTCATTGGTTGCTTCTTATATGTGCCCTGACCAGAGATCCAACCCTTGGTGTATCAGGGCGATGCTTTAATCAACTGAGCTACTCAGCCAGGGCTCATTCATTAATTTTTGTTAGCCCACCTGGTAGACTAGGGTTTGTTCTGGTTTTGGTTTTGACCCCTTTACCTATATGTGCTACACACACTCTTTCTGTGTGGACTCATCCATGCCCATGGTTTTTAGACCATATAGGGACTTAGGCCAGGGAATGGAAAAACACTGGGTGGCCAGGAAGCCAAGTTAAGACCAGGTGACCAGAAGATGTGGAAACCATTGAATTTTTAAAAAAAAATTTTAAGGACATTATTTTTATTTATTTTTCGAGAGAGAGGAAGGGAGGGAGAAAGAGAGGGTGAGAAGCATCAGTCGGTTGTCTCTTGCATGCCTTCAACTAGGGACCTGGCCAGCAACCCAGGCATGTACCCTGACTGGGTATCAAACTGGCAACCTTTTGATTTGCAGGCCGGTGCTCAGTTCACAGACCTACACCAGCCAGGGTGAAACCATTGTTTTGCATGTGCAATTGATCAAGGTTTGGCCCCTACAGGACTTTTCTAGGGTGGCAATAATGAGCAACACAACCATCTTGCCTGCACAGCACAGGTGCAAGATAGTTGCCAAGCAGCCTGACAGAAGGAGGAAGTAACTTCTTCCTGACATAGAAAATTGCACTTCCTGAACGCCTCACAAGCCCACCTTTTCAGACCAGCCTGCTTTTTCCCCAGCTTATAAAAGAAACCAAGCAGACCCAGCCCCAGAGCCAGTTCAGAGGACCTTCCTTTCCTCAAGCATAAGCTTAATAAAATCTGTCTGGAAATTTCTCTGGGGTTTCCTCTTGATTTCTATCTTAGGAAACTAAAGAACCCCAACCCTGGTAAGAGTTTCAACTACCATCTCCGTGCTTCCAATTCTCAAATCTATAGTTTTAGCCTTTTCTTCTGAGCTCCGATCCAATATATCCAACTACAGTTTAGACAGCTCCATCTGCAGATCTCACAGGCCTCTCAAACTCAACTGTTTCAAAGCCAAACTCATCATTTCCAAACAAAAACAACAACAACTTCTCCTTCTTCTTTCTTCTTGTCCTTATCTTAGCTACTGGTATCATCCCAGCTGGCAAATGTCTTCATTTTTTGACACCAAAAGTCATTCTATCTGTTAAATATCTCTGGAAACTGTTCTCATTCCTTTTTATTCACTGCCACTGCTCCCCAAATCTGGACTGCTGCATGCGGACATGAGTCTGAAACCCTGTGACAAGGTCAGAAATATCCTAAATGCATGTTCTGCCTCTAGTCTCAACGTCAGCCTGCTTTTTTTCTTTTTTAGTTTTTATTTATTGATTTAAGAGAGAAAGAGAAAGAAACATCAGTTTCTTGTTCCACTTATTTATGCATTCATTGGTTGATTCTTCTCTGTGCCCTGATCAGAATTCAAACCCACAACCTTGGAGTATCCACATGATGCTCTGAACAACTGAGGTACCTGGCCAGGGTCCATCAGTCTGCTTTTTTATGCTTAGTTGCCATCATCAGTCCCTTCTTCAAATCTTTCATTTTTTCCTAACCTTTGTAGGACAAACTCTTTAATATGATATGGTCAGCCATCTGTTGACACTTTCCCACATGTAACTTATGTTCAAGCAACAATGAAATACTCTTTCTGAAAAGCCCCCTTTCTTCTCATGTTTCTGTGAAAGTTTTGTGACATAGCATCTTTGTGTCCCAGATCTAACATAATATCTGGTACAAAGTTAATGTTCAATAAATGCATGTTCAGTGAATAAAAGGACAGCCTAGGCTAGGTGTGGCTCAGTGGATTGAGCATCAGCCTACAAACTGCTGGTTTGATTCCCAGTCAGGGGACAGGCCTGGGTTGGGCCAGGTCCCCAACTGGGGGCATGTGAGAATCAACCAGTTGATCTTTCTCTCACAAATCACTGTTTCTCTCCCTCTCTTTTTTTACTTAAAAGAATAAAAGGACAGAAAATCAGAACTCCCAGATGTTGCAGCTAAGGGCACCGATCAGAAGACTACTATGAGTACAATTTAGAGATAACTAGAAAGAGAGGGAAAGGAAATGCTTCAGTGCAACATTTCCTTCAAGCTTATACAAGGTGAAACAGTAATAATCAAACAACAATTATTCCTATCATTTTTCTGCCTTTGAGAGATAGGAAGTTTGCTCATTGGCACAATTTTAAATGGAAACAATGTAACTGATTTTAAATAAAATGTACAAAAAAAATTAGTCCAGTACATGCAATTGCTAAATCCTCTGACAAAACAAGATCCCTTGGGTATGAATCCCAAGGTCCAAGAGTGCAGCTGGGAAAGGAGTCAATTTTTTCTGCAGACATTAATTGTGCTGGTACAGAGACACTACTTGGCACAAGGGATACAAAGATAAATAATACTCAGTTCCTGTTCGCAAGGAACTCATGGCCCAAAAATCACTTACTCTTTGCCTTTGGCCAGGACTACACCCAGTCCTTTACAGAAAACCAGCTGTTCATCATGCTCAGGTCAGTATTTACAGTCCTTTTAGTCATAGTGTTACAGAACACAAGGGGCCAAGGCGGGGCCGAGGGCAGTATACTATTACCGAAAGGAGCCCCCCAGGTTCGTTATGTCCGCCACCTCATAGGAAAAACATCTCTCAATGCCAGAGATTCATGAAAAGGAAAGGAAATGTTTATTTAATGCTGTACAGACTTAAAGTAGTGACCTAATGTCTTCATCAAAATCCCAAAGTCCCTTAAAAAACACCCACAAACACACACAGTTCTTCCTTCCCCCTTTGCCCAGTCTGGGGTACCGTATCTCAGGAAAAGAATAGAAGTCCGAGGCTCATGCCCCGGTTCTTCCCAGCAATCTGTCTCCGCTGGTAGGCCTCCCTCGGTTCCCGGCACCATCAGCTGTGTTGCTGGGATCTCTGCTAAAGCCAGGTGGTGGTTCCCCCTTCTAAAGCTGTGGGGGTCCCCGCTCTGGCAAAGCCGTGTAGCTCTCCTTCACTGCCACAGCCACATGGTTCTCTGCAGTGCCATAGACGCGTGGTCCTCTCTCTGCACTGCCACAGCTGCGTGGTCCTCTCTACACAATGGCTGCAAGAGTCCCACTCTGGCAAAACCCCACGGTTCTCCCACTAATGGCTGCCTCATCTGGGTTTAAAGCCCGGTGCCAATCTTCCTCTGCAGCCCCATTTCCAACTCCTCCCACAATTGGCTACACTTGCCAGCACTCCCTCCATATCCTTCCAGCTTTACTGGGCTGCCATCGTGAGTTTGGGCAGGCGTGGTCCCATGTCATGGAGCCAGTCATCTCCAAGTTCTCATGCAGGCGCTGTAACTCGGGGGGACCTGCCCCCCCAGTTACGTCTTGGTGGGGAAGTTACTTCCATTCCCCTGACTCAGAGCATGGCCACAGCTATTTAACATATCTATGTAACCAGTTAAAGGTTACATAGATATGTTAAATGACCATGCCAGAGGTTAGCTGCAAAACTGTTGCTATGTGAAACAGCTCTCAATGGCCCTGCTTCATTTGTCCCTTCCCCCAACCCACACCTTTGGGTGGGGAGGTGAGGACATCCAAATATTTCCTGGACACCTTGAGTTCTGGGCCCCATTCCAAATCCCTATTTGGGTCCCCCCTCTTGGCTGCAGCCTGTAACAATAAGTATAGCTTTACTTAATTTTTTTCAGTTAAAAAAAAACTTAAAGATTCAGGGCAGTTGCAAATTGCAACCATTGCTAACTTTTTTTAAAAAAAAAATCCTTACCATAGGACATGCTTATTGATTTTAGAGCGAGGGGAAGGGAGGGGGAGAGATGGGGAGAGAAACATCCATGTGAGGGAGATACATGGATCAGTTGCCTCTTGCATGTGCCCTGACCCGGTAAGGAACCCATGACTGATCCTGCAACCTAGACATGTGCCCTGATTGGAATCGAACCCTCCACCTTTAGGTGTACGGAATGATGCTCCAACCAACTGAGCCACACCAGCCAGGGCACCTTTGTAGAAGAGTAATGGAGTTGGCCCTTCCTTCCCCAGAAGAAAGCAGCATCTAAAGTTTTGGAATAATACTCTGTTCAGTGATGATTGCCTTCCTATGGGTAAATTTAAATGACTGTAGTCACTGTTCTTTTCTTAGCAGAAAGGCTTTAGGGATTACTAGTCCAATGTTTTCCATGGGTGGGGGGGCCTGTTTGGAGAAAGGAAATTGCTGATTTGAGAGGGGGTACCTTCACCAATGAATAAGGAGATCCCTGGGGGGTAAATGTTTCTACCTGAATGACAGAGAAGACACTTTACTTAGATGATCTTATTCAATCTTCATAATAATCCTATACAGAGTTGCTATTAATATCCTTATTTTGCAAATTAGGAGCATAATGAGCGAGGGTGCTTTGTTCAAGATTACAAGCTACAATTATTGAACTTGCAATTCAAGCCCAGATTTGTGACTTTGAGCCCATGTTAGTTCCACCACAATACTAGTGTGCAATGAGATGTCTTTCCAGGGAGGGGAAAAGGGAATGAATATGTAGAGGTTCCTTCAAATGAGAAGTAATTCATGAATTGCAGAAAGTGGGGAAAGTTGGGGTTTCTTTCTTAAAAGTTTCTTTTTGTCATTTTGAAAAAATTAAAATAGTGTGCATTCCTACTAGGCTGCCAACAATCAAGAAGTAAAAAACTCTTTTTTGGAAAGGTGTGGGGAACAAGGCACTCAAACATTGCTTGGAGTGTGAAGCAGTATAGTATTTACAGGGGACAACTTGTCGACATCTATCAAAACAACAAATGTACATATCAGTTGGCTCAGCAATTCCACTTCCAGAAATTCATATTACAGGCCCTGGCCAGGTAGCTCAGTTGGTTAGAGTGTCATCCCAATATGCCAAGGTTGCAGGTTTGATCCCTGGTCAGGGCACATACAAATATCAACCAATGAATGCATGAATGAGTGGAACAACAAATCGATGTTTCTCTCTCTCTCAAATCAATAAATAAAATTTAAAAAAGAGAAATTTATACTACAAATATATTTGCACATTTACTAAATTACATATGTTCAAAGTTATGCACTGCAGCAGTTTAAAATAGCAAAAGTTTGGAAATGATTTAAGTGCTCACTAATAGAGAATTGGTTAAATAAACTATGCTGCATTTATTCCATGCAGGAAATGCTGACTACCATAAGAATGACTTCCAAGATATTTCTAAGCAAGATCCAGGAAGTGGGGTCAATATTCTTACATTTATGGAAACACTGCTATATGTATTTGCTCATATAGGCATAGACTATCTCTAAAAGAATATACAAGAGACTGATAACATTAATTGCTCCTGCAAAAGGGTAAGATATGACTGAGGGAGGTGAGGGTAGTTCAGAACAAGAATGGAATGAAAATTAATTCCTTTAAAGTTTTAATCATATGACTATATTAGGTATTAAAGAAAAATAAATTGAATGATAATTTAAAAAATTAAGCACATGGAGTTTAAGGTACCTTATGAATAAGGCACAAAAAGTCTTTAAAAAATACATTCAAATTATTGTGTAGCCATCACCACTATCCATCTCCAATTCTTTTCATCTTGTAAATCTGAGACTCTGCACTCATTAAACAATAACTCTCCATTCTCCCCTCACCCTAGCCCCTGGCAACCATCATTACAATTTCTGTCTTTATAATTTTTGACTACTATAAATACCTCATATAAGTGGAATCTACAGTATTTATTTTTTTGTGACTAGATTATTTCACTCAGTATAATGTTCTGAAGGTTCATCCATGTTGTAGTATACTATATAATTTCCTTCCTTTTTAAGACTGAATAATAGTTCATTGTATGAATATACCACATTTTGCTTATCTATTCATTGGCCAATGAACACTTGGGTGGTTTCTGTGTTTTTGGCTATTGTGAATAATGCTGCCACGGACATTGCTATACAAATATCTCTTTGAAACCCTGCTTTCAGTTCTTTGGGGTGTATACCAGAAGTGAATGGAATTCCTTGATCATATGGTGATCCTATTTTAAATTTTTTGAGGAACTGCCATATTGTTTGTTTTCCACAGCAGCTGTACCATTTTACATCTCCACCAACACTGCACAAGTGTTCCAATTTCTCCACATCCTCACCAACACTTGTTTTGCTTTTTTGATGGTAGCAATCCTAACTGGTGTGAGGTGGCATAGTATGTCTTTTTGGGATCAGCAGTATGGTTTATGGATATTCATACCAGACCTAATGATTTTTGGTTCTGCTACTTACTGTGTGACATGGGACATTACTCTAAGCCCCAGTTTCCCCACTTGTAAAATCAGAATTATTGCAGAGGGTTTAGAGAAATGAATGCACATAAAGCACTTAGGGGGGAATGTGGGTGGGAGAGGGTGGTCAGGGTGGAGGGGAATGAAGGGGGGATAATAGGACAACTGTAATAGCATAATCAATAAAATATATTTTTAAAAAAGCACTTAAGCTCATAGAAAACACTCGATAAACATAAGTTATCATTTCTGCCTTCAAAGCTCCAAGAAACCCAGTTCTGATTTGCTCTGCCTCGTTTTGGAGTAGTCTGGAGGCAGAGACCAAGATGATTTCTCCAGTTTTTCTAACTAGAGGATTCAGTCTAAAGATTTCATACAATGTTGGACATTCTTTCTTCCTGCTGCCCCCACCATCCTGCAGACCTCCCGCCTGTGTCAAATGAGGAGTGCCTGAAGTAAGGTTACTCAGAACCTACCTGGCTTAGGTTTTCTCAGGGGTGGAGGACAGCAAGAAACCCTGTTGGCAATTACATAAAGCCTGTCGCTCAGGGCACTGCCTATTACCTCTGCAGACCGTTATGCATATTAAAGAAGGGGAGACAAATAAAAAAATAAGCGAGAGAGGGAACAAATCAGGATGCTTGAGGGAGTCCATGTGGTCACCAATCTGTAAGTGATCAGCGCAGTCTCACCGAAACAAAAACCCCCAGCGCCTAACGTTAAGTAGTATATTGTAATTGAGTCCTCCTTAGCAAGAGTTTTGAGGCTGCCGTTTAAGAGACTTGCCATGACTCCCACTCGTTTTTGCGCCCGGTAAACCACGCGAAGTAACAACGAAATCTGGTTGTGTGTGTGCGCTTTGCAAACCACCTGGGTTTCGTCCTGCGCGGTTGGAAAGACGATCGATCCGGGACGAGCTGGGGGGAGTTGGAGCTCGCCTGTGTGTCTTCCCTTTCTCTGACCCCCACCCTCGGCCCACATCGTTCGCTTTGCACAAACATTTTGCGGTTGGAGGGACGCAGGTTTTCAGCACCAAGAGGTTGTGGACCTTCTCTGGAGGCGTGCGGTGCACCCTTCAGAGGACTAGAGCTGATTGCAACCTGCTCACCAAGATCGTCCCCCTCTTTCCCAAATTCGCTGCCCCAGGCTGTAATATTACATGCAGTGCGCTGTACCAGTGCGGGAGTCCAGGACGACAGCATGACCTTCCCCCGAACTCCACCTCGGCTGGGGGAGGGGGTGACTGACGCTGCCCCGGGGCCTGCAGGCAGTGTATCGATTCCCCAGCCTCAGCCACCGCAAGTTCTCCTGGTGCAAACTCCACCTTCCCTTCTCTGCTTTCCCAGCCTTGCAGGCTTCTAACGCCTAGCTGGAGGCACCCTCCCCTCTTTCCCTCAATAAAGTAAACCCGGTAGATATTTGTCCCCGCCCTAACCCTCCCCCCACCCCCCAACTCAGCCTACTAATTCCGCTCCGAGATCGCTGCCGGTGGGCCCCAACCACGCAATGTATCTATCATAAAGCCCAGAGCTCTTCTCCACCCTCTCTCTTAATCTGAAACGTGCTTGTGAACCCCCTTCCCTCTGCGTGCATATATTAGGGTCTGCTTCGCATGCAGCGACAGGCACAGAACTGAGGAAGAGGCGGGGGCGCTTTTGCCCGCCTCTTCCCTCTAGGCCCGGTTAGCCATCCAACTTTAGCTACGTTGTAACACCGCCTCGTTAGCCAAGCACGCCTTGGCCCCGGTACGCGAGCTGGAGAAACAGCCCAACTCATTGCTGAAGGATACGAAAAACAGGGGTTCCTCAGCCCCGAGTGCCTAGTAGGGCGAAGAGGTGGCGAGAGACCTGCCACTTGCATGTGCATTTTGGAGAGAGCTCCAGCAGGAAAATGGGAGGGGCTCTTTTATTATTTTTTTTTTAAAGAGCATTCATTGAAGGCCATTCTGTTTTGCATATAGTAAACCGGGAAACGCTTCCGTTTTGCAGGTAGTACAAAAAAGAGTCTTTTATTCTAGAGGCGTTAAATTAGGGCCGACCCATGTTGTATCGGTGCCCGGAGCAGAGAAAGCTCACTAGTCCCCAACCCAGCAGCCGCGTTATCCTGAAAGCCGCTCCCCCGAGTGGTTCGATTCCCAGCGCATCCCGGGAACATGTGTAATCGACCTCTACTTCTCCAGGCTGCAGGCGGCTTGCTTCCCTCCGCCTTCGTCCCCTTCTAGTCTGCGCCCCCTCCCCCTCTCCCCAGAACCCGCGCTCAGATGCGGGTTCCTAGCTTCCTTCCCCATCTCCTTTTCCCTAGCTCGGCCGCTCCCGGAGGGCGGGGTATGCAGTTATTCAGGTTGCTGGGCGGGCGGCGGGCCTTAGGCAGCGGCCCGGGCCTCGGGATGGCGTAGCGGCGGCCAGGCGTCGGGAGCGGAGGCCGGAGCAGGGTATCCAGGTTACCGGGCCTGCTGGTGCGGCCCGGCGCTCTGCACTGCGGCCTGCAGGGCGGCGGCCGCCAGGCGGCGTCGAGCCGGTTAGGCAGGTTCCGGGGCCCTCGGCCCCCCCATCCGCCTCCCCGCCCCCCTGTGTTGTCGCCTCTCCCTCTCGCTGCTTCACTTCACGGGGCGAACATGGCGCACAGCTGTCGGTGGCGCTTCCCCGCCCGACCTGGGACCACCGGGGGTGGCGGCGGCGGGGGCCGCCGGGGCCTAGGGGGCGCCCCGCGGCAACGCGTCCCGGCCCTGCTGCTTCCCCCTGGGCCTCCGGCCGGCGGAGGCCCGGGGGCGCCCCCCTCCCCCCCGGCTGTGGCGGCGGCGGGAAGCGGCGGGGCTGGGGCTGCAGGGGGAGCGGCCGCTGCCTCAGCACCCTCTTCGTCGTCTGCCTCGTCTTCGTCTTCGTCATCATCCTCAGTCTCCTCTGGGCCGGCCTTGCTTCGGGTGGGCCCGGGCTTCGACGCGGCGCTGCAGGTCTCAGCCGCGATCGGCACCAACCTGCGCCGGTTCCGGGCAGTGTTTGGGGAGAGCGGCGGAGGAGGCGGCAGCGGAGAGGTAAGGGGGCGAGGAACCCCCAGGTTTGGGGTCTCGACCCTCTGCGGAGCCTCCTCCCCTCCCCCATCCGGGATTGTGGAGCGTCCTAATTTGGGGACCATCCTGGGGTCCCTGAACCGGGGCAGTGGCCCTCCCATCTTGGGACCCCCATACATGGGTTCAGAGCTCTCCAGGCGCTCCCACCCCGGCGTTTGAACCCATATGGCTGAGTGCGGTTTGCCTTCCCACTCTCCTCCTGACCCTTGCCCAAATGCCTTGGCACCGACCCCTCGCCGGGGCTTCCCATCCCGGGACTGAACCCCTCCTCCCTTCCACACATGACCTCATCCAAACAAGATTCTTCCCACCCTCCCTCCTAGGGACCTGATTTTTCCACACCCTGCCTCCCTCTCTGGGCAGATGTTCCACTCTTGGGGCAGTTTTTCTCTTGGTTATCTCTCGGGTGATGGCCTCATCCAGGTCCATATTCTATCCTTGGGGACCGTTGTCTCTTCCAGTACCTCGCTTCCGAAATCCTGATGAATCCCTAGCTCCATCCCTGGGCTAGGTCCCTACTACCAGCCACTCCCCCTTCCTTCACCTCCGCCCTGGTTCCCCACTCGCCACTCCCCACCTCCTACCCCAAGCAGGTAGATGCTCCCCCACCCCTGGAAAAATCTTTCCTCCTTTACCTTCATTCATCATCTTTCCCTCTGAAGATAACGGTGATATCCTATACAGCAGTCTGCTTCCCCATCATACAGAGCTACAGTTTCTAGCCTATTGGTAAATTACCTTCACTCCACCCTTTCCTCCTTCAGAATGAAGGATCAGTGGCATCTTTGAGGGGAATTAGTTAACTGTCCCCTGTGCTCAGAGAAGAGCATCTTTCCTCCATCCCCCTGGAGAGGAGGCAGGCTTTCCCTCCAGCTCCGAGGACGGGCCCCTGTGAGGGAGGTGTTTGTGGGGGACTTGGGCAGCACCCTCCCAGGGAAAGCAGCTGCTCTCCTACCCCACCCATTGCGCGGCTGAGCGCGCAATCTTCAACGCTACCTCCCTTCTGGCCTCCTTCTCTCCAGCATTGCATTACCGATCCACCTTTTCCTAGGCCAATCCTGGGGCATGGAAGGGGTGGGGGAAGAGGGGTTGAGTGAGGAGAGTAGATAGGGACAGTTTTGCTTTAGTGCGTGGTGGTGGTTGCTTTTGGTTGGGAAAAAGGGAGTTATGAAGCAAAGTTATTCTTTAGAAAGAGTTAGGATTATGTCTCTGATTTAAGATTTTTGTCCCTTCCACATTAGTACTGGGGTGAGAATAGGGATGCTTTGATAAGCATTATTCAGTCTCCTTCAGCAAAAAGGAAAGTTGCCCTAGGAAGGGAAGTTGACTTGAGGTTCAGCCATGGCATTACGCATTTATTTTCCATTGGATGCAGAAGGGGGAATTTGAATTATAGTGGAGAGGGGAGAAGAGGATGAGGGATGCTAGGAGGAGGAGGAAGAGCAGCTTCTAGGAGTCTAAAGGAAGCGTTGGGTATGGGGTTACTGCTCTGCACTGCTCTTGATTGAAACAGAAAGGGAAAGATAACCAGGCATTTCCTGCGTGTTCTGCCGTTAGTGCACACAAAATATCCTGGGCAAACCCCTATCCCCTATTGTGCCCTGCACCCCTTTAGATATATGAAACATCCTGGGAAGAAGTTGGGTGGGGTGGGGGGATCCCAGAGATCCCAGCCCCTCCTTTCAAGGAGCTGGCATTTTTTAGTTGTTAGTCTTCCTGCCTCCTTTTTTAAATCGTTTCTAAGGCAGCCTGATGAGACTGACAACAACCCGCCTTCTGATAGAGCAGGGAGGACATGATGGGGGCGTGTTCCTTGCTATGTAGCTAGCTGCAGCGGCCCTTTTCCCTGCCTCTCTCTGCTATATCTCCACCTCCTTTTCCCAGCCTTCAGAAGGCAGCTGCAGTCAGCAGGGTTGCTTGAGACTATTTATTGGTTGCTGTAGATTATTATTTTTTTTTGAAAGGCCAATTCTGTATTTTTTAAGCTAACAACACAGATCCCATGTAGTTGGAGAACCAAAGGCCTCATACATGACAAAAAGACTGAACCGGTCAGGTTACTTGCATGGAGTTGGTGCTTAAATGTGAGTTGATTTTGCTTTTCTAAAAGATACAGCAGCAAAAAAAAATAAAAAAAATAAATAAATAAATTACATTAAAAATTTAAGACATTTCATTTACCTGCTTATTTTCAAAATTGAGACTTGCCTGGTTATATGTAAATTTTAGCCCCATGTGTATTTGAGTATAATAAGAAAGTCTTTTATTAGGCAAAGCTAGTCTATTTTAAGAGGATCCTTGGAAGCATTTTCTTTTTGTTTAGCATGATAATGTATTTTGTATTGAAGGACCAAGTGTTCATATTCCAAATGTTATCATATATTAAAAAGCAAAGTTTTATGCTGACAGTTTCCAATTACAGCTTTTTAAGAGACTGGTGAGAAAGAGAGCCACCTGGATTCAGGGACCTAATGTCTGGGCACCAGAATATTTTATCTGTTGGTCTTTGATAAATGATCTTTAAAGTTTTAATCAGGTGCTAATGTTTTCTTACCCACTGGCATTATTTTGCTTAGCAGTAGTATACAGTGAGTGAAGCCTCTTACGGAATTGTAGCTATTTTAAATAAGGTCATATTAGTAAGGTTTTTCTTCTTTTAAAAGTTTTGCCAAAGCAGTAGTTGCTTCTTCATTATGAAAAGAGGGGTTGACTGCTTATGAACTTTATTTTTTGTGAATTGGGCTTAAGTGGACTGTTGTTTCATTAGTAAGCTTTTCATGTGATAGTTTGAGGCAATCTAGTATGGGTTGGTGGTATACATTGATCAGTGCTAATGCATAGTGATTATGTCTTTGACCTTCTAGTTTTCAATGTAGAAATCAAGCATTTTGTTGTAGGGTCTTACAAATCAATGATAAAGTTCCAGAAGGGAGGTTTAGGATTCCCCTAGGCCAACATACTTATAGAATTCTGAAGATTGTTTCTCAGAATTCACTCAGCACTGTGGCAAGTCTTGCCTGGATTCATGAAGACGTGGTTTGTGACCCAAAATGTTTCTAGCCTTCTAAAATTCTAGTTTGCTTTAAATGAATAATGACTATAACTTGTTCATAACAAAACCTAAGTTAATACTTATAAAACTAGTAGTATGTTAAGGTGATTGAAAGGTAATAGAACTTCCAGATCACTTCTCTTTTTAATTTCTTTAGCCATAGGATACTTGTCCTTCACTGCCACATATTCCTAACTTCCCTCATTGCATATCTTTCTGGGTTCTACATACAAGAGTTCTTCATGACCAAATTCTTGTGGAATGGGTTTATTTTTAAAAACATAGATGTTGCTGGTCTTCTACTCTGGCCTTCTGTATGACAGTTAGGAAATAGAATTTGAGTTTGATTTTTATCAAGCACTGTAAGACATCAGAGGTCTGCTTTTGTGCCTTCATTCTTGCCTGCATCGTGTCTGCTACAATTTATCAAGGATTGTCTCTGGTAGTGTTAGCTCTGTTCTACTTTGCCATCTAAATAAGCATAGTACAGCATCTTCTGTTGACTAGAATTTGGGCTGTTTGAAAATAAATCCAAGAAATGGTTTATCTGTCAGCAACTAGTCTTTGTACCTTCTCTACTACCTCACAGAATGTTGAAAGCAAACTTTCCATCCTGATCATAAAACATGGCAAACTTTAATTATATATAAACTGAAACTGAATTGCATTGGTATGTATTTGAAATGGCAGTTTAGTTGAGATAGACTGAGGTGGGCCCTTGGGTTGGGCTTAGAAGAGATGATGGTTCTGTAGTAAGAGAGTATCTGTGTTGGGTTTTTGTTGTTGTTTATTGGGAGTATGTACCAAGAGTGGGAGTTGCTCCTTCATTGCCTTTACAGCTAATCCTGAGCTTGGCGGAAGGAAAATGAAGCAGAGAGTGCAAGTGGACTAGAAGAAGCCTTGAAGTGGAAGCCTTTGGAAGTCAGTGGACTCTCTTCACACTCATCTCTCACTGTTCAGTTATGGGACCATAGGCAATTCACATTTAACCTTAAATTTCAGATCTGTAAAATGAAACGGTTGGGTTAATATTAGCTCCTGAATTCTTTTCTACTCCTTTCCATTATGTAAAATTTTGGTCAGGGCAAAACTTCTGAGTTTATTTAAAGAGTCAGAGTCTGGGAGTCTCTTTGGTTATTTTTAATATCAGGTTGTACATTTACCCATTTAACTGGCATTATTGGGGAAGTTTTCATTGTATAAACAAAATATTAGGATTTAACTGTATGGAAAAAATTCTTTGCTGAAGTTGATGACGTTGTAGATGTATGACAGGTCAAAAGGGCAGTTGTTTTCAGTCTAGGTGGTGTATTCCTCCAGATATGTGAGGTGTTTAAAAAAGATTTTATTTATTTATTTTTAGAAGGAGGGGAAGGGAGGGAGAAAGAGGGAGGGAAACATCAATGTGTGGTTGCCTCTCGCATGCTGCATACTGGGGAACTGGCCTACAACCCAGGCATGTACCCTGACTGGGAATCAAACCTGCAACCCTTTGGTTTACAGGCTGGCACTCAATCCACTGAGCTATACCAGCCAGGGCTACATATGTGAGCTTTTAAATGACAAGAAAAATCCAGTACACTAATGTATTTATAACTCCAAAGTGATAGTATCTACGTTGCAGGGAGTGGTTGTTAATATGCTTTAAAATGTAGTATATAGTACTTTGGTTTGGTACTGAGTGAGCATCAGAGAAATGCAGTCTGTAGAACTTTCCTTCATCTCTCATTGAAAACCCTATGGCATGTGCCCATCTTAACCTTCCATTTAATTATCCTGTAGGAAATCACTATTTATAAAATAGTAATTCATCTTCTGATTGGAAGTTGAGAAAAGAAAATATTCCCATCTTGACTCAATTCCCATTTCTTTGCTCACCCTGGAGTTGTCCTTCCATTGAGCTGTGCAGACTCAGTACCTCTTCCCTTCCTTGCCCTGTGACTAGAGGGGGTTGCAACAGTGCTTTTCTTGCTCTGAGGGATCAAATACTTCAGTACCTCTCTCTTTCAGGAGACTTACTGTATTTTCATTGTAGGTCTCCTAATTGAGATGCTTTTGTGCCTGCCCACATTCCACTAGTGTTGGCACAAAACTTCAGCTTGTTTCTAGATTTAACTGAAGGCCTTCTTGTCTGTTTTCATTCTTCCTCTGCCAAGGTGGAAAGCCCAGCAGCATAGACCTTTGAGAAAGGGGGAAGCTTTGTGACTGTCACTACTTTGGGGAGGAATTTATTCTAGGATTGCTGGGATGGAACCTTCTTTTGTATGCATATGTTATTTTCAGGTATTAATAAAGATTAAATTACTAGTGACTCTGACATAAGATATCTACATTTTAGTTAGTGCTTAACCCTGTAGGCACTAGTGGGAGAGAGAAAGCTAAAGATTTTACAGTTAAAAAGTATTTGTTTGGGTTTCTGACCAAGATGGAGGTGTAGGCAGACACACTGTGCCTCCTCCTACAACCAAAACTAAGGACAACAAAAATTTAGAAACAAAAAAACAACCAGAACAGAGAGAAATAAACTGTACAGAGTCTGACAGCCATTCATCCAGACCAGTAAGAGGGGCGGAGTCGGAGGCCGACGGAGAGGGGTCCAGGGGTCCCGGCAGAAAAAGTGGTGGCTGGCGGGCGCAGGCAGCAGTTGACAGACCCCAGATGCACAGGGGCAGCTGACGGACCAGTGGCAGACCCCGGGCACGGGAGGCAACGAGCAAACCCAGTGAGGCTCACAAGGGAGCTGGCTGTCCACAGTCACACACTGGCACGCAGAAGAACCAGGCAAAAATGGGCAGCGACGCAGACTGTGCAACCCAGGGACCCAGTGCCGGGAAATAAAGCCTAAAAGCACCAACTGTAAACACCTTTGGGGGTTGAGGTGCCGGGAGAGACTCCCAGCCTCACAGGAGAGCTGCTTGGGGAGACCCACAGGGTCCTAGAACGTACACAAGCCCACCCACCTGTCAGCCAGCACCAGAAGGGCCCAATCTGCTTGTGGGAAGCGGCAGAGGGGACTGAAGTCCTAGAGAGAGTGGAGCGAGAGCCATTGTTCCCTCTCGGACCCTGCCCCACATACAGCGACACAACCCAGCCACTGGGTTGCCCTGCCCTGGTGAACATCTAAGGCTCCGCCCCTCAATATGTAACAGGCGTGACCAGACCAAAAACCAAAAATGGGTGAAACAGAACAAATCAAAGCCCCACA
>CM052543.1:77058779-77074631 GCA_028533065.1 Trachops cirrhosus | reverse complement strand
GGGTTGGGACCTTAGGCGTTCACCAGGGTGGGGCACCCCAGTTGCTGGGTTGTGACGCTTTGTGTGGGGGCAGGATCTAAGAAGGAACAATGGCGCTTGCTTCGCTCTCAGTAGGACCCCAGACCCCTCTGCTGCTTTCTGCGAGCCAACTGGGCCTCTATGGTGCCAATTCCCATGTGGGTGGGTCTGTACATCCCGGGGGGAATTTCTTCCTCAGTCAATGACCCAAAGCTCTATTTCCAGGCACTGGGACCCTGAGTTGGGCGCAGTGCCTTGCTTCCCAATGGCCGCCTCGCTGGGTCTGCCGGTCACCAACCTCCAGGCTGGGGCCTGCCAGCCACCACTGCTTATGCGCCCAGGGTCCACCTGCTGCAGTCCTGACCACTGCCCTGGTTGTTCTGCTCTCTGCTCCGTGTCCCTCACCCGCCCAACTCCGCCCCTCCTAACAGTCTGGATGAACGTGTCTATTTTTAAATCCTTGGGTGTCCGATTTCCATACTCTTCAATTTTCTGTCAGTTCTGGTTGTTACTTTGTTTCTATATTGTTGTTGTCCCTATCTTGGTTGTGCGAGGAGGCACAGTGTGTCTACCTATGCCTCCATCTTGGCCAGAAGTCTAGTTTGTTGAGAATTTTTAGCAAAAATAGTTGAAAGTATTGTCAAATGCTTCTTTTGCATCCATTGAGATGTGTATATGGTTTTACTTTAATGGTAAATTATATCAAATTTATTACGTGATAAATTACAGTGGTGGCATGATCTGTTAAACCAGTTTTGCATTCCTGAAATAAACTGTTCTTTGTCATTATAATACTTCTTTTAATATATTATTAGATTAAATTTGCTAAAACTTTGTGAGGAATTTTGCATCTATTTATAAGGAATATTAGTCTGCAGTTTATTTGTAATGTCTTTGTCTGGTTTTGATATCAGGGCATATTAGTCAGTGTTTCCCACAGATATAGAAATATATCTGTGGGAAATATGCATATATATATGCATCAGCAACTAATGAAGGTCAACATCATGGAAATTCCTTGTGAATATAAGTATGTATGTATGTTTGTGTGTGTATGTATATATATATATATATATATATATATATATAGAGAGAGAGAGAGAGAGAGAGAGAGAGAGGAGAGAGAGAGAGAGAGAGGTATTTTAAGGACTTGGATCATGCACTTGTGAAGGCTGGCAATTCCAAAATCCAGTGGCCTGGCAGCTTGGGGACCCAGGGAATAATTAATGTTTCAGCTTGAGTTCAAAGGCAGCCTAGAGAGAGTGTTCCCTTTTCTTCAGAGACCTCATTCTGTTTTTTCTTAAGGCCTTCAACTGATTGGATGAGGCTCACCCACATTCTAGAGAGTAATCTGTTTTAATAAAAGTCTACTGATTTAAATGTTAATCTCAACTAAAAAAAACCCCACCTTCAGAGCACTATCCAGATGTGTTTGACCAAATGTCTGGTTACTATGGCTCAGCCAAGCTGACACATAAAATTAACTATAACAGAAGATAAGTTTGGTTTCCATAGAATGAGTTAGAAATAGTCCCTCTTCAGTTTTCTGGAAGAATTTGTGTAGAATTGGCATTCTTTCTTAAATGCTTGCTAACTTTCACAAATGAAGCCATCTTGGTCTGGAGTTTTTTTGTGGAAAGCTTTTAACTATAAATTCAACTTATTTAATAGTTATGGAACTATCTAGGTTATCTATTTCATATTTAGTGAGTAGAGTTCTTTCTGATTTGTCTTCAAATTCTACCCATCCTTCCCTTTAAGGCCCAGATCAAGTATCTCCTCATCCATGTTGCTTTTCTGACCCCTTCAGCTCTCTCAGTTCCTTCTCAGAACACACATAACACTGTCTGTAGCGCTCATGGGTGCACAATCACATGTGTTCTTCTGTTGTTATTTAACTTTCTGCATGCTCTGACATTGTTATATAACTGCCAGTTCCTAGAAGACTGAAACTGTTTATTTGTATCCCCTGAGCACTTAGCACAGTGCTGGTCTGCCTCATGAGTGATTAGAAAAGCATTCATTGAAAGAATATCTAAACAATTACATACAGAGCTCTTAAGTCAGGAAAATGGAGAGCATTATTTATGATCACAGTTGGCCCTGGGAAACTGTTCATTGGAGTTGGATAATCCTGGCTTCTAATCCCAGCTCTGTTCTTCACTAACTGTACATCTTTACAGGCAAATGACATTACCTCTCTGAGCCCCTGTATCTTCATCTGTAAAACAAGGGCAACAACATGTACTCTGTCAAGTTGTCATAAGGATTAAATGAGATAGCACATGTAAAGTGCTAAGCATAATTTCTGGAGCATAGCAAATCCTCACTAAATGTTAGTTATTATTGCTTTTATCATGCTGAGCCACATCTCCCCTTGACCAGGCATCATCAAATATACCTGGGACAAAACTGCCAACCCTGGGCCAAAACTGCCACCCCTGGGCCAGCCTGATTAGTAGCTAGTGAAGGTCAACATCATGGAGACTCCTTGTGAGCATAAGTATTGAGTGCTTATAGGAAAAGAAGCAGTGTTTCAACGGGGATCATCAAATATAAACTGTAGCCACAAGCCCAAGGCTGAGTCTGTGTAGTATGTGGAGGGCTGCTTTTTCAGGCCTGGTCACACATAAATAGCTCTGTGGTCAGCAGGGAGGTTTCTGAGTGCAGATGGGAGAAAAGAGAACCTGCTGATTTGAGCTGGACTAAGATAGATCCTCAGTGCTCTGGACGCCTCTCTGTAAACTGAGTGTGTGCCCTAGAAGACTGAGGAAGAAGCCCTCCCACATTGGCCTTTGGCTGCTGCTGCTGTATCTCTCTTGCCTCGCTTCACCCACAGCCCACATCCTGGCTACTAAACCGCAGCTGCTTCTGGCTGCAGGCTGCTGCCTCTTATAGCAGAGGGAGTGGTGCCTGCTTGATGGCACCTCCTTCCCCCATTTCCTCTAGCCCCAGCTCTGCAGCTCTTTCTTTCCTTCCCTTTTCTCCTTTTCTTCATATAACAAAAATTCTTCATTTATGAAAACTCCTACCAAAATTCTAAAAGAAATTTAACTGTTCATTTACAATAAAGTTAATCTTATAAAAACCAGTTTTTAGTGCATAAACAATAAAATACACTTAAATATAAAAAAGTTTTTAGAATTGTTTTCTGGATTGCTTTTTATAATTAAAAGTACTTTTTTGACATCAAACTGATTGTATTAAAGACTTTTTTATTGGTAAAATTCGATGTATTTATTTATTTATTTAAATTATTTTATTGTTGTTCAATTATAGTTGTGTGCATCTTCCCCTCCACCCCCTCCCCTGCCACTCCCCCTCACCCCAGCCAAAACCCCCTCCCTCCCTTGCTTTCACCCTCCCCCTTGGTTTTGTCCATGTGTCTTTTATAGTAGTTCCTGAAAACCCTTCCCCCCATTATCCCCTCCTACCTCCCCTCTGGTTATTGTCAGATTGTTACTGTCTTACTTTCAGTGTCTCTGGTTATATTATCTCACCTTTAACTGGAACATAATCAACAAAAGAACAAAGCAAGCCAAGTATTAAAGACGTTTTCCTTTCACATTTTGAAGTTGGAATAGGAGTGTGCCTAGTTCTCTTCATCAACTATGAAACCCGTTGCTGAGACAGAAGGTGTGAATCACATCTTGATTAGTCCTATCAAGGAAGGTGGTTATAGTAGTGTATATCACCCCAAATCATGATCACTCATGCTGCCGTCTACTTGGTATTAAACTGTTTACAGCTGTTTCTTCACATTCATTCAACATTGAGCCCCTACAATTGCCAGGCTCTGTTCTAGGCAGTAGGAATGTAGTTATGAAAATAAGACAGACACAATATCTGACCTCAGAGATTTTTTTTTTAGATCATACTAGGAACCAGGCCCTGGTAACTACTTTACCTGGATTAATTGATTTAACCTTTTCAGCATATCTGATTTTCAGATGAGGGAAGAGAGGCACTAAGAGGTTAAGTGATGTGCCCAAGGTCATCTGGCTGGTGGTACAGCTTGTGGAAATCTATGTCCTGGCCTTCAGCCCCCTTGTACCTCCACTCTTCTCAGCTGCTGCCCTCATTTGCCTTTTAAGGCCTCTGTTTCTGTCTCATCCATTTTCTGAACTGACCACGTTGTCAGGGACACATCAGTCCCAACCACCCTTGATGTTTTTCTCCAAGAGAAGTTAGTCAAATGACTAATTATTCTCTCTCTTTCTCTCTCTCAATTATTCCCTAATGCCCTCCTCTCTAAAGAGAGCTTCTGATAATGCCTTACCCACTGTGAAAACAGGTAGTACTTGCCTTTGGGATCACAGCTGAGAATTTAGTCAAAGGTAGGGAGTATCAGAGCTATTTCAGGAAACAAGGAAGCCTCTAAGGGCCTCCCAGAAAAGAGAGACAGCAATTCTTTAAGCCAAACACACTTTATTTATTTCTTTTCTCTCCCAGCTGACAAGGAGCCTAGCACATTTATGGAGATGGAAATGACCACCCGGGGGCCTATAGTGCAGACAGAGGAGAGAAAACAAAGGGCTGGCTCTAGGCCAACGTTTGTGATGGGTCAAGACCTCTGCCAACATTCACCCAGCAGCGTATTCCCACAGAGGGTTGATAGAGAGCTGGAACAGTAGAAAGGTAGATGGAACAGTTAGGGTTGGGAGCAACTTTCAGGCAGGAAAAGGAGGGCACGGAAGGGAGAAGTGACATCCATGAGGAGAGAAAGGAATTGGCAGTGGTGGTGAGTAGCAGAAATAAATATCCTGTGCAGGCCAGGTGTGAGGGGGTGAGTAGCGATGATATTTCAAAGAACAATGAAGTAGCAATACCCTAGGCTCCAGCAAGGAAGTCTGGAAAGAGGGAGGGAACAAGGCTGCAGGTGTGAGTTAGTTCTACACTAGGCAGAGGGACAGTTTTCCTGTGGAGTCCAAGACTTGCCCAGGAAATGGAGTAGCAGGGTGCCTGGGGAAGAAGGAGCCAAGCCTGGGCCAATGGGTGATGCAGTGTCCTCAGGAGCTGTCAGGTGCCTCTCTGATTCAGTCCAGAATACAGATCCCGTTGGCCTTTCCGGATAGGCTAGAGGTCAATAGAGGGGGTGGTCAGCAGGATGGGAGGAAGTAGTTCCTAAGACAGATGGGACTGCAGCTATCTAGCTTTAGTGCAGTGGAAAGAATCTTGGACTAGGAGTCAGGAGGCAGGCTGGAACTCTAACTTGGCATTGACTGGTAATAGACTTGATCTGGTCACCTCCTTCTGTGAGTCTCAGCTTTCCTACATTAAAAATGGGAATCTAAAGATCCACTTTTCAGGGCTTTTGTCAGAATTAAATAAAGTCACTCATGGGAAAGTGAATATTATATGCTTGGCTGGTGCTCAATGAATATGTGTTGACTTTGTTCAAGTATGATGTTCAAAATATTTAACAATTGTAGTATACATGCAGCAACCAATCAGAAAAATCTGGATGGTTTTCTGCTATGCCAGACATTATCTCTTTAGTTGTCATATCAGGAGGCAGTTCAGTGGGGAGCAGCTGTGACATTTAGCAGTATGTGTTGGGGACAGGGCAGCTTGGGGCTTCTTATCAGTGAAGTATTTTAATAATTCAGCAACTGGCATGACTATACCAGTGCATGCTGGTGGCACATCAGTCCTGAGTTGATCATGTTAGAATTTACATATGTGTTATTTCCCATGGCTATATCTCAGCTAATGAATAACCAAGCAGGAGAAAGTGGAGTGTCGCCCTGCCCCCACCACCCAGCTGCTTTGTGGTGGTAGAGGCCAGGCAGCCTTGAGATAGCCCTGTTTTACCATGAAGGAGGCAGAGGTAGGCACATGGTGAACTGTCCTAGAGCCCTGAACAGGGGCTTAGTGTCTGGCAGGCTAAACGAGCAGTCCCGCCTGTCCCCTTCTCCCATAGAAAGACCCTGTCTCCCCACTTTATTCCTTAATACCTCATAGTCTGGATTGGGAACAGGTGGTGGCCTCTCCTTGTTTTGTCCTGCAAAGAAGAGGAGGGGAAAGATTTGTTGTTTACATGTGGGAAAGCCAATCTTGTGGCAATGAGACCCAGATCCAGGATGGCAAACCCATTCGTTCTCTCCTCTAAGTCTCCTTTCTCCATTTAAGTCACCTTTTCTCATTTCTTTCTTTTATCCCATTGCTAATGCCCCCGCCTACTGTTCTTATCATTCTGTGACTTTTTCAGTTCAAAGTTGTTCCACTTTTTCCTTTCTCATAGAGTAAGGGAAAGGAAAAGGCAGAAACTAATGTCCCAAAGTCTCTCTCAACACAGACTGGGGTAGAATCTGATTATTCCAGAACACTAACAGGCATTTGAGGAAGCCCATCCTGTTACTGAACATTTTTGCACTTTTCTAAGATAGGAAGGGAAAGAGTAATCTGAGATGTGAAACCCTGTGTTGAGATCGTGACAACATAGTGAATGTTCCATAGAAGCTGTCTTGACCCAGTTGTGGACTTGCTGTCCATCCAGCCCCAGGCTGGGAATCTCCTCCCATCCAACTCCATGTTTCTTACCACCGGGCCTGCTGCCAGCACCTACTCCTCTGGTCACAGGCTTGGCCTTGGCCTTTCTATTCTTGCTCCAGTAATACACCAGCAGTAGCAAGCCCAGGGTAATGCAGATGTCAACTATGATGATTGCAGCTACTGCTGCCAGATCGACTTCCATGCAGTTTTCACACACTGGAGGGCAGTGGGAGAGGGAGAGGGGGTGTGGGAGAAGAGGAAAAATCACTGAGAAAGAAAGACAAAAGGGCATTGGAGATGAGAAAGGAACAAATGAAGGTGATTCTCCCTTCAATACTCACATGCTGGCAATAGCCAGAGTAGAGCCCTCCCTTTCAATATGTTTATAACTATAAGCAAAGTGTGACTGTTATGGGTAGAAACTCTGGTGTCAGAGAGTCTGGGTTTAAGTTCTAGCTCTATTACTTACTAGCTGTGAGAATTGTGAAATGTGTTTTCAGCCCTCAAAGACTCTGTTCCTGCATCTATAAAATGGGAATAAAATAGTGCTTAACCCATATAGTTGTTGAGAGGATTACATGAAAAAATATCTCTGGCAAGTCTTTGGTATAGTGCTTGAAACTTAATAAGCACTCAATAAATGTTAGCTATCATTAAGATTTATTATTATGCCTTAGCTTATGACATTTTATTATAGTAGTTTTGAGTCTCTTTTGAAAATCCTTCTGAAGAATTTATCCCTGGGTAAAGCATGTGATGAACTCATATTAGTATGCCATAATTCTGGAGTGCTATAATGCAAATGATCCAATCTTGTCTCTTGGGAAGCTGTTTTAGATGAAGTACTGAATGAATTTACCATATTGCTATTTAGTCAATATTTCAGAAAACACTGATGCTGTGTGGCCCCAGAGAGTCCTAGTATTGAGTGTAGGAGAGGCATAAAGATGCCAGGGGACTGTGAGACAGGTTAGGGGAAATAATTGAGAAGCCCTTTGGAAATGGTTTTTCCTAAAGAGTCTTGTAGTGTTTGCATTGGAGACCTATCTTACCTTTTGCTTTTAGGTAGAGATAATTGTTGTACATGTCCGAGGTGCTTGAACTGTAGCAGACATAATAACCACTGTCTTTCATTTCTGAAAAATCTTCTAGTATTAGCTGTTGCCCTTGTTGAGGTTTTTGTTCACCATTGTGTTCCCAACTTATTATTTCAGATGCAAGATTCTTAGGGCATGTCAGCTCTACCCTAGTTCCGGAGATGGAGACTTTATATGCTGAGGAATGAGATAGAAGAGAAGGGAAATTGGAAGAAGAAACCAGTAAGAGTTCAGGAGAGGAAAATTAGTAACAAGAGAAACAACCAAATGCAAAAAATCATCTGTCTTTTAGGTCTCAAATTTTCTTGTCAATGGGAATTCTGCTGGCTAATAGGTAGGAGAGAAGTTACCCAGAGTGGGACTAGAGAACCTTTTGAGAGTGACTTTAAAGTGTAGGTATGGGCATGGGGACTGGGGAAAGGGAGAATGGAAGTAAAGGAAGACCTATTAAAATCCCTATTTGCAGTGTTTGTAAACTATAATGTGGGGAGGACCTCTGTTCTTGAGAATACCTAGGGAATACCTAGAAGAATGATAAACTTAATTTTTAGAGTATGTGGAAATTGACTTGAAAATGAAAAAAGGAAAGAGTATAAGGAAATAACCTTGGTTTAAGTTTAAATTGTAGGTAAAATTTTTCAAGTAGGACTGGCCACTATCCCCATGGATTCCCGAAGAGGTAAGCTTACAAGATAACAACTCATATACGTCAAATTGAGAATATATCAGCATGTGTTTTTTGCTCTAGATCTACTAAAGCTCAAAAAGTCTTCAAATCCTAAAGCTAAAAAGTTCTAAAAGTCTTCAAGCTTATCCTCTTGCAGTAATAAGAACCATATTCCTGATGGATATAGAAAGGCCTTCTCAGGGATAAAGGCTTTCATATTTTTGTATCACTGATTCTTGGGCTTACCTATTTTTCATTATTCAGAAGTTATTTCTTAAAACTAACAGCATCTCTCATAACAGAGATCAAACATCTTTCTTCTTATTCTGTACCATATTTATGTTATTGCCCTTAAATTATGTGAAGCACTATATACTTCTTAAGGGAATGGCTCTTCTAACAAAAAGTGGCTTTATTTTAAATATTGCTGAGTATAATCATCTCTCAATTGTTTTTAATAGAGGGAGGAACTATTGGTGTGGACAACTGAAATCCATGATAGAATTTGGGGATCCAGCAACATTCCCCATATCGGGCAATTTTACCCCAGGTATGTGGGGCTGGGGTGTATCCTCATTTCCTGGAAGACTTGTAGTTGGGACACTGAGCAGCACCAGGCTATGTCTGAGCCTGAATATGGCAGCTGGAAAGGAGGAGAGGTGGTGGTGCTCAGAGATAGCCTTCTCTCTTTTGGGGGTGTTTTTCCTATAGTATGCTATTGGGGACAGACTGCTAGACTGAGTCAGAAGTCCTGTGTTTGAATTCCAGATCTGCCTTCAATTGTATGACCAAGAGCAAGTCATTGAACTTTTCTAAGCCTCAGTTTCTTATCTGGAAAATGGAGATAAAACATCTCCCTCACCAGGTATCTGTGGGAATTAAATGGATTATGAAAGTAAAAATGGATGGGACATAACAATGTTTAAGAAAAACTAGTTATTTCCTTCCTTTCCTTCATAAGGTTCTGCTACAATGGAGAATAGAAGTGAGTTCTGACCCAGTTGCTCAAGTAGCTCTTTGGCTGAGATCATATGGAATGTAAACAAGTCATTCTCCAGGTTTATCCATCTGCTAATAATTGGGAGTTGAATATAATGACAATTTATAGTCAATATTATTTGACTTAGAAATAATTTTTCAGCACTGATATTTTTAGAAATGCTTATTAAGTAGAAATCATAAATAAAAGAATTTAAAAGTAAATATGCATCTGCTTGGTGTGTTTGATGAAAAAGGAAATGTAAAGAAAATTGTTCACAACTTTTATTGGCACAAATTTAATAGCAGAGCTTAGACTTCTACATGCTCATACAAGGGCCTAGAATTTTATGCTTAGAAATAGGATGTATGCTCAGAAAAATTTTACACATATCTAGAGACAGTGTTTTATAATGCTTGAGAATGTGAGCTTCAGTATCAGTTAAGTCTACATTTACATTTATCTCTGTGATTGAACTATTTATTTTCTAAACTTGCTTTTCTTATCTGTAGAATAAGGATGTTAGCAGAGCACATTCAGGTAAAATATTTATAGCAATACCTAGAACATACATGCTCAATAAACTTTAATGCTTATTATCTAGTCTGCATGCTTCCCATGTAATAATAACTAAAATTCACTAACTGCCTTCAATATGTCAGATAATATTCTAGGTGAATTTTTCATTCAATCCTTATAACAATCCAAGTTATGTAGCATTATTATTTTCATCTTACACATGATGATTCTGTGGAACAGAGAAGTTAAATAAATTATTCAAAGAAACTCAGCAAGTATTCAGGTATGAATCCAGCCAGAATTCAGATATGGCAGTATAACTTCAGAGTTAGACTCTTAACCTCATACTACATAGCCTTAACTCCTCTGCCTAAAATACTCCTCTTTCCTAAAATACAAGCTCATTTTAAAAAACTTGGCTCAAGAATCACCTCCTTTGGGGAGCTTTCCTCAACTACTCTCTGTAGAGTTGACCACTCCTCTTTTTATATTTTATTTTACTCTGTCTCTACCCACATCACAGCATGCGATACACTATACTGCCAATTTTTTATCTCTCACATAAGACCATTGGCTTCTTGAGGAGAGGGAATTAATGATTTATTCATGTTTATAATCACTTATTCACTAAAAAATATTCATTGAGCGCCTGTTCTGTGACAGGCACTGGGCCAGGTAAATAAGATACCACCTCTGCTTTAAATGAACTCATGATTTACACAAAAACTCGTGGTGGCCTTAACACTTACCCACATGTATCTTCTTCCTGGAACATATACTGAGGGATACCTATCATACTCAGCTATGATTAAACATGACAGCAACAAACAAACATAGACACTTCACATACATGTTCTAATGAAAGATAATTGTGCTTTTCCTCTAATCATTCTGGTTCTCAGTGTTTATTACAATGATTCTCCTCTATGACCATTTGAAAAGAAGTTGTACAGGGCAAAATCCTCTTACCATTATCTTCATTCTCTGAAAAGAAAATAATAAGAAACTGTCAGCAATACTTCTACCAGTGACTAAGATCAGATCCTACTCCCGTGGGTTAAGACTCTTTCCTTGACCTTTAAATAACAATGGCTCTTTAAGTTCCCTAATGGCTGTAAATGAAAAGCTGTTTTGGGCCCAACATCCTACATTAAACAGCTGATTGCTATTTATAAAAATGAATTCTAAATCATTTCACTGATTATTACATATTTCATATATAATTTCATATGATTATTCTACATAATAATCATATATATACACACACACCAAATATATATATATATATATATATATATATATATATATACCTACCATATTATGTCAATTTTATCTCAATAAAGTTGGGAAACACAGATCTAGTATATGTGCTGCCAAAACAAGCACTAAAACAGATCTATATTGAACATAAATCAATGTTGAACATAAATCAAGTACTAAACAAAAATCAACTCTAAATGGCAATAGCATGCAGAAGAGATGAGCTATTCTGAAACATATCAGAGCTTTTTGATATATACCATTTGTTAAGAATGTAACATTAAAGTATGCTGCATGGCAAAAAAAAAAAGGAGGGATCCTAAGGACACTACAAATTAGGAAGTGCACTATAATGTAGACTGGCACCATCACTATCTTTAAATACAAAAGATAAGAAGGCTTCCAATATTGGGACACTCTTTTTGACTCTTCTGCTATGATTGACAAATTAAGTACAGGCCAGGCACACTCGTATGCATGCGCACACATGAGCACGTATGCACACATCCAGTGTTTTTGGACATGAGTTTCTGAATGCGCACTCAAATGCCACATCCCATGCATTCATTCAATCTACATACCCTCTACAAAATCTCACATTAAATATCGAGTGCAAGCAAATGAAAACTGTTGGCATTTTCAACTTAATAGTCTCATTTTTTTTCTTTTTGAATAGTTAAAACTTAGTATTTCCTAGGATCTCTCTTGTTTCTCTATTCTTGGCTATAGCCAAAACTATCTCTAAACTTATGAAGAAAAGGTAAAGGAGAAAATGGTGGAAACCCCTTTTACTGGTCTCTGTGGAAGCTCTGTGGGAGGTCTAGAGAAAACTCCCTTCAAAAATACAAAAATTTGGGGTTGATTTCATAAAAAGGAAACAAAGTGCATCTCACCTTCTTGCCCGAAAGCACCAACTAGAAAATAAATAATAAGAAAAAAAGAGTTAGTAAATCTGTGATTGCCTGAAATTCCAAGCAGAAAGAGTGCTGTGGTCTTGTCTGATCACTTCTGAACACCTAAAGTCCTGCCCAAACACTGCTAGATCAGTCATTCCAGTACCACAAATTCCTGGTCAATTTGGGGTGAAACACAGAAAGAAAGCATCTAGTACTAAACATGAAAACACAATATTTGACAAACAGAAGTTAAAAAAAGCTGGGGCTGCTTTTTGGGTGACTGGAAAAATAGCAACAAAATTTTGCAGCCACATCTTCATTTTCAAAGTTGGTCTCTGCGAAAGAAACACAAACTCTTCGTTGGGTACAAGCACTGGGATTCTTGTTCTATCTCTGGTTCCTGCTTCTATGTTGTTTCAGTTTTTCCATTTGTTTTGCACTTAAGACAGATGAAAATATATGAAACTCTGATTACTCATCAGCTGCAGCCTGTGCACTGAAGAGCCTGGTCACATTTCCACTGGGCCCTTCAGATCCCCTCACTCAGCAATAACTGGGATTCAGAACAAGTTTCCCTTGATTGGCCTGAAAGTTTTCTGTGTACCTGGACCTCTCTTTAAACCAGTAGCCTCTATACTGTGTTAGAGACTGCACCCCTTCGTCCCTCTCCAATACCCATAGCATACTGGGCACATTCTCATAATCATGGTGACAAATCTTTCGAACTTGGGTCTTTTATATTCATTCATTCATTCATTCATTCATTCATTCATTCATTCATTCATTCATTCATTTTTTCTCTCTCTCTCTGCAAAGCATAATTGATATTATGGGCCTCTAAGAAAATGCCTGACTACTCCCTACAGGAGCTGAACCCTGCCCCTTGAAAATCCAAATGTGTTCTTTGGACAAGTAGCAGACTAATAAGCCTGACAGCTTATAGAAATGCAGAATCACAATCCCTAATTCAGACCCACTGTAGCAGAAGCTGCAGTTTAACAAGATCCCCAGGTGATTTGTGTGTATATGCAAGCTTGAGAAACTCAAGATGGAGCAGAAAGCGGAGATATCATGGCTGTGGCTTTAATAGGAGCCCCAGCTGGGAAGCATTTCCTAGGGCTCTGAAACAAAACCATTGCAAGCCAAGTTGCCTCCTGTAGTACAGTTATTAAGAGCACAGGACTTGTAGACAGGTAGTCCTAATTTCCAAAATCAGCTTTAGCACTTACTGTGTGATTGTAAACAAATTATTTAACTTTTTTGGGTATCAGTTTCTTTATCTATAAAATAGGGGAAACAATGTTTATCTCACAAGATGGAAGTAAGGATTAAATTCGTTACCACATGTAAAGATTTTTTTTACGTAGTTATCTGGAACTCAATAAATGGCAATCTTTTAAAGAAATTTTGTTTATCCTATACGAGATACTGGAAACCCTCTTGGTTATTTATCAATTGCTCCACCTTGCTTCAAAAAAGACTAAACTAATGGAACATCTTGATTAACTGAAAAGCACTGAAAATTATGAAGTGTTTTATTGTTCTATACACAAAGCTTGCTACATCCTGTGCAGAGTTTGGGTTCAACTATATAGTCACCTCACAACAAGGAGCAATGGTTGACTCTTCTAATTTCTTTGGTATTCCTTTTTAAATCCTCATTCAAGGATATGCCCATTGATTTGGGAGGGTGGAGGGGGGCAGGAGAGAGAGAGAGAGAGAGAGAGAGAGAGAGAGAGAGAGAGAGAGAGAGAGAGAAACTCGATAGGTTGCCTCTTGCATGTGCCCCAACCAAGGATTGAACCTGCAGCCTAGGTATGTGCCCTGCTGCCCTGACTAGGGATCGAACCCAAACATTTTGGTGTAGGTGATGACACTCCAACCAACTGGACACCATGGCCAGGGCTCTTTTGTATCAGTTCTTAAGGGCTGGGTAGTTCACTGACAGAAAGAGCTCGTTCTTGAAAGCCCAGAGGTCACTTAGTTTTCTGTAGATATAATCATCCCAACTGCTTTTCTTTGGCTGTCCCCTGAAAGGTCCCTGAGACCCCTGGCACATGCTTTTCCGTTAGCCTTCAGCCCTAGTTCCCTATGCTAGCCTTGCAGAAACAGCTCCTTACATCTTCTAGTCCACGGTGCCCTTGGTTCCATTGGGCAACACCAGCTTAGGCTGTGAGCCTTGCCATAGTCTGTGGAAACACCACTCATTTTCACTCCATCTTACTCACCTGATAAGAGGCAGAGTCCCAGAACTCTCCAGAGATTCCCCGACTGCATCTTTTTCTCACTGGACTCTAATTTAACCTAAGATGGCGGAGGCCAGTTGGCTTATTATTTCTGAAAAAGAAACCAAAAGACTTTTTCAAAACCCCTACTGAAGATGAGGACCCTGTGGCCATTGCTTCGGACACTTGGATGAAAAAGGGGGCTTTGTAAAAGGGAGACTCACCATTTTCTGAAGCAGGCACCTAGGGCTGGGAGGGGAGGCAGATTTCTTTCTGAACCCCACACAGGAAGTGTGGAGGGGCCTGTGGGCCTGCAGGGTTCAACGTCACTTGGAAACGTTTGAGGCAGAGGCAGCCACCTGTGTTGACTGTGGAGAGTTGGGCCCTGTATATTTTCATAGGACAAACAGGACTGGCAGAGCCTGAAGGTGTGGTGAGAAATACATGC
Organism: Trachops cirrhosus; assembly: GCA_028533065.1. Taxonomy (NCBI): domain Eukaryota; kingdom Metazoa; phylum Chordata; class Mammalia; order Chiroptera; family Phyllostomidae; genus Trachops; species Trachops cirrhosus. Next base: position 77,060,027 of record CM052543.1, on the reverse strand, counting down.
AGTTTAGCTGCTGGGGCCTTGCACAGTGCATCTCCACATTGCGGGCCCCTTTCTCAAATACTCCCCCTCTAACACAAGCTGTGAAAGGAAAAGAGAGGAGTACTTTATGGTGTGAGAATGGAGCAGCAGGGTGCAGCTATCTTATTAACAAAATCTGTTGGCTAAAAATACATGTTGGCTTAAAATCATGAGATACCATTTTTTGCCTACAATATTTATAAAAATATTTTAAAATGCAATATTCAATGTTGGAAAGGGTAAAGAGTGATAGTCTCAAAATCTGCTGACTTGAATGAAAACTGATACAACCTATCTTGATTTTTTAAGAATGCTTTAATCAAATATTTATTCTGTGCCAGGCACTATGCTGAGTGCTTTACCAATATATGTCATTTAATCCTCAAAATAACCTTTTAAGGTAGGTATTATTTTTACCCCCATTTACAATTGAACAAACTGATGCTCAGACAAGTTATCTAACTTGTTGCAGAGCTGGAATCCTAGAAAATATTTTGGCAAAATTCATTTATTTAGTAAATATTTAATATCTACTATGCTGTAATATATGCTGGGTGCTAGTAATATAGCAGTAACATGATAGATAGTCCTTGTGGAGGATGAAAAGAAATGTGGACATTTCTTTAGATATAATCATCTCCTAAAACAGATTATTTTAGGAGATTGATACTGAGAAGGAGTACATACAGGTGCTGCCAGAGTTATAAAAGGGAACAAATATAGTGAAGGGGGTAGGGAAGATCTCCCTGAGACATCTAAGCTGAAATGTGATGGATGACTAGGAATGAACCAGGGGGAGGGGAAAAACAAGTTAAATATTTCACGCAGTGGGAGCAGCATGTTTGAAGCTTGGAAATGAGAAAGAGAGGTCCATTCAAGAAACAGGATGTCCAGGATGGCAGGTAACTGAGAGTGAGGAGGAATGGCAAGAAATGGGACAGGAAACTCAGCTGGGGCCAGATAGTGTTAAAGATTCTTTTTTTTTTTTTTTTAAAGATTTTATTTATTTATTTTTAGACAGAGAGGGAGGGAGGGAAACAGAGAGGGAGAGACACATCAATGTGTGGTTGTCTCTAGTGTGCCCCGCACCAGGGAACCTGGCCTGCAACCCAGGCATGTACCCTGGCTGGGAATCGAACCAGAGACTCTTCGGTTTGCAGGCCAGCGCTTGGTCCTCTGAGCCACATCAGCCAGGGCAAGATTCTTTTTTTAAAATATTTTATTGATTAT
>CM052543.1:77035521-77058279 GCA_028533065.1 Trachops cirrhosus | reverse complement strand
CAGAGTCTGCCTGCTGCCGGTTTGTGTGCCCAGGGTCTGCCTGCTGGGGACTTGCGCGCGTCCCCGGTTGCTCAGGTCTCTGGTTGCTCAGGTCTCTGCTTCACATCCCTCACCCGGCCCGACTCCGCCCCTCCTACCGATCTGGTCGATCGAGTCTATTTTCAACTCACTGGTTGTCGGACCCTGGCACTTCAATTTTCTGTTATTTTTGGTTGTTATTTTGTTTCTATATAGTTGTTGTCCATATCTTGGTTGTGCGAGGGGGCACAGTGCGTCTACCTATGCCTCCATCTTGGCCAGAAGTCCTCTCTCTCACTTTTTCTTCATCTTCTTAAAGCAGTCTCTTTAGCATATCTTGCAATGCTGGTTTGGTAGAGGTATATTCTTTAGCCTTCTTTTTTCTGGAAAACTCCTTATTTTGCCTTCATTTTAATTTAGAGCCCTGCTGGGTACAGTAGTTTTGGTTGCAGGCCTTTGCTTTTCATTACTAGGAATATTTCTTGCCATTCCCTTCTGGCTTGTATTGTTTCCATTGAGAAGTCAGCTGCTAGCCTTCTATGGGTTCCTTTGTATGTCATTTCCTGTTTCTCCCTTGCTGCCTTTAAGATTCTCTCTTTGTTTTCAAATTTTGGCCTTTAATTATGATGTGCCTTAGAGTGGGCCTCTTTGCGTTCCTCTTGATTAGGACTCTCTGTGCTTCCTGGGCTTGTGTGACTTTTTCTTTAATCAAATTAGGGATGTTTTCCATCACTACTTTTTCAAACAGGGTTTCTATCCCTTGCTCCTCTTCTTTTCCTTTGGGTATCCCTATTATATGCATATTATTATGTTCCATGCTGTGCTGCAGTTCCCTTAACCTCACTTCATTCTGAGTATTTTTTCCTTTTCTTGCTCTTTCCCCCCCCACTGTATCCTCCAGCTTGCTGATTTGATCCTCTTTCACCTAGCCTGCTTTTGATTGCTTCTACTGTGTTCTTCAATTGAGAAATTGTATTCTTCATTTCCTCTTGGCTCTTGTTGATTGTTTCCATGTCCTTTTCATGCTGACATAGTTTGCAGTTATTTCCTTGTAGCTTCTCTGTAGTTTTTGATAATTCTTACTTCGTTGAGCTTTCTTATAATCATTGTTTTGAACTCAATATCTGATAGTTTACTTGCCTCTATTTCATTTAGCATTCTTTCTGAGGATTCCTCCTTTCCTTTTGTTTGGGGGTTGTTTCTTTGTCTTCCTGTCATTTGTTAGACTCTTCTTGTTTGCTTCTGCTTCTTAAAATGCAGAAGACATTTTAAGAAATGTCTTAACACTGAATCTGTTTTTGACTCCCTGACTTTGTGGTATGATCTTTTATGGTAGGAGACCTCTGAGAGTCAGTGGGGCAGTCTCCTTGATCTCCTGAATCTGATGCTCTTGGGATGCCCTTTATGCTGTTTATGTTGGCTTTCTGGATGTATTTGGGTTTTGATTGTTGCTGGGTTCTTCTTTGGTGGTTCCTTCCCTCTAGCTGGTTGACTGAGGATCATTCTGCCTACCATTTCTTGTATGTTTTTGTGCAGGTTCTGCCAGAACAAAACCACAAAGCCCAGGAAACAATCCACACTCACAAAAATAACTTTCCCTCTCCACAGTCCTACTCTCAACAGCAAATAAACTAGTGTTAATAAGGTTGTAAGGAGATTAAGACTATTATAAGAAAGGAGAGAAAATATGAGGTGACCCGCTGAAAGAAAAATGATTTTGGGAGGGTAGAGGGAGGAGCACTAATAAGAGTTGGGAGCAATTGGAAGAGAGAAAGTAAAATTAATAAAAAAAGGGAATGAAGAAGGTGGAATATGCACACTTGATGGACAAGAAATGAATGTTAAAAAGCTATACAGGAAAGAAAATATTGGAAATCACAAAGAAGACAACAGTGGGTTTCATCTCTGTAGCCTCTAGTATTTACCACTGTTTTTTCCTTGTGGATCCACCTGTGGTGATGTCAGATGTTGACCCCATCTGACCTTAGGCATCCTGTTCAAGACTTCCAAGGATCTATCTGTAGCTGTCTCCTTCAGTCGTTAATCTAGTCACTCTGCACTCAGCAGTCAGGCTTAAGCTCATAGGACAAGGGCCGAGTACTTCCTGGGGTCAGGGCTATTGTTTCCCCTCAGGTTGCTGCTGTGCTGAGGGGAATGATCTGCCTGAGCACGATGATTGCTGCCATATGGGGGATGGATGACTCAGCACTGGAGCCCAGCACCTAGTCTCTCAGTTCTCTCCCCAAACCTTCCAACCACAGGCATCTCCAGCCCACTCTTTACCCACCTTTGCAGTAGCCCAGGGTAAGTGGCTGCAAATGAAAATTTGTGCATTGACCCTTGAAACAGCTCTTTGTGTCTCCAGCCCTACATCTCTGGCAGAGAGCAACCCTGATGCTTTTTGCCACTGGTTGTTATCTGTGTACTTTTGGGGCTCTAGTGCTCTAGGCTCAGGATCCCAACTTAGGATTTAGAACTCACTACTTCCAGGGGTATCCAATCAGCTGATTAGTTTTCCCTCTGGCGCTGTCACTTGTGGGTGCCCAGCCAGCCTTCTTGAGTCTCCACTGTATCCTTACCAGTCAGGTTGTGCTGAGGCTGATTGTTGTGCTTCTTCTGTCTGTCTGAGGTTGTAAGGCTTCTCTCTTACTATTGTCCAGTTGTTTGCTCCTGGTGATTTCTGCACAATTTAGTTGTAATTCCAGATTGGTCCTAGGAGGAGGTTAGTGTGACTTCCATTTACTACTCCACCATCTTGCTGAATCTCTCAGATAAGTTTTTAATTTGTTGCTCTTTCTCTTCTTCTGGTACTGCTGTGTTGTGAATGTCAGAATGTTTGAAGTTGTTCTAGAGGCTGCTTACAATATACTCATTTATTTTTATTTTATTTTTCTTCTTGTTGTTCTGATTGGTTGTTTTTTGCTTCCTTATGTTCCAAATCATTGATTTGATTCTCAGCTTCATCCACTGTACTGTTGATTCCCTGTAAATTATTCTTTATTTCAATTAGTGTATCCTTTGTTTCTGACTGGGTCTTTTTTTTTTTATGTTGTTGAGGTCCTCAGTAAGTTCCATGAGCATCTTTATGATCAGTGTTTTGAACTATGCATCTGATAGATTGCTTATCTCCACTTTGTTTAGCTCTTTTTCTGAAGTTTGATCTGTTCTTTCATTTGGGCCATAGTTCTTTGTCTCCTCACTTTGTCAGTCTCCCTGCATTTGTTTCTATGTATTAGGTAGAGTTGCTATGACTCCTGTCTTGGTACTGTGGCTCAATATAGTAGGTGTCCTGTAGGGTCCAGTGGCACTGGACCCTATCACCCAAGCTGTGTACTCAAGGTGCAGCCTTTGTGTGGGCCGAGTACACCCTCATCTTACAGCTAAGCCTTGATTGCTGTTGGCAGGTCAATGGAAAGGATTTTCCCAGGCCCATCAGTTTCAAGGTCTATCTGTGACCACTGACCACCAACCTCTACCCTCCATGGAAGATCAGCTGTGCAAAGGTAGGATGGTGATGCTTTGATATAGTCTATAGCTGTCCACTGGGTGTGCAGGCTCTGGGGTTTCCTGAGTGGTGCAGGCCAAGGTCACTTCCCACCTGTGTTCTCCCTGGGTCCACCCTACATGATCTATAAAGCAACCTGAGATGGCTTCTACTTTTGCTCGGCTTGTTGATGCTCAGGGAAAACCAAGCTGTGAACCTTGGCTGGCTGCTGCTAGTGCTGGACCTGGGACCACTCAGCAAGAGGTACAGGTCTGGGAGCTTGTTGAGGCCAGCTGTTGCTTGTTTGATAGGATTCAGGAAGTTGTGAAGCATGAGCCAAATCAGCCATTAGTATGGAAAAGCCATTTTTAAGACCTTGGGTGTGCTGGTAAGTTGGGTGGCAGCCTCAGGGAATCTCCAGAGTGGGGGAAACAGTGTGAGCCAAGTTGATGGAGTCTCAGATAAGACACCCACCTGCTGGCTCTGTGGCTGCGTGAGAGGAGGGTTCAGAAAAGGAACAATGGCCTCTGTCCCCCTTGCTGTCTTGTGAGAAACCTGTCCCCCAGCTCTTGCCTTGATGCCAGACATTTCAGTTTCTCTCCGTATGCCACCAGTACCTTTCAAGCTGCTACCCCAGTGCTGGAGCTCAGAGTGAGTCTGAGTAAGTCCACATGTGGGTTCTTTAAGAGGAACTGCTTGGGACTCCAGAAGTTTCTTCCACTAACTCAATCCCTGCTATTTTTTCCAGCAAGAAGTAATGGGGACTTATCTTCCTGGCACTGGAACCCAGGGGTTGGGGTCCTGGTATGGGGCTGGGACTGTCACTCCCAACATATCTCTCCCAAATTTTTATTCACCACAAGTGGGTGTGGGTCCAGCCTGTTCTATATCTTTGCATCTCTGTGTTTTCTACCCATATTCATGGATGTGGTTTCTTTAATTCCATAGTTGTAGACTTCCATTTAACTAGATTTTTGATGGTTTTGAGTGACGTTTGTTCTATATTTTAGTTGTAATTTTAATGTAGCTGTGTGAGGAGGTGAGTCATGCTTACCTACACCTCCAAGTTGACTGGAAGTCTGTTCCCTGAATCTCCACAGAGTTTATCTTTCATTCCCTAAGACCTCCAAGTACTTGTCAATTCTTGCTTATTTGAGTTGATTAGCATGATGTCATTGATACAGGGAACCAATGTAATGTTCTGAAGAATGTCCATATTATTCTGGACCCTTCCAATTATGTTATGATAGAGAGTGGACATAGTTCTATGCAAGAGCAAGAAAGTATGTTGTTGCTTGTTTGTGAATTCTTTAGTAAAGATATTATATTTGGCTTAGCGGCTGCAATTGGGACTACTACTTGGTTAAGTTTTCAGTAGTCCACTCATGCACAACAATTCCTCATTTTTTGCAAAGCCCAAATTAGTGAATTAAATGGATACGATATTTTAAAATTTACAACCTTAACTAGGAGTCATAGAAGTTTCAGGGCTTCCACTCACTTTTACTAATACAATAGCTCTTACTAGCTGGTCAAAAAACTGAAGTGAGGGTTCTGCCAATTGCTATGTCCATGAATGTCCCTTGGGACAGAAAATCATGTGAGAGGTAGGACAATACTTTGTTTTGCTGACCTGCTCTTTGCATTGCAAGATGCCAGTATTTGGTTGATTATATGCCTCTAACATCCTACACAAGCAACTCACACATTTCCAAAATACCCTCTAGGGAACAGTACCATCTTAGTCAAGAATCAAGTATTGTGATTCCTCCTACTTTGTTGTTCTTTCTCAAAATTGCTGTAGCTATTCAGAGTCATTTATTGTTCCATATAAATTTTTGAAATATTTGTTCTATGTCCGTGAAATATGCCATTGGTACTTTAATAGGCATTACATTGAATCTATAAATTGCTTTGGGTAGTATGGACATTTTGATGATGTTAATTCTCCTAATCCGTGAACACAGTATATGCTTCCATTTGTTTGTGTCTTCCTTAATTCTTTTCTTCAGTGTTGTATAGCTTTCTGAGTAGATGTCTTTTACCTCCTTGGTTAGGTTTATTCCTAGGTACTTTATTTTTCTTGTTGCTATAGCATATGGAATTTCTTATCTGATATGTTTCTGATATTTCATTGTTGATGTACAAAAATGCCTTCAATGTCTGAATATTGACTTTGTATCCTACTGTTCTTCCAAATTCACTTATTAGGTCAAGTAGCTTTTTGGTAGAGTTTATAGGGTTTTCTACGTACACTATCATGTCATATGCAGACAATGACAATTTTACTTCTTTCCAGTTTGGATGCCTCTTGTTTCTTTTTCTTGTCAGATTGCTTGCTAGAACTTCCAATACTATGTTGAATAGAAGTGGTAAAAGTGGACAACCTTGTCTTCTTCCTGATTTTAGTGGAAAAGCTTTTAGTTTTTGCTTGTTAATTTGGATGTTGGCTGTAGGTTTCTCATATATATCCTTTATTATGTTGAGATGTACTCCCATTTTGATGAGTGTTTTTATCAAATCGGTGCTGTACCTTATCAAATGCTTTTTCTGCATCTATTGATATGATCATGTGATTTTTGCCTTTCCTTTTGTTTATGTTATACATTATGTTTATTGATTTAAGAGTATTGTACTACCCTTGCCTTCCTGGGATGAATCCTACTTGATCATCGTGTATGATCTTTTTAATACATTTTGCATGCAGTTTGCCAATATTTTATTGAGGATTTAGCATCTATGTTCATCAGTGCTATTGGCCTGTAGTTTTCTTTGTTTGCTATGTCTTTATCTGGTTTTGGGTTTAGGATAATGCTGGCTCATACAAAGAATTTGGGAGTCTTCCCTCTTCTTGGATTTTTTTGAATAGTCTGTGAAGGATAGGGGTTAGCTCTTCCTAAAAAGGTTTTGTAAAATTCTACTGTGAAACCATCTGGTTCAGGGCTTTTGTGTGGCTGGCGTTTCTTTATTACTGTTTCAATTTCACTAGCTGTTATCAGTCTGTTCAGGCTTCCTGCTTTTTCTTGATTCAGTTTTAGAAGATTTTGTTTCAAGAAATTTGTCCATTTCACCCAGGATTTTAAATTTCTTGGCATATAGTTGTTCATATTATGAAAGGATGCTCAGCATCAGTAGCCATTAGAGAGATGCAAATTAAAACCACAATGAGATACCACTTCACACCAGTCAGAATGGCCATCATATTCAAATCAACAAACAACAAATGTTGGTGAGGTTGTGGAGAAAAGGGAACCCTAGTGCACTGTTGGTGGGAAGGCAGGCTGGTGCAGCCATTGTAGAAAACAGTATGGAATTTCCTCAGAAAACTAAAAATGGAACTGCCTTTTGACCCAGCAATTTTGCTACTGGGATTATACCCTGACCAGGTAGCTTAGTTGGTTAGAGCATCATCCCAGTACTCTAAGGTTGCAGGTTCAATCCCCATTCAGGGCAAATACAGGAATCAACCAAGGAATTCATAAATAAGTGGAACAACAAATTGATGTTTCTCTGTAAAACTCAATTTTAAAAGTTTTAAAAAATAATTTTAGAATGAACTTATAGTTTTTATCAAAATAACACAATAGTCAAATAATACTGCAGGCTTATCATAAAAACCAATAATTTCCTGCCTGCCTCATTCATTCCTTAAGTCATCTGGAGTTGACTTATGTTTATGATATAAACAAGAGATTCCATTACTTTTTTTCACACAACATTTTTCTAAGCTCCATAATTTTAAAGTCTTTTCTTTCTCCATTGATCTGACATGACATCTGTATTACATACCAAGGTTTCATATATTTAAGTTCTAACTAATGGGGTACACTTTGTTTCATTAACTAATTTTTTCCATACCTACAACAATACACTGCACCTTATTTATTATAGCTTTATAATAAATACTGCTACCTAACAGAAGAAGTTCTCTGCCATGTCCTTGCTGTTCTTGGCTTTTTATTTCTTAATATAAATTTCATAATCATTTTTATGAAAATGAAAATGAGATTCATAAAAACCCTGCTGTGATTTTGATAGAAAGTGGAATAAATGTTTAGATCAACTTGGGTAGAATTGATATCTTTGTGATAGTAAGTCTTTAGATAAGCATGATATAGCTCTCCATTTATTTAGGTATTTTTACATGTATACTAAGACTGTTTTATAATTTCCTTTATCTAAGTCATACATATTTTTTGTTAGATTTTTATTGGATATACTCTGATATTATAGTAGGTAGTATCTTTTATCTTAGCTATGTTTTTAGTTGATTGTTGTTGGGGTATAGAAATATTTATTAATATTACGTATGTCATCTTATATCTTCATTGCTAAATTGTCCTATTATTCCTAATGACTTGCTTATATTCTTTTATTTTGGTAATGTGGAAAATTGTGTCATCTGCAGAAAATTACAGCTTTAGTTCCTCTTTTTGTTCCAGAGGTCTCTAATTTTGTTTTCTTCTTGAACTATACTTGATAGGGCCTTAGATACAATAATATTCTAAATAGAAGTGGGAACATTGGGCATTTGTCTCAATCCCTAATTTGGGAATGAATCTGCCATTTCTCCATTTAGGACAATATATGCTGTAGGATTTTAATAGTTACTCTTTATCAGGCTAATAAATTCCCTCTAATTCTAATTTACAAAGAGTTTTTATCCCAAATAGGCATAGGATTTTATTAAAACTTTTTTCTGCTTCTATTGAGGTGGTCATATGGTTTTCCTCTTAATCTGTTTATGTAGTGAATTATATTTATAGATTTTCTGACACTAAACCATTTTTTGTGTAATTGGATAAATACTATTTTGTACTGATGATTCTTTTTCTTTCTTTGCATGCTTGCATTCAGTTTGCTAAATTTTGTTTAGGATTTTTGCCCCTATTTTTATTGGTGCACTAGGCTTAACATTTCTTTGTTATAGTGTCTTTATCTAATTTTTGTATCAGGATTATTATGCTGGCCTCCATGAATAAATTGAATAGTATTTTATTTCTTCAATATTCTGAAAGAACTTAGTTTTCCTGGCATGTTAATTCATTTATACTCATTCACTTGTGCCGTTTCTAAACTTTGGCCCCATTTCCTATCTGGTATTATCTTCATATTTTCCTTGTCTTTTATGGGTATATGCCATTTTAGTAGGATTTCAAGACATAAATGAGATAAATGTGTATGTGTTCAGTTTATGTTTAATTCAAAATCTGATATCTCTATTTCCTTTCCTACTTATGCATTTATCTGTAAATTTGAGATCTGAGACTGACTATTTAACTTTAAATTATTCACTTTAATGGAAAAACTAAAAAGCCTATATAACATAAAACAGTACATAATTAAAAAATAATTTACCAAACCAGTACCAGTAAGATACCCAATGCCCAGACTGAACCTGAAATACGATACTATTTCCCACTGAAAGTAATTAGGGATCCATCAAGGACTGTGGACTATTTCAGGTCTAGGGCAAGAAATGTACAATATGAGCCTGGAACATCTGTGAAGGATCAGCTGTGCAGGGGCAGGGTGGTGGTTCTCTTAGGTGGTCTGTTAACTGTCCACTAGGTGCATTGGCCTTTAAATTTCCTGGGTGATGCAGGCCAAGGTCAGTCCCCACCTGTGTTTTGCTTGGAGCCATCCTGCCTGAACCATCATGTAATTTGAGATGGCTGCTACTTGTGCTGGGCTTGGAGATTTCTAGGCAAAACTAAGCTGTGAATCTAGGTTGGCTGCTGCTAGGGCTGGGCCTGTGGCTAACTGAGGCCAGCTGTGGCTAATATGAGAGGATTTAGGAAGTTGTGCAGCATGAATCAACACCAGCCATTTCACATGGAAAAGCAGCTTGGGTGGGCCCATAAATTAACTAGTCTTAAATCCTGGACCAATCTGTACTCCCCTGTCAATTTAAGAGTGCGGAGGATTGGAGCATTGCAGGTGGATTGACAGGGCACTAGCAGCCTGTGTGTTACAAATTTCTCTGTGATGGACTGCAGACCCTCTAGGGTCTTCTGTTTGATAGGATATAGTTTCCTATGGGGATAGGCTATCCCAAGCTTTAAGTGAATTTGAACTGGTTGGGCAGTCTTAGCCTTTTCAGGAACTCCAGAGTCCCAAACTAAGGGATCTACTTTCTATAAAATTTGTTCTGGGATGTCATTTCTTAATTTTCTTTTATTGGGTAACATAATTTTAAAGATCTTAACTGAGACGTCCTGAAACTTTAAAAATGGCCCCTAATTTGGCCAAGAGGTCTTGTCCTAGCAATGGTATAGGACATTGCAGAAAAATCAGGAAAGAATGTTTAAAAATTTGGTTTTCAAATTGATAGCTGATGGGGTATGTAAAAACAACTTGGAGATTTTCCTTCAACCTCCATAATATTAATTGAATTAGAGTTGAATTAAAGTCCAGTGTAAGAACTGAGGACAGAGTAAGAGGTCCCAGTATCAACAAGAGAGTTAATTTTCTTGCCTGCCACATCACGGGTTACCTGGAGTTCCTTGTTAGAGATCAAAATACTGCTGTATGTAGGCTGGGGCCATTCTGTTCCCCAGGCACCCTCAGTCCTCAAGTGCTGCCATAGCCTTAGGTGATAATCCCTTTCTACTCTGGGAATAGGGACAGTCTATCTTCCAGTGCCAGAGATCAAGGTTTGCATCTTTGCATGTGGGACATGGCTCTGGGGGGTGGCCTAGTGCAATCCCTTGCCCAGTGTCCAGGGCATTTAAACTTAAAGCATGTTTGATCTTTTTGCCCTTGACATTTTTGTGGCTTTCCTGGGTTACCTTGAGGTGGCTGGACTTTGCCAATGGCACTGCTAACAGCTAGTGCTATTAACTTGGCTGCCTTTCCTCCCTCTTTTTCCTATGCTGGATCTGTTTCTTCCTTTCCTCAAGGTATTGATTGTTAAAAACCAAGAAGGCAGTGTCTGTTAGTTGGGCCATAAAAGTTTGTGGACCCATTGGTAATTTCCAAAGCTTTCTACAAATATCTGGTGCTGACTAGCTAGTGAAATGCTGCCCCATTAATACTTGCCCTTCTGGAGAGAATGGATCTAGATTACTATATTTCCTGAATGCCTCAACCGGCCTGTTACAGAACAGAGCACAATGCTCTTCCTGTTCTTGTGTTATTTCTCTGATCTTGTCATAATTTACAGGCTTTCTAATGCATTGTTTCACCCCAACTAATAAACACTGAATCATGATGCTCCTGTTTCTATTTCCTCCCTGAGTATTATAGTCCAATCAAGCTCTTGATCAGGGACTATTTGAGTTGCCAGTTTTGAACATGTATTGGTCTGCATGTTTGCAGGCCTCTTCCCAAATTTGTTGTTTTTCTTCTAGAGAGCAACAGGTGGTCAGGATTATATGAAGTTCTCTCCAGGACATATCACAGGCAAGGGTTAAGGTTTGGAAGTTACTAGCGAAGCATGGGTGATCCTCAGAGAAGCTTCCTAGTCTATCTTTGCACTGCTACAGGTCAGTTATTAAAAAGGGGACAACACCTGTTGTTCTGTACTGTAATAGGGTCTTCTGTACCTGCTACTTTCCTTAGGGCGAGGCAGGCAGGAGCAGTGGGGAGATATGAGGCTCCACTCCAAGTATGCCCCACTGGACTAGGTTTCTGGTAGTAGGGTGGAGGAGAGATTAGTTCCTCTGAGGTAGGAACAGAGGCTTCAGTACTCTGGGGCCCATTTGGTTCCCCCTGAGAGACAGGCAGAAGTCATTGTTGACCCCTAGAGGGGCTGTTTCTCTTGGCCCAGAACAGAGGGCTAGATTGTGACACAGTGCAATGAAGGCTTGAACATAGGAAACCTCTGGCCATTTGCCCAACCTTTAAAAAACAGGTCTACAATAGGTGTTGTAATTGTCGCTCCCATTTTCAGGCCAAACTTCTGCATCACCTAGTTTATAAGGCCAAGCCATATTGCAAAAGAAAATTAGCCTCCCTTTCTTGAGATTTTCAGGTTCTTTTTTCCCCAAATTCTAAGAGTGCATCCTAATGGGGATATTGAGGGAACAGACGGTGTATTACTCATCTTGTCCATGGCATAAATGAGTGGAACTTCCTGGCTCCCTAGAGGCACCCCTCTTTGTTGCCCAAGGAGTTCCCTAGTAGGTTACAGGGCATCCCCCCTTATCCCACCATTCTAAGCTAGTGAGCTACAGGGCGCCCCCTGTTATTCCACTGTTCTAAGCTACCCAACATCTCTGGTGAAACTAAGATAGAAAACAAACTAGACTTGCCATGGGCTAATCGTACTCTCTTTCCTGGTACTAATTCAGAGGCTTCAGTAAGAAAATTAACTTGTGCTAGTTCCCTTTGCTTCTAACTGATTAACTTGGGCTAGTTTCCTCTGCTACTTAGCTTGGGCTAGTTTAATGGGCTAGTTTCCTTTGCTCTTCATAACTTGGGCTACTTTCCTCATAACTGATTAACTTGGAAATTGATTCTTTAAGTTGGACTCCTGCAAGGGGTTGTAGGAAGGGGACTATAATTGACCAACTTGGGCTAATTTCCTCCTTGTAATTGTTTAATTCACACTAGTTTCCTCTGAATTGATGAACTTGAACTAGTTTCCCTGCTTAACTTGAATTAGTTTCCTCTACTCCTCTGCTTCTCATAATTGATTAAATCTCTTCATAATTGATTCCTCTGCATAGGGCGCAGGAGCATTGTAGTTTACAAACTTAACCTGGGTAGGGAAGCCCTCCAAAAGGATCTAAAGGGCTTACAATCCTTGACATACAATCAGCAAATGTAGCAAACATGTACAGGAAAGAGGTACAAAATAGAGAAGTGGTAAGTGAAACAAGTTTTGGAAGGATCATTGTTGACTTGCAAAGAAGAGAGGTGGATCCAGCAACACTTTCTGAGAGTTACCATAGTCCTGCATGGAAAGCTTCAGGGAAGGGACGGTGTTATGTTTAACAGTGTGCCTTGTTGCATGGATATTGTCTTGGGCCTGGTGGGGAGCTAGTCTCTCAACCCAATTTATGACAAGGTAATCTTCACGTGGGAGTCTTTTAATGCACTGGGAGCCCTATTGGCTTTTAACTGCCTGATCCATGCCTGTGCAAAAGTGGCAGACTCTCTTCAAGGAGCCAGGGAGTCCCAAGGCATAAAGGAGACAGAGAGAACAAAGGTCTCCTCTAAAGGAATGGGTTGTCTTACCACTCCAGTGTCTTCACAGTTCTGGTTGGCTCACCAATCTGTTGCAGATGGAAATAGGGTGTAGGCTCTTGATGGTCATGAACAAAGATTAGACCACACAGATATTATAAAACAAAGCAAGTGGGAAATTTATGAAGGAAGTACACTTCCCAAGACTTGGGAGCAGGCCATCTCTGGTCAGGGAATGACACTCTTCTACTGAATGGCTACAGGCTTTATAGGGTTTTTACTTATGCCTCTACACATGTAATTTCCCACAATCCTCCTTGATTGCCCACTCAGGGAGGAAGCCACAATGCTAATTATTATCAGGTGTCACAAGGTGATTCTCAGAAATCAGGATGCTGACTGATGAGAGCTGCAGTGTCTCAAGGTTTCCTGTTCTATCTCGTGCTTCAACATGACCCACTTTAAAAAATGTTAATTGCAAAGAAATTAAAAAGAGATAAAGGGGAGCCCACAGATTAAAAAATACTTAGGAAACTTATGGATCAATTATAAATTTTGGATCTTATTTGGATCCTAACTCAAATAAAGAAACTATAACAACATTTAATAATATTTATGAGATAATTGAAAGTTTTAACATGACATTTTACATTTGGGGAATATTAATTCTTTTTAGGTGTGATACTGACATTGAAATTATGTTTATGAATGAAATGCTATGATGTCTTCAAGTTATTCAAAATAACATTGGATGGGTAGTTGAAAGTAAAATGGAAAAAGGTTGACAATTGATGACAATTAGACTGAGTGGCAGGTATTTAGGGTTCATTGTACTGTTTTGTTTACTTCTGTACATATTTGAAGTTTTCCATAGTGAAAAGCTTAAAAATTAGCTTTAAATTTGTGGGGCTTTGTGTGAACCCATAGAAAAAGCTTTAGATTTAGATATAGAATGCCCAGAATGAGCTCTAGTTCTACCATTTATTTTGTAGTGGTAGTTAGCTGGGTAGCTGGGTAAATAACTTCATAGCTATCATTCTCTTTTCTTCATCTGTAAAATAGGGTAATGAGAGTGAAATGATACAATGTATTTAAATGTTCTGCAAAGAGCTTTGCAGATGGAAAGTGCTAGTTTCCACTAGCTCCTTGAAGCTAGATATGACATCTAATATTTCTTCGGCACAGTATTTGGCCTATAACTGGTGCTCTATAAGTGTTTAGCCTCAGTTTTCTTATTCAGATAAATCATTATCTATTGAATGAATGAATGGGAACATTCAAAATTCTAGGTTTCAGCCTTGGCTTTGTAGCTGAGTTAGCTGGAGCGCTATCCCAATGTGCCAAGGTTGCAAGTTTGATCTAGGTTTGGTGCACATACAAGAATCAGTCAGTGAATGCATAGATAAGTGTAAATCAAAACTGATATTTCTCTCTCTCTCTAAAAAAAGCTGAGGCTCAGTTTTGGGTCTTCACTCTTAGAGATTTTTTTCTGGGAGGGGGGAGAGTTTCCAGCAGAGGAAGATCCATACTGCTCAGCTTCACTGGAGACTGTTAAATAGGTGAGTATTCATTCATTTAGCAAGTGTATATAGAGTGAGTACTATGTGCCTAGTGGTTTTAGGTGCTGAGGATACAGAGATGAATAAGAAATGGATACTACCTTCAAGGGGCTTAGTCCAGCATGAAAAAACATGTAAATAAGTAATGATGCCATAGTACAGCAAGGGCTATAACAAAGGAGGTACTCATCTCTTGTGTCAGGGGTCAGGGTAGCTTCCACAGACTATTAGCTTAATTGTGAAAAGCAAATAAAAATTCATTAGGTAGACGAAGTAGACAGAATAATATGTACAGATACATATCTGGAGGTAGGAACAAGCATGTGATTAGTTTTTCATGGCCAAGAATAAGGTTCTAGGAGCCTGGAAAATGGGGAGGAGGAGCTGGATAGTTGGCAGGGACCAGATCATGAAAGGACTTAATCCATGAAAATTGAAGAGCTACTTAATATGTATATCCAACTCAATAACTATATGAGAGTTCTTAAAGTAAGTTCTATAAGGATTTATACCCTTATCATTATTATGCACAAAACAGTGCTTTAGGTTTTTTTAAAATCTTTTGAAGGATCCTCAGGGACCATTTACATACTTCACAGGATCATCATTCTCACAATTTCACAATCAGTGCCCAGTTTGGTCACTCATTTTCTTACTTTCTTCAGATTACATCTGTATGACTTTTAAATGCATGCCAAAAAAATCAAAGTCACTCTCAAAAGTATGAAAATTTGCTGGAGTAGGGGGGGCAGAGGTGGGGGATAAATGCAGACAACTGTAATTGAACAACAATAAAATAATAAAAAAAATAACAATTGGCCAAACCAAGTATTTTAGACACAAATGCACACACACACACACACACACACACACACACACACGAATCTCAAGAGCCCTGATAGATGTGGCTCAGTTTGTTGGGCATCGTCTGCAAAGTGAAAGGTTGCCAATTCTTTTCCTGGTCAGGGCACATGACTAGGTTGTGGGTTTGATTTTAAGTCAGAGCATGTACAAGGGGCAACCCATTAATGTTCTCTCTCACGTCAATGTTTCTCTCCTTTTCTTTCTCCCTCCCTCACCCCCTCTCCTCAAAAAAAAAATCTCAAGAAAAATTATAGTTCAGTCCTCTAAGGCAATTCTAAAAGAATCATTCTAGAAATGTTTGGAATAATGTCAGCATCATTAGAATAAAAACTTGCACTCAAGGTGACAGCTTCAAATGATAATTTTTGCTTTTTCTTTAAAAGAAGACATTTCTCAGTTACCAGAGGGGAGAGGGGAGGGAATTTCAGGGGAGAATGGGAAGGTTTTACAGGAACAAATATAAAGGACATATGGACAAAAACTAGGGGGGTTGAAAATGGGAGGGAGGAGGGAAGGGATGGGTGGGTTGGCAGGAATGGGAGTAAAGGATAGAAACTGTACTTGAATAATGATTAAAATAAAAAAAATAAAAGAAGACATTTCTTCTGGCAGACATTGACACTCAGGAGCACATAGAAGTAAACAGCAATTGTGCTAAGACTTTGCCCTGTCTTCCCATTCTGAGGCTGGGTTAGGAGTGCTTTCCCTCTCTTGTTATTACTCATCTTAGAAGACTTACATCCCATTTGCCTGGACAAGCAGCTGGCTGTCCTTTCCACACAGACATGCTTCTGAACCAACAAGTCCAGCCTGCTTGTTGCCTTGACAGCATCAGGCCTTAATGGGAAATGGAACAGAGGGCAGAGAGGCTGAAATGCCTTAGCTAGCTCAGTGCCTTTGCTTCTTAGTATCCAAAAAATCTATGATGAAAAAAATTGGTCCTGAGGCCTGTGGCAGGCTTTTTGGTGGAAAAACAATCTGAAATGGTTTTGTTTAAGACTGAGTTTTAAGGATGAAGAATTTTTAATCAGAACAGGAGACTCTTAGAATGCAAAGAGCTGGAAGATTTTTGGGAAGCCATCTGGTCCAATTCCCTCATTTTATAAATGTGGAAACTGAAGACCTGAGAGTTTAAACTAGGAAACAGCAAGAATGGCAAAACAGTAACAACAACAACAACAAAACAGGGTTTCTGGGACAGACCTGGATTATGCTTGTTTTTCCAGTGTAAATATCAATAATGCCACTTTTACTCTCAAAAGTGTCCCAGTTTGGATGGTAAATTATGTGGTCACTCACATCCCACCATAAGAGAAAAGAAAAGCTGTAAACAGGCGAAGGGCAGTTAGAAGACATGTCAGAAGGAAGAAAGTGTGAAAAAGACATAGAGATGAAAATAAGAATGAATATAGCATATAATATCTCCTTTTCAGTGATTCTGTTGCTAAAATGCATTTTATTTCATGAATTTTTGCTTCTCAAGATAAATAGGGAATAATAAATATAAATTTTAAATCTTAGTTAATTTGGAGTTTCTTATTACTAATGCTATGGTTAAATTAATACAAATCCTTCATATAAAAATACTAAAGAAACAAACTAGATTAGGGAAAAAAAACTGAAAATGGTAGTGGTTTTTGATGGGAAACAAAAGAAACCTGATTTTGGTTTTGTCAAGAAGAAAAAACTTTTAGTTAAAAATTACGCTTCCACCATTATCCTAAAAATACTCACTTCTACTAACCCAAGATTAGTTTACTCCTTCACCAATGTTATTGAACAGCTAATGTTTTACATATTATAGTTCTTTGTTCTTGTTTTTAATATTTATTCTTTTTTTAGAGAGAGGGGAAGGGAGGGAGAAAGAGGGATAAAAATATTGATGTGAGAGAGAAACATCTATTGGCTGCCTCTAGCATGTGCCCTGATGGGGAACTGAACCCACAACCGATGCACATGCCCCTGATTGGGAATTGAACCAGTAGCCTTATGCTCTGTGGGATGACACCCAACCAACTAAGCCACACCAGTCAGGGCTTAAGTTTTATGTTTGATCAATGAAACAGGGCACTCTTTTCAAGAAGCTAATAAATTTTTATGTCTTTTTTAATTTTTTTATATATTTATTTATTTATATTGTATTTTTCCATTACTGTTTGGTTCCATTATACCCCACACCCCACAATTATCATACTGTTGTCCATGTCCATGAGTCATTTTTTCTTTTTGCTTGATCCCTCCACCCTCTAACCTCCCCCCACTCAAAACTGTCATTCTGCTCTCTCTATGAGTCTGTTTCTATTTTGCTCGTTAGTTCAGTTTGTTCATTAGATTCCACATATAAGTGAAATCATATGGTATTTGTCTTTCTCTGACAGGATTATTTCACTGAGTGTAATGTTCTCCAGGTCCATCAATACTGTCACAAAAGGTAAACTTTTCTTCTTTTTTATAGCAGAGTAGTATTCCATTGTATAATGTCCCATAGTTTTGTTTTTTTTTTTTAAAGATTTTATTTATTTACTTTTAGAGAGAAAGAAAAGGAGGGAGAAAGAGAGGAAGAGAAACATTGTGCAGGAGATATATCAATCGGTTGTATATTATATATCCACAACTGGGGACCTGGCCCACAGCACAGGCATGTGTCCTGACTGGGAATCGAACTGGCGACCTTTTGGTTTGCAACCTGGTATTCAATGCACTGAGCCACACCACCCAGGACCCATAGTTATTTTAACCACTCATCTACAGATGGACACTTAAGCTGCTTTACTATCTTGGGATATGGACTGAACGTAGGGCTGCTTATATCTTTCAAATTAGTGTTTTAGATTCCTTCAGTGCATATTTCTCTATTTCTGTTCCTGTTCTAGTTGTTTGCTTAGTTTTTGTTTTTGTTGTTTTTCTTTTCTTTTAGGTTCATTTGTTGATAGTTTGACTTTGTTGTCATTTTACTGTTCATAGTTTTGATCTTCTTCTTCTTAGATAAGTCCCTTTAACATTTCATATGATAAGGGCTTCGTGATGATGAACTCCTTTAACTTGACCTTATCTGAGAAGCACTTGATCTGCCCTTCCATTCTAAGTGAAAGCTTTGCTGGATAGAGTAATCTTGGATGTGGGTCCTTGCCTTTCATGACTTGGAATACTTCTTTCCAGCCCCTTCTTGCCTGTAAAGTTTCTTTTGAGAAATCAGCTTATAGCCTTTGTAGGTAACTCTTTTCTTTCTTCTTGCTGCTTTTAGGATTCTCTCTGTATTTTTAATCTTGGGTAACTCAGTGATGATGTGCCTTGGTGTGTTCCTCTTTGTGTCCAACTTATTTGGGACTCTCTGAGCTTCCTGGACTTCCTGGAAGTCTATTTCCTTCACCAGATTGGGGAAGTTTTCCTTCATCATTTGTTCAAATAAGTTTTCAATTTCTTGCTGTTGTCCTTCTCCTTCTGGCACCCCTATAATTCGGATACTGGATCATTTCAGGATGTCCCAGAGATTCCTCAGCCTCTCTTCATTTTTTTGGATTCTTGTTTCCTCATTCTGATTCAGTTGGATGTTGATTTCTTCCTTTTGTTCCAAATCATTGCTTTGAATCCTGGTTTCCTTCTTGTCACTGTTGGTTCCCTGAATATTTTGCTTTATTTCATTTTGGCTATCTTTCATTGTTTTTATATTTTTTGACCAAGCTCAGTCAGTTCTGTGAGCATTTTGATTACCAGGGCTTTAAATTTTCCATCAGATAGGTTGGCTATCTCGTCATTGTTTAGCTCTCTTTCTGAAGCTTTGCTCTATTCTTTGATTTGGACCATATTTCTTTGTCTTGGCACACTGGTCTGGTTGTTCTGTTTGACTGTTTCTTTAATTCCTTGGTTGTTGGAGCTCCATGCAGTTTGATTTTCTGGTACTTCTGGTTGTATGTTGATTTTAGATTGGTTGTTATCCTCCTCTTGGTTGTTTGAGGAAGGGAAAGATTCCTACCTACGCCTCCATCTTGGCTGGAACTCAGTACCATGCTGTTTTGATTATTATGACTTTATAGTATAGTTTGATATTAGATAGTGTGATTCTTCCAACTTTGTTCTTCTTTCTCAGAATTGCTGTTGCTATGCAGGGACTTTTGTGTTCCATAGAAATTTTTGAAATATTTGTCCTAGTTCTGTGAAATATGTCATTGGAATCTTAATAGGAATTGCACTGAAGCTATAGTTTGCTTTGTCTAGTATGGATATTTTATTTTTGACTCTTGCAATAGTAATTTTTATGAAAAATGATACTATTATTACTTTTTGTTAAATAGTTTTGAATTTTATTATTGTTTAAGTACAGTTTTCTGCCTTTCCCCCTCCACCCCAACCATCCCCACATCTTTCCCCTGTTTCTACCCCCCCTTGTTTTTGTCCATGTGTCCTTTATAGTTGTTCCTGTACACCCTTCACCCTTTTACCCCCATTATCCCCTTGCCTATCCTCTCTGGGTACTATCAGTTTTTTCTTAATTTCAATGTCCTTGGTTCTTTTTGCTTGCTTGTTTGTTTTGTTGATTATGTTCCAGTTAAAGGTGAGATCATATGGTATTTGTCCCTCATTGCCTGGCTTATTTCACTTAGCATAATGCTCTCCAGTTCCATCCATGCTATCACCAAGGGTAGGAGCTCCTTCCTTCTCTTTGCTGCATAGAATTCCATTGTGTAAATGTACTGTAGTTTTTTATTCATTCATTTACTGATGGGCACACAGGTTGCTTCCAGCACTTGGTTATTGTAAATTGCACTGCTATGAACATTGGGGTGCATAGGTTCTTTGGATTGGTGTTTCAGGATTCTTAGGGTATAATCCCAGCAGTGGAATCACTGGATCAAAAGGCAGTTCCATCTTTAGTTTTCTGAGGAAGTTCCATACTGTTTTCCACAGTGGTTGTACCAGTCTGCATTCCCACCAACAGTGCACTAGGGTTCCCTTTTCTCCACAATCTCTCCAACACTTGTTGTTTGTTGCTTTGTTTATGATGGCCATTCAGAGCAGTGTGAAGGGGTACCTTATTGTGGTTGTAATTTGCATTTCTCTGATGGCTAGCGATACTGAGCACCTTTTTATATGTCTCTGGGCCCTGTGTATGTCCTCCTTGGAGAACTGTCTGTTCAAATCCTTTGCCCAATTATTTTTAGATTGTTTGTCTTCCTGTAGTGGAGTCATGTGAGTTCTTTACATATTTTGGAGATCAAGCCCTTGTCTGAGGTATCATTGGCAAATATGTTTTTTCATATAGTTGGTTCTCTTTTCATTTTATGCTGTTTTCTTTAGCCATGCAGAAGCTTTTTAATTTGATGAGATTCCCATTTGTTTATTCTTTTTTTTTTTATGTCCCTTGCTCTAGGGGACATATCAGTGAAAATATTGCTGTATCTGGAATATCTCAGATTTTCCTGCCTATGTTCTCCTTTAGGATTTTTATGGTGTTGACACTTATATTTAAGTCTTTTATCCATTTTGAATTTATTTTTGTGTATGGTGTAACTTGATGGTAAAGTTTTTTTAATATATTTTATTGATTATGCTATTACAGTTGTCCCATTTCCCCCCTTCAATCCCCTCCACTCTGCACACCCCATCCCACCCACATTCCCACCCTTTAGTTCATGTCCATGTGTCATACTTACAAGTTCTTTGACTTTTACTTTTCCCATACTATTCTTACCCTATCCCTATTTACTTTTTTTATTTTTTTAAAATATATTTTATTGATTATTCTACTACAGTTGTCCTATTATCCCCCCTTCATTCTCCTCCACCCTGAACACCCTCTCCCACCCACATTCTCCCCCTTGAGTTCATGTCCATGTGTCATAAGTTCTTTAGCTTCTACATTTCCTCTACTATTCTTGCCCTTCCCCTGTCTATTTTCTACCTACCATCCATGCTACTTATTCTTCGCACCTTTCCCCCCTCTCTCCTCCTCCCACTCCCCTGTTGCTAACCCTCCACGTGATCTCCATTTCTGTGGTTCTGTTCCTGTTCTAGTTGTTTGCTTAGTTTCTTCTTGTTTTGTTATAAGTGTGGTTGTTAATAATTGTGAGTTTGCTGTCATTTTACTACACATGTTTTTTTTATCTTCTTTTTCTTAGGTAAGTCCCTTTAACATTTCATACAATAAGGGCTTGGTGATGATGAACTCCTTTAACTTGACCTTATCTGAGAAGCACTTGATGGGCCCTTCCATTCTAAATGAAAGCTTTGCTGGATAGAGCAATCCAGGATGTAGGTCCTTGTCTTTCATGAGTTGGAATACTTCCTTCCAGCCCCTTCTTGCCTGCAGGGTCTCCTTTGAGAAATCAGCTGACAGTCTGATGGGGACTCCTCTGTAGGTAACTGTCTCCTTTTGTCTCGCTGCTTTTAAGATTCTCTCCTTATATTTAATCTTGGGTAGTGTAATTATAATGTGCTTTGGTGTGTTCCTCCTTGGGTCCAACTTCTTCGGGACTCTCTGAGCTTCCTGGATTTCCTGGAAGTCTATTTCCTTTGCCAGATTGGGGAAGTTCTCCTTCATTATTTGTTCAAATAAGTTTTTAATTTCTTGGTCTTGCTCTTCTCCTTCCGGCACCCCTATAATTCAGATGATGGAACATTTAAAGATGTTCTGGAGGTTTCTAAGCCTCTCTTCATTTTTTTTGAATTCTTGTTTCTTCATTGTTTTCTGGTTGGATGTTTCTTCCTTCTGGTCCACACCATTGATTTGGGTCCCAGTTTCCTTCCCATGACTATTGGTTCCCTGTACATTTTCCTCTATTTCACTTAGCGTAGCCTTTATTTCTTCATCTAATTTGTGACCAAATTCAACCAGTTCTGTGAGCATCCTGATTACCAATGTTTTGAACTGTACATCTGATAGGTTGAGTACCTCTTTGTCACTTAGTTGTATTTTTTCTGGAGCTTTGATGTGTTCTTCTGTTTGGGCCATTTTTTTTTGTCTTGATATACCTGTTATGTAGTGAGAGGTTGAACATTAGGTGTTCACCCAGGCAGGGCAACCCATGTCGCTGGGTTGTAATGGTGGTGTGGGGCAGGGGTCCGAGAGGGAACAATGGCTCTTGCTCCACTCTCTGCTGGATTTCAGTCACTTCCCCCACTTCCCACAAGCAAATTGGGCTCTTCTGGTGTTGATTACTGTGTGGGTGGGTTTGTGTACATTCTAGGACCCTGTGGATCTCTCCAACAAACTCTCCTGGGAGGCTGGGAGTTTCTCCCAGCTCCACACCCCCCACAGGTGTTTTCAATCGGCGTTTTGAGGCTTTATTTTCCTGACCTGGGATCCTGGGTTGCATGGTGTGTCTCACTCCCTAGTTTCACCAGGTTTATCTGTGTTTGAAGGTGGGACTGCCAGGTCCGCCAGCTGCCTTGCACCATGTGCATTCCACAGTCCTCTGCCTTGCTGGGTCTCATTCTTCCCTGAAATTCCCTCCCCTCTCCCCTCTGGTCACTGTCAGTCTGTCCTCTATTTCAGTGTCTTTGGCTATATTTTGCTTGTTTCTTTGTTTTGTTGTTTAGGTTCCTGTTAAAGGCAAGATCATATGGTATTTGTCTTTCACTGCCTGGCTTATTTCGCTTAGCATAATGCTTTCCAGCTCCATCCATGCCATGCAAAGGGTATAAGCTCCTTCTTTCTTTCAGCTGCATAGAATTCCATTGTGTAAATGTACCATAGTTTTTTGA
>CM052543.1:77010765-77035021 GCA_028533065.1 Trachops cirrhosus | reverse complement strand
ATTCCTTCTACTGTGTTCTTCAGTTCAGAAATTGTATTCTTCATTTCCTCTTGGCCCTTGTTGATACTTTGTATTTTCTTTTTCATGTTGATATAGTTTGCAGTAAGTTCATCGTAGCTTCCCTGTAGTTTCTGGTAGCTCATTGTGAGCTTGTTGAGCTTCCTGATAATCATTGCTTTGAACTCAATATCTGATAGTTGAGTTGCCTCTATTTCATTTAGCATTCTTTCTGAGGCTTCCTCTTTTCCCTTCATTTGGGGATTGTTTCTTTGTCCTCTCATTGTTTGTGAGACTCTTCTTGTTAGCCTCTGCTTCTTAAATTGACCTGTTCTGGCTCCCTTGGTTCATGGTTTGAACTTCTGTGGTAGAATACCTGTGAGATTCAGTGGTGCAGTCTCTTTCATGTATCCTGGTGTTCACAGCTTCCACCTACTCTTTTTTGTGATCAGTTGGAGGCGGAAGGCAAAATGGTTTAAGACAGGAAGAGAGTATTCTATGATATTTACAGTAGCACCCAGTAGAGAAGCGATAGGAGATCCTCTGGCTATGTATAGTGTTATCTGTTATCTTCCACCCCACTAGCCACTTTTTAGAAAGGATGGAGAGAAGATATGACTCTTGTTTGGAAGGAAAGGATTGTGAGTTGGATCTAGAAAGCAGTGAGGTTGTGGGAGGTCAGATTCTGAGGTAGGGTGAGAGTAAAGAATAGTAAATAGGTGTAGTCTGTGAGAGTATATAGTTAACCACTACAATAATAGACTTCAGGAAACTGAGAAGTGGGCTAAGATCTGGGAGGGGTGTTGTGTAGTATTTACAATTGTATGGAATAGCTATTATTTAGAGTAATATTAGAGTAACAATCATTTGACAGAATGTATGAGATGTAGATAACAAGAATAGGAGTATAGAAGCTAGAGTAGTGTACTAATGGAACACAAATGAAGGACAGTAAATTAGCAATACACTGTGAATGAGATAACAGGGGACACCTAGCAAATGATACAATATAACCAGCCAAGCAAAGAAGACTATACAGAAAGAAGAGGAATACCAAAATACTATTAAAATAAAAAATGCAAGAACAATGAAATAATGTAATACAAATATGTAATTACTTGCAGGTTCAAAAAAAAGAAGGAAAAAAGCAGAAGATGGAAGGAAGAAGAGATAAATTTGGAAAGAAAGGGAGAAGGATCAACACTAGAATGAAAAGAAAGAGAAGCATAAGGAATTGATAGATATAAAAAATACTAAGAATTAAAAAATAAAAAGTTACTTAAAAAAGACAAAAAAACAAAAACAAAAAACACCTTTTGTTGGTTTCAGATTGGCCTAACCGCTTTTTCTGGTTTCCCTGGCTTCAGTAGGCTGAGGGGTGACTGGAGTCACTTTTTCTCCCTTCTCGTTCAGACCCGAGTCTGCCTCTGGCATACTGTCCCTAGGGCTAGCCGCGTGTTCTCCCCAGAGCTGGTCTGGTGCTTCTCTGCAGGGCCCTGGGTGTGGGATCTGGGCGCTCCTAAGCATGCTCTCCAGAGCTCACTGCTGTGGGCTCGTTTCTTGCAGAGCGCCCGTGCATTTTCTGGGTTCACGGGTGTGAACTCTGGATCCTGAGGGGTGCACACTCATCCTGAGTTCATGACCTGGGCACTGGAGATCCCATGGAGCGCCCTTGCCTTTTCCTTGTTCACAGCTGTGGGCTCCAGGTCTTCCACAAAAGCACACTGTCTCCAGGTTGGGGTGCGGGCACATGGCCAGGCCGCCCTTGGTCGCAGAGGCTGGGGTGGCACTCTTCCCAGGGCTATGCATGGGTGCTCGCAGGCCCTGTGTGAGTACCCCTCAGTCCTCACTCCCCTTGCTGTGCCCCTCCTCATTGTGGTTTTAATTTGCATTTCTCTGAGGGCTAGTGATGCTGAGGATCCTTTCATATGTCTCTGGGCCCTCTGTATGTCCTCCTTGGAAAAGTGCCTGTTCAGGTCCTTTGCCCATTTTTTAATTGGATTGTCTGTCTTCCTGGTGTGGAGTCATGTGAGGTCTTTATATTTTTGGAGATCAAGCCCTCGTCTGTGGTATCACTGTCAATTATGTTTTGCTCTATGGTTGGTTCCCTTTTCATTTGTTGATGTTTTATTTAGATGTGCAGAAGCTTTTTAATTTGATATAGTCCCAGTTGTTTATTCTCTCCTTTATATCTCTTGCCCCAGGGATGTATCAGTGAGAATATTGTTGACATATTCATGCCTATGTTTTCCTCTAAGAATTTTGTAATGTTATGTCTTATATTTAAGTCTTTTATCCACCTTGAGTTTATTTTTGTGTATGGTATAAGTTGGTGGTCGAATTTCATTTTTTTTTTTTGCATGTATCTGGCCAGGTCTCTCAACACCATTTGTTGATGGCCTTTGATTTCCAAATATTGACTTTGTATCCCACTGTTTTGCTCAACTTACTTATTAGGTCGAGTAGTTTTTGGTTAGTCTATAGGGTTTTCTATGTACACTATCATGTCATCTGCAAACAGTGACAGTTTTACTTTCTTTTTTCCAATTTGGATGCCTCTTTTTTTTTTTTTTTTTCCCTTGTCAGAGTGCTGTGGTTAGAACTTCCAATACTATGTTGAATAGAAATGGTAGACATCCTTGTCTTCTTCCTGATCTTAGTGGGATAGTTTTTAGTTTTTGCCTGTTAATTATGATATTGGCTATAGGTTTCTCATATATAACCTTTATTACATTGAGGTATGTTACCTCTACTCCCACTCTGCTGAATGTTTTTATCATAAATGGATGCTGTACCTTATCAAATACTTTTCCACAACTATTGATAGGATGTGATTTTTGTCTTTCCTTTTCTTTATGTGATGTATTATGTTTATTGTGAATATTGTGCCATCCTTGAATCCCTGGGATGAATCTCACTTGATCATGGTGTATGAATCATTTTAATGTATTGCTGGATGTGGTTTGCCAACATTTTGTTGAGGATTTTAGTGTCTATATTCATCAGCGATATTGGCCTGTAGTTTTCTTTAATTGTTGTGTCTTTGTCTGGCTTTGGGATTAGGATGATGCTGGCCTCATAAAAAGAGTTTTGTAGTCTTCCTTTTTCTTGGATTTTTTGGAATAGTTAGAGAAGGATAGGGATTAGCTTTTTCTTAATGTTTTGTAAAATTCTCCTGTGAAACTGTCCAGTGCAAGGCTATTGTATGCTGGTAGTTTTTTTTGATTACTGCTTCAATTTCATTTGCTGTTATTCGTCTGTTGAGGCTTTCTGCTTCTTTTTGATTCAGCTTTGGAAGATTATATATTTTATAAATTTGTCCATTTCACCCAGGTTTTCAAATTGCTTGGCACATAGTTGTTCATAGTAATTTGTTACAATCCTTTGTATTTCTGTAGTCTCGGCTGTAATTTCTCCTCTTTCATTTCTGATTTTATTTATTTGGATCCCCTCTCTTTTTTTCTTGATGAGTCTGTTTAAAGACTTGTCAATTTTGTTTTTCTTTTCCAAGAACCAGCTTCTGGATTTATCGATCCTTTGAATTGTTCTTTTAATCTTTATGTCATTTAATTTTGCTCTGCTCTTGATTATTTCCTTCCTTTTACTCACTCTGGACTTTGTTTTTTGTTTTTCCTACAGTTTTTGTAGATGTAGGGTTAGGTTGTTTGTTTGAAATGTTTCTATCTTTTATGGGTAGATAAAGTTTACTATAAACTTCCCTCTCAGGACTGCCTTTGCTGTGTTCCTTAAGCTTTGGGCTGTTGTGTATTCATTTTCATTTGTCTCCAGAAACCATTTTATTTCTTCCTTGATCACATTGTTAAGTCATTCATTGTTTAATAGCATGCTACTCGGTCACCATGAATTTAAATTTTTTCGAGTTTTTCCTTAAGGTTGATTTCTACTTTAAAGCCCCTCTGGTCTGAGAAAATGCTTGATATGATTTTAATTTTTTTTGAATTGTTGAGGCTTGTTTTGTATCATATCATATAGTTTATGTTGGAAAATGCTCCATGTGCATTTGGAAAGAATGTGTGTTTTGCTTTTTTGAGATGAGAGGTTCTATATATATCAGTTAAGTCCATTTGAACTAGTTCATTGTTCAGTGCCACAATATCTTTGCTAATATTTTGTTTGGAAGATCTATTGTTTACACTGGGGTTTTTAAACCCCCACTACAATTGTGTTGTTGTCTATATTTTTCTTGCAGTCCTCCAAGATTTTCATTGTATATTTGGGTGCTCTTATGTTGGGTATGTATGTATTTACAATGTTTATGTCTTCTAGATGGATTCTTGCCTTGAGTATAATGAAGTGCCCTTCTGTGTTTCTTTTTATGGCCTTTGGTTTGAAGTTCATTTTGTCTGATACAAGTATTACTACCCCAGCTTTTTTTCCTGTCCATTTGCTTGGAATATTTTTTCCAACTCTTCACTTTAAGTCTGTGTAGGTCTTTTGTTCTGAGATAGGTCTCTTATAGGCAGTATATGTGTAGTCCATGTTTTCTTGTTATTTTTTTATATTTAATTTATTTATTCTTAGAGGGAAAGGAAGGTAGAAAAAGAGGGAGAGAAACACCAACGTATGGCTGCTTCCCATATGCCCCCACTGGGGACCCAAATGACCACCCAGGCATGTGCTCCAACTTGGAATCAAACCAGTGACCCATTGGTTCACAGACTGGCACCCAATCCACATAGCCACACCTGCCAGGGCACTTTCTTATCTATTCAGCTACTCTATGTCTTTTGATTGGAGCATTTACTCCATTTAAATTAAAGTTATTATTGAAAGGTACTTATTCACTGCCATTTCCCCCCTTCCTCTCACTCTTTTTCTTCATATTAAAGTAGTCCCTTTAGCATATGCTGGTTTGGTAGAGGTGTATTCTTTTAGCCTTCTTTTGTCTGGGAAACTTCTT
Source organism: Trachops cirrhosus (assembly GCA_028533065.1). NCBI lineage: Eukaryota > Metazoa > Chordata > Mammalia > Chiroptera > Phyllostomidae > Trachops > Trachops cirrhosus. Next base: position 77,030,103 of record CM052543.1, on the reverse strand, counting down.
ATTTTGCCTTCTATTTTAAATGAGAGCCTTGCTGGGTAGAGTAGTCTTGGTTACAGACCTTAGCTTTTCATTAGTAGGAATATTTCTTGCCATTCCCTTCTGGCTTGTAGTGTTTCCATTGAGAAGTCAGCTGTTAGCCTTATTGACCTCCCTTGTATGTTACTTCTTGTTTCTCCCTTGCTGCCTTTAAGATTCTCTTTTTCTTTGAACTTTGGCCTTTTAATTATGATGTATCTTGGAGTGGGCCTCTTTGGGTTCCTCTTGATTGGGACTCTCTGAGATTCCTGGATTTGTATGACTTATTCTCTCATCAAATTAGGGAAGTTTTCCATCATTACCTTTCCATCATTACCCTTGCTCCTCTTTATCTCCTTTGGGTATCCCTATTATACTGATATTATTACATTTCATGCTGTGCTGCAGTTCCCTTAACCTCACTTTGTTCTTTTTGAGTCTTTTTTCCTTTTCTTGCTCTTTCTGGGAGTTTTTTTCCACCTTGTCTGCCTGCTCGCTGATTTGATACTCTGCTTCATCTAGCCTGATTTTTGTTCCTTCTACTGTGTTCTTCAATTCAGAAACTGTATTCTTCATTTCCTCCTGGCTCTTAGTGATAGTTTCTATTTACTTTTTCATGCTGATGTAGTTTGCAGTATGTTCCTTGTAGGTTCCTTGTAGTTTTTAGTAATTGTCACTGAGCTTGTTGAGTTTCTTTATAACCATTGTTTTGAACTCAGTATCTGATAATTTACTTGCCTCTATTCCATATAGCAATCTTCCTGGAGATTCCTCTTTTCCTTTCAATTGGGGGTTCTTTTTCTTCCTATTATTTGTGAGACTCTTATTGTTTACTTCTGCTTCTTGAATTGATTTGTTTTGACTCCCTGACTTTGTGGTATGATGTTCTATGGTAGAAGACCTGTGTGATTCAGGCTCCTTGACCTCCTGAACTTGATGTTCTTGAGATGCCCTTTATGCCATTTATGTTGGCTTTTTGGATATAACTGGGTTTTGATTGTTGTTGAGTCATTGTTCGGTGGGTCCTTCCCTCCAGCTGGTTGACTAAGGGTCACTCCACCCACCCTATCTTGTGTGTGGTTGTGCACGTGCTGCCAGTACAATACTATAAAACCTAGGAAACAATCCCATACTGGGAAAAATAACTCCCACCTGCAATCCCACTATCTATAGTAAATGAACCAGTATTAATAATGATATAAAAAGACTGAGACTATTATAAGAAAAGAGAGCGAATATGAGATGACCTACTGAAAGAAAAATGATTTTGAGAGGGTAGAGGGTGAAGCACTAATAAGAGTAGGAAATTGAAGCAATGCAAAGAGAGAAAGTAAAATAACATTATAATAAAAAGGGGAATGAAGAAGAAAGAATGGATTAAGGGAAGGGAAGTGTATAGGATTAGGTTTAAACAGAAATTAAAAAAATAGGAGTTCCAGCCAAGATGGAGGCATAGGTAGAAACCACTTTCTTCCTTGCACAACCAAAAGGTGGATAACAACCAATCTAAAATCAATAAAGCACCAGGAAATCAAACTGCAAGGAAGTCCGACAACCAAGGAATTAAAGAAAAAAGTAACCAGAACAACCAGACCAGCAAGGTGGCAGACCACGTGGACAGACTCAGAAAAACTGTGGTGAGGAGGCTGAGGGGCATGGCTGGCTACTGAGCTCAGCGTCTGTGTGGGAGGGACTGACATAAGGAGAAAACTGAGACTCAGAGCTGACTGTGGGCTAAGGCTGGGGTTGCTTCGGTGGGAGTTTCTTCCAGTCTGACACAAGAGTTCGTTGAAAAGTGCACTAGAGACAAGCAGGTGAGCCTCACTGTTCCCTCTTTGGCCCCTCCCCCTCAGGCAGCACTGAAGTGCAGCAAAGAGCATTGCCCTGCCCCAGTGAATACCTAAGGCCCCGACCCCTTATAATTTATCAGCTGCACCAAGACAAAGAAATATGGCCCAAATGAAAAAACACAGCGTAACCTCAGAACTAAGTGATGAGGAGATTGCCAACCTATCTGATGGAAAATTTAAAGCCCTGGTTATCAAAATACTCACAGAACTGACTGAGCTTGGTCAAGAAATGAAAGAACAAATGGAAGACCCCCAAAATGAAATAAAGCAAAATATTCAGGGAACCAACAGTAACAAGAAGGAAACCAGGATTCAAAGCAATGATTTGGAACAAAAGGAAGAAATCAACATCCAACTGAATCAGAATGAAGAAACAAGAATCCAAAAAAATGAAGAGAGGCTGAGGAATCTCTGGGACATCCTGAAATGATCCAGTATCTGAATTATAGGGGTGCCAGAAGGAGAAGGACAACAGCAAGAAATTGAAAACTTATTTGAACAAATGATGAAGGAAAACTTCCCCAATCTGGTGAAGGAAATAGACTTCCAGAAAGTCCAGGAAGCCCAAAGAATCCCAAAGCAGTTGGAACCAAAGAGGAACACACCAAGGCACATCATCATTGAGTTACCCAAGATTAAAGATAAAGAGAAAATCCTAAAAGCAGCAAGAAAAAAGGAGATGTTACCTACAAAGGAGTTCCCATTACATTACCAGGTGATTTCTCAGAACAAACTTTGCAGGCAAGAAGGGGCTGGAAAGAAGTATTCCAAGTCATGAAAGGCAAGGACCCACATCCAAGATTACTCTATCCAGCAAAGCTTTCACTTAGAATGGAAGGACAGATAAAGTGCTTTCCAGGTAAGGTCAAGTTAAAGGAGTTCATCATCACCAAGCCATTATTATATGAAATGTTAAAGGGACTTATCTAAGAAAAAGAAGATCAAAACTGTGAACAGTAAAATGACAACAAACTCGCAACTATCAACAAATGAACCTACAAGAAAAGAAAAACAACAAAAACAAAAACTAAGCAAACAACTAGAACAGGAACAGAAATAGAGAAATGGACATCACACAGAGGGAATTCAGTGGGGAGGGGGAAGGTAGGAATGGGGTAAAGGTACAGAGAAGAAGAAGCATAATTGGCAGGCATAAAATAGATGGGGAGAGATAAAAAATGGCATAGGAAACAGAGAACTCAAAGAACTTATATGTACAATCCATGGACATGAACTAAGTGGTGGGGATGTGGGAGGGTTGGAGGGGCAGGGTGGAGGGGGGATAAAGGGGGAAAATTGGGAAAACTGTAATAGCATAATCAAGAAAAATACTTAAAAATAAAAAAAGAAATTTAAAAAATGAAATAAAGCGAGAGAAAGAAAAAGGAAAAAAGTAAGTAAATAATTAAAAAATAGGAACCAAATTGGAGAAAAAGATTCAGCACAACAAATGAGCTACAACAACAAATGAGCTAAAATTAATGTAGGTGGGATTAGCATGAGAGGGGAAAAAGGAAGAAAGAAAAGTTTAGGAAATGTTTAGAGGAAAGGAAAGTAATTTTCATATGCTAGTGGTGAAGTGAATACTAAGAATGAGGAATGAAATCCAGTCTAAGAAAGCAAAGAATTAAAATTTGAGATGAAAATAAGAAGAAAAAAAGGGCACAATGAAAGAGAATAATGAAAAAATCAGGCTAAGACAGGGAAAAATTAAAATTTGAGACAAAAATGTAGGATAGGTGGATGGTAAAATTTGAGAATTGAAATACAAAAATAGTGAATATTTAGGGGTAAAATTAAAAACATGCAACAAGAACTACCCAATCCACAACCAATGAGCAAAGATTGCTGGAAGTGGAAAGAGAATGTGGGTATTTTAAGAGAGGGAAAAATAATGTGAGATGACTGACAAGAAAATTGGTTTTGAGAAGCTCGATGGGGGAGAAATAGCAAGAGTGCTGAATAGAAACAAGTTGTAACAAGAGAAAAAAACAAAATTTAAAATGAATAAGAAAGAAGAAGGTAATATGGGGTAAGAGAAGGGAGGAGCAAAATGTGTGAATTAAAATAAGCTATAATATAAAATCTGGTGACTTAATATGTACAAACTTGAGGGACAAGAAATGAATGTTAAAAAGCTTTGCAGGAAAGAAAATATCGCAAATCATGGATAAGACCACGGTGGATTTCATCATGGTAGCATCTAGTATTTACCACTGTTTTTTCTCTCTGGATACATCTCTGGTGATGTCAGATGGTGACATCTTACCTTCTGGCCGTAGGCAGCCAGTTTGAGGTTTCCAGGTATTTAGCATCTGTGGCTGTCTCCTTCAGTTGTTAATCTAGTCACTCTGCATTCAGCAGTCAGGCTTAAGCACTATAGGGCAAGGCAGAATCCCTTCTGGGGTTGGGGCTATTGTTTCCCCTCAGGCTGCTGCAGCTCAGAGGGGAATAGTGTGCCTGAGCAGGATGGCTACTGCTGCATGGGGGTTGACTGAGCACCGGGATCCTGATGGCTATCCTCTCAGTTCTCTCCCCAAAGCCTCTGTCCCCAGTTTCTCCTCAAGCATCTCTAGTCCACTTTGCCCCTACCTTTGCAGGAGCCCAGGGTAAGTGGCTGCATATGAAAATTTGTGTGTTGATCCTTTAAATGGCTCTTTGCATCTCAAGCAGTCCATCTCTGGCAGAGAGAAACCACTTTTTGCAGCTGGATATTATCTGTATACTTTTTGGGCTTTGGTGCTCTAGTCTGGGGATCCCAGCTTAGGATTTAGACCCCACACTTCTCAGAGGGATCCAACTGGTCACTTAAATATCCCTCCAGCACTTCAGCTGCCACCACTTAAATAATCCCTCCAGCACTTCAGCTGCCACCACTTAAATAATCCCTCCAGCACTTCAGCTGCCACCACTTAAATATCCCTCCAGCACTTCAGCTGCTCTAGATGCCCAGCCACCACTGCTAGAGCACTGGGTGCTCTAGCGTGTCCACCACACTCGCTACCAGTCACATTGTGCTCAGTCTGTTTCTTTTGTGTGTCCATGGTTATAAGGCTTCCCTCTCATTATTGTTCAGTTGTTTGTTCTGGATGATTTCTCCACAATTTAGTTGTAATGCCAGATTGGTTCTGGGAAGAGATTATTGTAAATTCCACTCACTCCTCCACCATCTTGAATAACTTCTGCTTTCCATTTTAAACGACAGTCTTGCTTGGTAGAGTACTCTTAGTTGCAGGCCTTTGTTTTTCATTACTTGGAATATTTCTTACCATTCCCCTGTGGTTTGTAGTGTTTCTGTTAAGAAACCAGCTGCTAGCATTATTGGGTCTCCCTTGTATGTTACTTCTTGTTTCTCCCTTGCTGCCTTTAAGATTCTCTCTTTGTCTTTGAATTTTGCCATTTTAATTATGATGTGTCTTGAAGTGGGTCTTGTTGGGTTCATCTTAACTGGGACCCTCTGTGTTTTCTGGACTTGCATGACTTTTTATGTCATCAGGTTAGGGAACTTTTCCATCATTACTTTTTCAAACAGGTTTTCTATCCCTTGCTCCTCTTCTCCTTCAGGTATCCCTATTATATGGATATTTTTATTTTTCATGTTGTCCTGCAGCTCTGTTACCCCTCTTCATTCTTTTTGAGTCTTTTTCATTTTGTTGCTCTGCCTGGGAATTTTTTTCTACCTTGTTTTCCAGCTCACCAATTCAATCCTCTGCTTCATCTAACCTTATTTTAGTTCCTTCTACTGTGTTCTTCATTTCAGATATTGTATTTTTCATTTACTCCTCACTTTTACTAATAGTTTCTAGGTCCTTTTTCATGCTCATGTAGTTTGCAATAAGTTCCTTGAAGCTTTCCTGGAGTTCTTTGAAGACCTCACTGAGGTCCTTGAGCATCCTTAAAACCATTATTTTGAACTCAATGTCCGATAGTTTGGTTGCCTCAATTTTGTTTAGCAGTCTTTCTGGGGCTTCCTCCTTTCCTTTCAATTGGAAGTTGTATCTTTGTCTCCCTGTTTTAGGTGACTCTTTTTGTTTGTTTTCTGCTTTGACTCCTTGTCTCTGTGGTGTGAACTACTATGGTAGGAGACCTGTGGGACTCAGTGGTGCAGTGTCCTTGATCACTTGATCTTGACGCTCTTGGGCTGCCCTTTATGCCATTTATGTGGGCTCTATGGTTGTAGTTGGGTTTTGGTTATTGTTGGGTCATTCTTTGGTGGGTTCTTCCCTCTGACTGACTGAGAGTCACTCTACTTACCACATCTTTTATACTGTTGTACAGGTGTTGCCAGAACAAAAACCAAACTGCCCAGGAAACAGACCCACACCCCAAAAATAACCCCACTCCCAGTTACACTATCAACAGCAAATAACTCAATATTAATAAAGGTGTAAAGGGATTAAGACTATTAAAAGAAAGGAAAAATGAATATGAGATGGCTTATGGAAAGAAAAGAGATTTTGAAAGGGTAGAGGGAAGGACAATAATAAGAGTAGGGTATAGAGAGAAGGCAAAGAGGGAAAGAAAATAAAATGTTACATAAATAACAAAGGGAGGAGGGGAGGCGGAATGGAGTAAGAGAAGGGAATCAGGTAGGTTAAAATCAAAATTTAAAGACAAATATATATGTATATATCTAATGAGAGAAAAAAACAGATAACCACAACACACACGCACACACACCCACACACATTATCAAATAATATGAACTTAATTGTAGGAAAAGCTCCCCCACAGCAATATCAACAACAAAACCACTAAGATTTATATAGGTGGGATGGTAATAAGAGAGAAAAATGAAGGAAGAGCTTAAGAGATGTCTAGAGGAAGGAGAAGTTATTTTGTGAGGATAGAGGGAGAAGGAATACTAAAGAGATGGGATGAAAACCCTGCTAAGACAGGGAAAGATTAACATTTAAAACTAAAAAAAGGAAAAGGCAGGAGGAAGGCAAAATGGAGTAGTATAGGGGAATGGTGAAATTCGAGATTTGAAATACAAACATAGTAACTTCCTAGAAATAAGATTAAAGAAGTTGTAACAACAACCTCCTTATCCACAACCTATGAGCAAAGATTGATAAAAGTGGAGAGAGAGTAGGGGTGTTTTAAGAATGGGAAAAAAATGTGAGATGACTAATGACAATCACAAATGGTTTTGAGAGTTTGGAGAGGAGAGCAATAGTAATAGTGCAGAATAGAAACAAGTCATAGTGAGAGAGAAAATAGAGCTTAAAACAAAAATACAAAGAGGGAGGAAGGAGGTATTATGGAGTAAGAGAAGGAAAGAACAATAAATGAGATTTGAAATAAACTATATTATAAAACCTGGTGCCATATTATCCCCAAACTTGAAGGATATGAAATGAATGTTAAACAGCTATGCAGGAGAGAATATAGCACCTTGTTGCACCTGTCTTTATTTTCTCTGCTCTGCTGAGTTTAGTAGATAGGGGCCTGAGGAGCTGTGTTGCATGTAGTGCCTGGCAAAGGGCCCTATCAGTGCTTTTTATTCTTTCCCCTGAGGAAATGTATGTAGCAGGAAACTCCTGAGGTTGGCCTCACTGATCTGTGGAGCCTGTAATCCCACAGGTGGTGTTTGGGTTCACCTGTCTGTGAAAGGATCTGGCTGACTGCAGCAAATCTCAGACATTCAGTTCCTGTCTTCAAGACCCAAGCCTGCTGCTCTCTTGCAGAAGGTCCAGCCTGAGTTCTCCATTCTGAGCTGCTGTCCTCTCATGAGCCATGCTGGGTTGGGTCCTCCTGTTCCTTCCGTGTATTCTCTGCCTCTGAGTTTTTGGTTAGCAATGCTGCTGTGCCCCACCCTCACACACAGGCATGCAAGACGTGGGTCCCTGTGAAGCCTTGGATCTCACCTCAGCTCTCCTTTTAAAAAAGAGTTTTTGTATGACCACCACTGTAGCACTGGTCCCTGGGTGTCCTGTTCTGAACGTGCTGAGTGGGAAAATATGGGTATATTTTATGGGGAATAGCAGGGATGAATAAATCTATATTCCCCAAACTTCTAAATTATTGGGCATATTCCTTCTAGGGTCTCTTTCCTCAAGGGATTCAGCCTCTGGGAGTCCCCACCCCTGATTTGAGGTCAACTTTAACAGGGGATGCTTGCTTAGCCCTCTCTGGCTTTTCCAGTAGTCCACACAATGGGGTTTACCTGATTCTCAAATTCTTCTGGCCACAATCACTTTTCTTCTTCTTCCCATGGTTTCATAAAGAACTGCCAGGTGTGCTCTGGAGGGACCTATAGGTGGAGCTGTTGTTCTTCTGGAGAGAAAGTGATTTGTGCATGGAGTGTGGACAGCAAATCCCTTTCCAGAGTAGGAATTTGACACTCAGCAATATATGAAAATTTATGAGTTAAAACCATATCTCCTATAGCATATTCTAATGGCTTCAAGAAAAATTGGCTTTCAGAGGTTCAGAGATTCCAGTTATAGTTACAGTTTGCCACAAGGACTCAGAGTTCTATTGACCACTGAATATGTTGCTCTGGTACCAATCAAAAAGTCTACAATTTGTCCCCGCACTGTTAGTTTACTTGAGGTTCCTGGGGGGATGACTTTAATAGGTTGTTGTAATTATTGAACCTCTGGGCCCCATCATTCATTGTCAGAGTAGTTTCCTTTCCTCAGCATAACTCTCAAGTTCTCAAACTCTGACTTCCTTTTCCCTCATTTGAGGCACTCATTTTTCCAGTGCCCCATTCCTTTGCAATACATGCATTGTTCAGTGGCAAGCATTTTAGATGGGAGTTTGAATCCTGTTGCTTGCCAATATAATTTCCCTGAGGCCTATTCCAAGAAAATAGTGGTTGCTTGGGCCTTTTTCTGTTCAATGTTATTATAAACTTTTAAGGCAATGTCTACTAATTGGGAAGGATTCTTGCCTATTCCTCCCTCTTACTTCTCAAGTTTTTTTCTGATGTCAGGTGCTTTTTGACAGATAAAGGTCAAATTCACCATTCTAATATTTTCAGGGGCTTGAGGATCCATCCAAATCAGTCTATTTTCTGTAGGCTTGGTATCTTTTTAAAAAAGAATTTTATTTATTTTTAGAGTGAAGGGAAGAGAGGGGGAAAGAGAGGGAGAGAAACATTGATCAGTTGTCTCCTACATACCCCCCAGCTCAGGACCTGGCCCACACCCCAGGCATATGCCCTGACCAGGAATTGAACTGGCAAACTTTTGGTTTATGAGATGCTGCCCAACTCACTGAGCCACATCAGCCAGTGCAGTCCTGGTAGATTATTTCAAGAAACTCCAAGGGGTCCTCTGTGGGCTTTTGCTGTACTGCCTGAACCATATTCAGACTTTTCTGCTTAGGGACTCCTTTCTTCAGTCCCTCAAGAATGCACCTCTTATAATGCTCTAAGAGAGGAAGGCCATTCTCATTATGGTCCCACTTGGGCTTGATTAAAGGTATTGTCTTAGTAGGGTTGGGAGCCCCATCTGGATTTTCTTGATACAGTCTCCTCCAAGTCTTTTCATTTGCCTATCCAATATCAACCTCTGCTCATCCCCCATAAGTAAAATATTCAGCAAGGCTTGTATGTTTGGACAATTGGGATGGTAGGAAGCAAAAATTGACATAACTCAGTTATTTTAGTATCATCATCCCTATAAGAAGGATTGAGGTGTTCTTAGTTTAACAAATCTGATGTAGAAAATGGAGTATGTGCCCAATAATAACCAGTGAGCTGGCTCTCTAGCCCTACTCCCACTGGAAGTCTTTGCAAATGGTATTGCACTGCCCAGGTAGGGGATTGTCCTCCACTGAATTTGGTTCCCTGATGGGTTTGGAATTGAGAGATCAGTTTAGGCTCACCTCCTCTGGCTCCCTCAGCTGAGACAGGAGGAAAATCACCCAGGGGTAGAGGGGCTTTGGGAACCCTAACCATGCTCACAGCAGCCATAACATCCTGTTCTTCCTGGTTCCTCTCTTCTGAGCTTCTGCTGTTTGCCACAGGCAAATTCCCTTTTCTTTGAACCATTTATCTATTTCTTTTTAATCCTGCATCTTTATTATGCAAAGCCATAAAAGCCTGTACTGTTTCCCTGATCTTTGAAAAAACAATTCTAATTGCAGTATAATATAGTAATTTAAAGATGATTTCAGAGTCCAGTACTCTCTTGAGTCCAAAATATAAATAAGACAAACAGTATTACAATGAAAAAAATAATTTTCTTTTTAGTCATAGGTTCATAAGCATAGGTCAACCAATCAGCAAAAATTTGCCCCAGAGGGCTGTTTCCCAGCTCTTACTACATTCTAAAAGACAGAGCTCTGTAATATTACATAAACCAGAAGGCACTTTAATTCCTGATGACCGTTCTAAATCATGACCTGGAACTGTAATCCTGAACCAGAAAGCACAGCAATTCAATTGAAAATGAAGGTGAATAGGGAGTGCTGAGAGTTGGAGAAGGAGAGTTCCCAAGTGAAATCACTTGGTAGCTGCTAGGGGGTCTCCAAATCTGTACCCCAGAGGTCCTCCAGTCTAGGTAACCAACAGGATTCCCTGTAAAATATCCAGACTTACCAGAGAATCCCAAAGCAGTCCCACCACAGTCACCAGAATGTGAAACTGGAAAAGTTGGCATTCGTGTTGACTGTCACTATCAGAACCAATAATTAGAGACAAAGATTGAATCTTAATGGGCACCTTCCTTAGATACCATCGATCAGAGAAGACAGTGGGTTTTGCACTCTAAAAACATCTTAACATCTCATCTCAAGCCTACCTTTTTTTATAACGAGAAGAAAAGGGTATGTAACAGGCTTGGAATTCAAGAAAAAGGTTAATCAGATAAAAGTTGCAGTCCAGCGATTTTCTTAGTATCCCTTCATCTGCTGGCCAGCAATTCTTTATCTGCATTCTGGTCAGTAGACATTCTCTCCCTGTAGCACAATGGCTCAGATAACATCTTGATCACTTGTAGTCCTCCTAGGGCATAAAAGTTGAGTTGCTTGCAGGCCTCCTGGAGTCAGTATGTTTCTGGTCATGCATTGCAGTTCCTGGAACAGCAGCTTTCTACATGCATTAATCACTAAACCTATTAACTATAACTAAAGCTACAAATTTTTAATTCTTCATTTCCCCCATCACAACCTTGGGCAAATCACTTACCTCCTCTGGGGTCTGAGTGTCTTCACTGGTAAAATGAGTTCACCCCATGGGAGTATTATAGAGATGAAATAAACAGAAAAGCACTTTGCAAGCTGTATTGAAATGGTAGGGTAAATGAGCATGAATAGTTTGATTCTTCTTTAAATCCTTCAAAAGTCAAGGCTCATTAAACTTTAAGATTTGTTTTGGTCAGTTTATTTTAGGTGTATCTCAGGGAAAGCTACAAGCTAGAAAAGGCTCAGAAATCCTTGTGGTAACATTTGGTTAAAATTAGGGTGTAAACTGTAGGACGTTTTGTCCACAGAGGGTGCTAAGGAATCCTGATTTGAGTTGTTGTGAATCTGGCCCTAGGCTAATATAGCCTTAGGGAGGTGCTTTAGCAAGTTAAATCACTGCAAGTTAGTTTGAACATGCACTTCCCAGGCAAGGCTAAAGCCCATTTTTAAAAAAAAGCTTGTCTGGGCTAAATCCAAAGCAGCATGGGACATTTCAGACTGGCACCACCTCCTCTGGCTGTTTCTGAGGCCATCCAGAGGCCAGAGGCCAGATTAACTAAAAAGTAAAGAGAGGACTGCAGAGTTTGGGACTTTGTGCAGACATGCTCATAGCGTAGAGGGCGGGAGGGAGGAAAGGAAGGAGGGAAGGAGGGCGTTGGGAGCTGAGGCCCCACCTTTCATTCCAGCAAAGTGCACCAGCCCAGCAGGAATGAGTCACAGACACAGGCGCTCAGATTCCCATAGGTGAGAGACTGACTTCTCTCTCTGGGAAAACTGGGGTGAACACTCCTTGGGAACTGCCTTGAGAGGGTGTTGGAGCCCTCAGTTTGCCTTGTCTGGTTTGTCTGGTCAGGGCTGGGTTTCCCTCATGTATGGCAAGAGTCTTACGCGTGCTGTGCTTCTTGGCATACAGCTCACAGGTAAGCTCACTGGTGGGCTTCCCTCAGCATTTCCTCCTTCATTGCCTATCCTGGAAAGTTAGCTAATTGTCTATTGAGTCGCAAGAGGTTTTTTGTTGTTTTGTTTTGTTTTTGAGCCTGAGCCACAGTTGTAGTTCATTGTAGTTTTGATTTTACTGAAAACAAAGTTGGTGACTTGTTTTGGGGGAACTGCTTTTGGACAAACAGGTTTAGGTGTGTTTCAGCTGCCAGTGATTCAGGCACAGAGAGGGCTTTCAAATCTCAGATTACAAACCATTCTTTTGTGGCTACTTTCAATCTCTCACTGCAGGCGGGACTTGGCATTTGGATTTCTGTGTGTGAGTCTTGTCTGAGCTCTCAACGGCACTGGGAAGGCCAAAATTGTTAAGGAGAGAGATCCACTGTGGTTTTGAAACTGCCCCAACATACGCATTCTAAATGTAAATATCATGGTAAAAAGTGCCATTTGGTATGTTTCAGGAGTTCAGGCGAGCATAAACTCTCTGGGGTTGATTAATTTAATTTCTACAGAAGACTAGAAATCGTGCAAAATCCACATAACAAGAAACTTTTCTGGAAAACTTACCTGCTAAAGGACCATTACACATACAATATAGAATGCTTAACTCGTATACATGTGTAATTCATGTTATGATTACATTTTTGTTTCTGCTTTCAATTTTTATTTGCTGATGTTTGTAGTTTTGAAGTGGGCACCTCGAGGCTAGCATATCATACTGTGGAGAAAGTGAGAGCACTAAAAAAGTTTACTGTGAGGTATTTTTAGTTGTTACACAGAAAGGGAGGGTCCAGGTAGTGTATAGATAGGCATGCAGACTCTGGGTGAAAATAAAGTATGAGAGCTGGGTCATTTCAGTTGTTTGATGCTCTAAACATTTACTTTGGTTGAGTCAGCAGTTCTCTTTCTACACATCCCCAGGTTAACCCTTCTTTTCCTTTTCTTTATTGCAGCTCTTTGGCCTATAGCAGCTGTGGAAATTTACACCTCTGGAGTGCTGGAGGCTGTTAATGGGACAGATGTTCGGTTAAAATGCACTTTTTCCAGCTTTGCCCCTGTAGGTGATGCTCTGACAGTGACTTGGAATTTCCGTCCCCAAGATGGGGGATCTGAGCAGTTTGTAAGTAGATTATTGTCATTTTTAGGGGATCTTTAGTTAGAAAAACAAGCCGGTCTATTTCTCCTTGCCCTTCCTGTACTTTTTTTTTTTTTTTTTAGCAACAGAGGGTAAAGCTGGGAACAATTCTTGGGACAGAGACTGACAGAACTGAGACTGAGAGGCCAGTGAAAGGGAAAGAAACTTTTTGCAAGAGAGCTACAGATAGGGTTGGGGCAGTTTCTGCCTCCACCCTCTTAGCCTCGTTGCCCAGGCACTGAGTAAGACCTTTTGCTAATTCTCCTTTCTAGGTATTCTACTACCATGTGGATCCCTTCAAACCCATGAGTGGACGGTTCAAGGACCGGGTAGTCTGGGATGGGAACCCTGAGCGCTATGATGTCTCTATCATCCTCTGGAAGCTGCAGTTTGATGACAATGGGACGTACACCTGCCAGGTGAAGAACCCACCTGATGTTGATGGGCTTGTAGGGGAGATCCGGCTCAGCGTCGTGCAGACTGGTAGGTTATGCAGAGGAAACGGTTGTGGGAAGTGTTAGAGATTGTAGAAAAGAGAGGGGCATCTTTTGTGATGGCTGGAAGAGCAGAGAGAAAGACTAAACCCTTCAAATCTGGAAACCTTGGAGGGAAAGTGAAGAATCCTGGGGTAAAAAGAGAATGGCTTCGTTTGTGGAAAGAAACAGGAAGTACAGCAAAGGGACCTAGGGAATCTGTTACAAAAATGGCACTGGGATCGTAAAAGGGAAAGGAAGCAACTTTCTGATAAAAGGGTAACAATAGGTCTATTCATTCACTCATTTACTTACATGGTGCTTATTTAGTGCCTCCTCTGTAAGGAACTGTCCAAAGTGCTCAACATTACTCTCTCATTTAATCCTCACAACCACCCTAAGAAGCAGATACCAATAATGGTAGCTGTTGTTTATTGAGTTGTGTTAGGGGCTTTGTATATCTTATTTAATCTTTACATATCATGTCAGGTTACTGTGCTCTTAGTACTTCCCTTCAATTTTACTAACAAGGACACTGAAGCTAAAAGAGGTTAAGTCAATTGTCCAAAGTCATGTAGCTGATAAAAGGAGTCACGCAGGACTCAAATCCAAGCATCTTTGACTCCAGAATTGTGCTCCAAACTAATGCATTGTTATTGCCCATAGTCTATAAAGGACAACCTGGGAAGCTCTGCCAGATAACAAAGTGCAAAGACCATAAAACTTCAGAGTTGTAAATTTGGGTCTGTAAATGCTACCATTTACCAGCTGTAAATACATTTTTTTTCTCCCCCTCCAGTAAAGTAAAAATAATATAGCAAGGATTATGGTGAGAATAAAATGACATAATGTAAAATTTTCCCAAACTCTGAACTGTATTGAAAAGGATAACAGCTACTATGTATTGAGTGTTTATTATGTGTAGGCACAGCATTGAACAATTTAAATGAATAATTTTATTTTTTATAAGAATGCAAGAAATGGATATTGTTATCTCTGTTTTATACATTGAGGAAACTAACACTTAAAGAAGTTAATTATTACCCCAAAGACACAGCTAGTAAATAGTGGAGCTGATATTTAAAATTAGCTTTCTCTGGTGTATGCTCTTAACCAATACACAATATTACTACCCTTTAGAGTGGTATGATTTCCTCCATTCATTCTTAGTACTATCCTTCAAGGCTCTATCAACAGAGCTGTGACTTTGGAAACGTGATCTGAGTGTTGAAAGAAGTAATGTCATACCTTTGGACCTCAGTTTCTTCATCTGAAAAATGAACAGATTAGACAAGAACACATGGTTCTTAAACATAATGAGATCACTGCTCTTTGAGATCTAATGAAATTCATAGCCCTCCTTCCCCACCACCCCAAAATGTACACACAGAAAATATGACATGGATTTTGTGGGCTTGTGTTCTCCTCTCCCCCATCTTTCGTGTTATCTAGGCTGGGTACCCCTGAACTATATATTCTCCAATGTCTTTTCTGGTTCTGAGGGTTTATTGAAGTTTAAGTCAGAAATCAAGCTAAAAGACAGGAGACCCAGGCTTCACAGACTCTAGTTGGTTTAGGGACCTTTACCTCTAGGTTCCCTCTTGCATCATTTACCCACTACACTATACAGTCCTGTGCCACATAATGATGTTTTAATCAACAATGGACCACATATACAATGGTGGTCTTATAAGATTATAATAGAGCTGAAAAATTGCTACCACTCAGTGATGTTGTAGCCATCATCACACTATAGCACAAAGGTTGCAAAAAACAAGGCTGTGGTTGAGATGGCAAACAACTTTAACCTGAGTGTGGATAAGGATGACTTTTGGAGCTCCTAGATGTAGTTCCTGAGGAATTGACTGATGAGGCATTGTTGGAACTGGAACAGCAACACACAGTTGAAGAGGAGGCAAGAGAAAAGGAAACTACAGGAGAAGAATAAGAACCCTCAAAAAAATTTACAGTAAAGGTTTAGTAGCAGCTTTTGCAGACCTCAGTAAGCTCTTTAAAAAGCTTAAAAACAGGGACAACACTGAAAGGTTTTCATTAATAGAGAGGAATCTTCATGGTGCATTATCTGTGTACAAGCAAATTTATGAGAAAAAAACAAACCAAGTGAACCGCCATGGGCATATTTCTGAAAAGAGTGATACCTCCTCAAGAAGAGCCTCAGGCAGGTCCTTCAGGAGATGTTCCAGGAGAAGGCACGGTTGTAGATGACAGCTGTGTGTGTGTGTTATTGCCCCTGAAGACCTAGTGGGATGTGATATAGGAGTGGAAAGTGGTGATACCGACAATCCTGACTCTGTAGGAATAGGCTAGTGTGTGTTTGTGTCTTAGTTTTTAACAAAAAAGTTTAAAAAGAAAGAAAATAAAAATTTAAAAATAGAAAAATGCTTAGATAATAATATACAGAAAGTACTTTTGTACAGCTGTGCAATGTGTTTGTGTTTTAAGCTGTTGTATTACAAGAGTTGACAAGTTAAAAAAATTAATGTTTATAAAGTAAAAAAGTTACAGTAAGCTAAGGTTAATTTATTGAAGAAAAATATTTTAAAATCAATTTAGAGTAGTTTAAGTGTCCAGTATTTATAAAGTCTACTGTGGTGCATAATAATGTCTTAGACCTTCAATGTTACTCACCACTCACTCACTGACTCACCTAGAACAACTTCTAGTGCTGTGCTGTGAGATCCATTCATGATAAGTGCCCCATACAGGTGTACGATTTTTAATCTTTTATACCATATTTTTATTGTACCTCTTGCATGTTTAGATATGTTTTGACACACAAATACTGACCATTGTGTTATAATTATCTACAGGATTCAGTACAGTAATGTGCTTTAGAGGTTTGTAGCCGATAAGCAATAGGCTATTCCACAAGCCAAGGAGTGTAGTAGGCTCTGCTATCTAGGTTTGTGTAAGCGTACTCTATGATGTTCGCACAGTGATACAATTTGCCTAACAGTGCATTTCTCAGAATGTATCCCTATCATAAATGATGGATGGCTGTCGTTACTGACTTACTCATCCATATTCCCAGTGGGTATAAGTTCCTTAAAGGTAATGTCTTTTTTTGGCTTGATATTTCCATTAGTGCCTGGAACATGGTGGGCCCTTAATGAATTTGAATAAATGACTGAATGAATGGCAAAGACAGGGAGATTTTGGGCACTGGATTCATTAGGTCAGCAATAACCTTACACAGCTGGCCCAGTGGTTCTTGTAATTTTAGCTTGCATCAGAATTGCCTAGAGGATTTGTTAAAACAAATTGCCAGCTCCACCTGTTATTTAGTAGGTCTGGGGTGGGGCCTGATAATTTGTGTTTCAAAGTTCTGTTGCTGCTACTCCTAGGACTATAGTCTGAGAACCACTGATATAGTCTGTTTGACCTTCCTATTGCTACTAGAATTTACAAGGAAACATGTCAGAAGAATGATTTCATTTAATGATAATAACACACCCTTATTATATCTTTAGATTTCTCATAACCATCCTCTTTTATAGAACCCTAACTTGACCTTTTTTCTCCTTACAGTACGCTTCTCTGAGATGTATTTCCTGGCTCTGGCCATTGGCTCCGCCTGTGCACTGATGGTCATAATAGTAATTGTGGTGGTCCTCTTTCAGCATTTCCGGAAAAAACGATGGGCTGAAAGAGCTCATAAAGTGGTGGAGATAAAATCGTAAGGCTGGGCACATCTTCTTTTAACATGTACACAAATCTTCACAGCAGCTTTATTTGTAATAGCCAAAAATTGGAAACAACACAAATATCCACTAATAGCTGAAAGGATAAAAACAATTGTGGTATATCCATACAATGGGATAACACCCGATAATACAAATGAACATACTATTGATATATGTAACAAGATGGATTAATCTCAAAATAGTCATACTTAATTTAAAAAGCCAGAGTCCCCACTCCCCAGATAGCATACTGCATAAAATTTTAGGAAGTGCTTGCTGCTGCTTGTGAATCACGAGAAACAAGTTTAGAAAGGACTGGGAGGAAAGGGTGCTAAAGGGACACAAGGAGTCCCTCGTGTTGTTGTTGGACATATTCATTATCTTAATTGTGGTGATGGTTTCTCAGGTACATACACATGCTGAAACATTTCACATTTTGCATTTGTGCAACTTATGGGAAAATCTTTTAATACTCTTGTATGGTGACACTTGGTGTTTTACAATGACGCTAAATAACGAACAGATAGTCCTTCCTTTGAATAAACCTTATATAAAATAATTCAAATTCCCAGTATGGATAAATTAGGGTGTAAATTAGTAATTTTACAAAAGGATTCTTAATTTTACAGAATATTTCATTATAGCCTTTCTCTATTATAGAGGATTTGAGATTATTAAAATCTGTTATATCAGATGAGTACAAGATTTATTGGGATGATCATATAGTAAGATATAATGCCTAATCACTAGGGTATTCACCTGAAACGAACATAATATTGTATAAAAAATTTAAAAAATCTGTTATGTAGACCTTTTTTAGAATACTGCTTACTTACTTTATTTTTACAGAGAGGGGAAAGGAGGGAGAAAGAAAGGGAGAGAAACATTGATGCACAAGAGAAGCATTGATCGGTTGCCCCTAACTGGGAAACTGGCCTGCAACCCAGGCATGTGCTCTGACTAGGAATTGAACCCATGACCCTTTGATTTGTGAGATGATACCCAATCCACTGAGCCACATCAGTCATGGCAGAATACTAATTACTTTTATTGTAACACATACATTTCTAAGAACTACCGGCCAGTCAGCAAGGGCACTATGAGTCAGTACCTAGGAAAGTCAGCCATGTGGAAATAAGGTGCTTAATATTTTTTAGAGATAAAATTTACATACTATAAAATCCACTTTTAAAATATTTCAGTTACTAGTTCCAGAATATATTCATCACCCCCAAAAGAAACTTGTACATACTCTTTAGCTGTCACTCGTTATTTTCCCCTCCCACCTGACCCTGACAACTACTAATCTGTTTTGTGTCTTTACGGATTAGCCTATTCTGGATATTTCATATAAACAGAATCATACCATACGTGGCCTTTTTGTCTGGCTTTTCTGACTTAGTATAATGTTTTCAAAGTCCATGTTATAGCATGTAGTAGTACTCATTACTTTTTATGGCTGCATAATATTCTACCATATGTATATATCACATTTTGTTTTATTCATTCAATTGATGGACATTTAGATTTTCCCCACTTTTTGGCTATTTTGACTAATGCTGCTATGAACATACATCTATAGGTTCTTGTGTAGGCATATATGTTTACAGTTCTCCTGGGTATATAGCTAAAAGTGAAATTGCTGGAATATATGGTAACTGTATGTTTACCTTTCTGAAGTATTGTCAGACTGTTTTACAAAACAGCTATACCATGTTATATTACCACCAGCAATGTACGATGGTTCCCATTTGTCCATATCATTGACAATACTTGTTATTGTCTGTCCTTTTGATTATAGCCATAGTGGGTGTAAAGTGGTTTCTCACTGAAGTTTTGATTTGTGTTTTCCTAATGACTAATGATGTTGAACATCCTTCCATTTATTGGCCATTTGTTTTTTTTTTAATATATTTTATTGATTATGCTATTACAGTTATCCTATTATCCCCCCCCACCCTGAACACCCTCTCCCACTCCCATTCCCCCCTTTAGTTCATGTCCATGTGTCATAAGTTCTTTAGCTTCTACATTTCCCCTACTATTCTTGCCCTCCCCGTCTATTTTCTACCTACCATCTATGC
>CM052543.1:76986714-77010265 GCA_028533065.1 Trachops cirrhosus | reverse complement strand
CTTCTTGGACTTCCTGAAAGTCTATTTCCTTTGCCAGATTGGGGAAGTTCTCCTTTACTATTTGTTCACATAACTTTTCCACTTGTTGGTCTTCCTCTTCCCCTTCTGGTGCCCCTATAATTCAAATATTAGAACGTTTAAAGCTGTCCTGGTTCCTAAGCTTCTCCTCATTTTTTTGAATTCTTATTTCTTCATTCTTTTCTGTTTGGTTGTTTCTTTCTTCCTTCTGGTCCACTCCATTGATGTGAGTACCAGTTTTCTTCCCATCACTATTGGTTCCCTGTGCATTTGCCTTCATTTCACTTGGCATAGCCTTCATTTTTTCATCTAATTTGCGATCAAATCCAACCAATTCTGTGAGCATCCTGATCACCAGTGCTTTGAACTGTGCATCTGATAGGTTGGCTCTCTCTTGGTCGCTTAGTTGTATTTGCTGCGGAGCTTTAATCTGTTCTTCTGTTTGGGCTATTTTTTTTGTCTTGTTGCACCTGTTACATATGAGGGGTGCAGCCTTAGGTGTTCACCAGGGCAGGGCAACCCATGTCGCTGGGTTGTGACACTGAGTGTGGGGGTGGGGTCGAGAGGGAACAATGGTGCTTGCTCCATTCTCTGTTGGATCCCAGTCCCCTCCGCCGCTTCCCCCAAGCAAACTGGGCCCTTCTGGTGCTGATTCCCATGTGGGTGGGCCTGTGTATGTTCCAGGACCCTATGGGTCTCTCCATCGAACTCTCCTGTGAGGCTGGGCATGTCTCCCTGTGCCTCAACCCCCACACGTGTTTTCAATCTGTGTTTCGAGGCCTTATTTCCTGGTGCTGGGACCCTGAGCTGCTTGGTCTGTCTCGCTACCCAGTTTCGCCTGGTTTATGTGTGCATGAATGTGGGACCGCCCTGTCAGCCAGCTACCTTGCACACAGGGCCTCGCTTCACAACCGCCACCATACTGGGTCTGCCCGTTGCTACCCCACACCCGGGTCTACCAGCCACCTGTGTGCCCAGGGTCTTCCCAGGGTCTGCCCAGGGTCCGCCCACTACCGTCTTACACACCTGGGGTGTCTTGCGCACAGGGTGCCACCACTTTTTGTGCTGCGACCCCTCTCCGCCTGGCCCTCTGACTCCACCCTGCCTACCGGTCTGGATGAATGTGTCTGTTTTAACTCCTTGGTTGTTGGACTTCCCTACACTTCAATTTTCTGTCAGTTCTGGTTGTTATTTTGTTTCTAAATTGTTGTTGTCCTTATTTTGGTTGTGTGAGGAGGTACAGAGTGTCTACCTGTGCCTCCATCTTGGCCGGAAATCTGAAACTATGAACTCTTTTTCCCCAGCTTACCACAGTGCCTCAGACATGCTTGGTGCTCGTTATCTTTCTAAATGAATGACTGGGACCAGCGCCTATTTATTGAGCACTCGCTATGTGCCAGGCAGTGTGGTATATGTTTTACATGTGTTTGTTTTTTCTTTACTCCTAAGCACTATCCTCTAAACATGGCTGGTAATATCTACATTTTATAGGGAAAACAGGCTCCTGGAACTTAAGTAATTTGCCCAGTTACCCTGATAATAAGTGGCAGAACTGGAATTTAAAACCATACCTGTCTGACTTTAATGCCTGTGCTTTTAACTGCTCTCATACACTGACATAGTGATTGTTCTGATTTGGTTTGTCCTTTTTTATAGCACTGACCAAGAGGAAGAAGGTGATTGCATGGCAAGGCTTTGTGTCCATTGTGCTGAGTGCTTGGTAAGCTCATGCCATTTCTTCTGTTCCCTGTTCATGTTTCACTCTTTTGCTTACTTCTTTTCCTTTGCCCTTAGAGGGAGAAGAGGGCATGCCAGTAGGCCCAAAGCATGGTATCAGTCAAGGTCTTCCTCCAAAGCATTTTGGTTTCAGAGAGTCCCCTACCCCCAAACTCTAATTGTTATTTTGTTTTCTCTCTCATGGGCAGAAAGGGGTGTCTTTGGATTAGGGAAGGGGACAGTGTAGAGCTTTCTCTGCTGATTGACAGAGAACATCCTGAACGTGGAGTGTCCTCTGCCACTGAAGTCATGCTAGGAGACTTTGACTGGCTGGACCCAGAGCCCTGAATTGAACTTTTCTGCAGAGCCTCAGTTTTTTCCCCCATGGAATTAGAGTGATATAACCTTTTAGGTGGCTTGATGGCTTTGTAAGCCATCAATAAGAAATACTCAGGTTGGAAGGCCTGAATTTTGAGTTGAATTTCAAAAGGCTGCCATTTCTCTCCTTTGAAGCACTTGATGTGACTGATAGGTTTGTGTGGCTATCCCAGGATTCTAGGAAAAAGAAAGGCTCTCTCTTATGTGATCCAGTTGGAAACAGTTCAAAAGTAACATATGATCTAATATGAAACATACCTGTCATTTTATGCTTTAAACCTGAGCCCTTTTTGTACTTACTATTGCCAAGCTCAGCACTTAGCCAGATGACCACAGCCTAATAACTCTTTGCAGTGTTCTTTATTCCTCTTCTCTGGTACTTGAGTGTAATAGGTAAGATGAGGGAAAGTGCCAGTGGAGAAGATCTAATACCAACCCTTTAGAGTTTGGACATTTTGATAAGTTATTGGTGGAGCATTTGACATGTGCCAAATATGACTCTAGGTAGTTAGGAAATAGCAGTGAACAAAACAGACAAAAATATCTGCCATCAAAGAACTTTTTTTTTTTACTTTAAATAATTTTTTGTTCAATTACAGTTGATATACAATATTATATTACTTTCTGGTGTATACCCCAGTGATTAGACATTTATATAACTTACTAAGTGATCCCCCTGATAAATCTAGTACCCATCTGACATGGTACCTAGTTAGGACAATATTATTGACTACATTCCTTATACTGTACTTTACATCCCCATGACTGTTCTATAACAACCAATTTGTACTTCTTAATCCCTTCACCTTTTTCATCCATCCCCCCAGCCTCCTCCCATCTGGAAACCATCAAAATATTCTCTGTATCTATGAGTCTGTTTCTGTTCTGCTTGTTCATTTACTCTGTTTTTAAAATTCAGTTGTTGATAGATATGTATTTATTGCCATTTTATTATTCATGTTTTAGATCTTATTTTCTTCTTTTTAAAGAAGACCCTTTACATTTTTTATAATACTGGTTTGGTGGTGATGAAGTGTTTTAGCTTTTTCCTGTAGAAAGCTCTTTATACGTCCTTCAATTCTAAGTGACAGCTTTGCTGGGTAATCTTGAATGTAGGTCCTTGCTCTTTATCATGTTGAATATTTAATGCCAGTCCCTCTGGCCTGCAAAGTTTCTGTTGAGAAATCAGTTGACAGTCTCATGGGAGCTCCCTTATAGGTAACTAACTGCCTTTCTCTTGCTGCTTTTAAGATTCTCTCTTGGTCTTTAACCTTTTGTATTTTAATTATGATGTGTCTTGGTGTGGGCATCTTTGGGACTTGGTGTGGGAATCTGCTTCCTGGACTGATGTATGTTTTTAAAGAGTCATCTGGCTTCTGTATTGGGAATAGGTGATAAGGGACCTTGACAGAATCAGAGAGCCCAATTAGGAGACTCTAAAAATGCAGGCGAGAGGGGATAGTGTTGGTTTGGGTCAGGGTGGTGGTAGTAGAAGTGGTGAGAAGTAGTTATATTCTTATTATAGTTTAAAGGTAAAGCCAGAGGGTTTACTGTTAGGTTGCATGTAAATATGGAAGAGTGAGAGGAACAACTAGTAGAATAGAGTTGCTATTTTCTAACATGTAACAAGTCTGTGGGTACAACAGTTTTTTGGAGGAAGGTTAGGAGCTGAATTTGGATATATTAAGTTTGAAATAGTTGTGGAGATTGGAGTGGGCAATTAGTTATATAGGTGTGGAGTTCAGAAGAGAGGTCTAGACTGGCAATATAAATTTAGGAATCATTAGCAGGTAAGGACTGGTAGAGCCATTTCTACTAGGGAAATGAGTATAGATAGAGAGGAGTCAAAGGACTGAGTCCTGGAGTTCTCCGTGGTTGATAGATTGGGGAGATGAGGATGAATTAGCAAAGGAGGCTAAAAAGGAATGTCCAGTGAGGTAGGAGGAAACCAGGAGAGTTTGGTATCCTGGGAGCCGAGTGAAGGAAGTATTTGCAGAAGAGAAGAGAGAATGAGTGTGCCAGTTTGCCGCTGGGTCAGGTTGGGTAAAATGAGCATTGATTATTGGATGATATGATAATGTGGAGGTTATTGGTGACTGGCAAAGCAGCTTCAGTGAAACAGTGGAATGAAAGCTGAACCAGGGTAAGGTTAAGAAAGAATACAAAGATATTAGCTGGTGACAGTGGGTATAAACAACTCTTACAGGGAATTTTTTTTTTTTTTTTTTTCTGGAGGGATGCATAGAAATAGGGCAATAGGCAGAGGGAAGTATAGGTCAAGAATTGCTTTTCTATTTTTAAGATGGGAGAACTAATAGCACATTTGTATGTGATAGTAAATGAGCCAGTAGAGAAGGAAAAATAGATACCGGAGAAGAGAGAGGTGAGGATCACTGGAGTGACTCCAGGGTCTAGTGCACAAGTGAAGATGTTGGCCTTACGTAAGGGCAGGGAGAGTGTATCCATAAGAAGAATAAGGAAGGAAGGCCAGGTAGATGGACCCGGATGCAGATGAGTAAGTAAATATGATGATGGGAGCTTGAGGAAGTTCACTATTGACTGCTTTTCTATTTCCATCATGGGAGCAAGCAAAATCATCAGCTGAGAATGAAGTGAGAAGATTTTGGAGGTGGGGAAAGTGGGAAAGGTATGAAATAGTCATCTAGGAGACTAGGAGAATGAATGGACTAGAGAAATGTGGTACGCCAGGTAGTGGTAATGGCCCACTTGAGGCTTGAAGCAATGAGTACAAGTTTGAATAATAAAAATAATGGTAAGAGTAGCTAATCTTGAATGAGTGCTTACAAAGAACCAGGCACAGTATTAAGTGATTTACATACATTGCCTCATTTAATTCTCATAGCTGTTCTATGCAGTATTAGTATTTTATTATCCTCATTTTACAGATGAGGAAACTGAGGCTTAGAGAAGTTAAATAATTTTACTCAGGGTCAAACAGCCAGCAAGGGATTAAAACTCAGAGGTAGACTGATTCCTAGCCTAAACTCCAAGCTACAGTCCTACACATTCTGCAGTAGACAGGCACCTTTTAATGAGTGTTCAGGTTTTTCAAAATCACCAAGGAAAAGGGAATGCTTAGGGTTTCAAAGCAGAAATTCACCCAATAACCACCAATTATATTGAGGCCCTGGGATGCTTCATGGGAATTTAGGTATACTGAGTCATTGCCACCTCACTGTTGATACTGCCCCAAACTAGGTTCTATTTGGGAGATCCAGATGCATGGCCTTTGGCTAAATTCTGGCTGTTGTATTTAACTTCACATATATACCACAACTACTGTTCTTTCCCCTCCAGGATTCAGACTATGAAGAGACATATTGATGAAAGTCTGCGTGATATGAGAAGAATCACCTAATATCCGAAAATATCCCATTCTACTGGCAGCTAAAGCCTCTTAGAGAAGTGGAGCTGACCTGGAGACTAGTGATAGAAGATTCTCGAATTCATCAGTCAAGACTTTAGGAACCATTTATTTATTGAAGAAATGCTCTTTTTGTATTTATAAAACTGTTTGGAAACTTTCAGAAGAGACTCATAACTACCCCTTTTAATAACATACTCTAATTGAATGAAAGAATTCTTCTCCTGAACACAAAGATGCTTTTTATTTCACCTTTGCTCTTGAATGTATTACATGTTTTATTCCAATTATTTGAGGGAGAATCCTAAATGTTGACCACACTGCTGATACCAAAATTTTTTTTAAATGAAATGGAGCTTTGTAGCTTTCTGATATGCTACCAGACAAAACGTTTGTTTTTTTTTTTGCTCCCTGAACATTTTCAAGTGTGAGTTAGCATGCAGCATATTACTCATTGGTTTAATTATCTCATAATCAATTATGTTTGGGTGACTTGGAGCATATAACATTAATTTCCATAGAGTTGATAGGCTCAGGAGTCAGTGCGCTGAGTGGGTTTTTAAAGTGTCATCAATTTACAATCAAGTAAAGGAATGGTGAGATAGAGAGAGTCCTTTCTTTTTTCTTGCCAGGTACAACTTGTTATTTTACTTTCTTAGGGTTGGCTTCCTTCTTGACATTAAAATCAGAGGCAAGAAAAACTCTTCAAAAGATTTTGTGGGACTGTAGAATATTTTACCAGTTACTTACAAGGAAATATTCTTTTAACCTGTGTTGTCTTGAAAATGTTTTTTTGAGTTCTAAAATGAACCAAATATGAGTGAATTGAGGTATTTACAAACTGTTTTCATATAATATTTGAGATAAGGAAGTGATGTTGTCATAACCTATACTTCTCTCTTCTGATCTCTCTCACCCGTATATCAACTTCCTCCCTTTTCCTACAGCAACCTATTTTAAACTTTAATTTACATGAGAATTTCTATAAGCCATTAAGAAATATGTGTGACATGTCAAGAAGGACTGACAGTGTAGTCCTCTGTGATAGAGTGATAGAGTTCTCTTCTCAATTGTGAGAGACAGAAATTATCTCTTCTTCGTTTTTTCATCAGGATAGTCCCTTCCCATGCTCTTCACTAGGTGGCTTGGCAGGTAGCCCTTGTGCATACATTATACATTATATATGTTATTAAATATCACTTTTATATTCTTTGCCAAGATCTATTTTTAAAAATTTGGTTTGTTAGCTATGTCTCATAGATTTGGCCTGGCCTCTTTTGTTAACCTCATCCATAGATTAGAGTCTGGCTAGTTAATAGACATTATGATTTACCTCTGGTCATGTAAGGAAGTAGAAGTGACAGCATGTGATTAGCAGTTTACATTTCCAGTGGTTAAACCTCACAGTGTAGGACTGCTTGTTAAGTATGCAGTTGTCTGGGGCCAATGTAGTGGGCCAGTCTGGCACCTTAATAGAGAGAGGAACACAGTTTGGGCAGTAAGAGTAAATAATTTAGGCTCTAGAGGATTTGAAGATAGTGATGTAATTGTGAGGCACACTTTTTGTAGGTCCTCATTTCTCTGATAAAGATGATGTTCCGGGAACCCAGTTAAAGCCACATCCCATTAAATGAGGAACTAGTTTTAGCTAGATTTTCTTGTAATTTTTCTCTCCGCCATGTTTTCAGGATTAATCCTGTGTGATATGTTTGTCACTTTAGGCAAATGGTGCTTTATGAATCTGTAGTTGTGTTATTTTGTAGCTCTGATCATGATTTGAAGCAGTCCCTTGCTTTTGAGATGAATGAACAACAGAGTCCTTCATAGGAAGAGAGTAAGTTGGTATTTGAGTCAGCTCCATGGGCTTGTGTTCACATCACAGTCATAAGGCTGCTACCAGTTTCCTTCTTCATTCCTTATTTTGAGATCTGGGTTATAGCTTTTTTTCAGAGGAGCACAAAGCAGTGTTTGAACACCTGCTTTCTTTAAGGAAGGAAGAAAGATAAAGTATTTTTCTTCTTCTGTTCTAATATATTCTAAGTGCTATTCTTTATCTTTTTGATGTTCATGAGTTTTTATCACACTGTATGGAGACCAGCGTTGTCTAAAAAAGGAATTTAATTCTGAAGTCTTCAGAAGGGGTTAAAAGCCTTTCAGAATTTTTCTTTGGCTGCTCAAGTATTTGTTTCTGGTTATATTACTTTATGAGTTTTGTGCATCTAACTCTTAATTCTATTTCCAAATGTGATCTTACAGAGTGCTTGGTGTTTCCCATGTGGCCTGTTTTCTTAGGCTTCTTGGGGAACAGCTTAGTTCTCTGCAGCTCCCAAATTAGGTACTGGTGCTTCAAGGGGGAATGTTGCATGTCTCTGCCTTAAATACTGGAGGCCAGATCCTGAATCTGAATATTCTGATGTGCCACTCTGTTTTATTTCCAAAGGGGAGCTTTAAAAAGATCCACAGGGGGTGGATCAAGACTACCATTTAATTGCACATCTCAAAACTTGGCTGTCAGGAGGAGCAGCTCCATGCCTTTGACCCCAGTGCTGTACCGTTGGACTGTTAATTACTGCATTTCACTGTATTTTATTGTTTTTGTTTTTAGGTAGGAGGACATGTACCTATTGGGTAATGTGCACAGACATTGTCACGCTTGATCTCTTTACCACATCATAGTTAATAAACTTCTTTGCACTTTCTAGTGTATATCTACATATAAGATAAGAACTGTCATATGTAAGAGGGGCAGGTTTGTGGTTTTCAGCACCAAGTAACCCATTCATCTCTGAGCTGCACCTCACTGAGAACCTGCATACATTCAGTGGTGTGCTGGATCCAGCTCACATAGCAAGAGCCAACTGTTAAGTTTTTAAGAATTTTTCAATTCCTCATGGCTACATTGCTGGTAGCTTGAAATAGGCCATGGTGGGTATATTTAAGTAAACTGCTGACTTACCAGGACATGACTTCTCAAGAACCATGGAGCATAGTCCTTGAAAAGAGCAAGTATTCAACAACTTTTCAAATGATACAGGACAAGTTGCAAGTGTGCCCATGTGTAGGTCAAGCCAGTCCAGTCAAGGTGGAAGGCATGTACATTGAGAACACTTATTTTGAAGTGGTGACTTAAAAGCAAAAGATACCTTGAAGTGAAGAAGCCTTGAGTTCTTATCTAGGATGTCCAAGTCACCCCAGGGATTCTCTGGGGGAATGAAATGCTATCTGTTTCCTGGAAATATTGATATCACAAGGTCAGAGGAAACTGACATGTTTAGGTGGTGAGTTGGAGGACTGAGCAGGCATAGCTTGGAAGTAGGGATTGGGGGATTGCCTGTCTCTATCGCACCTCTGTGTTGAGAGAAAAATAAGAGAGGTTGCTATATTTTAAAAACAAGACATGATGTTTTGTGTTTATCTTAAATTTATTGTGTTTTGTTTGCCCAAAGCTGATTTCTTTCTCAGTAAATGTTTGCCCAATGCCACCCAAGATTCCACTCTCAGAGAGCTGGTAATCTTGCAGGGGAAGGAATGCCTGCAGAGGTCAGAAATATGAAGTTCTCCTCAGTAGGTTGAATTTATTACCTCTTTTTACATTGAAAGTACAAATACAAATTGGGTAATGAGCCAAATGACTGAAATGAGAACCTACATTCAGAGGTTCCTGTCTGTGTCTCTGTAGCCACCGCAGGACTCACGCATTTGGTTTCTCTGAGCCTGACCTTCTGTGCTGGCAGCGTCTCTTCAGTCAGAGTGGAGAACCGCAGTTGTGGCAGAGCTCGGTGCATTGCTGCTCCTGGGTGCTCCTCATCTTGGGTAAGCAGTCACTTTGTATTTCTTAAGCAATGAGTTGAACTTTTCTCTCTTAGAAGGTTCTGGAGGTTTTAATGGCAGTCCTTTTGGATTGTGAGGCCACAATCAGAACTCTCAACCTCTGTGGGAGGACTGTGTAAGCTAGTCTAGTGGGTGGATGCTGTTTCCCCTTCTATAGTGTAGAGTTACTTATGTTAAGATCTTCAGAGAAAAGAGTAGTGAGGTTTGCTCTTAATAAAAGAGTAAATGATGATAAAGCTTTAGCTTTTAAGTCCAGCTTGATGCTGGAAACCACAAACCTGTGATTTTAGGTAGAGCTCATGGCAAGACCCTTCCTTCACTGTTTCTCTTCTCTCGATCCTCAGCAGACTAATATTTAACATTAAGAAGTCAGGACCTGAAACCTCACAAGAGAGCTGGGCTATTGTCCATACTTGTCACACCCTTTGTGTAGTCCTGATCCTGGGAAGGACTGATGTAGTGTGGTTTAGGTAACCTGGTCAGAGGATGCAAACAGGAGTGATGACTTCCAAGGTCCCCTTCTGTTATGGGGCAGGGCTCAGGCTTCAGGCCAGCCTGTAGGGTGTGTGTTGTTGACTTCATGCAGGAAAGATTTCACAACATGACTCCAGGTGGTTTTGAAAGTATGTTTATTAAGGCTAGAGGCGGTGAAACAAAGGAAGGACTTAGGGTAGAAGAAGCAATAGGAGAGAGTCTAGGCTGTGCTCTGCTTTGGCTCCCTAGAAACGTTACAGGAAAGAAGTGAGCCAAGGCAGGCCTGCTATTAGCTCACTGGAAAGTCAGACAAAAAGGGAGCCTTGGAGACAAGTTCAGGGAGTTAGCCTAGGACAGGCTGCCACTGCCTGCTGCTCCCCTGGTTGCAAGTTTTGTGGGGACCCTTAAAGTTCAGGAGAAAGTAAGTAAAATGTTCGTGCCCAGGAAAAGGCATGGATGTGCTCCAGAGAGAGCCCACACGGAGTCTTTGAAGGGTTTTTATCTTTCTACAGAGCCAGAATCCTAGGGGAGATCTCAGGGGAGGGTCTTAACAGAATATTCATTAGTTTTCCAGGTGTGTTCTTTAATATGTTGATTTGTGAAAATCAATGTATAGGGGAGTTTGGGATTATTCTCTGGTCACTTTCACTACTTTGCTCTTATCTTGGGTCTGTCTGGCTCTAGTTGTTTTTTGTTGTTGTTGTTATTTGTTCCCCTGACTTCACCCGTCCTTGGGTTTGGCTGGCATAAATGGCACTAACTGGGCCTTTGTTACCTATCTCCCAGTCCAGGATGATCTCAGCTATGTATCTCTGGTTAGCAAGGAGCGGTATAAACCATTTGCTCTCAAGTGTCCTTGGTTGGGGAGATAAGGTCTTGCGATTCACTAGCTGGCTGTAAGTTGCTCAAACTGTTTGGCCTTGTTTAGTTTTCTTGTCTCAGTTTCCCTATTCCATTTGCCCAGGACTTTTCTTAGCTTCTTACTATCCTGCCTCACTTTTAGTAAAGGGTTGACTGATGTAACCTAGACTGTGTTATAAGAAGCTTTGTAACCTATCAGTCTGCGTTAAATGGTCTTGGAAGGAAAAACAAGGACATATTTTAAGAGGTTCATTCCTCAGAATGGTTATGTGGACTCACATACCTAAAAACACCTGAAACCCCAGAGGTGCACAGCCATGTGTAAATTGAGGGAACATAGAATTGCAGGTGGAGCTGGTTGTGTGAGTCAGGGAAGGGTGTGCCATTGTGTTTGCTCAGTGGTTGGTTTTCCTTACTAGGGGCAAACACTTTGAGACAGCACCTCTCTCTATTTTGTCTTGTAATATTGTAATATGTGGGGGTTATTTTCACATACTGTGTGGTAATCTCATTGTTATGAGTCTCTTATCTAAAGATTTTTTTCTGTCATAATTGTGTCAAGGATAACAATTCCCCCACACAATTAATAAATGGAAAGCAGATCCTTACAGTTATAACTCCCCAGGAGTGATAGAAGATATTTGCTAGGTATTATATAGTGAAAGAGCCATAAGCTCAGTCAAAACATTTAGCCAAGATATGAAATAACTTACTACATAGGATTATCTCAAGAATATCTGCTGAGAAGATAAATTCGTGTCTGGAGAAGTAAGCAGAGTAGAAATTGAGAATTCAAATGGAGCCTATTATTATTAAGGTGTTTTAAGGTGCATCTGAATGCTTTGGTGGATTTTTAAAGACTGAGATTTATTTTATATACTGTATGTCCTTAATATTGTCAATAAGTTCCTTGAAACTGATGTTAAAGCAGGGGTGTCCAACTCATTTTCACCAGAGGCCACATCAGCCTCACAGTTGCTTTCAAAGGGCCAAATGTAATTTTAGGACTGTATAAATGTAACTACTCCTTAACTGTTAAGGAGTTGAAATTACATTTGGCCCTTTGTAGGCAACTGCAAGGCTGATGTGCCTCTGGTGAAAATGAGTTGGACACCCGTGCTTTAAAGGAATCAGTATATACCGAACTGGTTTTACCATAGACTGATGTAAACAAGACTTAAGTTCTTATAGCATATTTCTAGTCACAAAAGCATCACTAAATTTCTAAATAAAGACTCCAAACACTTCTAATATTAAACACCAAAATATAAGTGAGCTATACATACAATTAGGGAAGATTAATAAAAACTAGTAAGATAATTATTTTCCAACCCACTTTTTCCACTTCGTGGTCACAGGTGGCAGGAGTCTATCCTGCAGCTCGGGGCAAGGTGAGACCCCACCCTGGACAGGCCACCCTTCTGTCACAGACCCACTCACACCCACACCCCCACACTCACTCAGCCTGGGACAATTTGATCACACTAGTTAACCTAACATGCACATCTTTGGGATGTAGGAGAAAACCAGACTCCCTGGAGAAAACCCACTCAGACATGGGGAGAATGTGCAAATAGACAGTGACCCTGGCTGGGAATCAGTTTTTTCTTATCATTGTTATAATGAAATGATATTGAAAAAATGAGGTTATTTGAAGACCTGATGTGTATAAATACAGTTGACCCTTAAATAACATGGTTTTGAACTATGTGAGTCCACTTATATGCAGATTTTTTCAATAAATATGTACAGTACTGTAAATGCAGTTTCTCTTATGATTTTTTAAAAGGTTTTATTTATTCTTAGAGAGAGGGGAATGGAGAGAGAAAGACAAGGAGAGAAACATTAATATGTGGTTGCCTCTCACACACATCCTAACTGGGGACCTGGCCTGCATCCCAGGCATGTGTCCTGACTGGGAATCGAACAGGCGACCCTTTGCTTTACAGTCCAGCATTCAGTCCACTGAACCACACTAGCCAGGGCTCTTCCTTATGATTTTTTAATGGCATTTTCTCTTCTCTAGCTTACTTTATGGTAAGAATACAGTATATAATACATATAATATACAAAATATGTGGTAATCTACTGTTTATGTTATCAGTAAGGTTGTGGTCAGTAGTAGGCTATTAAGTAGTTAAGTTTGGGGGAGTCAAAAGCTATACATGTGATTTTCGACTATGTAGGGTCAGCACCCTTAGCCTTCATGTTAATACAGGGTCAACTGTATTATATGTAAAATTCAGAATTTTATAATTCAGATGTATTTCAGAATTTACATATACCCATATGTATATTCAGAAATTCCTATTATATACATATGTGTGTGGATATTCACAATTTGGTGACTATGTATGTATATGGTAGGGAATTCTGAATAATTGCCACTAACTAGGACATTGAAACTTGACTAGAGTATTCTGAGCTCTGTTATTTAACTCATGGGACAGGTGGTCACTGGGCTTTCACTCTGGGCCTTACTCCATGCTGGCAGTGGAGGTGCAGTGGCACATCGCACAGTTCTTGGCCTCATGGAGCTTACAGTTTTGGAGGGGTGAGGATGGGGAGAGCAAGACTTATACAAGCACACAAATAAATGGACAATTTGAAATTGTGACAAACTACAAAGGAAAGATCAAGAGTACTGTTAGAATATGTGCCTCAGTATCTGGCCCATGAAGGGGGTTCAGAAGAAGTTTCACTTGAGATCTGAAAGATGAACAGGAGTTAACTAGGTGAAGGGGTTGTGAAGAACATTTTAATTGGGGAGCAGATTAATCTTGTTTTGACAAATGAAGTTCAGAGAAGCTTTGCCCTAAAACATTGGTTACTATCACAAACTCGGCGGCACAATACAAAGTAGTAAGGAGAAAGGCGCTGATCCAGAATACCTGGGTTTGAATCATGGCTCTGCCACTTGGTGTGTGTTATTAGGCAAGTTACTCACCAATCTGTGCCTTAGTTTCCTTATCTATAAAACCTCATGGGATTTTTGTGAGAATTAAATGGGTTAATGTGTAAAGTGCTCAGACAACACCTGGTGTATAACCTTCTCTGGTTTATTACATACCAACTACTGATTTCTAGTGTGGTGACACATTAACTAGGGGGATAAAAAAAGTCTGATCCTTTAGTGTTAGGGAGTCTCCTAGTCTCCAGGTAGGTTGAGCGATTTCTTGAAGATTAAAGAATTAGTTACTGGAAGGTCTGAACTAGGGAAGAGGATTTTTTAAAAAATTCAATTTGTTCTTTTTTGTTTGTTAAATCATTGCTTATCTATTAATTTATACAGTTATAATGGAGCATTTGAGCACTTAGAACTGAAAATGGGTATCTTTTATTCATCATATTATTTGTGCATTATTAGAATTTGTTTGAAAAATTGTTTGGGTGTGGCTCCGAGCAACTTGAGTTTGGTGATCAAATTCAGGGTCTTTTGGGGGTTGCTGGTTTCCTCTTAGAATAGAGTGGTTCAGTTGCAGGATATCTAAGTTGATTTTAATTTGATGGTCATATTGGCAGCTATCATCAATTACCCAGTATATGCTGGATATTTGACTAGTACTGTAGCACAGGCATGGGACACTCACAAATAAGGCATGTATGGATATGCCCTCAAGAATGTAGACTTAATGTGGTTTGATGTTAGACATGTAAATCAATTATTACTTTTCTATGCAAATGGTGCATTGCTTTGGGAAATGTACAAGAACTGTTTGCTGGGCAGAGGAGGGAGCCCAACCAACTCCCTGGAGAAGAATTCATCCAAAACTTGCCAGGGATCTTAGGGGTCCCTGATATGATGTATTAAAGTTATGACATACTATAAAGTGAGCCCCTTATCATGCTCACCCATGTAAGTGTTGGGTGAGGTGGCCATCCTGGAGCAGGAATAGGGCTGTGGCTATCTTGGAGAGTTCTATATTTTCATTAGATGTACTTATACTTGGGGAACTTAATGTTATTTTTGGTACATCTGAATTGGTGTAGTAATTATCTGCATTGATGTGATGGGATTCAAAAATTGAAACTTAAAAAGTTTTCCAGTTCATTATGATTACTCATTTGCTATTTTTTAAAGGTAGATACTCTGAATCCACAATCTACCCTGAAAGCTACACACTCTATTTCCTGTCTGACTTTAAGATTATAAAAAATAGGATCTTAAAATGGAGTAAAAATATCCTCTTCAACATATGGTGTTGGGAGAGCTGGACAGCTACCATCAAAATGTGAAACTCGATCACCAACATACACCATACACAAAAATAAACTCAAGGTGGATAAAAGACTTAAATATAAGTGGCAACACCATAAGAGTTCTATAGAAGAACATAGGCAGGAAAATCTGATATTCCATGCAGCAATATTTTCACTGATATGTCCCCTAGAGCAAGGGACATAAAGGAAAAAATAAACAAATGGGACTTCATCAAAATAAAAAGCTTCTGCACAGCTAAAGAACACATCAGCAAAATGAAAAGGGAACCAACTCTATGGGAAAATATACCTCCAACAAAGGTTTGATCTCCAAAATATGTAAAGAACTCACACAACTCCACTCCAGGAAGACAAATAATCCAGTTAAAAAATGGGCAAAGGACTTGAACAGACACTTCTCCAGGGAGGACATACAGAGGGCCCAGAGGCATACGAAAGGATGCTCAGCATCACTAGCTATCAGAGAGATGCAAATTAAAGCCACAATGAGATACCACTTCACATCAGTGAGAATGACCATCATAAACAAACAAACAACGAGGTTGTGGGGAAGAGGGACCCTAATGTGCTGTTGGTGGGCATGCAGACTGTTGCAGCCACTGTGGAAAACAGTATTCCACTGATAGGTAGAGGGGGTAAAATGGAGACAACTGTACTTCAACAGCAATTAAAAAAAAAAGAAAAAATAGGATCTTATGCTTTCTATTTTTCAAAGCACTGTTATCGACATTATCATATTTATTCTTGCATTATTAATCCCCATGTTATAGGTGAGAAACTGAGTTTGAGAAAGATCAACTGACTTCTCTGCATAAGTTCAGACCCAGGGTAGGACCTTCTTGAACAGTTTAACTCTGGTTTTCCAGATGGAGGATTTTGTTGATTAGAAGACAGATAAGGAATCTTTTAAGAAATCATTTTTCATAAGTTAAACAACCACTGTAAGTGCTGGACTTCCCAGCAGAGCTGGGTAGAATACTGTGGTGTTAATGCACAAAAAAAGACCTTCCTCCTAGCAGGTTCTGAGGTGGAATTTCTCCAGTGGCTGGATGTTAGGGGTACATGGATCATGGCTGAGATCAGCCACAGTAGTAGATAGGAATGCAAGGCTCATTGAATTGTGACTCCTTGGAGTTGTGTCCTTCTGTTTCGTTACAAAAATTGTGAGGTACTGTGCAAAACAGTGATTCCTTTCCCAGGAACTGGTGGATGCAGTGAAATTAATACCACAGAGATAATATAGGCATTTAAAAGATAACTTCACCCAATTCTTGTTCTACCCATGCTGCCCTGCCTAAAAAAGTTTAAAAAACTAAAAGAAAAAAGCTTTCGTGTGGCTTCTTTGTGTCATAAAGCTTGGTGAATGCCTTAACTGTGTTGAAATATTTCCCCTTATTTGTGTATCTTCTTTCTCACATGTCCTGAATAGTCTTCATATGTTTAAAAGTAGTAGCTTTAATTTAGTTGGAGGGATAGGTAAAAATTTTAGGCTGAGAATCCTGTAATCTTTTGTTTATGGGAAACTTTCAGGTTATAGAATAATGTCTGGGGTTGTCAGCTCAAGGGTATTCTGAAATTATTTGCTTTTTCCCCCTCTTTGTTTTTAAGATTTTATGTATGTATGTATGTATGTATGTGGGTATTTATTTATAGGGGAAGGGAGGGAGAAAGAAGGGAGAGAAGCATCAATGTGAGAGAGAAACATCAATCAGTTGCCTCTCCTGGGGACCTAACCTACAACCTAGACATGTGCCTCAACCAGGAGTAGAACCAGCAACCTTTTGCTTTGTGGGACAATGGCCAATGCACTGAGTCACACCAGTCAGGGCCCTTTTTTTTTCTTGAAAAGCAACTTTCACCTAATCTTCCCTTACAGCTACTCTAAAGTGCCCCCAAGCGACTTACCCAATACCACTATTTTGTTTTATCATGGCAGTTACCAGCATCAGCTGTTTTATTATTCATTCATTTGCTTCTTTTTTTCTCTCTCTCCCCACATGCACACTGCGGGTGAGCGGGGCCTTATCTTTTTTGTTCAGTGCTATATCCTGGAGCCTCAGGCAGAGGCTGGACTATGGAGGAACTCACTGTTGGTTTGTTAAATTAGTGAACTGCTCCTGAAACTATTTTCTGATTTTTTCTTTTATCCTAAGATTGAAAATTGAGTGCAGCATGTTTTGCCCATGGAAACTCATCCTGATGCCAGGATTACTGGGTAAGTAGAAGCCAAGGGAGCAAGTGGCAGTGGGAGTGGGGTAGATATGATTTCTCATAAGTCTCCTTCCTACCTTTTGAAAAGCCGGCTTTGTGTATTTTCATTTCGCTTTGGTTTGTTGGAAACAGAAACCCTAACCTGGAACTTCACCGTTTTGTGGAAACAGTTGTTTTGCTGAAACAACTGTTTTAGAAGCTATGTAGTAGACTCTTTCTTGGAAAGCTGAATCTTCCTCTGTTTCTAGTGGAAACAATGCCTTGGGTCCTTACTGGGTGTTCTAGGACCCTTCTATGTGATACAAAGAAAACCTCCCTCTGGCATTCCTGCACTTTAAATTGTCATCTTTGAAACCATAGCTAGTATCAGATCAGGAAATGAAATTACCAAAGAGGGTCCCAGAATCCCTGTAGTTGTTTTCATGCTTTAGCCATGCCAGTCTTCCTGTGGTTCCTCCAGTGCACTGAGCTCTTTCCTAATTTTGGGTGGTTTCTTTTGCCAAGAGCCTTCTCTCCCTATCTTACCTTAGCAAGCCTGCCTAAAGCTTCCTTATCCTTCAGGTTTCACCTTAGGCTCCACTTCCTTCTAACAAGCCTCTTCTGGCTGTCTTTTCAGACCAGGCTGGAGTCTCCTGTTCATAGGTAACCTAAGTGCTTGTTGCTCATTTCTCATCTTCACTTCTTTCTAACTTTTCATCCTTTTATACTAGTTTGTCTTTCTCTGTATTCCATGAATCTATCTCTGTAGGAAGAATAAATTAATTAGATGCTTTGCTCTCATAGCTTTTATTTTTCTCTTTATTAGTTTTTTTTTTTAAACTGTGGATGGTGACCTAAACACTGACTCACTGAAGTACACAGAAGAATTGCCTTTGCTCTACCTAGTTCAGGCAACATAGAGTATGCACTAACATACATACAACACACACATGTGGAAATGGTATGTATTAGAGAATTTTTTAATGAATTTTTAAATGATTTAATGGTTGCTTAGATATTTTCCCAGCAGTCTGTAAAGTAGCCTGCAAGTTTTTGCCCTTCTACCCATAGAGTTAACAATCCAACCCTGGCCCTGGCTGTGTGTGGCTCAGTGGATTGAGCGGCAGCCTGTGAATCGAAAGGTTGCCAGTTCAATTCCCAGTCAGGGTACATGCCAGGTCCCCAGTTGGGGGCGTGCGAGAGGCAACCAATCGATATTTCTCTCACTTATTGATGTTTTTCTCCTTTTCTCTTTTTAAAGATTTTATTTATTTATTCCTAGAGAGAGGGTAAAGAGAGGAGGGAGAGAAACATCAATGTGTGGTTGTCTCTCTTGCGCCCCCAACTGGGGACTGGCCTGCAACTCAGGCATGTGCCCTGACTAGGAATTAAACCAGTGTGACCCTTTGTTTTGTAGGCCAGCGCTCAATCCATCCACTGAACCATACCAGCCAGGGCACCTTCTCTTCTTTCTCTAAACATAAATAAAATCTTAAAAACAACAACAACAACAAAAAAAACCCCCAAAACATTCCAACCCTGTATGTTATGGCTTGGTGGCAGAGTTTTTGTACTTCTTTGTAGAGGTTTTCCTCCTGTAGAAAGTCTCATTTTCTTTAGTCATTTCTCTACAAAGGTTACCTGTCAAATATAAGTTTCTCTTTGCTTTAGTTGCTGCTCTTGCTTTCTAACATACCTTCATTTAATTCTACATATAGCATGCTTAATGTTAAAAAACATAGCTTCTTATACCTTTAACCGCATGTAAATTTGCTCAGTTCTTCCTGACAGAAAAATTCCAAATTGGTTTTAGAGCTAATTTTGATTTATTTCAAAGTAATTTCCTCCAAATTGTTTAGAGTTCATGTTTTCTTTTATGTCTTCCCCATGGTTTGTGTATGCCTGCTCTTGGACAGGAAGTTATCACTCTTCTCTCAGGGCAGCAGCTCGGATGAAGAGACTGGCACATTATCCATTTTTCTATATGTGTTCACTTCGCTCCTCTTTGATATAAACTG
Source organism: Trachops cirrhosus (assembly GCA_028533065.1). Taxonomy (NCBI): domain Eukaryota; kingdom Metazoa; phylum Chordata; class Mammalia; order Chiroptera; family Phyllostomidae; genus Trachops; species Trachops cirrhosus. The sequence continues at coordinate 76,991,173 of CM052543.1, read as the reverse complement.
GCCAGTATCTAAACATGTTTTTCTTTTTTAAAAAAAGATTTTATTTATTTATTTTTAGAGAGAGGGAAAGGGAGGGAGAAAGAGAGGGAGAGAAATATCAATTGGTTGCCTCTCACGTGTCCCAATTGGAGACTGGCTTGCAACCCAGGCATGGGCCCTGAGAGGGAATCGAACCAGTTACCTTCTGCTTTGTGGGAAAACACTCAACCAAGCCATTTAATTTATGTTTTATTTTTCAGTTACAGTTTACAGCATAGTGGTTAGGTAATCATATATTTTAGAAAGTGTTCCCTCTGATATTTTCAGCACCCACCTGGCACCACACATAGTCATTACAATGTTATTGACTGTATTCCCTTTGGTGTACTTTATATCCCCACGACTATTCTGTAACTACCAATTTGTACTTCTTAAAAGTGTTTTTTTCCCCTGAAAGATTTAATTTATTCATTTTTAGAGAGAGGGGAAGGGAAGCAGAAAGAGGGAGAGGAACATTGATGTGAGAAAAACATTGGTTGCCTCTTGCATGCCCTCAACCAGGGACTGGTCCACAACCCAGGCATGTACCCTGATCAGGAATCAAACTGGCGACCCTTCATTCTGCAGGAAGACACTCAACCAGCTGAGCCATGCCAATCAGGGCCCAATTTATACTTCTTAATCCCTTCACTTTTTTTTACCCAGTACTCCCAGCCCCTCCTTTCCTCTGGCATCCATCAGTCTCTAAATGTGTCTTTCTTGATGTTTTTGTCTTTGCATAAAGCATATCTTGTAAAAACAGAAACAGCTGTATAATGGTTTTCTCTTTTAGAGAAAAGAGAAATTACTTGAGTGGCCGACAGATAGTGGAGTGGTACCATGTGTTCAAACACCTAGAGACTGAAAAGCCAGGGCTGTTGGCAGAGCTGGAGGGGGACATGAGAAGAAGTCAAACACAAGACAGATTGAAGGGAAGAGCTGTGCTCTGTATTGGCCTAATTACAAGGGCCTTCAGCACAGCCAGAAGATTCAGAATAAGCTGTAAAGGAACTAAAGAAAGAGAAAAGAAGGAGGAAGCAGAAATACCTGTGAATTCATTTTTCAGATAGGGAACTGATGGTAAACTAAGAGTGACAGTTATCTCAATTCCTGTTTATGGGTGTTTAAGCACATGATCTGAAAGTAGGGACTTCAGGGTTCTTCTTTTTTTCTTTAGAAAAGAGATGGGGTCAGGGAGGAATTCTGGAAAAGGGGAAGGGACTAGCTAGGAGAATGGGACCAGTGTAGTATTTATGTAGCGTGAAGATTGCAGAACCCCCTGGTTTGAGCCACATAGGTAACTAGAGGGTATTTTTCTTATCCTTGGGAAGGCCATGTTGGTTTGAGTGAGGAGCCTTTGAATACTTTGTCCATGTTTGGACATCTGAGGAGGGAAGGTGTGTGGTACTTAGTGATTAATACTGATTTTTGTTGAGGGTATTTGTCTAAATGATGTCTCCTCTTGCCTTTGACTTCTGTAGGTTACTTCTTGGGTCTGAATGACTTGATTGTTTCCTCCCTTGAGCTAACAGTCCATGTTGGTGATTCAGCCCTGATGGGATGTGTTTTCCACAGCACAGAAGAGAAACGTATAACCAAGGTAGACTGGATATTCTCGTCAGGGGAGCATGCCAAGGTAACTAGGAGGAAATATCACAGTGTAGTTGAAGCCCTGGTGATGGTGTCAGAACAGTGGGGGAGAGGGAGAATCAGGTCTTCTGCCATGAGGTGGTGTTGAAAGAGCTTGCGCTCTGGGGCTTGTCAGAACCTTTTCAGCCTGGATACTTGTCTATGTAATCTGCTGGGCAAGTTATCCAACCTCGCTGAGCTTCCACTTCTCCATCTGTGAAGGTGAAGGTGATTATAATAATGGTAATGCTTAACTGTTCAGGTCATTTAGAAGCTAATGGGAGTTAACTTCTAAAGTTATAAAGTTCTTTTAGTTTCTTGTCTCAATTTCTGTACTTTGTAGAGGAACACAGGTGCATGGGATGGGGTGGGAGGCTGTGAGATGGTAAGAGCACTTTGGTTGAGTAGACAGAAGGGTTATGGTCTAAGCATAAGAATGACGTCACAGCAATAGTGCTTTCAGTGTTCCACTGCCCCATTTACATGCTGGAGAAGCTTCTCTTTCTCCTTCACAGGTGCTTGAAATGCAGATGTAGCATAGCTGATGAGGGTATTTCATGGGAGCTCTTTGGAGTAGGAAACAGTGTATTAGGCCTCATCAGAGATGTTGCAGAGATACTTATATGTCAGGATCATTCATGAAGTATGCCTTAAGTAGTGTGTTACTAACAACAAGCTCCCAATGTTTGCGAATGATCATGCTATTCTTATAATGCTACTCTCACTCAAGTTTTTATTACTACTACTTATTATAAGAGGGCTATTCCCATGGTGTAAGTAGAAATAGGAATTCCTCAGGGGTTTCTCTCCCAGCCTTTAAACCACTCCCTGTTGATGACTTCTCATGCCCCATGATAAGCTGCCTAGAAGAGGGAAGACAGCAGAAGGAGTGACAACAGCCAACATTCTGGAATTCTCACAGCAGCCTGCCATGGGGCGCATCATGCCTCTTAGTGTCCTGTGATCTGGGGCACATGGCAAAAGATGGGGCAAAGATGGCAGGTGGTTTTCAAAAGTTGTGAGTTTGAATCCCCCGAGTGATCTTCAGAGTGGGTATTACATTTTACTTTACACTGTTACAAACAAAAAAGTATGGGCTCTATTTCTCTACTTGTTTTTGTATAAATGAGCCACAGAGCCTTGTGCAAGTTAGATTATTGCCTGGCACATTATTACTGTTAACTGGGTAACAAATACTTTTTGATCACGATGATGATAACCATGCTGCCACCATAGAACAGGGTCTTTTGAATCCAGACTCCTAGGTCTGGTGTCACTGATACTAGTTTTTCCCCAATGTTGTGTTGCCCTCTAGGATGATTACGTGCTGTACTATTATGCAAACCTCAGTGTGCCTGTGGGACGCTTCCAGAATCGCGTGCGCTTAGTGGGGGACATCTCACACAATGACGGTTCTCTCCTGCTCCAAAATGTGGAAGAGGCTGACCAGGGGATCTATACCTGTGAAATTCGCCTTGAAATGGAGAGCCATGTGTTCAAAACACCAGTGGTGCTGCATGTACTACCAGAGGAGCCCAAAGGTACATGAAAATTTACTTAGAAAAGGGAGAGGGGCTGGAGATTTGTAGAGCAAAGAGAGGGAAGGGAACTGATTGTGTGAGTAAATGCCAACCTTTGGGCTACACACTGACCACATAGTGAATCCTCAGTAATTAGTGCTCTTTATATTAAAATAATGATGATTATATTTTATTGTTTTAAACATATTTCATCCTCTTGAAAATTCTGTGAAGGAAGTACTGTTCTTTTTATTTTACAGATGAAGTAACTGAGGCTTAGGGAGGTTAAGTGACTATGGCTAAGGACCCATATTTATAAAATGTCATATCCATTACTTGAACCTTGTCACCTTTGACAATAGAATTCATGTTCTTTTTACTGTACCTGATACTTCCCATTATTTATCCACATTGATGCTACATCCGTATTTTATAGGTACCTATGTTAAGTGCTCTTGGGGATATAAAAGAAATGAGCAGATTTTCCTAACTTCTTTGGTTCTCATGTTCTCATTTGTAGATGGAGGGAGTGGCTTCAGTAGATTGGTGGTTTAAAAACTGCTCTGTAGAACCTCAAAGTCCAAGGGACCTGGTAGGCCATACAAAGGATGAAACTGAAGGAGCTGATAGAGGACCTAGTCAGGCAGGACCTAGAGCTTCCACCTCCACTGCCACCATAGTCCTTCATCTTTTTCCTGATTTATTATTGGGCTGCCAAGTAAGATTTTGTTTAAAGAAAGAATTCTGCTGCTTAAAAATGTTTGAAAACCACAGAATTTGAAAAATTCTTTAGTCTCTGGCTTCAGGAAACCTTGCACTCTAGTTAGAGAGCTAGAATCTGTACCCTCCCCTCCCCACCAGCTAGTTTAGGTCTACTCTTTTAATGAGCTCCTCTGGAGCACCCTGTCCTTCTCCTTGGTGGTACTCATCACACATGTTCCGTTGTGTCTTCCCTGTTTGCCTGGGTCTGTGTGCTTTGTTCCTGACTAGCCCTGGGCACAGTGCCTAGCACAGAGTAAGCAACCAATAAACATTTGTTGAATGAATGAAATTTTTGAATTAGTGTCCCTCACTTGAATTTAACTCCTAAAATATGGAGTTGTAGAAGGTAGCTTCTGGCCTATCCTAATTTTTCAACTGACATTTTTCTCTTGATTCCAAAGCTGTGGTCCTCTAGGAAGAGAAAATGAATCAGTTGCCAGTGTTCCCAGGATTACTTCTTTTCTTTTTTTTTTAAATTTTTATTTTAGTTTATTCAGTACAGTTTCTATCCTTTATTCCCATTCCAGCCC
>CM052543.1:76970912-76986214 GCA_028533065.1 Trachops cirrhosus | reverse complement strand
TTTATTTTTCTTTTTGCTATGTCAAATGGGATGTTTTTCTTCATTTCTGCTTCTGCTGTTTCATTGTTTGTGTACAAAAATGCCTTTGATTTCTGAATATTGACTTTGTATCCTGCTGTTTTGCCAAATTCATTTATTAGGCCAGGATTACTTCTGGGCTACATCTTCTAATGCAGTACCCAAGCACTTGTCCATATAAGCATGGCTTACAAAATGAATGCCTTTTCCTGCTTAGAAGAGACAGACACACAGGGAATGAATCAAAAGGATCTGATTTCAAAGAAATCCATGGAAACAGGCTAGAATAAATTTAGGTATAGTTAGATATTTCCCCAGTAGTCAGTGGGGCAAATTGTATATATTTTTCCCTGTAGCAGGAGTGGGAATAGATCCAACTCCTAACAGTTTGCCTGGTGACCAGTGCAAAGTTGTCCATCTTGCTTGATGGAGGTTTTCTCCTCCCATGTGAAAACTCCATTTGTGCAGTCATCTATTATTTTCTCTACAAAGTTTACCCTTCAGTTTACAATTATTCTGATCCTATTTCCTTAATTCTTTTTTAATAGTTCTTATTTAAATATTGTAGACAATATTCTTACAAATACAAATAACACTAACTTCCTGCACTTTCACTATGGAGTCAGCCAACCTTCCACTAATATGAGGTGGCAGGGTACAGTGAGTAAGAAAGATTGTACTTTTTTTCACTCAGGCCTGTGTTTGAGTGCCAGTCCTATGTTTTACTGGCCATGTTGTTTTGGTCTCTTTTATTTTCTTCCTCTGCAAAATAGGAGGGTAATAGTGAATATATCAGAATATTATAATCACTAGCTGGTAGACGATACAAGGTGTCTCCCACATGCCTGGTACATTGAAAGGACTCAGAGGTTTAGTTATTATTATTGCATTTTAAAATAGAGTTCATGTGATATATTATGTTTCTTGATTTGTGAATGTTGCACCATGCTTGCATCCCTAGGATAAATCCCACTTGATCATGGTGCATGATCTTTTTAACGTACTGCTGTTTTTGGTTTGCCAATACTTTGTTGAGGATTTAAGCATCTATGTTCATCAGCAATATTGGCCTGTAGTTTTCTTTCTTTGTTGTGTCTTTACCTGGTTTTAGAATTTGGATAATATTGGCCTCATAAAAAGAGTTCAAGACGGAGTCTTCCGTCTTCTTGAATTATTTGACATAGTTTGTGCAGGATAGAAGGTAACCATTCCCTAAATGTTTGGTAAAATTTGCCTGTGAAGCCATCTGGTCCAGAGTTTTTGTGTGCTGGGAGGTTTTTTTTTTTTTTTTTTGATTACTGCTTCAATTTCACTAGCTGTTATCAGTTTATTCAGGCTTTCTGCTTCTTTTTAATTCAGTTTTGGAAAATTATATGAGCTGGGCAGATATGTGTAAAAAAATGAACGAGGTCACCAACTTGCACAATTCACCAAAATAAACTCAAGGTGGATAAAAGATTTAAATATATGTGTGACACCATAAAAGTCCTAGAGGAAAACATAGGCAGTAAAATGTCAGATAACTCATGCAGCAGTAATATCTTTGCCAATATATCTCCTGGAGCAAGGGATATAAAGGAAAGAATAAATAAATAAATGGGATTACATCAAATTAAAAATCTCCTGCGTGGCTAAAGAAAACATCAGCAAAATGAAAAGGGAACCAACTCTATGGGAAAATATACCTCCAACAGAGGTTTGATCTCCAAAATATGTAAAGAACTCACATGACTCCACTCCAGGAAGACAAACAATCCAATTAAAAAATGGGCAAAGGACCTGAACAGACACTTTTCCAAAGAGGACATACAGAGGGTCCAGAGATATACAAAAGGATGCCTAACATCACTTGCCATCAGAGAGATGCAAATTGAAACCACAGTGAGATACCACTTCACACCAGTCAGAATGGCTATCATTAAATAAACAACAAGTGCTGGCGAGGTTGTGGGGTGAAGGGAACCCTAGTGAACTGTTGGTGGGCATGCAGACTGTTGCAGCCACTGTGGAAAACAGTATGAAATTTCCTCAGAAAACTAAAAATGGAACTGCCTTTCGATCCAGTGATCCCACAGCTGGGACTATAAGAATCCTGAGACACCAATTCAAAAGAACCTATGCACTCCAATGTTCATAGCAGCACAATTTATAATAGCCAAGTGCTGGAAGCAACCGAAGTGCCCATCAGTAAATGAATGGACCAAAACACTGTGGTACATTTACACAATGGAATACTACATAGCAGAAATAAAGAAGGAACTCCTACTTTTTGTGACAGTGTGGATAGAACTGGAAAGCATTATGCTAAGTGAGATAAGCCAGGCAGCGAAAGACAAATAGCATATGATCTCACCTATAAGTGAAACCCAATGAACAAAACAAATAATGAGCAAAATAGAACCAGAGACATGGAAATAAGGAACAAAGTGACCAGAGGGGAGGGAGAGAGGCATAATGGAGGAAAGAAGGAGACGGGTCTAGTCAAGGGACATGTATAAAGGACACATGGGCCCTGGCTAGTGTGGCTTAGTGGGTTGAGTGCTGGCCTGTGAACCAAAGGGTGGCTGGTTTGACTCCCAGTCAGTGCACATGCCTGGGTTGCACGCCAGTTTCCCAGTGGGCAGTGAGTGAGAGGCAACCACACATTGATGTTTCTCTCCCACTCTTTCTCCTTCCTTTTCCCTGTCTCTAAAAATAAATAACGTCTTTAAAAAAAAAAAAAACAGGACCAGACTACTGGCCAAGATCAAGGCATAGGTAGATACACACTTTGCCTCTTTGCACAACCAAAAGGACAACAACAAATTTAAAAACAAAAAATAACCAGAACTGCTAGAAAATCAAACTGTGTAGAAATCTGACAACCAAGAAATTAAAGTTAAAAAACATTAATCCAAACCAGTAGGAGGGGTGGAGACAGGCAGCCAGGGTGGAAAGGACTCGCAGCAAGTCTGTGGCTGGAGAAACTGTGTAGGTGAGGTGACGGCTGGCAGACTGGGCAAGGCGGTGGCTGGCGGAGTGAGTGGTCCCATATTTGCGTGTAGATAAACCAGGAGGAACAACTGGGGAGTAAGACAGAGCGTGCAACCCAGGGTTCTAGTATGGGGAAATAAAGCCTCCAAACCTCTGACTGAAAAAACCTATGGAGGTTGAGCTGGCAGGAGAAACTCCCAGCCTCACAGGAGAGTTTGTTGGAGAGACTGACAGGGTCCTAGAACATACACAAGCCCACCCACCTGGGAATTAGCACCAAAAGGGCCTAATTTACTTGTGGGTAGCAGGGGAAGTGACTGAAAACAGGACAAGAGCTGAGCAAATGTCATGGTTCCCTCTCTGATCCCTCCCCCACATACAGTGCCACAATGTAGCAAAGTAGGTAGCCCTGCCCTACCTAAGGCTCTGCCCCTTACAATGTAACAGGTGTGCCAAGACAAGGAAATATGGCCCAAATGAAAGAACAGATCAAAACCCCAGAAAAAGAACTAAGCAACAAGGTAATAGCCATCCTATCAGATGCAGAGTTCAAAACACTGGTCATCAGGATGCTTAAAGAAATGATTGAGTAAGGACACAAAAGAAAGAAGTGAAGGTTATGCAAAGTGAAATAAAGAGAAATATACAGGGGACCAACAGTGCCCTGTATCACTCAAATCAATGATTTGGAGCAGAAGAAATAAACATCCAAATGAAACAGAATGAAGAAACAAGAATTCAAAAAGATAAGGAGAGGTTTAGGAACCTCTGGGACAACTTTAAATGTTCCAACATCAAATTATAGGGATGCCAGAAGGAGAAGAGGAAGAGCAAGAAATTGAAAACTAATTTGAAAACATAGTGAAGGGGAATTTCCCTAATCTGGCAGGGGAAATAGGCTGCCAGGAAGTCCAGGAAGCTCAGAGAGTCCCCAGAAATTTAGACCCAAGGAAGCACACTCCAAGGCACATCATAGTTACATTACCCAAGATTAAAGATAAGGAGAAAATCTTAAAAGCAGCAAGAGAAAAGGTGACAGTTACCTACAAAGGAGTTCCCAAAAGAAACCTTACAAGCAATAAGGGGCTGGAAATTAGTATTCAAAGTCATGAAAGGCAATGACCTACATCCAAGATTGCTCTATCCAGCAAAGCTATCATTTACAATGGAAGGGTAGATAAAGTGCTTCCCAGATAAGATCAAGTTAAATGAGTTCATCGTCACCAAGCCCTTAGTGTGTGAAATGTTAAAGAGACTTATCTAAGAAAAAGAAGATCAAAACTATGAACAGTAAAATGACAACAAACTCACAGCTATCAACAACCAAACCTAAAAAAATAAAAACTAATGAACTAAACAAATAACTAGAACAGGAACAGATTTATAGAAATAGAGATCACATGGAAGGTTATCAGCAGGGAGGGGGAGTGTGGAGAATAGAGGAAAAGGTACAGGTAATAAGAAGCATAAATGGTAGGTATAAAATAGGCAGGGGGAGGTTAAACATAATATGGGAAATGGGAAAGCCAAAGAACTTACATGTATAAACCATGGACATAAACTAAGGTGGGAGAATGAGGGTGTGGGGGGTACAAGGCAGAGGGGAATAAACAGGAGAAAAAAATGGGCCAACTGTAATAGCATAATCAATAAAATATACTAAAAATAAAAAAGGACCCATGGTAATGGACAACAGGGTGAGGACTGACTGAAGGATGGGCAGTGGGTGGGGCAGGGGATAGCAAGGAGGAAAAATTGGGACAACTGTAATTGAACACAATAAAAAAAAGAGTTCAGTTTTTAATGTGTTGCTGAATTAGAGAGTGTTTCCTTTCTCCTGGTATTCTTTGAAGTGAATTTTTATTACTTTCAAAAGAATTCCCTCTACAGAGTTTCTTTTCTTTTCTGTGTGTGTGTGTGTGTGTGTGTGTGTGTGTGTTGGCTGTTGTCATTTAAACATTTTTTATTATTTTTTAAACTTTATTATTGTTTATAGAGTTTCAAGTTCATAATATTTTCTTTTGCTTTCCTCCCATTATGCATTTTGCCTGCTGGGCAGGAAGTTATTGTTCTCCCAGGGAAACAATTTGGATGAAAAGTTCAGTTTATGCACTGTGTTTGTTTCTTCATGAATTTTGCTTAATGGTCTTTTGAAGGAACTTTGTCCAGTTAAGACCTAGGCTTATGACTCCCTAAATACCATCCACTTTTCACTTCGTAATTGATTTTGTGGTTGATTTGTGTAGTGCATCATTGAAAAAATCAGAAACATCTTTCTAGTTCCCTTTTTCAAGGACCTCCTGAAATGACTTATACAGTAAACATATGATGGGGTCAGCTACTTATAAAATAAACAGAAGGAAGAGCCTAGGACTTGAGAAGCCAGAAGCAGGAGAAGGGGGATCAGGTGGGGAGTGGGGGCAAGGATTGAAAAAGAAACTAAATTCAGAGGAAAACTGTCTCTTGTCTTGGTCTAATTAGCAAAGAATCTTGTGACCTGTTCTATAGTCAGAACTGTCCTAAGACAACTTATAAAAAGAATAACAGAATCTGAGAAAAGTCACCATGATTCATTTTTTCAGCCACAAGATCCAGTGGATTATATATATAATATAGATAGATATTATTCCAGTGGAATATCTATCTATATTATATATATATATATAATGCACTGGAATGTGTGTTTGTGTGTGTGTGTGTGTGTGTGTGTGTATATATATGAATGGGAGAGAGTTATATAACTTTCTACTTCCTGTTTATGTAAAGCCGATGTGGGTATCTAAGTAGGTGAACAGAAAGTGGTAGGCTTCAAGATTTTCTCTACTTTCTTAGTATAAACTGGAAGTGGAATTGAGGTGCATAGGAAAAATTCTGCAAAGGGGAGGGAGAAGAGCATTAAAGAAGACCAGAAAGTGTTTGTTGTAGTATGAAGATAGCAGAACCCCTCAAACTTGATGTATGTAGGTAGCTAAAGGATATCCTCTTACCATTGGTGTATCTTGTTGGTTTGAGTGAGAGGCTTCTGAATACATTGTCCATACAGGGTCATCTGGATCATCTGTGGAGAGAATGTGTGCAGTATTTGTTGGTAATGTTGATTTTACTGTTGAGGATTTTTGGCTAAACATTATCTCTTCTAGAAGTTCTTTGGCTTCTATAGATTAAATCTTGGTTTTAACCTGATTTATCATTTTATCCCTAGAGCTCACAGTCCATGTGGGTGATTCAGCCCTGATGGAATGTGTTTTCCAGAGCACAGAAGAGAATCTCATGACCAAGGTAGACTGGATGTTCTCACCAGAGGAGCACACCAAGGTAATGAGGAGGATCCATCAGTGTGTAGTAGAAGCCCCTGGCCAAGGTGTCAGGACAGTAGGGAAGAAAGAGAATCTAGGCATCAGGTGCCATGTGGTGGCATTGAAAGAGCTTGGGCTTTGGATCTTGTCAGAACTGAGCCTTCTCCTAGCTTGGCTACATGGCTGAGCAACTTTAGCTTTCTCTTGGGAAAAATAACTCTAATGAAGATACTGAAGAAGAAGGAGGAGGAAGAGAAGAAAATGCATAACTTTTAGGTGAAGACGCATATATAAGATAGTCCATGTAAAGCATTTGTGTATGACTTGGCCACTGAATTTTAGTTTCCTCCCTCTTTTCCCTCCTTCTCTTTGGAGAGTTCATGGGAGAATGAGGGGGATGATTTTTGTGGCCTAGCCAGGAAAGCTATGGGCTATATACATAAGAATGATTACATCTTTATTCTTATTTGGGTTATTTTTGTGAGTTTTCTTCTGTGCTCCCTTGCCCCATTTATGTGATGGGGGGAACATCCTTTGTCTTTATGGGTGCTTCAGATGCTGGGATTAGTACAATAGATCCTGGGGGGCCAGGGTGAGTAGTTCATGAGAACTCTGAAGCAGTAAACAAGTTATTTCACTAGACCAGTGATATCAACTATGGCATGGTGATGTACTTATGGGTCAAGCTACATTTTTAGGGACATCGCAAATAACTTTTTGTTCAAAAAGTTAAGGTGGAAAGTTTATAAAAGTTTTAGCTTTTATAAACTAAGATGTATTCCAGGTAATCCCTATAAAAAAGTCATTTAAACTCACTTGATTCCTATATGCTGTCTGAGTAGGTCAGAAAGGGTGACATCATGGTGGATCATGGGCAATTATATACAGTCTCAGGTTCACCTCCGGGGACTTGTCATGCATTGAAATGTCATCCACTAAGTGAATCACAACAGAAAATAGAATAAGAATTGACATTTTGAGTTGTGAATTGAATCACAAGAGACAAGAGGTTACAGGCTAGGTCTTTTTATTCATCTTTGTGTCTCTACTCCCATCCCATTTCCTTTTCTTAAAAGCTTTAAAAAATTATAATGTTCATATACCTTAATTTAAAAATTCCAACATTTAGTCATTAATAAGTATTTTTTAAGCATCTGCTATGCAGTGAAAGCCCCTGACCATGATGGGGGACTTACAATCAAGATGGAGGAAGATGCACAGTAAAATAATGAAGAAATAAATACAGAATCTGTTAGGGAATAGTAACAGCTATGGAGAACAAGAAAGCAGAGTCTTGTTGCTATTTTATAGAGGTGGTCAGGGAGGCCTCACTAAAAAGGTGACATCTGAGCAGAAGTCTGAAGGAAGTAAGGGAACCCCATGGATGTCTGGGGAGAAGAGTGTTCCAGGTATAAAGAGGAATGAACAAATGCAAAGGCCCTGAGGCCAGTACTCAAGGAGCAGCAAGGAGGTCAGTATGGCTGGAGTGAAGTGACCCAAGTAGGTGAGGGAAGAACAAGTAGAATTAAATCAGAGAGGAAAAGTGTCTGTACTTGTAGTAAACATGGAGATGCCATTGGAGCATTTTGAGCAGAGGAATAACATGATTTAACGTATATTTCTTTTTTTGTTTGTTTTAACCTTTTTATTTTTTTTAATTTATTTTCTTTTTATTTTTGTTTAATTGTTGTTCAAGTACAGTTGTGTCCATTTTACCCACCACTCCCCCACACCCTTGATCCTATCCCCCTTCGGTTTTGTCCATGTGTCCTTTATATATGTTCCTGAAAACCCTTCCCCCTTTTCCCCCCATTATCCTCTCCCACCTCCCCTCTGGTTACTGTCATTAGAAATATAAGTTAAATAAATGTGGTCAATTTAACTTATATTTCTAATGACTCATCTTCTGAAAATAGACTGTACTTGAGAGTAAGTAGGGAAACAAGTAAGGAAGCTCCTTGCAGGAATCCAGGTGAGAGATGGTGCTTGGACCCTAGTGGCAACCATGGAAGAAGTGAAGTGGCTAGATTTGGGATGTATTTTGAAGGTAGAGGTGGTAGGATTTTCCGAGGGATTTTAGATGTGAGTTATTCAAGAAAGAGAAAAGTTAAGGATGACTCCAAGATATTTAGCCTGAGCATCTAGAAGAAGGCATTGCCATTTACCAAAGTGGGATGGACTAGAAAGAACTGGTTTTGGGGAAAAACTTGGAGTTCAGTTTTAGTTATGTTTCAGATTTCCTATTGAAAATTCAATTGGAAATGTCATAAAGAGTGAAGGTATACTTTCACATTTTTTTATTGGAGTAGTGTAAAAAGTTAAGCTCCCTCATTCTTACTTCCTCATCCCTCCCTGCAGATGGAACAGTTGTTCATAACTACATGCCTGCACACACGTGTGTGTTCACACTGTTGTGTTATCTAATACTTTCTGATAATACCTATACTGGCTACACATTCAGGGGCTCTCAACCTTCCGGGCTCCCAGCGCCTCCCCGCCCATACCTTGTAGCAGTCTCATACATTTTACCTTTCTCTTCTAGGAGGAGATTATGTTGCGTTATTACACCAAAAAATTACCTGGGGGGTACCACCAGTACGGGGGCCGCTTCCAGAACCGTGTAAACCTGGTGGGGAACACTGCCCACAATGATGGCTCCATCAAGCTCCAAGGAGTGAAGGAATCTGACAGAGGAAGATACACCTGCAGTATTCACCTGGGGAACCTGACATTCAGAAAAACCATTGTGCTACATGTGATTCAGAAAGAACCCCAAAGTATCTAACATTTGGTTGGGGAGGGATGAGGGATCTCATAGCTGGTAGGCATGGCCAGGACTAGGGTGTGGTCCAAGAGGCTTTTAGTGTGCAAAACTTAAGGGGGCATCACTCTCAGATGCTGACACTGTACTTGCATGATCCTGAGACTGATGTCTCCTTAAATTTGTTGCCCTGGGCACCTTGGTTGCCTCACCCTAATTCTGGTCTCACTAAAAGTCAGTGAAAAAGGAGCTAATGTTTAGTGAACACCAGCCCTCTTCCAGACGTCACTCATTGTCAGTACAACCTACTAATTTAAAGATACAGGACTCAGAGATGAATTGGAGTTGATGTTCAAAGTAATTTTTAATTAGCTTCAAGAAAGAGGCTGTGTGCTCTGTAGTGGAGGGGGAATGATCCTGAGCTGGTGAGAGACAGCAAAGAACAGAAAAAACAGGAAGGGAGCAGCACCAAAAAGAGGGGTTTTCTGAGCAAAGGTTCTGTATTCTGGGAAACGCTATGCATTGAGGCTAGTTTGTAGGCAAATAAAGACTCAGTTGTGTTGACTGAGAGAGGTTAATAAACCATAAGTCAGTTTTAGTGGTCAGGATGTGGCCTGTGGACTTTGCCTTACACTGGGGCCCTCAGGGGTTGGCTGTGGTTGATTGAGGGTGGGGGTGGAGGTGAGGATGGAACATATCTCAATTCCTCTGGCCAGAGACTTAAATCTATGGAGGTGCCTTCTCATTAAATAGTAAAGGGTCCCAGCTGGAGACAGAAGCAGAGCAGATAGATTTCTTTTCTCTCAGAAATCTTAATCTTCACAGACAAAATTCAAGCCATTAAATGGGAGCTCATTCAACCTCCAAGTCTTTCCCACCCACAAACATGTCTATAATCTGCCCTCATCCTTTTCTCTGCCTTGCCATCCTTTCTGCTTGGGCTTATCCAAATCCCTGTGCTCAGATGCATTCTCTGTTCCTTCTCACTCACTTTCCGTTAGCTTCTACCATTCAGCATATAAATATGCTGAAGTCTTCATCTTACCTTGTGTCCATATCTAATTTAGCTCTCATCCTATATCTTTCTTTTTCTTAAAATAGCTTTCTTGAGATACAACCTACATACATACCATACAATTTTCCCATTTAAAGTGTACAACTCAGTGGTTTTTAGTATATTCAGAGTTGTGCAACCTTCATCACAGTCAGTTATATATTCTTTCTTGACATAGCCAAATAGCTTGCAAAGGCACTGTATGTTGTGTCTCTCATCTCATTCCTGGTGACTGCTCAGTGCACTGCATTCTGGCTTCTGCTGCTGCTTCTACTCTAGCTTGGAGGTAGTGATGGTACTCTGGATCTCATATCCTCGGCCATCTTTACCTTAGTGGTACTGGATACTACAGTCTATATATTCAGCATATTCTATGCTGGACACAATTTATCTGTCTCTATATATCTATGTGAGCTCTACCCAGATATCCCACAAATATTTCAAATACCACATATCCAAATCTCCCCTGGCATACCTCTTCCCATCCCATCTCCTCAACCTCAGTTAATGCCACCACCATCTATGTAAGTTCTCTAACTGGGTACCTGGGAGTTGTACTTGCTCCTTCCCTTTTCCATGACCCCCAGACTAACAGATCAACAAGTCCTGTCATTTCTGCTACTGACTTTGAATCTGCCTTCTTTCCAGGCCATCCCCACCACTTAGTTCTGATTGCCTTTATCTGTGTTTTAGACTGTAGGCCTCTAACTAGTCTCTGCTTTCATTCTCAGCCATTGTTCATTCTTCATGCAGCAGTCAGTTCCATCTTTCTAAATCATGCATCTCAACATTCTATTCCACTGCCTATAATCTTTTCATTGCCTACAGAAAAAAAAAAAGCCAAATTCCTGGTTGAGATCATCAAGGTCCTTCATGACTTAAGCCCAGTTTCCTCTCCACTCACCAATGCAACTTTTGAGCCCAATGCATGAAACTGTTTCTAAAAGCACCATCCTATGTTCCTTTTAAGACTTGATGTTCCCTTTAAGACTCAGTTCAAACTTTAGAACTTTGGCTGACAAATTGTCATCTCTACATAGAATTGGGTACCCTTTGTTCTGTGTCCCTCCGCACCCTATATAGTCTTCTATCATAGGACCTAGCAGTCTGTGGTTTTCTGTTTACATGGTTTTCCCTCTCCTTGGAGGCAAGGACCAGCATTTTCATGTTTGTGTCTTCCACGTCTAGTAATATCTGGTGCCCAGGAGGTCTGTGATGTATGTATTTAGAGTGAATTGAGGAGTTAATGAAGGGTACCATATGGGTGGAAGTGTCTCCAAAGATCTTACTTGGTATCATGTCCATGGGGCTGAGTGTTGCAACATAGATCCATTTGAAAGAATCACTTCCCATAGAAATATCAGTAGCCTCTAAGATGTCTGTTATTTCTATGTCATTTGGTAAACCACATTTTAAGATAGAATTGTTAATGCAAAAGAAAACTCTACTATAGGTGAGGTGCTGTCCCCTTTTCCTGCCCACCTTAATCTACGCTTTAGGAGTAAGCAAGGGGGCCAGGCTTTGGCTCTCAATCCAACAGTGACAGCAGGAGTCCTAGTGTTTCAACGTGGAGTGGAGTCTGGCCTTCTCTCCTGACTTCCTGACCTGGCTGTTGCTACTTTGTATGTAGCTGGTGGGGCTGTCAGCAGTTGGAATATTGAGGCCCTCTCATTGCTTTTCTCCTTTTCTAGCATTGGTGACTCCAGTAGCTTTCAGACCTGAGATCCTGGGTGGTAATCAGCTGGTAACCATTGTGGGGATCGTTTGTGTCACTATCCTGCTGCTTCCTGTTCTGATATTGATTGTGAAGAGGACCTACAGGAATAAGAGGTACAGGGCTACTCTCACCTCTGGGGCTGGGAGGCTAGAGGTGCAGGACTGCCTCTACCCTGAGAATGGGAGAGAATGATAGGGCCCTAACTGTGCCAGTTTTACAGAGGATGACATCAGTTAGATGTCATTTGTATAGCGACCCTGCCGTCTTTGCTCCTGGAACACCTTGCTGCACATTCCCACATCATCCTCATTCACTTTGGTATTTTTTACAAACATTGCCACCTCTTTTACAAAGGGTGGTCTAAGTAGAGCATGATTAAGAGTGTAAGTCTTAATTAAGCATGAATTATAATGGTACCATTCAATGCCTGAGAGAGATGATTTTTTAATTATCTACTATATATGCCTCACACAGAAGTCCAGATCTTGAGGGCTTTAAGTGGCTTTATTTAAAAGACCACATTCTAGTTGTGACAGCCTATTTTTGAATGGATGCCCTGAAGTCCTAAGTTATTTATTGTTGAAATGTATGTTTAAGGCTTTGATTTCATCTAGTATCTCAAAAATGCCCAGACGCTCTGACCTGGGCACTAGAGTTTCATTGGCTGTTGGCAGGTACATTCCTCAATTTACCCAACTGTTGATGAAATATTTTGCTAGGACAGATTGACTGACTGTCTTGTCGAGATAGTGTCAATGGGAAAGGGCCCTCATTAAGATTAAGTAATGCTGACTTTTGAGTCTCTCTTCCTCATGGAACATGTATTCTGCAGAAAGTGTGTATGCCTGCCACATTTGCACTCCCATTTCTAAGGGTCCTATGACTTGGTTTTGAACTTGGTTGGCTTCTCTGAGGGTCTTTGCTCTGGGCATGCTGAACTAGACAACGTGGGTTCCATATCAGATCACTTCTCCCTATGGCCCTCAGTGTTTTTCAAAATGAAGAGCAGCACTTCCATGTCTACTTGTTTATTCAAAGAAATAATCAGGCTCATAACGTCATGTGCATGAATATGCTTGCTGTAGTATTGATTATAATTAAAAGTTGAAATCACCTTCTGTGTCAGAACAGTAATATTTTAAAGAATTGGTATTGCATTCAATGAAATACCACACAACCTTGTATGTAATGACATGGGAAGATGTCCAATTCCATGTTATAGACTATGTAGTATGATCTCATGTTTATAAAGAAGGAAATTATATAACGCTCATTTCAGCAGCATATATTTTAAATATATTTTGTGTGGGTGTACTTATTATGCTTCCATTGAAAGAGGTTTGGAAGGATGTTTCTTAAATAGTAATAGTGATATTTTGGAAAAAGGAGAAGGTGGGTCCCATGAAGGTAAGGAGTTTACTGGAATTCCAGCCTCCAGCAGTCTACATTTCTCTATTATTTGAATTATTTAACAATGAGAATATACAACTTAATAATCTGCAAATACAATAGAAATATTTCTACTTGAGACAAAAAAATATGGGTTTTTTTCTGACTTTAATTAATTGTTTTTTACAGTGTATCTTCGGCCAAAATAGGTAAAAAGATGTATTCAGTAGCAATTTAGAAGGCAAATGGTCAAGATATCAAAGGCTAAGGACCAGGAAAGGGCTAGAGCTCACAGTTTGGGATGTTTGTGGGGATAATTCATCTTGGCCCTTTGAAATGATGTCTCGCTGAGTTTCTGCTATCCCCTGCTAGTACAGCTATATCTCCCTAGTCCTCAGAGATAATACAGTCTAATACCATGGCCTGGCTCTGTTCACCTTACATTATTATAGACAGAAAGTTCTTAGAGTGATGATGGAGAAATAGAAACTGTCATTCAGCCCAAACTGTCTCCTGCTCTCCATGATAGATACACTCCCAGACTTCAAGTAGAGCTGGGTAGGAGTCTAGAGAGAATAGCTTCTGCTCTGGTGATTCTCTCTTCACAGAGCTCTGTAGACACCTAGCCTTGAATATACAGCAGTCCCTGGTTAATTTCATGTGTTTCATGCCTTGCAGTTCAGTAACTTCCACAACCCTGGTAAAAAGTCTGGAGAACACAAAGAAGGCTCATGCAGAGGTAAGAAAAGAACTCTGTTGTTTTGCTGCTGTGGCCAAGGAGGGTGAGGTGAATACTGCTCCGTATCCGGATGGTAGTGTTATCATTCCTCTGTGACCCATGTCTTATGCATTGTTATTTCTCAGCACTTAGGCTAGTGGCTGGCACAGAGCAGGGGCTCAGGAAGTCACCACCACTGGAGTAAAAGCCTTTGGGAACTTTTCATGTGGGGGCAGGTGGGGCCAGCCCAGGATGGTCAGGCCTTCCTGGGAGGGCCTGAGCAAAGAGGTAGACTTTCAGTCAGAAAGCCCCAGTTCAAAAGATGAGTGTGGGACTTCTGGCCAAGATGGAGGCATAAGGAGACACACTGTGCCTCCTCACACAACCAAAATAAGGACAACAACAATTTAGAAACAAAATAACAATCAGAACTGACAGAAAATTGAAGTGTATGGAAGTCCGACAACCAAGGAGTTAAAATAGAACTGGTAGGCGGGCGGAGTTGGGCGGCTGGGCGGAAAGGGTTGTGGGGAAAAAAAAAGTGGTTGCTTGCAGACCCCAGGTGCACAAGGCAGCAGCTGGCAGACCCCAGGCGCAGGATAGCAGTGGGCAGACCCAGCGAGGCAGCAATTGTGGAGTGGGGCACGGCACGGAAGGCAGCTGGCAGACTGGTGGTCCCACATTCGTGCACAGATAAACCAGGCGAAACCGGGGAGTGAGACAAACTGCACAACCCAGGTTCCCAGCGTGGGGAAATAAAGCCTCAAGGCACCGATTGAAAACACCTATGGGGGGTTGAGGTGCTAGGAGAGACTCCCAGCCTCACGGGAGAGTGTGTTGGAGAGACCCACAGGGTCCTAGAATGTACACAAGCCCACCCACCCAGGGATCAGCACCAGAAAGGCCCAGTTTGCTCGGGTGAAGCAGCGGAAGTGACTGATATCCAATGGAGAGAGGAGCAAGCGCCATTGTTCCCTCTCGGACCCCTCCCCCACATACTGCCTCGCAACCCAGTGACATGGGTTGCCCTGCCCGGGTGAACACCTAAGGCTCCGCCCCTCATATGTAATAGATGTGACAAGACCAAAAAAAAAAATGGGTCAAATGGAAGAATAGATCAAAGTTCCAGAAAAATACAACTAAGTGACCAAGAGATAGCCAACCTATCAGATGCACAGTTCAAAGCACTGGTGATCAGGACGCTCACAGAATTGGTTGATTTTGGTCAGAAATTAGATGAAAAAATGCAGGCTACAATAAGTGAAATGAAGAAAAATGCACAGGGAACCAATACTGATGGAATGAAAGATGGGTCTCACATCATTGGAGTGGACCAGAAGGAAGAAAAAAACAACCAAACAGAAAAAAATGAAGAA
>CM052543.1:76903007-76970412 GCA_028533065.1 Trachops cirrhosus | reverse complement strand
AGAAAATAGACAGGGGAAGGGCAAGAATAGTAGGGGAAATGTAGAAGCTAAAGAACTTATGACACATGGACATGAACTAAGGGGGGGGAATGTGGGTGGGAGAGGGTGTGCAGGGTGGAGGGGAATGAAGGAGGGCGGAAGAAAAGAAAGTTCCAGTTCAAGCCTGGCTCCGCTACCTCCCTGAGCCTCAGCATTCTCATCAATAAAACCAGGATAAGGACAAACATATTTGCCCTGTTGTGTGGTTCAAATAACATCATGATATGCAAGTGTTTCATAATCTATGAGTAATTGCAAAGGAGAACTATGATACATTTGGGAGTTAAGTGAAGGAGTTAATGGTCAAGATTAAATATTTAGGGACCTTTAGAAAGAGAGGATCAAAAAGCACTTTCTCTTCACATTAGTTTGTAATGGAGCTGTGAATGATTGCTACTGGGAACTGCGAAATGGATTCATTTCCTTGAATTCCTTTTTCTTTTCTTTCTTTCTTTCTTTCTTTCCCCTTTTGGAACATTTACCTTTACATCTTTTGGTCTATTTGTGACCCAGGAGTAGGAAGTTCTCACAGGGTAGTACAGGGGCCTCCAGCAGCCCAAGAATTTTTCACTGGATAATATTACTTCCCCACATAATGACAGAAATGGGAATCACAAAGTACCCCTACCCCACCCAGAAGTGAAGATCAGAGAGGGCTGTCCCTGCCATATAAACGCTCTGAAAGAGTTGACAACAAATTAGCTGCTGATTAATGCCAATCATCCTGCCATGACTCTAATTAGTAGGAAATAACCACAGAGTAGATATAATTTGTCAAGATAAGGATTCCTGCTGCTACCCAAACACCTATCAAACAAAGACTGTGTGGTTTTTGAAGCAAAGAATTTGGTTCTTAAGATAAAGTGCTCGTTGCTGACAAGTTAATTTCCTTAATTTTGTGAAACACTGAGGACTGAATTATTGTTATTGTTGATAATTCTCTGGCTTTCAGTATCTCCCTGAAACTGCCAGTTTTGGTGGCTGATGCCCTGTGAATAGTAGCAGATGGCCTTTTCTCTGTCATAGAAGATCTGCTGATTTTTAGGAACATTTATACCATTTTTTCCCCTCTAGAACCATGTTTATTCCTCAATAACTACACGGGAAGTGATAGAGGAAGAAGTACCAAGTGAGAAATCAGAGGCCACCTACATGACGATGGTGAGATGATTCTGGGCCCAGCTGAGCCATGTGTCTGGAGATGGGAGGACCTGGGAAGGATGTGGCAGCCTCTCGGGAGTGGATGTGGCTAGGTCACCTGGGGAGGTAACTGCTGAGGGCGGAGATTTTTCTAAGTGTTAAGAAAGTCAGAAGCTGAAACCGGGCGGATACAAGAGTAATTCTCAAATTGCCTTCCCACCCAACTCAAGTATTATGGGGAATTAAGTCTAGACGTGATTGATTTTAGTGGTGAAAGTGGGACCTTTACTGGGGGGTAGGCAGAGGGCCTCTGCCTCATCAGTTGAACCTAGTGAAGAGGGCACGCTAGATCTTTACATCCTTCCTTAGGTTAAATACAACCTAATAAAGAGGATGCCGTAGACCCTTGGTTAAGCATTGTGTTGCAAGGGATTGTTTTCTATCAAAAGGTGCCTTCCAACTCTTAGATTTTTTTATTCTGTGACTTATTATGCTTTGACATAATCCAACTGCTAGGAAGGCTGCATGCAAAATTCCATATAATAATGTGGGGTCTGATTTCTTCTTCCTCTTTGCTCAATTCCCCCAGGGAAGTATAGCACCTAGAAAAGGCAGCTGGAGTGTAGAGAGCAGGGGTAAGGACAAACGAAGTGAGCTGGCAAGGGACACAATGCTGTTTGTAGACTATAGGCACCAGACCTTGAAGAGTGCAGTGTTCTGCTGGGTTCAGGAAGGCCAGCCTCCTCTGTTTGTAGAGTCAGGCGATGGCTTGTGTTTGTTCCTGTTGAACCAGCAGTGAGGACACATGACTCCCTGGTGATTGCAGCAGAGAAAGGTTCTGCCAGGGAAGTGTAAGGTCAGAGACCTGGCCTGGTTCCACCAAGTGAAACAGTGTATCCACTCTGAAGTTGTAGTTGAATATAGTCATTCCCCCCACCCAACCCTCTCCCATTATTACCATGTGATGCTACAGTAACTTCTAGGCCTCTTCCTGCCACTCAGAGACCTGCTGACAGCTGCCTTGTGGCTACTGCTGTGTTCACCTACCTGGGTGATACTGTTGGCAGAAAAACAGCTACCCTCCCCAAGTTCAGTGCTAGGTGCTTGTGATTTCAATTGCAGAAAATGGCACCTCTGTCCTCTTGAAATGGATCCAATAAAGCAAGTGCAATGAGAGGCCAGGGCCACAAACCCAAAGACGTGCTGGGCCTGGTCAAGTTATTTGAAAACACTATGCATCAAATTAATAAGCCTGTGGGTGAATTCTGGCCTTCAGGCTACTTGTTTGAGACCCCAGGTATAGAGGTGTTATCTGATAGGGAGCAGGGGTAGCATAGAATCTTTGATATTTTTCCTGGAATTAAGTTCACTTAAATGAAGAGGCACCATGCTGTGTCCCCTTTCTTTGTACAGCACAGTGGCCCAGATCACAGACTTTGGAGTTGGACTGACCCAGGTCCAAATCCTGACTCTGAATTAGAAGTTAGATGAACTTGGGCAGGTAGTTTAGCCTCTCTGATCCTCATTTTTCTCATCCTTAAAAGTGTGAATGATAATACCTACCTCTCAGGTACTGAGGATCAAAAGAGATGGTACATATGAAATTGAGAATTGGGCCACATAGATGCAAAGAGCTCAATAGGTGATAACTATTATGATTTAAATACTTTTTACAAATGTGCTTTGTGTTTTTTCCTTTCCTTTCCCCACAGCAACCAGTTTGGCCTTCTCTGAGGTCAGCACCAAATAACCCACTTGACAAAAAGTCAGCTGGGGGAATGCCAAAACCAGAGCAAGCCTTTTAAGAAGAAATGAGAGTTCCCTTCATCTTTAGGAGTGGCAGAGACCCTCCACTGTGTGTCCTGAGTTGCTACACCAGTTGTTACAGACCCCCCACCCTCCCAGTTGTCCTCCTGCCTCATCTGTTGGTCAAGGGTTGAAGATGGAGGGCTCGCAGCCTGGCAGAAAGATGGGGCAACTCTGGAGGAATAGGCCCCAATGAGAGGAGCATGGACTTGACCCATCTGCAGTGGGACACTGGCTCTGGGGACCCTGACTGAGTCGCCATAGCATTGTCAAGCACGCCATCTGATCAGACCCTCAGCTTGAATGGCGTTCTTTGTGGATGAGTTACTGGGAAGAATCACAGAAATAAAAACCAACCTAAATGATTCCTTTGGCACATTATCCCTGAATAAATGTGGTTTGTGAAATCATCCTGTTTTTATATACTGGCTGAGGGGTGAGTGGTGTGTTGGTCAGGAACTTATCCTCGAAGAGCTGAAGTGACTGGAGGAAAGCCACAGTGACCTAACCTTTAGGGAACTGTTTTGGGCCCTGGGAAAGTTTTGGGCGGTTGGAAGTGGGGTATGAATACATTCTAGGATTTAACCCAGTGCTTCTTAATTCTGACTGGGTATCAGAATGGCTGGTAACTCTGCTGAGGCACACCAGAGGCATCCTGGAATTCCTGGGTGGAGCTTGGGCATTTGTCTTTGTCAGAAGTTATACTCATGGATTGCCAAAGTGGATAGCCATTGACTTAACTCTTGGTCTGAAATGTGAGGTTCATATACTTTTGGTTACTATTGTCAGATGTAATAGGATTAGCTTTTAAAAAATCCTTTGGTTCTGTGCTCCTGTTTCTAGCCTGGGTTCAGCTCACTTCTCCTCTCCTTGACGACTGTAGGCCTTTCCTCATCCTCTGTACCCCATCCTTCCCATTTAGCTGCTCAGCACAGGATAAAGAGGTCTTTCATGGTTCTCTCATTTCTGACACAATTTCTTTTTTTAAATTATGTTTTATGGATTATGCTATTATAGTTATCCTGATTTTCCCCCTTTGCACCCCTCTGCCCAGCACCCCCTACTCCCTCAAGCAATCCCCCCACCATTGTTCATGTCCATGGGTCATGCATATAAGTTCTTTGGCTGCTCCATTTCCTATGTGGTACTTTATATCCCCATGGCTATTCTGTAACTACCTAGTTGTACTTCTTAATCCCCTCACCTCTTCACCCATTCCCCTACACCCCACTCCCATCTGGCAACCATCAAAATGCTCTCCATATCCATGATTCTGTCTCTGTTCTTGTTTACTTAGTTTGTGTTTTAGATTCAAAATTGTTAATAGATATGTATTTTTTGCCATTTTATTGTTCATAGTTTTTATTATTATTATTTTATTGTTGTTTAATTACAGTTGTCTGCATTTACCCCTCACAGTATTGTTCATAGTTTTGATATTTTTCTTAAATAAGTCCCTGTAACATTTCATATAATAGTGGTTTGGTGATAATGAACTCTTCTAGTTTTTTTTTTATCTGGGAAGCTCTTTATCTGCCCTTTCGTTCTAATGAAAGCTTTGCTGGGTAGAATAATCTTGTTTGTAGGTCCTTGCTTTTCATGACTTTGAATATTTCTTGCAAATCTCTCCTAGACTGCAAAGTTTCTTTTGAGAAATCAGCTGACAGGCTTCTGGAAACTCCCTTATAGGTAGCTAACTGCTTTTCTCTTGCTGCTTTTAAGATTCTCTCTTTACCTTTAACCTTTGGCATTTTAATTATGATGTGTCTTGAAGCAGGCCTCTTTGCATCCACCTTGTTTTGGACTCTCTGTGCTTCCTGGACTTGCATGTCTATTTCCTGCCCCAATTAAGGAAGTTTTCTTTCAATATTTTTTCAAATAGATTTCCATGTCTTGCTCTTTCTCTCTCCTTCTGGCACCTGTATGATGTGAGTGTTGGACCTCTTGAAGTTGTCCCAGAGGCTGCTGATAGTATCCTCATTTTTTTGGATTCTTTTTTCTTCTTTTTGTTCTGATTGGTTATTTGTTTTCTTCCTTATGTTCCAAATCATTGCTTTGATTCTCAGATTCATCCACGCTACTGTTGTTTCCCTGTAAGCTGTTCTTTATTTCAATTAGTGTATCCTTTGTTTCTGACTGTATCTCTTTTATGTTGTTGAGGCCCTCACTAAGTTCCTTGAGCATCCTTATAAACAGTGTTTTGAACTCTGCATCTGACAGATTGCTTATCTCCATTTTCTTTAGCTCTTTTTCTGGAGTTTTGATCTGTTCTTTCATTTGGGTCATGTTTCCCGTTATTGGGACAGCCTCCTTATGTTTGTTTCTACGTGTTAGGTCGAGATGCTCTGACTCTGTGCCTTTTTTAAAAGATTTTATTTAGTTAATTTTAGAGATAGGGAGAAAGAGAGGAAGAGAAACATCAATGTGTGAGAAATACATTGAATAGTTGCCTCTCACATGCCCCCAACTGGGAGCCTGGCCCGCAACCCAGGCATGTGCCGTGACTGGGAATTGAACCAGTGATGTTTCACTTCTCAGGCTGGCACTCAATCCAATGAGCCACACCAGCAAGGGCTGACTCTATGTCTTGGTAGGGTGGCCTAATGTAGTGTAGGTGTCCTGTAGTGTCTAGTAGCACAACCTCCCCTATCACCCAGACTGGGTACTTGAGGTGTGCCCTTTGTGTTAGCTGAGTACACCTCCTCTTGTAGTTGAATCTTGGTTGCTGTTGGGAGATCAATGGGAGGGATTTACCCAGGCCAGTCAGCTGCAAGGATTAGCTCTGACCACTGACCACTGACCAGTGCCCTCCAAGGAGGATGAGCTGTGCAGGGGCATGGTGATGGTGCCACAATGTGGTCTGTAGCTGACCACTGTGTGTACTGGCCCTGGGGTTTCCTGGGTGGGGCAGGCCAAGGTCAGCCCCCACCTATGTTTTGCCTGGGGCCACCCTGCCTGAGCTATAAAGCAATCTGAGATGGCTGCTACTTGCGCTGGGGTTGGAGATTCCCAGGCAGAGCCAAGCTGTGACTCTATGCTGGCTGCTGCTAGTGCCAGGCCTGGGGGGCTCACTGAAGCCAGCTGTTGCTTATTTGATAGGAATAAGGAATTTATGAAGCATGAGCCAAGACAAGCCATTCATATGGAAAAGTAGCTTGGGTGGGCCCATAAGTTGGGTGGGGCAGAGTCTTTGATGATCTCCAAAGTTGGGGCAAACAGTGTTAGCCAGGTTTATGGAATCCCAGATATGTCACCAGCTTGCCTGCTCTGGCTCTGCGGGGGGAGGGTTTAGAAAAGGGACAATGGCCTCTGTTTACCTTCATACCAGATACTTCAGTCTCTCTCTTTATACCAATGGTGCCTTTCAAGCCGCTGTCCTGGTGCTGGAGCTCAGAGGGAATGAGTCTGAGTAGATGAGTCTGTATCTGGGTTCTTTAAGAGAATCTGCTTGGGTTTCTTTCACAACTGAGTCCCTGCTGGTTTTTGTAGCCAGATGTTGAGGGGGGGACTCATCTTCTTGGTGCTGGAACCCTGGGCTGGGGGGCCTGGTGTGAGGCTGGGACTCCTCACTCCCGAGATATTCCTCCCGAATTTTTATCTACCACATGTAGGTGAGAGACCAGCCTGTTCTGTGTCATTCTCTTCCTACCAGTCTGGTGGATGTGATTTCTTTAATTCCTTCATTGTCAAACTTCCATTCAACTTGATTTCTGATGGTTCTGAGTGATGGTTGTTCTACATTTTAGTTGTAACTTTGATGTGGTTGTATGAAGGGGCAAGCCACGCCTGCCTATGCGGCCATCTTGACCGGAAGTCCCGAGTTCTGATTGTGATTTCTGATACAATTTCAAGTCAAGCTACATTTTTTAAAGATTCCTCTAACTCTCTAAACATCAGGACCCTCTCCTAAAACACCCATTATTAACTCTCTCTCTTTACCAACTATTCTTGGGTCTCTGCTTAGAGGCCTAGGGCCTCTTTTTATTGTTCTTCAGCCACAGCTAAGACTCATTAAATATTTCCTTCTTACCTTTTAACTCTAAATAAGTAATATGTCAGTTATTCACAATATGTGTATTGAAGGCAATATCCTGTCCAAGACATATCAGAGAGGGGACATGTAATGACACGAGGAAGTGGTTTCATTTCTGGGCTATTAAGTAACATGCTGTCTTTGGCCAAGTGGCCCTTTTTCACTTTCTCAAACATTGTCTGCATAGGATGAGGACCATCAGGATATAGAATTAGTTGGGTGGATGGCAGTTTCACATCTGTTGTTCTGGATGGAAGAGAATAATTGGGATAACAGCTGGAGGGTGGGCTGAGAACTTATCCACACCCTCCTGCAGAGGGCATTTTGATCATAGAAGTATGGGCACACCCAGAGTTTGACTTGCCCACATTTGAATTTGATTCAAGGTTTGGCTCCCATTCTGCGTTCAGCAGTTGTAACTGAGGAGGAGGAAAAGGAAGCCCACTTTTCTTCCCCTATCCTACCTCCCCATGAACCTTTCTCTTGTACACAGGTTGAGAGTGGAAGCCCAGAGCTGTCAAATACTAATTTTGCCTAAAACCAAAACAACCCTGCTGTGGCCATGAAAAAGATCTGCATGCCCTTCTTCTAGGGATGATTATCTATTACATTCAGGAACATAGAGGCTTATGGTACAGGAATGGGCTTCACGGTCAAACAGGCCTGGTTCAAATCCTGGCTCTGTTCTCTGTTCAGTATTGCAACATTTACTTCAATTCTTCGAGGGTTTTTCTCCTACATATGAAATGGATATTCATAGGAATTTTTGGGAGGACTAAATGAGGTCATTTAGGGACTAGTGCCTGGCCTAAGCCCTCCATCCCCTTTCAATGTGTTTTCCTCAGTTGAATTTGTCTTCTGGTGATTCAGTCCCCATCTCTCATTAAATTTTTATTCTATGTGCAGGAAGTCTTTTAACCCCAAATACCTGAGTCCCTTTTCCCCTCCAAAGAGCGTTAGGAAGCTGAGCTTAGGGGAGAGCTTTGCAAAACCCTGAGGGGTGACATTCTGAAGGGCAGAAAAGCTGCTGGAGATGGAGAAAGCTAGAGCTCCTTGGAGTAGATCCTTTAGCTAGCAGTTTCATTACATGAATTTGCTGTATTTTAAGTCCTCAGAACACCCGATGCTGTCATATTCACAGGCATCCAGAAGCATTCAGATTTTTGCCAACAGAAAGCAGCCTTAGGGTGGAGGGAGTGGGGCCACCTATGAATAATGAAGAATCTAGCAGCATCTGAGTTTGGCTATTGGAATTGGAAATAGGTCAGTTTCTCCACTGAGGACCTATAAAAGACGTGTCGTCTTTAAAAGGCTGCAGTTTTCCACCAACCCTTCAGTCTTTTGTTCCTCACTACCACCCGACTCTTTTTCTCCTTTTGCCTGGTCAGTATGCTTACATGTCTACATTGACACTTTTTAAAAAAATAAAACACTGTTTTGCAGGGGTCATACTGCCACTGAATTAGCTCAGTTACATAGAGCCAAAGAATGTTAGGGTGCAAGTTTTAGACCAACAGAGACCAGTTATCTGCTTACTAAGAAGAACCAAAATTTCTCAGGACTTCTGTCTGTCCTGGCCAGTTGCAAATGTGGTCTGGTCTTCCTCAAGGGAGATCAAGCAATCCATTACCACTTCTGTAAATCCAGCTCTCAAAACATCTTTTTTTTTTTTAAATTAAAAAATAAGGGAACTCGGAGCTTTCTCAGAAAGCTAAGACCTTTGTGGTGAGAGCAATAGTGATTTGCCTGTCCCAGAACTTTCAAAGCACCTGCCTGAGCTCCACATTGTGTGTTCGTGGCCTTCTGAATTAAGGTGCCATCTTGTCTAGCCATCCACACCTTCCTTTTTTTTTTTTTTTTTTCATGACAGGAATCTTCTGCTACATACACCTTTGTCTTTTCTGCTTCTGAGCCTTTGCTCTTGGTGTTCCTCTTCCTGGAATTCCCCTTCCCTTCTTGCCTGTCCAAATCAATATTCCTTCACAGTGCTGCTTGAGTCCTGCCTTGGTGATCTTCTATTTCTCATGTCTTCCTAGATGTCTATACACTTATCAGAATTTATATTCTGATGTTCTCTAGTTATTTTATCAGTGTGACACTTTAATTTCTTCCAGAGCTCCTAAGCTCTTAGAGATCCTTCTTTAGGTCTTCTCTGTGAGCTTTGCAGTATCTCACCCCATGTGGGAAAATCTGTTGTTGAATAAAGCTCCTGGGGAGGGGAGTGGAACAGCACATGCTGCTGGGACCCAGTCCTAGTTTGAATCCTGTGTGTAAGGTCAGGCTAATGGAGGTTCTGCCCTTTTTCTGGTTGTAAAACTGACATTCATTCACTGTTCTTAAAGAGCTATAGTCTAGTTAGGGAGGTAGGAAGTGTAAACAAAAATGACAGTACTCTCAGGCTCTTGTAAACATGGAGACCCAAGAAATACCAAGTATACCTGTGTTCCCATCCCTCGGTAAGTGGGGTTGTTCTCATTATGCTATATTAAGGGTTTATATATTTGTCTCTCAAAGGGTGGATTGCATCTCATTCATTTCTAGTCTCCAGTTTCTAGCTTAGTGTCTGGCACATATGGGGCATTAAATAGATATTAGAGTTTGTTGAATGCAGGAATTGATGTGCAAATGAGGGAATGTACCCAGTGTCACAGGAGCAAAGAGAGAAGAGATATGTAGAATATAGGAAGTTGGTGATGTTGTAGGAGATTTCTGAAGAAAGACTAGGAGCTTGCTGAGCAAGCAAGAGAGGAAGGGCATTCCTGGAAAAGGGAACTGCAAAGGCAAAGACAACAAGGAGTGAAGCCCTGTGTGGGGTAAGAGAAACCTCACCTGCTATGGAATGGCTGGAGATGGGAATGGGACAGAGAAGAAAGGGGAGTGAAATGGACCCCTATCTTGTTACTCCTGAGCAGGCTGCCAGGTATTCTGCAAATGACCTGAGGCCAGCACTTAATCCTAAACTTGCTCCTGCTTACTAGTCCCTTTTCTCCAACACCCCCTCTCCCAAACCTGGCCCCTTGTTCATGGGATGCAAACCTTTTAATACTAGTTAAAGGCAATACTTCTCAAACTTTAATGTGCCCAAGAATCACTGGAGATCTTATTGAAA
Organism: Trachops cirrhosus; assembly: GCA_028533065.1. Lineage (NCBI taxonomy): Eukaryota > Metazoa > Chordata > Mammalia > Chiroptera > Phyllostomidae > Trachops > Trachops cirrhosus. The sequence goes on along the minus strand of CM052543.1, from coordinate 76,960,285 downwards.
ATGAAGATTCTGATTTCTTGGGTCTGAAGTGGGACCTGTAACTGTATTTCTGAGGAACTTCCAGGTGATGTTGATGATACTGATCTGAGGACCACACTTTGAGAAGTGAGGCTTTAAGGCAAATATAACCAGGGAATTTTTCTGTGGTTCCAACCAGGCCAAAGGCCAAGTAAACTATCTTCCTTTGGATTATTTGTTCTTTTCCCAGCAGAGCAGGTAACCATTACCTAGTAAAATGTGCAGGGATGAATGGTACTTGGTAGAAGTGCCAAAAATAGGGCTTTACTCTCCAAATAGCCTATTTTTGATATTGGTGTTTTCATTCTGCAAATTAACTCTTTGAGTTTCTGCTTCCCTGTTCTTATTAGCTCCCAGGAAAGACTTACTTTCTTGGATCAAATGGGCATCTGGAGGCCCAAGTGAGCTGTGGGGAGGTCCTGGGGTAGCTCTCCTCTTGTTTCACACTGTGAAAGTACCTCAACCCTGATTTGGTATCTTCTGAGCTTTCTGTGTAAGAGTTACATACCTGGTTTCTCTTAGTCAAATACTGAATAGAAACAGAGAAACTTCTGGATCTATTTCTTATCTCAGATATCCCCAGACAGACACTTCTGGACCTAGTGTGAGACCAAGTGGGCTGGATAAGTGGCTTCCCTGGTTTCACAGGCATCCTCAGCAGCATTATGAAAAAGGAACAGGCCGGCTACGTCAAACCAAAACTCTCTGGCTGACAGGTGCCTGCGGCAGCCTGGGTAGTTGTACTGCAGCCTGGGACCCATCTTGAAAGTCTGGAGCACGAGCTGAGGCCCTGATTGTGTCTGTCTGCCCCTCTCCAGGCTCACTTGAGCACTGGCCACTGCTGACTGTGAAGGAGGCCTGGGACTGGGGGCAGTAGGGAGGAGCCTGGCTGTGGCACTGGAGGACACTTTTCTCCCAGGTTGCCCCTTTTCTCCTTCCCTGAATTTCATTCCTGTGGACTGTGCATCTTATGGATGAGCCAGCCACAGTCAGACTCTAACGAACTGACAGAGGTCCTTTGGGAACAGAGTCTGTGCAAGATCCAGGCATGATCTTGCCAGGCCAGAGCCACCTCTGATGTGGTGGGGAGTCATAGCCATCCTCTTACCAAAATCTGGCCCACTTCAATCCTCCCCAGCCTAGAACAGCTGCAGTGGCCTAGGCTGGGTTTCACTACTTTCATCATTGTGTCTACTATTGCCCCTGTTCCTTCTCCAAATTCATTCATCCATTCAAGGGTGCCCCTCTGCAGCTATTCATCACCTGTTTACTGAGTGTCTGCTTCGAGCTGAGCACTGAACTGGCATCCCATTTTTTACCTCCATGTCCTGCCCTTGGCACCTTCTTTTATATCAGAGGCAGAGACCCTTTGCTTATCTATTCCATTCTTCTCTTCCATGTGTGATAGGCCACATGAAATACTGGAAACACCCAGTGTTGCACACAGACTCAGTTTGAGTGCTGTCTCTGAGTCTGCTCTTAACTACTATATATATGTAAAGTTGGGTGGTTAAGCCCTGTCAACCTGTTTCCTCATCTGCAATAAAAAGAAGAGGAAGAAGGAGAAGGAGGAGGAGAAGAAAGAAGAAGAAGAGTAAGAAGGGTAGGGGGAGAAGGAGGAGGAGAAATCATCTATCCCAGGATTACAAGTTGAGGAATCACTTGTGAGGTGCTTGTAGCAGAGTTAATGCTCAAAAATATCAGTTGCAACCTCTTTTGGTGTGTCAATGGCCCATCGAAAAGGCATTTGATTGCTGCATGAAAACCTGTGTTCTACTTCAGTGTCTTCCCAGAAGAGTGGGGGTCACTTCTCTGCTTAGGGCCTCCTTGGCACTCCACCTCAAGTTCTATTTGTGATATTAGCCTATTTTTCAAAAAAAATTTCAAACATAACAGAAGAGAGAACTGAAATAAACTCTTTGCACCCATCACTAGTTTCAACAATCAATAACACCTACCTCCCCTAATTTTTTTTTGTCCTGGAATATTTTAAAGCAAATTCTAGTCATCATGTCATTTCACCTATAAATACTCTGGTGTGTGTAATAGATAAAAATGTTAAAGAACATAGCCACAATATTTTTTATCACACCCAACAAGATTAAGAACTTTTCATTAATATAACACCCAGTCCATGTTTATTTTTTTCCTATTGTCTCGAAAATGTCTTTTTACTGTTGATTTGATTCCCATTAGATTCGATTGTAAGATCTCTTAGGTACTTATTTTTTTTTACACCAGCTTGCTTTGACATATTCTGTTTTCAGTGAAAATACTAGAAAAATGAGGAAGTCCTTACTTCCTGAAAGTCTCCTGACTCACTTTCCTGAACTCTTTCCAAATAACATAAAAAAAGTACCTCCTTTTGGGGTGTTTTTAAATGACAAAAAGAGTCTCCTCACCCTTACAGCAGCTTTGAAATAAATGGGTTCCTCTAACAGCTTTCAAAATCCAACAATGATTCAAGTTAAGAAAAAAAAGACGGAATTTGCTTTAGTTCTTGTTTTAGAGGGTAAAAATTTCTGGGCATCCTTCTTTTCAGAAAGACTTTTTATGCCCTCCCACCTGCTTTTTGAAATCCAACAACCACAAAATTTACTCTATCCTTCCCCCACCCCCCATTTGCTCTCTCTCCCTCACACACTCTCTGTTTCTTTTTAGCAGCAACATACAGACCGGCCATGTTAGAGAGATGAAAATAAAGCTTTCTTTACATTGTATGTGTCTTTGAAATACATCCGTGAATTTTTTTTAGCACCTAACAATTCCTCCCTTGCAGTCCTCAGCCCCTCATATCACCACCCTCTCCCATATCTTGATTAGATCTCAGTCTCTGAAAATGCACAAAGATGCCTGGCTACCTCGCCCCGCTTTCAGCCTCACGGGGCTCGGTCTCTTTCTCTCTTTGGGTAAGTTACACTGCACATCTGCATGTTTCTGAGGGTCCAGAAGGGCAGCCATGACTAGAAGAGGATGGGAGTAGGAGCAGGAAAGATGTGGCTGGAGCTTCTCTTTGGTGTCCTTGGGAAAAAAGGTGCCTGAACTGGGGAGATAATGGTGGGGACTGCATGATGCTGGGACTGCTTGGTCACAGAAATGCTCAGTGTTGCTCAGGGATGACAGTTGTCAGGGGAGCTGATTTTTGTTTGAATTGCTTTGAATTGGACCTGTGTGTGTGTGTTGAGGGTGGGGGAAGCAGGCATGTAGATCCATCCAGAGTCTCTTTATGGATTTTTAAAAATGCTGCTGCAAACATGGGGTCCTGAGACTTAATGTTCCTTTAAGGAGCTTCTTTTGTGAACCTTGATCCTTGGAATCTGGTGGATTTATGGTATTAGGAGACACTGTGTGGGGTAGTTGGGGGCTCAAAGTTGAATCTGGGTCTGGCTTGCTGGAAACCTATTATCACTGATTTTTTGCAATGTGTTGGGAAGTGGGTGGGAAGCTTGAGGAATGATCTCTGGATTGTGAGGACATTTACTGGCACAGACACTGACAGAGAATGCACCTCTGGCTTGGGCCACATGGAGTTGGGGAAGGGTCAGGTGAAGAGATCCAGAAGAAAAAAAAGAAAAGGAAATCAAGGGCCAGTGAGGCTGTGGTCCTTTAAGACCATGTCTCAGAAATGTCCAGCCCAGCCTTGCCTTGCAGACTGCCCTCTCAAGTGATTCAAATGTTAATTTTATATTTGACCATTCATGGATTTTTTTAGTGGATAGGTGGGCTAGAGAGTTATTTGCAAGATTGCTTTACAGGTAGTTTCATTCTTGCTCCTAAACGTATTCATTGCTGGCATAGCAGTTGACAGTGAAGTCCAAGGATTGTCAGTAGGAATATTCCCCATCACAAAGTCTCTCTCTCTCTCTCTCTCTCTCTCTCTCTCTCTCTCTCTCTCTCTGGTGTGCTGTGCTGGATAGATTATTTGGCAGGAGTACTAAACAGAGACAGTGCAGAGTCCCTGGAAGCCTGCATGATAAGACTTAGTAACTTTGCTGAGTTACTGGACATATTAACAACAGAGCTGGTGTGTGTGGCAGGATAAAAGAGCATGAACCGTGGAATTTGATCTGGATTGGAGGCCACCTTTGTCATTTATTTCATATCCATGGGCAAGTTACTCAAACCCTATGAGCTTCAGTTCTTTTATGGGTAAACTGGAGAATACCTACTGTATGGGTTTTTGTGAGTCTGGCATATAAGTGAGTCATGTGCTCAACAATAGGTTAATAACCTTTATGAATGTATTTCACGTGCCCAGGCACTGTACAACTTGTTTTGTCCTCATGGTAGTTAGCAACTGTATGAAGTAGATACTATTATTATCCTCATGTTACAGGTGAGGAAACAGGTATAGAGAAGTTAAGTAACTTGCTCAATAAGGTCACATGATGAGTTTCAAGTGAGCTGAGATTTGAATGCCCGTTTGCCTGACTTCAGCAAGTTTTTAACTGTTGACCTCTACTGCTCCCAATGTTGAGAAATGTTACTGCTCTATTAACCTAATTGATCAGAGAATCTCAATTACATGCAAAAAGTTGGGGATGGAGGACAGGGGACCTCCATCTGGAGTTAGGGGGAGCTTCCTGAGGGAGGGAGGCAGCTTTGTGAGAGCCTTATTTAAGTGAAGGGGCTAGGTAACCAGGAGGAGGATGTGACTTAGAGAAAGATGGATTCTGGGGTGAGGACGATAGGGCATGGGGGCTGTGACGTGGTGATGGGAGGAAGCGGAAGCCTCTGCAAATGTGGGTGAGGAGAGGATGTAGGCAGGGAAACACTGAACATGAATTGATTGGTGCTGTGGTGAGGCTCACCCTGGCACTCGAAGGCTGAGGGCTGAGGTGGACAATGAAACTTTGGGGGTTGTAGTAGCATCAGTCCTCAAGATGGAGGGATGCTATAAGTGACAAGGGAGGATACTGTCAGGGACTGAGTTGGCGAGGATGACTACACAGCTGACAAAGAGGAAAAGCTGGGTAATCTGCTGTACACAACAAAAACATGGGAGACTAGTTTTTAGCTAGAAACTATCCAAATGATTGGGCTGTCCCAGAGTTTTTCTCAAGACCATTGGCTCTGTGGTCATTGGCTTGGTTACCAAAGTCTGGGTTATGTTGGGCAAGGCCTAGAGGTGGAGTCTGGTCCTCACTCAGGCCCATTGAACGTATCTGCTGTTGGAACCCAGACAATGCGGGGTGGGGGCCATGCCTTTCCTTTCTTCTACAGACTTCTATTGAGTGTCACATATTGTTCTGGGTCCAGGGATACCAGGATGAATAAGAATCAGTTCCTCAGAGTCTTGGGAGAGATGCAGGCACATAAACAAATAATAGTAACCCAGCATTGAATATGCTGTGATGATGATGATGATGATGATGATGGTGATAATGATAATAATAGCGGCTAACTTTTGTCCTGGACTATGTGCCAGGCACTGCTGTGAACTTTATACACTAGTAAGTTATTAAATCCTCACAACAGCTCAAAGATGGAGGTCCTATTGTTGTCCCCCATTTCATAGGCGTGGACACTGCGGTGCTGGGAAGTTAACTATGTTGCCTAAGATCAGATCAGGGCACTAAGAGCCCTGGTCTAGGCCACTATGCCATTCTGACTCCCAGCCATATGGAATCAGTAGAACAGGGCTGGGGAGAGGACACAGGCACTGGGAGGCTGTCAGGTGATACTTTGTGAGCTGGCATCTGCAGTATGTAAGTGGGAGGATCCCAGGTGCAGAAGGGTGAACTAGCTTCCCAACTTGAGGCAAAAATGTGTTACATTGTCAAAAAAGGGACAGTGAGAGAGGGTGGTGTTTTCAGGAAAGTAGGAACTCTGGGGTCACTGGGGTGGAGGAAGCACGGAGGGTTGGAAGCTGGCAGGACAGGACACGAGCATGGAGTCTGGTCCCAGAGTGCAAAGGGCTTGAAAACCGTGTGCAGGAGCCTGGACTTGATCCTGAGAGCAACATGAAGCCAGTGGAGGTTTGGGGTGAATTTCTGTCATGGCTGCACAGGAGTGGCCTGGGCTTTGAGGGAAGCCCGGGGTAGGTCTGAATGGTAAGGCAGTGCAAGGGACAGGGGCTGGGGTCCACACTTGCCTGAAAGGCCGGGGCTGCCCCAGGAGACCGTGTGGTCCAGAAGATCTTAGAGATAACTTCTCTGCTACGACTGTCTCTCTTTTTTTTAACCAAGCAGAAAGTAAACCTACTTCATAGTTTGGTACAAGGTTGGAAAGAGGAGTGAGGAGAATTAGCTTCTAGTCTCTGCAGGAGATAGTGTTTGGCAAGAGGTGAGCAAACTTTTGTGATTGCTACAAGATGGACCAGTGAAAACAGTGGATGACAATGGGGCCTGAGGGGCCAGAGGAACATGGGGAGGCCTGGTACTAGTACGGTTTGGAACTAAGATCAAAATCTACATCCTTATTGCACCCCTGTTGATCATCACTTCTTTCTGTGAGTTGGAAATCAAGAGATCCAGGCCCCAGATCTGGCTGGTGCCAAACAAACAACCAGGAAAACTATGGGCTCCCCTTGTATGGAAGTTCCTTTAAACAGAAACATTCCCCTTTGGCAAGCCTGCCCAGAAGTGGTGGCTGGACCTACTGTGTAGATAGCAGGAGGTCTGATCCTGGGGACACCTTGAAAAACAATCACACCCTCCTTATCCAGCCTCAATCCCTCAACCTTTTGTCTAGAACCTGGCATCCTGGGTTCAAATCTATCTTTGCTGCTTAGCTAACTTGGGCTACTCATTTAACTGCTTTTTGCTTAATTTCCTCATTGGGAAGGTGGAGGTATAATAGTGTTGTGAGTATTAAACATGGTAATACCTATAGAGTGCTTAAATAGTACCTATAACACAGTAAGCACCTTGTTATTATTACATCCTTTTGTAGCCCTAGCTGTGGATTGGGTACTTTCCTGAAGCTGCAGAATTCATCAAGCGATCAAGATTTTGCTTACAGCTCTGACCTAATTGGGATGGTTTACTTGTTTTTAATGAGGGCCTGGATGGGGGAAAGGCCTAAAGCATCCTGGCTTGAGCCTGAGATCCAGGTGAGGTGTTATGGACTAGGAGTCAGAAACATGGCTCTGGTCCCAGCTTGCCCCATACTCTGTGTGTGTGTGTCTCTCTCAGGGCCTCACCTTCCCCACTGGTAAGACAGTGGGACTAGGTCTACAGTTCCTGAGAGTCCCTGCTCTGGCTTCCTCTGAATGGTAACTCCCTGTTCCTTTACTCTGCAGTTGGGACTTGGCTGTGGACCTTTCTGACCAGTACAGGGCGTGCGTATTCCACCTAGTGTGCTTTCTGCAGGACCCCAATGTCCAGGATTCTGGGGAAGGACCCCACATTGCACCTCTCTGCCTGTACCCACTCCTGCCAGCTGTGAAAGGCCCATTGCTCTGCATGTCACTGACCCTCTATGTGGCAGGGTGCTGTCTTCTTCAATATGAAGAGTGCTGTCTCATTGGGTTCAAGTTCTAATAGGAATGATGTTGTGGGCTAGGACAGGACAGAGGCCAAGGATGGATGGGTCAGCCAGATTTACAGCTCCTACTTCCTGGTGTCAGTTGGAGGCTCCTTTGGCTGGGGGCCCTAGGAAGGTAGCAGACCCTCCCAAGGGAAAGTGCTAGAGAAGCAGAGAGTTCCTAGGAGATGAGGTAAGCTCAGGACAAGGCTCCGCCAGGTTCCTTCTCTGCAGATTTCTCTGCCTGTGCAGAGTGGGGGTGGAGACGGCATTTTCTGCACACTTCCTCCTTGCCTGGCGCTGTGCAAGGTGCTTTCATAATGGCTATGAATGTGGAGAGAGGAGAACTGGGCTTTGTTATTCTTCGTGGGTCTACTCACCCTCTCCAGTTTATACTCCCCTAATGAGCACTTTAGTGCATACCTGGGAGACCTGGCCTTGCAGGTGGGTCTGCATGCCTATCCCTCCATCTAGGCTAGGGCTTCCTCATTACAACTTCCAGGGCCAGCAGTTCAGAGTGTCTCCTGTTCTTAAGTCCTGCCTACTGGCCTGGCCACTCATCCTAAGGGCCAGGCTGGGCAGAAGGACTTGGTATCTCCCCTTCCAGGCTACAGTGGCATGGGGCCCTGCAGCTTTGCACAACAGAACAATTTGAAAATGGAGTCCTGCAGTGGCCATGCTCTAAGGTGCCCTCTGACAGGAGTCTGCTTCAGAGCCCTTCCTGTCTAGGTGAATGGGTCTTGAGGAGAATTTAGGATGAGCGCTCCCAATTGCTGAGCACTTACCATCAGGCAGACTGTACTGTGCTTTATATATTTTGTCTTGTTTAATTATCATAACAACACCAGGAGGTGGGGTCATCAGCTGCATTCTATAGAGGAGGGGAAAGAGGCTTAGAGGGTGAAGGATCTTGCCCATGGTCTTGCAACTGATTGAAGGCAGAGCTGGCGTTGAACCCACATATAATCAGATCTCTATGTGTATACTAGTCCTGTAGAGACAGGAACAGCTTTTGCCTGGACAGCTTCCTAGTTGCCCCGGCTCCCAGTCCCTAGTGGTTTCCTGTCTCACTCCAAGAAATTAGATATTGAGTTCGTGTTTGGGCCCTCAGACCCTGAACTTTGTCCTTGCCTTACACTGGGACCTCAGGGCTCACCATATGCCCTCTTTTTTTTTTTTTAAGATTTTATTATTTATCTTTAGGGGGGAAGGGAAGAAGAGAGAGAGAGAAATATCAATGTATGTTTGCTTCCTGTGCATTCCCTATTGGGAACTGGCCTGCAACCCAAGCATGTGCCTTGACTGGGAATTGAACAGTGATCTCTTGGTTCACAGGCCTGCGCTTAATCCACTAAGCTATACCAGCCAGGGCTCACCATATGCCCTCTTGATCACTCTATTCCTTGTGCCTCAGACACGAAACTCAATGCAACCACTGGGACTTTCCTCTTGATATTCTACTGTCTTAGAACTTGACTCCTTCAAATTTCAAACAGCTCACTCCCTCACTTTAGCCAGGGGCCACCTGCATGTCACCTGCTCAGAGCAGTCTTCCCTGACTTCTGATACAAAACACCCTATCACCTTGCTTTATTTCTTATAACCCTTGCCATGTATCACTACCAAAAGTCACATTATTCTTTTCTTTCCTTGTTAATTTCTGTCCCCTCCCTAGAATATAAGCTCCATGTTGCGGCAACTCTGCCTGTCTGGTTCACAACAATATCCGCCAGGGCCTAGACTGAGAACATAGTAGGTAGTTTATAAATATTTGGTAAATGAGTGAATGAATGAATGATGCTGAACATTACTGTTTGTCCTCTATAAATAAATTAATCTTTTGGGATGAGGCTTTGACAATATTGGTAGAGAATCTTAGAATTAAGGCCAGGATTCAGGTAAGGCAAGTGAGGTGCCTGGGTGCAAAATTTAAAGAGGCATTGCATGACCTTGAGAGTGGGTGTCCCCTTAAAGCAGGGGTGTCCAACTCATTTTCTCCAGGGGCCACATCAGCCTTGCAGTTGCCTACAAAGGGCCAAATGTAATTTCAACTCCTTAACAGTTAAGGAGTAGTTACATTTATACAGTTGTAAAATTATTTTGGCCCTTTGCAGGCAACTGGCATGCTGATGTGGCCCTCGGTGAAAATGAGTTGGACACCCCTGCCTTAAAGTTTGTGCTGCAGGCTTTCTGTCCCATAGAGGGCACTACAGCTTTAGCTTACCACTTCACCCTAACTAGACTCTGCTCTGCTTAGACTGTCAGAGTGGGATGGGCCTTTCTCAGTCCCACACCCAGCTCTCCTATGCTGGGTAGAATTCCACAGAAATCTGCTGTCCCCACCCTGTTACCCTTTCAGCCTGATCAGGTTTTTTTTCTGCAGCATTTCCAGGTCTGACATCTCCAAAGGGACTCTTTTCCTTGTAGACCCATCACTTGGTCACTTGGTCCCTTGGTCTCTTCTTCTGGGGCACCTCTTCCCTCCCATTGCTTGTTTGCCCTCTTTCCTGCCTGCTGAAAACCTAGGGATGGTAAAGGAGCTGGGCTGGGCACTGCTCTGGCCTTGGGGCACAGAGTGTGAGGCCTTCAGAGTTTCTATTTGACCTCAGTGTTCAGTGCTGCCTGCCCCATTGGGGATACTGCCCCTTTAGCTGGAAGGTCTTTGGCTCAGCAGAGATGGTTGGAAGTGGTGAAGATGGGAGAAACTGAGGCCAGCTCAGTGAAAATTTGTTTCCAAGGTCTTTAGCCAGCAGGCAGCGATGGCAGGTCTGGAGCAGGATGGCCAGGGGGAGGGTCTGCCCTATAATGGTCCTGGGACAGGCTTGGGGCCATTTGTCTGTCCCTGCTTGACAGATGATTTAGTCTCTCTCTACTCCAGCCTTGTTCTCTCCCTATTTCACCCCCAGGGCCACATCAGTTACTCCTTATGAGCTTTGCCCACTCCATCCTGCCTCCTTGCCAATTTCAGCCATAAGGGAACTAGCCCTTAGCCATAGCTCTGCTCCATTTCTCACCAGATGTGGCAGGCTTGCCTTTCCCTGGTCCTGTCAGCCAGAATACTCACCAGCTTGTGGCTTTGTCTGCAGTGCCACCAGGGCGGAACATGGAAGTCACAGTACCTACTACCCTCAATGTGCTCAATGGCTCTGATGCCCGCCTGGCCTGCACCTTCAACTCCTGCTACACAGTGAACCACAAACAGTTCTCCCTGAACTGGACTTACCAGGAGTGTAGTAATTGCTCTGAAGAGATGGTGAGTCCTGGGATGTAGGTGGGGTTGGGGAAGGAGGCAGGAGCCCTTGCAGCATGAGGCCCACTTTTCCCACCATCTGCCCCTACACTGGACCAGGACCCTGTAGTACCTTGGTGGGCTGTTTGCTCCATAGGGCTTTGGCAGAAGGGGTGTTGTCATGTCCGGGTGGCCCTGGGAAGGGTGGTGGAGGTCTGGAGATAACTATCTGTCTTCTAGGTAAAAGAGTGCATGGGGGGAGCATCCCATTCTCCTTGCAGCTCCTTGCTCATCCAGTCCCCCATCTTGTCCCTTGCACACTTCTAGTTCCTCCAGTTCCGAATGAAGATCATTAATCTGAAGTTGGAGCGGTTCCGAGATCGTGTGGAGTTCTCGGGCAACCCCAGCAAATACGATGTGTCAGTGATGCTGAAAAACGTGCGAATCGAGGATGAAGGCCTATATAACTGCTACATCATGAATCCACCCGACCGCCACCGTGGCCATGGCAGGATCCACCTGCAGGTCCTCATGGAAGGTGAGGGGCAGGCAGAGGGGAGCAGGGCTGCAGTGGCTGCAGTGCAGACCCCTGACTGCGCTTGGCCAGTGACTCTCCACAACTGTTCTCCAGTGGCATTAGCTCAGGGCTCCTTGGGAGAGGCTGTGTCTTCCTGAACAGAGGATCAACAGCTTGTGTTGGGTACAGAGCATCTATTTTCTTCCCTCCACTCCTTAAGGACATGGGAACATGTCTCAGAGAGTCCTTATAATGCTATCAATCATGATCACGATCTTAGGAATCATTATAGCAGCATTCATTTATAGGGTGCTTACTATGCTCAGTTATAGGACTAAACTCTGCATGTATTATCATATTTCATCCTCATAAAACATTATGAGGGAGGTACTGTTATTTTACAAATGAGGAAACTGAGACTTAGAGAGCATGTTATCTAAGATCACACAATTAGTAAGTAACAAAATCAGGACTCAGTTTTGGGTCTATTTGATCTCGAAATCCATGCTCTTAAATATTGCCTTTTACTGCCCTCCCTTGAGGTTTTTGGGCATCCTGGGATTTTGGGGGTGGGGAACTTAGAGATAAATGGCCTGGGTTGATTTTTGGTTTTGCCCACAGTTCTTTCTGGAGGAGAGTAAAGTCAGGAGCACCCCATACATGCTGCGGGAGCAGGGAACAGTGGGCAGGCTCCCTTTTCCAGCCCTAGTGTTCAGTGGGTCTCTTTCTTTTCCCTCTCCAGAGCCCCCTGAGCGGGATTCCACAGTGGCAGTGATCGTGGGAGCCTCTGTGGGGGGGTTCCTGGCTGTGGTCATCTTGGTGCTGATGATAGTGAAGTGCGTGAGGAGGAAAAAAGAGCAGAAACTGAGCACGGATGACCTGAAGACAGAGGAGGAGGGCAAGACAGATGGTGAGGGCAATGCTGACGGTGGTGCCAAGTAACAGGTGACTGGCCCTGTGGCCCCCTCATGCCCTGTTCTTCTCCCTGCAGTCCCCTTGTGCCCTTTCTCCCACTCCACCTTGTACAGTGTGCTCCTGCCTGCCCTCTCCAGTGTGCTTCTCTTGAACCAGGATCCCAGGGCCAACCTGGTGCCTCTTGAACCCCTCACTTCGTATTTCCCACTCTGCACCAAGAGTAACCCACCTCTCTTTAATTTGAGAAAACTGCCATGGTGTATGGCATGTGTGACCCCTGGGGGAGGGAGAAGTGGGTTCAAAACTGCCAGTCCCTGAGAGAAGGCAGGAGGCATGTGTGAGGGCCCCAGGGAGAAGGGGCCCAGGGTGAGCAGTAGCGGAGGAGAGGGTCAGCTGTCCAGCCTGATCAGTGCACGGATGCATCTGGTAGCAGCTTCAGAGAAGACCCATGCGTGGGACATGGGCTCTACTCCCAGCCCAGAGCAGCCTTGTCAGGCCGGGGGTAGCGACCTGTTCCTTTGACTTCAGGGTGGGTCATATTAAAGGGACAACTGTGCATTTTCTGAGCATTGAAGGAAAGCCAAAACCAGAGGCAAATGTAGATGAACCTTGGTCCAGGGAGCTCTGCTTTCATCTTCTCCATTGATGGCTGCTACCCCAGAAGCCTGTGGTTTTCTGTTGGCTGGTGATGCCTTCCGATTTTTGGTGAGAGTGATATTGAAGAGCTCAGCCGAATCATGGTGGGCCGTGCTGTCCAAGTCATTTTCCACCATAGCTGCTCACCAACAGGAGATAAATTTCCATCAGCCAAGGGACTGCTGGGGTGGGGCTCGACTGTAAAATGAGTTTACTGCAGACTGCCTTCTCTAACAGGGTGACCATTGACCTGGGCCAGGAGCAGCCATGGTGCAGAAATGAGGAGGGGCTGGGTGCCACGGGCAGAGAACTTGATGTGCAGAGTGGGGGCCTCATTTGGAGCTTCTGTTCAGACTTTCCCAGTTACCCTCAACAGTTTTTAGCTGACTTCTGACTAGAGACCAGGAAAGGGAATGCCCTAAGGGAAGCATCAGGGGAGATGCTGTGGCCATGTCACATCTAGAGCCATGTTACACCCTCCCTACCCCAACAACGCCCTTGTGGAAAAGAAAGTAGCATTTGTGGGGATCCAACATTCACTGCCATTTTATTCACAGTTGAGAGGGAATCTCAAGAGAGGGAGAGAAACTGATGATGTGAAGAATGCTACCTTGGAGATCAGCCAGCCAAGTCACTCATACTACAGATGAGGAAACTGAGGTTCAAACTGACAAAAATAGAGGGTCCTGTAATCTTCTCTGACTCCTCAGTCTCCAGTTTGAATTCACAGAGCCCTAGTTGTCCTTGTGGGAGGGACCTCTGTGGACTGGTAGGGAGGGAGGAAGGGAGGTGAGGTGAAGGAGGTATGCTCATCTCCCAGGAGCCCAGGCTCTCCAGGCAATGGCAATGAGGACAGAGCCATTGGCAATGCCCCATCCCATGCCCAAGGCTGAACCTCTTCCTGGATTTCCAGGAGGTCAGGTCTTGCCCAGGCTCAGGGAGTCAGAGCTCAGAACAGGAATGAGTCTGGGGGAAAGGGGTGGATACGGGACAGTGACAGTCTCAGGGACCATTCCCTGCCTCTGCCAATTAGATGGTCAATTTGGGGAGTGAGCATATAGGAGATTCAGTTTAATTCATTTCCATTTATTGAGCACCTCCTATGTGCCAGGCACTGTGTTAGGTGCTGGGAATGTACACAAAGCCATAACAGAGTTGGGAACTGCCAGGTCAGCCCTGTGGGGACCAAGATTAATTTTTTTGGTGCATCTAATTCTGTCTGTGCAGTTACTCCTTCCAGGGCTGGAATTGGGGAAGAAGGAAGAGATTGCAGAATCTGAGCCCTGGGAAGGAAGGAATGGGAAGAAAGGAGGACGATACAACAGGGAAGAGTGTGAAACGCCAGGCATAGTGGAGGATGGCCAGCCAGCCAGATAGCTCCTGGGTGGGTTGGGTCCAGCCCACCCTGAAATTCTAATTCTTCTGTTCAGTACCTAACTGCCAATCAACACACTGCCAGTGGGGGTCAGCTAAGCCACCAGAATGCCCGGGGCAAGCAGACATCACCCATCTTTCAAGCCAACCAGCAGAGAGGGGAGCAGTAGGTGTGGACAACTCATGCCAGCTGAAACCAGGGGTGTTTGTAATACACTTCTATAGTTTGCAGGTAGCACTTTTTGGCAACCTATCAAGTACCCTTCTCCTGGGACAAGTGAGGACCAGTTCCGATGCTGGCTGGGGACCTTTCTTTTTCCAGGACTCATAACATTTAGGGCAATTATTTGTAAGATTCCCTATGTTTATTCTAAGAAATGCTAACTCTCTGTAAAGTAGCCCAAGACTTCTGGGTTCCTTCTCTTCTCTGCCGTGACCCAGTGGGGCCTAGGGTGGGCAAGTCCTCTCCATGGGCCTCAGGGGCCCGAGCAGATGAGGATGGGCCAGGAACCACCTGTGCCCCAGGTATCCACCCTCATATGCACCTTTTTCTCAAGCCTATTAGAATCTCCTCCAGAAGTCTCATAGAGCTGCCTCCCCCAGGGCAGTGAGGTTGGGAACAAAATCAAGCTTTTGTGAATAGAGGTGGGAAAGTGTGAGATGTTTGCACAGTTGCCAGCTCTCTACCTTGCTTTCTAGTTTATACCAGCAAACTGTTTCTTTTTCTGCACTGTGGAGTTCAAGCCCTACTCTGGCTGCATGTTGCCATTACTACACTCTGCTGGGTCCAGTCTGCTGGTTTTCTCAACTGCCCCACCTTTCCTGCTCTCTCAGAACCCCCTATCTGTCTGTTCTTTTTAATCAAGGGTCATTGTGAAGAGAGGTGGGCTGGCCAACCCATGGAATTTAGCTTTTAAGAACAAAGCACAATTATTCAGGATTAAAATGCCTTGAGGTGCCTTGGAACTGGCTTTGGAAATTTCTGCCCCCTAGATATGGACTAATCACATTTATTCCCAATTAGTAAAAGAAAAAGCTGATTGGATCCATATTTCTCCCTGTTAATCTCCTTGGGGAGGTTGGGCTGGTAAGTATTTACAAAGTCAGGTTAAACAGGTGGACAATTGAAAATACTGGCCAGGTCCAAAGGATAGTCCCAGGCCATGGGAATGGCTTGGTGCAGTTGGAACGGGTAATAAATCAAGAAACTTTCCTTTCTACTTACGTCTTAAGGATAGACAGCCTGTGTCTCTTGCTGATGTCTTCCTTTATTAAAGCTCGCTGATGCATTTGTACTGAGTCTATATATAAGGATAGGTATATTATATATACACAAATATAAAACATCTCACTACACCCACCCTAAAAGATACACTGGGGAGGGAAACAATCATTTCTCAATGTTTTGAGTTGATTCACCAAAGTCAAATTATGGAATGTTTTTGTTGTTCTTTGTGCACTTGGAGGAGACAACTCAATTACTTATGTACTCTCAAGGTTTTATGTACTATAGGGTGGTTGGAAGAGGTGGTGGGAAAGAAACTTAAATGGTCCCCTGTGGCCCAGTGGCTGGGATGTGTCTGCTTTTTGGATTATAGTGTTATGTGTTTTTTTGTTTGTTTGTTTGTTTTGCACTTTGTCTTCTCCATTGGATCTATTGCTATAATAAACAGATTGTCTTCCCCCAGCTTTCCTTGAGTATGGCTTTTTTTCAGCATGCAGAGTGGAGTAAGTTGAGGCTTTGCCAGGATCCTGACTCTTGGCACTCCTTTCCTGGTAAAACTTCATATTGCCAGATCCCCAACAAGGATGAGGTTCTAGTCTACTCTTGTTGACGTGTTTCATCTCTTCCCCTTTGCCTTCCCAGAATCCTGGAAGACTCTCAGAAGCACCTTGGGGACAGGGTGGCTGAACACTACTTCTTGAAGGGCTCTTGGTTATTTCTGGGATGAAGACAATCTTTTAAGCCTCCAAGGGCCAACTGTTACACTGATGTTGTTTATTCTTTCTGCAAACAGATGGATCATCCTTCCTGCCCCATTTCTAACCCATGCCTAACTAGGTGGACATCTCTTTCGCCTGCTCTGGACTCAGGAAAAATAGATGACAGCTGATCACAGTTTGTCCTCCTGCAACTTAATAACCAATGGTGGTGGCAGAAGAGTCAGATTATTCATGTCCCATCTGCATTCTGCTGTATCCTGTTTACATACCACTGAGTCAGCCCTACATTCAGGACTAAAGGCAACCCCTGGCCTAGGGGTTCCACTATTGCAGACACACTTGGTCTTTTTCTCTCTTGGTCCCTGTTTTTATATCTCTTTGTATTTTATTCTCTCATGCACACACACATACTCACGTACATGCCAGATAAGAAAAGGCTAAATTTTCTGAATGGCAAGGTAATGCCAAAGTGGTTGGTTCCTACATTTCTCCTGGTTTGTCATTTCTCTTTGCTCCTTGGTGACTTACAGACCTTGGCCAGTGGTTAGTGGCCAGATACATTTTAGAATATTCCAGAAGGATCCTGACACTGATAGTTCTAACACCTGCAAGGATTACTACTGCTACCAAGAGAGAAGCCAAACAGGAAGTGGCGGCATTATGCAGTGGTGGCTGGTATTTAACAGAACCAAAGTTACCTTGGTTTGAAAGGGTGTCTGTCCTCTGGAGAACATGGGATGTTGGAGAGGGTGCTTTACTGCTGAACAGTTAGGGAAACTGAACCAGGGGAATAGACCAGCAGTGAAAGGCACTGGGGATTCATTCTTGCTTGTTCCTTCTGGGGTAGAGACAGCATCTTTCTCATTCTACAGCTTTTCTCCCAGAACTCTTGGGAGGACACTTTGGAGCTGGACCTGGCTTCTGGGAGGGTTGCATTTGGTTCAAGCATTTCCCTTAAATTAATCTCCTGCTGCTTGGAGCCTGGGGGAGGGGAGTAGTTCTGGTGCAGAATGAGCTACCTTGTGGGGGGAAGGCTAGCTCCCACTCTAGGGCTTAGCATTGGTCATCATCTTTCTGTGTCCCCCAATTGATGTGGAGGTGCCTGTGCAAGAGCCTCTCAATTCTCACTGCTCCTTCACTTCCCACTGGTGCCCCCTGCAGGGCTCAGGTGGAGCCATTGACTTTCAGAGTCCCAGGACAGGTCTTGAGTGGGGGTAAGTAGATCTTTATAACATTAGAGATGAGAGGGGGTCCAGGGACTATCTGGCCAAACCTCCTGATTTTCCTAAAGGGGAAACTGAGGACTAGAACAGGAAGTGACTTGCTTAAACCCACATGACATGTCAAGGACAAAGACAGAATTGCCCACCGGGTTCCAAATCAACTGTTCTTTCAACAGCTCACACCCAGTCTGGCCTAGCACATAGCTTAGCACACATCAGCCCAAGTTCCTGACTGGCCCTCCCCAGCAGGGCCTGAGTTTAACTAGAAGAGGCCCCCACGCTTCCTGTAAGGGCTCAGTTTTTAAAGCTGAGATTCAGAGAGAGAAAGTGATTCTCCCTAAGTCACACAGTTGGCTAATGACAGAGCCTAGGCTGAAACCCAAGTCTCTTTTCCCCAGGTAAAGGCCTTCACCAGGCCGACCTGATGTTCACAGGCAAGAAGATATACCTGTTAGCTCCCATTTCCAAAGTCCCATTCATTCCCACACCCAATAGTGTGACTGATTTCTATATGGGCCACTCTTAGGCCATTTGTTTTCCTCTCATCTTGCGGAAATGGGGGTAGAATCTAAGAAACTTCAGGTGAGAGGAGGCTGGGGCAGTGCCTTGTGGGATATGAGCTGGGCAGCCTGATTGGCATTTTGGGGGCTCCAGAAGGTCTGCTGGCAGGGCTCTGCAGGAAGTCTCAGATGGCTCTGTGGCGTTGCTTCCCACAGATCCCTCACCCTGAAACCCACCGGGTTTTAGTCACTCCTGGCTGCCTGCTACCATGCTAATGTCAGGGCATTAACCATTTTGTTGGGATAGGCTGACTACCCAGTAGATAAAAGCTTCAGGAGGACTTGAGGACGGAGTCCCAGCTGAAAACTATATCCCAGCACCTTGACATGGCATGTAGATTTGGTCCTAAAATAGATTAGCCTAGCCTAGCCTAGGGCCCACTTCTCTGCAGACCTGTGGAGAGCTTTGGCTACAAAAGGTAGAAAGACGGGATGGAAGGGGTAGGAATAGATGAGGTGGGCATGGGAGAGTAGTTATGCTGGGTATGGGTAGCTTGGAAAATCAGCTTTTCCTTTTCTCTGGCAATAAAGACCTGGAGAGTCCAGAAGGTGCTGCGAGAAGGGGCAAGTGGACACTGGACATCAGCTTGGCTACTTGGGATTCCATGGGACAGGTTTTCCCTTATATCAATGGCAAAGTCACCTTTATCCCAACCACAGCTGCCTCTGTTTCTCAACTGGGACAAATTCCCTGTAAACAGGTGGCACAGGACTAGGAAGTGTTTGCCTCAACAGATTGAGAGTCACTCCTGTGGGAAAATGGGCAGATCAGGAGGGTGTGTTTCATCTGGATGGGAAATGTGCATCATAGCTGTCGGCTGATACACTGGCTGGGGCTGTAGCCACAGGGGTGAGGGATTAGATGTGCCCCACTTTACCTCAAGGCAAAGCATTAGGGCTGGCGCACAGAGACTTATTGATTGAATGTGAGTCAGAGCTGTGCAGAGGGTTGAGTTTCTCTGCAGTAATGAGATCCCCATTCTGGAATGTATTCAAGCATGACTTGGGGGTTGTTGAGAATATTCATATGCCAGGACACACTTTTAGATGATTTCTAAATTTACTAACAATAACAAATGATCCTCATTTTAGGATTCAAATGATAGAAGTGGGATTAACTATTGGTCACCTAAAGATAAATATGACACTTGCACCTGTCCCTCTGCCTTCTTACTTAGTCATGTTCTTCACCAGGCCACCTCTGTACATTTGTTCTCCTTTACTCTATTCACCTTTACCCAATTTATCAGCGGTGGGGAGAGGAGATGTGGCAAGCCCCGTGCATAGTGAGAAACAGGCTGGGAGAGGGTGGAAATTAGGAGCTAAGTACCCTTGGGAATTTCTTTCTACAGATCAGGCCAAGTTTAACTTTCATCCTTGGCCCTCCAGCCAGGGCAAAGCTCCCCCTGTCCTTACAGCCAAGACTATAGACAAAAAGTGACAGTCCTCTTCCCTTCTCCTTCCTTCACCCTCTCAGCTTCACCAAAGTCTTCCACCTTCTCATCCCTGACCCACAGGATGGACACACCATGTGGGACCTCCACCGTCCCTGACACTGCTAGGAAGAGCTGTGTGATGGATTTATATCTGGCCTGAAAGGGCTTGGAGCAGGGGCTGGAGGGTGGAGGGGTGGGGTGAGAAAGTTTTGGCTGCCATTAAGTGAGTGCCTGGCTCTGAGCTAAGTGCTCTATGTGTGCCAGCTGGTTTAATCCTCAGGACAGCTTCCCAAATAGGCATTCTTTTCTCACCTTCACAGATGAGGAGACCAAGGTTCTGCTGTACTAGGTACGTGTACACATGACATGACGTGGCTAGAAAATAGCAGAGAAGTCAAACTCAGACTTTGGTGTGACAGCAAAGCTGTTACACCACATTGTGAGAAAGGGCAGTGGACTGGCCTTTTGCAGTCCACAGACTCAGGGGAGTGCGGAGAAAGGGTGACTTAGAGCTAACCTCAAAGTGATTGTAGACAACATGGTAAAGGTGACAATGTTTGGAAGTAAGGGCAAAGCCATCTTAGTAGGCCCCTAATATTCTACTCTGCCTCTTGAACCCACAGCTCTACACAAACAGCTCTGACCTCTGCTGGCCACCTTCTCTCTTGGCTTCTGAAAGGCTGTAAAAACCGCTTCTTCACCTGCTGGCCAGTTGTCTCCCTGTCCCTACCCCTCCTCCTTGGCCTGTGTCATATTTCAACTTCTCCAAGTTACCTTTCACTCCAGGGAGCTGCTCCTCTGCTCCCACACTTCCTTTCTCTCAGCTACTCCATTTCTCCCCCACCTTCTTCCCCTGCCACATCTCCTCTCCTACTCCAGATCCTCCCTCTCTCCTCACTTTGCAAGATCCACTGCTCCTGCACTAAAATGTTCATAGCTGATGGGGCCAGAACATTCAGGAAGGCTGTCTGGCACTGCATACCATTTTACACTCTTCTCACTGCCCAGGTAAGGGGCAGGACTAGGTCTTGGGTCCCAGGAGGACATCTCCATTCAGCTGACAAGGCAGTCCCATGGGCAGTCAGGTTGAATGACAAACCCTCCCAATGCCTCTAGCCCTCAGCCTTCCTGAGCCCCCACTGTCCCTTTATGGGAATGTAGGTGGCATGGTAACCTATGCAGCGGAGATGTAAACACAGCTCTGGGGTACTAGGTAGATTGGTTAAGACTCTGCCCTGGGGCTTCACCTCCCATCCCAGTGTGGCCCAGAACGAAGAGATGCCCATGACTCACCCCATTTCTGAGCTGCTGTGGGGAAGCAGACGCCTGCTTCTGAAAGTTGGCACACACCCCTCTCTAGTTCAGGACTATCCAGTGAGCATCTCCCTGGTCAGGATATTTCAGCTCTTTCCTCCCTCTGCCTTCCAATGAGTTTATCTGTCTGGGGCTCTCCACTCCCCTTTGCTTGAAAGGACGTTTGGACACAATGAGGCAGAAAACAGAAAAAGTGGAAGAGAGAGATGGAGGACAACGGATGAAGAGAGGAGATGCCTACCTGCCTGTGCCCAGAACCCTTAGAAAGTGGAGATGGGTGAGGAGGGTTCAGGAGGAAAGGCTAATCTTTATTCTAACTTGCTGATTTGAGGTGGGTTGGGGAGCAGTGGGCAAGTGGCCAGTACCAGTTCCACACTAGACTGCTAAGCTGCATGCCTGATGGTTGTTTTGGTGCATGCTGTCCTGTTAACCCCCTTGGCACCTGCCAAACTTCAGTAGATGCAGAGACTGTGGCTGAAGACAAGCAGGCACTCTGAGCTGGATAAAAAAATTAGTGAGTAGGGATGGGCAGGGAATAAATAGACCTAGATACACTGGAAGGAGTTATTCCAGGCAGTACCTGGCAGCCCCAAACTGAAAGACAGAAGGATTTGGGGGCATTTAACTTCAAGTTAACACATGCAGAGAATCTCAGTTCTTGCAGTCCAACCACCCTGAGGTTGTGCCCTGCTTATAACCAGAGGGTTGCTTAGTGAAAGTGGAGAGGGGAAGCAGCTCCAGGGGTTTACACAGGCTGGCTGGTGGAAGAGGAGCTGTGAGGTGTGGGTGCAAGGGCTCCCTGCAGAGACTGTGTTCTCTGCCTCTAAAAGCCAAGTCAGGCTGTTACTGCAATGTCCTATAGGAGCCAGGAGCTGCTAGGGCTTATGGGGGATGAGGGGGAGAGGCAGGCATCAAGCAAGGGCAATAAGGGAACCAGAGGAGAGGAGGCTCCCTGTCAGGCTCTTGTTACTTAGGAACCCCTCTCAAAATAGTTCAGGAAACCTCATCAGAGCTCTCCCTTTCCCTTCCTTCCCTGCTGGGGACTTGGCTGGCTTTCTGGGAACTGCCAGGAGATGGAAGCTTTTATCTCCCCACCATAGTAGAAGGGGGGACTGTCCCCATGGGTGAGTCCATGTAAGAGCATCTCTCAGAGGCCAGGAGCTGGAGCTCTGCTCCCATTACTGCTGGTGCCACTTCCCCACCACACACCGACCACCCCCCCATACCTGTTCTCCCTCCTAGCTCCAATCCATTTCCCTGGGGGGCAGGAACTGAGGGCATCACCTGGCCTCAGGGTTGTTGGACTAATTGCAGCAAAGAACCTACATGACCTTCCTCCCCAAAGAAAATAATCTCCTTCCCCTTAAATCTAGGGCCTATCTCTTCTAGCCTGAGCTTCTTGGCAGCTACTTGGTATTGGTTCCATCCCTCTCTGCATCCTTGAAAACTTGCTCCCGAGGGTATTTCTGAGCCAGTTCCTCTAAGATCTGAGTGTGCATTATCCCATCACCAAGAATCAAGATTGTTGGGGTGTAGCCGAGGGCTGTATTTAAGCCACCATCTCCTCTCAAGGGAAGTCCTCTCAAGGGACTTTCAGTGGAAGGGAAAGGGATCACGGTGCCCACAGTTCTTCCCATCTGCACCCACAGACTGGGGGCTCCTGAGTGGGTGAATCAGGCAAGGCTCCTCAAAGAGATACTTTTCAAAAGGAGAGAAGGAACTCACCTTTTGTTGCCCCTCCCCTGGCATCCTCTCCCCTGGTACCCTCACAACGATCCTCCAAGCTTCATCAATGGACTAGTGTTTTGAGAATTTTTGAGGAAAGTGCTCTATAAATATAAAAATCCTCCTTCTGCTAGTGCATTTCTCAAGCATTTTCCCCAGTTGCAGAGCCCTCCTAAAGTTCTTTAGAGGAGAACTTGGGGTTCAGAGGTACAAAGCAGGTAATAGAAGAGGTCCTAAGTCTGGCTTTAAGAGTCACTTTCTCTGTGACCTTGAGCCACACATTTGACCACTCTGGGCCTGTTTCTTCATCTGTGCAGTATGTGGGTTTTCCAAGGACCTTTCTGGCTCTAAGAATTTGTGAACAGTAAGGCATCAAAGAAGGTAGAGGTCAAACAGTAAACTGGTACCTTTTCCAGTCACCAGGATCTAAAGATATCCAGGGAGCTCTATCCCCTCCCCTCCTCCTACTCAGTGCAGGGGTCACTTTCCTTCCCTTTTGGCTCACCTCCTGTCTCACCTCAGCCTCCTGCTCTGAGAAATATGACCCCTGCTGTAAAAATAGAGCGGGCAGTGTATATGCCTGGGCCTGTTGACCTAGTGTCAGGAACTGCCCAGGAAAGGACAGAGTGAGTGTGCAAACCTGAAGATGGGAAGAGACTTAGCCTTTTGGGGCCACAGACCTCTTTGAGAATAGTAAGAGATAAAATGTACTGTAGACTTACTCTATGCCTAGCACTCTGCTAAGCACTTTTACATGCAATAATATCTCAGTCAGTCTTCATAGCCAGGTCCATTTCTGATGTTTGCAAGACCTAGGGCGAATGTACAAATGGAAATTACATATCTGTCTAAATATAAGTTATAAATTAAGATAACAAAGTGTTACAATTTACCTGTTACCCCCTCCCCCTTTGGTTGATTTTCTTTGGTCTTAATTTTAAGACTAAGTCCCAAAACCATCACTTGGACCACTGTTGTCTGGTCCTGAGGGACAAGTGCTCTCTGCATGCCTGGGCAGTGCCTGGCCTCTGAGCAACACTACACCTGCATGCCACATTCCCTCTAGTTCCCACCCCTGCAAACAGCTGCCCTTTGCCTGTGAGTGCACATCTGCATGGCCAGCCCCTGAGAGGATACTGGAGCATGGCCTGGAAGAGGAGGTGCATGAATGCACCTGTTCCACAAACTCCTTTTCCAGTGAGGAGTATGGCCAGAGGAGGGTCAGAATGAGGCCCTCTAAACTCAGGAGTCCTGGGCTGAGGCTTCTGTTGCTCAGATCAAAGGGTGCCATTGCTCTTAACAATCCCAGGAGATAAATATCATTCTTTTCAGTATTTACAGATGAGGCTTCTGCAGAAGTTGCATAACTTGCTCAAGGTCATAACATAATAAATGCTGGAGCTAGAGTTTGACTCTCCAGTGCTTGACTCCAGAGCCACAACACTCTCACAGCTATACAGAAGAAAGGCAGAGAGCTTCTCCCCAGAAAACAACAACAACAACAACAAAAACCAAATACACTGTGTGCAGCATGTCCCACACAACCTCAAGGGGTTTCTCTGAAGCCCACAAGGGACAGGAGGTTAAGAAGGTGGGTGGTGGGGAGCCCTTGTGTGGGAGGGGCTATAGCAGGGGTCATACCATGGAGTGGGACAGGTTTCCAAGATCGAACCAGTTTCCATGCATGAAAAAGAATGGAGAGTCAGTTAAGTCAGACAGGATTTTTGGTAGAGGGAGGGAGTTTAAATGGTTGGGAAGGGGGAGGCTATCAGACATTAGCTACCAAACTACTCCTAAAAGCATTCCTCCTTTTTAACTCAAGACTGGAAAAAAGGCCTGCATGTTGGCAGTCTCACCTCAGCCCTCCCACCTGGCTGACCCCCAAGCCGGGAACCAGAAACAGAGGCCAAGATAGGCTTCCCGGATTCTGAAGGAGACCGAAGAAACTTTTGGAGGAGGATGAAAAGGCAGAGTTTGAGGGCCATCTCCTATGTGGGAAAATGAGAAGTTGGGGTGCCACTAGAGGGTGAAACAGGGAGCTGATCGGGTACGTCTGACCTGATTCCCTAACCAGGGGCACCACGATTTCCCCGGAGTGTATGAAGAAATGGGAGTGACTGGGGGGCAGTGGGCCGGCGCAGTGCTCAATTGGAAGCTCTGCTCCTGGAGCCGGGCACGCACGGTTCCGTCCCTCCTCGGAGGGCAAGACCGCCGCACTGGCTGCGGCAGTGCCAGCTGCGGACATTCGAGTGGTCCCTTCGCGACCCCGGGAGAGGAGCCGCTACCCTACCCGTGTTCCCCAATGCACGACAACATAACCTTCCAACACCGGAAAATCTCCACCTGTACTCCCCCACAAAACTATCCTAATTGGCAGCTCAGTGCTGGGAAGATGCAGGCTGCTGCCCGCGACTCTGCAGTGCAAATCTGCAGCAACCCAGCCTTAGCTAGAAACAGCGTGGGGGTGGGGGTGCGGGTGGGGGTGGGGTGGTGCTGGCCTGCTCTCAGTGCCTCCGCACCGCGAGGCCCGCGCCTTGGGCTCCGTGGCGGCCACCTCCCCTCCTGCGGCTGGAGAGCTTCCAGGGCAGAGGCGCAGCGACGCTGGCCTCTGCTCTCAGCGGTGCTCCTGCTCCTCCTGCTCTTCAAACTCCTTTTTCTCCTCCCCTTGCCCTCAGCTACCGCTCCCGCTGCCGGCTCCTCCTCTACCTCCCTCCCCCGCCTCTTGCTCTCTCCTCGCTAACTTTCCCCTGGCCCTGCCCGCGGCGCAGAGCTCCCCGGCAGCTTGGGGCCCACTGCAGACCGCGGGCTGCCAGCTTGGCTGTGTCCCTATCCCATCCCTGCACCCCTGGCACGCCCTGGAGAAAACGGAATGATGCCCAGGGCTGGGGACCAAGGCGTAGCCCGGGAGAGATGGCTGGGCACTGGGATACTGGGTAAGGCAGCCCCAGCTTAGTCTCCTTTCCTACCTCGTCCTCCAACCTTCCTCCAGAGGAGGGGACACTTAGAAGCTCAGTCCCAGGGACAGGGTGGGCTTTAAAGTGCAGCATCAAACTAGCACCACTGCTTCTCTATTCCTGGCGGAGCCCGGTTGGGTTGGTTATCCCAGCCGCGAACCTTGCGCGTCCCCAGCCCCATCAGCCTGCCAGCCTCCCCTGTCTTTGGCGCCTTAGGCTCCGGAGCTGGATCTTGGGGCTGCAGCGCGGGTTTTCTGAGTTCAGAGGGCTCGGTTTGCTGGGGGAGGTGGTCTGTACCTTGGTTGGTTTGCACGTGTGACTGTTGGGATGGTGGTTTCTATCTCTGTCCAGAGCTGTTTGCAACTTGGCTGCTTGTAACCCAGGCATCACACACACACCAATTGGGGGAGGGGGACTCCCCATTCCTCCTGGCTCTCTCGCTGTTTGGCTCTTCTGCCCTCTACCACCTTCAGTGCCCACTGCACTGCCTTCCCTGCAACTCCACACTAAGGCCCGGAAGGCGCTGGAGGGACTTGGAAGAGCCATCAAACCCCCTTTTCGGAAAAGTGTTGTCTCTTGGTATGAAGAGAGTCCACAGGGAGGGCTTGTTTAACCTGCTCCTGGCTCATTTTTGGGATGAATATGAAGACTCAGGAGACACATCCAGAGGACACAAAAGGAGCAGAATATTAATATCTATGAATATGCACATGATAGTTTTGAGTGTCAAACAACAAGAGATTAGGGAACAGTACTTAATAGTTCACAATGTAATTTCATAAATCATAGATGGATTTCAATGTAAGCTGACTCCATCTTTGGCAACTGCACCTCTTCTGTTTATATTGGTCAGATTTGGCTTTTGGCAGCTGCCCCCCATTGGGTTAGGCACATAATGTAGGCAGTTGTGCTGAAAACAGGGAGACAGAAACCTTTAAGGGCAGTACTGCTGTTTTGGCAAATGTAAATTGTGTGCAGAGCTGTTGTGTTGGCACCGATGGTGGAGGGGGATAGAGTGTTTCTTTACTCAGGAGCTGTCGATTTACACCCCCCCCCCCCGTGCTAGATAGGTTGCCACTGGTGTTTTCTCTGGTACCTTTGGCACAGCTGTCTGCTGGTCTCACAGAGACCCCCACAAAACAGACCTCTGAGAGGCCTGACGCTCCTCCTCATGGAGTGGGCACAGTGCCACTCCACAGTAGCGCCCCCTCATGTCATCTCTGATCAGCCCAGGTTCCCCTCTGACCGTGGCAGGAAAACAGTGTCTCTGGGTAATTCAAACTCACAGTCATTACACTAGCCCACTTATCAATACCTCCTGCAGCTTAGTTGGGTGGTGGATGCCAGTTTTGGGGCTGTTAGAATATTCAGAGAACCAGTCTTCTGTGGGAAACCACACTGTACACTAAGTATGTGTATGTGTGTGGGGGTGGTGGTGGTGGGCAGGGTCTTGGCACTTTTCTGCAGGTGGAAGACCCTTCCTCCTTTGAGGACTGTGCAGATGGTAGATTAGGTAGGGGTAGGGCCCATTGGAGCAGGTTTGGACGAAGCCCTCCCTGAGCTACCCTCAAGGAGTCCAGGAGAAAGCAGAGTGGTTTGTAGGTGGGTGACTGACCAGCCGGTTCCAGAGCTAGTCCTACTTGCTCTGCCCCCTGCCCTGATCATCCCCTCTTGGACCTTGCCAGGCAGACACTGCTGAGCCCTCACAGTGACATTGTCCTGAGCTTGGGACACAGATGCCATTTTTGCTCTCAGTCTAGTGGGGAGATGTGGTGACAACTGGACAGTTAACTGGAGATGCCCCCTGGCAGCATCCGAGCTGGCAAGAACTTTGGAAACCATAGGAGAGAGCTGCCCTAAAGGCAAGGAAACCATGCACTGGAGAGGGAGGGTGACTTGCTCAGTTGTGCATAGCCAACTGATGGTCAAATGGGACAGAATCCAGGTCTCTTGGGCTCTGTCATACTAACTTGTCTTCCAGTTAATCAAAGTCTGGTGAAGGGAAAGTCAGCAGGGATTGTTCTGATGGGCTAATGACTGCAAGAAGCTCTGGGGCACAGGTGTGGAGGGATAAGGGCTGGGGATGGGGGCACAGTGGTGTTGTTCTCAGAACTATGGGGCCTGGGAATGGAGCAGTAAGCTCCCAGGAGTCTTCTACCCCCACCCCATATCAGACTCAGTCTCACAGACTGAGACTCAAGTGATTATGATGACCTGACAAGATATCCTTCTCTTAATTGAGAAGCAATTTCCAAGGCTGTAGATTGCAGTTGAGGTTTATGTGGTTGCCGGTCCCTTCTTAAGTATATAACTGGTAATATATCTGTCCTGCACACCCCTTCCTTGTTTCCTGATTTGTTTAATGGCTGTGATCTGTGTTTAATCATCACTTGTGAGGGTGCTATCTTCCATAGCCCTCTCTCCCTCAGCATGTATTTATTAAGGGCTTGTTTAATGAGAAAGCAATTAAAGAGAGGGTGCTCAATCTCACTCAGAGGAAGGAAAAGGAAAGGGTAAGCAAGGAGTTCATGGGAGGAGTGGAAAGGGGAGAAGTGGAGGGAGACCCCAGGTTTGAATCTGGAACCACTTTAGCTCTTTTTCTGGAGATGCAGGCCTGTGGGGCATCCCACAGCCCTTAGGGCTGGCTGCCTCCTGGTGAGATCAGAATGACAGGCAGAGCCTCAGCACAGATTTTCCCACTTTGCTCTGTTGCTGAGGGTATGGTGATCTCTGCATAAACCATGGGCTGGCCCTGCCAACCTACCTGTTCTGTGGCCTGCAAGAGGAGAGATGAGCACCCTGCTTGGACTTGTTTGCAAAGCTGGTTTTTGTTGAGCATTCCAGGACGTCTCAGGAGCATGTGTCTATCCCAGCAAAGCTCCTGGGGGTGGGCAGGAAGCAGGCAGGTTGCCTAGGCAGAGGGAGCTGAAATCTTTCCTTTGTCTCTGGGCCCAGGGGCCTTGCTGGGCCCAGCCCTGCCAAATACAGCCCCGAGGGCCTGTACCCCAGGAGAGGTCTGTCCTGCTGGCCTCAATCTGTTCTCTGCCTCCCAGCCTTAATTTTGAGTCTATCTGACTCCCCTGGGGCCAGAGTGTGTCAGCTTCCTTGTAAAAGTCAGCCAGTTTCTGCCTGCCATGCCAGGCAAGTCCTGGGAGCCAAACTTAGAGCAGGCACTGCCCTGTCCCTCTTTCCTTCCTCCACACTGAGTAGGTGTGACTGATGTTTGGATGTGGCATTTGCCTTGGAATATATGATGGTAGCCATTAGATTCCTGCTGGTGTGAATATTTGATAATAACATTTGCATATACTGAATACTTTTTTACTTTAAGGAAACTTGGCAGTCCTGAGTCAACCCCTAGACAAAACTGCAGCACCTCGATGAGGATGGGATTGGGTGGAAGACTTTAGAGTATGGCAAACAAAATGGCTACTCTGAGAGTGGACAAATGGTTAGAGCCTTTCAGTGAGAAAAGGCAAAACTTTGGGGCTCAGGATTGAATCCTACAGGCTGATGAATAGGAGAACTTATTCATCACTCTCATGATGCCAGAAACAGGTCCTTCAATTCCTAACACACATGCACTCCTTGAAATTATAAAGAGTTAGGTTTTGGACAAAGCAAAGAAAGCCCTTCTTTACTCAGGGAAACAGTCTGCCACATGGAAATAATTGCCTCCAAGAGTGGTACAGGGTGGAAGTATAAAATGATGTGCAAATGGCCTGGAGACTTTCTTGGCTGACACTGGCCATTAAGCTAGGTGTGCTCTGGTTACAACCAGACCTGTGATGGAGTTGCCTCCTTCCCCCTCCCTCCTTTCAATCACTATCCTCCTCTACCTGCAGAGTGCCAAGATTAGAGGGATTGACTCACTGAAGCCCTTCTTGCATTTTATTATCTCATGTTTTGGCTTTGTACCAAAGTGGAGAGGCAGGAAAGACAGCTATCCCTGGTTTGGGGATGTGCATACCAGATGTGGTATCTCTGACTTTCTCAAGGTCAGCAGACACAGTGTGACCTATCTTGCACCTGATCAGCCCTCTCCTGGCTTGGAGGCCTCTATGGGTCCACATCTGCCCATGCTCCCTTCTCTCCCCCTAGCACAGCTTCCCAGGTGAGACTGCAGCAGACAGGCGCCTGGGCTCTGTCATGAGCATATGTTCGTGATACAGTCTTTCCTATAAGGCAGCTGGGCAACTGCTCGGCTACCTGCCTGCTGAGCAGCCCAGCACCAAGGAATAGACGAGTCACACACAGTAACTATGCTGTTCACTCAGCTTTTATTGAATGCAGGTTCACTCAGTAGAACATTGACATACATTAATACCCTACTCATACTCTAACAATCTAAGAGTAATATCATACACACACAGCAATCAGTGGGGGATAATGAACCCGAGTCCCAGAATCTCACTCAGTCTGCAGATCCGGGAGAGAGATGGTAGTCAAGTGAATTGTCAACGTCTTGCAAAAAAGGGTCTCTGGAGCCAGGTGGGCAGCGGGGCAGACAAAGTCCTCAGTCCAGCAAGACAGAGCCTCTGGTGGTCGATGCCAAGGGAGATCAGGGTGGCATGGAGCACCACTCTGCTGTGTGGAGCTCGGCTGTCTCAGCAGTGGTCTCGAACCTACCTCAGTTATCCCTTGAAAGCGGTATATACTCCACCCTTCTGGGTCTTTTTGATTAATGTTTTGGCACCCCAGATGCCAAGTGTGGAATTTACCCAGGAGCCCATGGGTGGTCCTGATGTGCAGACACAGCTACTTTGATCACGTGTGCAGACATCTTAAGTGTGTCTCCTTGTCAGATGTGTTTACACTGACTTGGGTAATTTTCCTCTTGAACCAAAGTGTCATGGATGACTGACAGCCGCTTTAGTTGACATAAGTGAATCCACTTTGTTTCATATACTTTATGCTATCTTGATCGGACCAATGCCATTTTATTGGTCCTGCTGTCCAGATGCTCTTCTGTGCACAAACCTCCCAGACATAGCTGGCAGGACTTTCTGAGCACTGGGAGGGTGTGCGTGAAAAGGCCAGGCTTGCCTACCCTCTCTGATGCCTTACTTTGGGCGGGTCTCTGGGCTTTATGGAAACATCTCAGCCTTTCCTTTTTCCCTTCAGTGTATAGTGGGAATGGCAATACCCCACACTGGGAGTCTGGGAGTTCTGAGTGTGAGTTAAGTCATCTACTTAGGCACGCTCTAATCAGGTAGAAATGTGCAGTGTCACTAGCCAGATCTTAAGGAAATAGTTTTCTCCTCTGTTCTGGACTCTTCTTTTTCTGCTATCTATTTAAAGCAGTCAAAAATATTTCCCTTTTGATAAGCTCTTGGATATGCCATCTTGGCTTGGGGCAGGGAAGGGATTTAGCCCTGAATGGAGTTCCCCCCAACTTCCCCAGGATCCCAGTTCCTCTGCAGGGATGCCTGTGAGCCCTGCAGGCTGCAGCTGTTGTGTCCTTTGGAGTACGGGCTTGGGTCCTGAGGGAGGCCTGCTGCTCTCAGGACACTGCCTTTTCCCAATAGCTGCCTGTCACAGCTCTGCGCTGTGTTCCTTGGTCTGTGGGGGCAATGGGAGTGAGAAGCAGAGCTTCGGCCTCTCACCAGAAGGCCATCTTCTAGACTGGAGGGTGGAATCTTCTTTCTGGTTTCTGTTCCTAGACCTCTAGTGGGGTGCTGCAGGAGTTAGGGGAGCAGAGATAAAAAGAAAACTAGGAATGCTAAGGAGAGCTAGCCCCGCCCAACGGCACTGTTCTCTTGGAGAGGCACCATCGTAGAGTGGTGAAAAGCAAACATACATCTGAACACTGCTTACTCTACTTACTGGGTATGTAGACTTGAGCAAGTAATATCAGAGTCTGTTTCTTCATTTTGAATTCTGGGGGTAAAAATAGTAACTACCTCATAGGCTTAATATGAGGCTCAAATGAGACATTGTATATAAAATGCCTGTCCTCCACTGACCAGTGTGGCTCAGTTGGTTGGGCATCATCCTGCAAAAGGTTGCCCGTTTGATTCCCAGTCAGGGCACATGCCTGGATTGTGGGTTTAGTCCTAGGTTGGGGCACGTGCAGAAGGCAATTGATTGCTGTTTCTCTCCCTCTCTTTCTTCCTTCTCCTCTCTTTAAAAATAAACAAATAAATAAATAAAATCTGAAAAATAAATAAAATGCCTGTCCTATCTGATAGTAAATACTCAGATTCACCATTTATTATATGGCTCTGGGCAAGTTACTTAACTTCTCTGAGCCTCAGTTTCATCACCTGTAAAATGAGAAAAACTATACTTACCTTTTGGCATTCTAATAAAAGTTGGAGTTAATATATATACATCCTCTAGTACAGTGGTTCTCAAAGTGTCCTGCTGACCACAGCATTCCCTGAGGACATTTTTAGAAATGCAAATTCTCAGGCTCCACTCTAGAGCTCCTGAATCAGAAACTCCAGACACTGGGCAAAGATAACTGTAATCATCCATCAGGTGATTCTGATGCTCTCTTAAGTTTGAAAGCGACTGCTTTACAATGATTCCTGGCACATAGGAGCTGACCTAAGGGTGAGGGGTAGCTGAAATAACCACTTAGCACTAATTTGAACCCTGGTGGGCAAATCCTGCTATTTTAAAGTGTATCACCTTGCTTTGAGATGATAGAAATGCCTCTTGTTGATCTTAGGCAAATCATCTAACCTCTTATGTTGTCTCATCTGTAATATAGAGCTATCACTTACAATGTGGGTGTGAGGATTAAACGTGCCTGGCATATAGTAAATGTGCAATAAATACATACAGCAGGCCCTTGAATTAGGTCATTTTGTTCAGTCATTTTGAGACAACATTAATAAGATGCCATAGGAATTTCTGTTTATATTAATTGCACTAGGGTGAATTGGTTTCATTCTACATTGTTTTGCTTAAAATCACAGAACTTATGGACGATGTGAAGTGAGCACTTACTGTATTAGCTATTATTAACAGTGGCAGGAGTCATGATTGGGTTTCTGGACCTTGGGGCTTTATTTCTGAGCTTCGAGGTAAGAGCACACCACTTTGCCTTCAGAAGCTAAGGTGAGATGAAACTGAGGGGAGCCCTGGGAGCAGGAGCCAGGCTGCCAGCACTCCTTGGAGCTACTTCACTGTCATTTACAAAGCATTGCTCAGGTGCACTATGCATCGTTATCTCATGTGGGCGGGACAAGAGGAAACTGGTTTATGATGCACCCCAGTAGAATGAAGTTAGACTAAAGACATCCTTCCTTGAGAGAGGATGGGAGAAAGAGCAAGGTTGGTGACCTCTGAAACAAAGACTGACCCTGGCTGACTTGGGGACAAGAATGGTTCTAAGATTTGCCTGTAGAGCTGGGAGCTGACCTTGGCTAAAAAGGGGTTCTCAAAGGGCCAAGCCACTAAACCCAGTCAGCTCAGCCAAGTCTCCTTCCATTTGGGGCCTTGGTTGTTCTGTCTCTAAATTGAAGCAGTAGGATTAATGGATCAGTGTGGGCCCTTTTGCTCTGAATGGCAGGCTGGAGGTCCAGGTAGTTGAGGGAAGCAGCAGTCTAAGAATACAAGCCAGGGAAACTTTGGGATAGGAGGGAGTGCAGCCAGGTGGCTGCTTTCCACTGCCCACGAGCCCTTGAGTAAGACTCCAGTTCATATTTCAACTACCCTTAGAATTTGTAAGGCTTTGGGCACGGCACTTTGCTCTTCTGAGACTCACTTTTCCCATGTGTAAAATATGACGAGTAACACCTGCTTCACAGGTATGAAGTGGGAAGGAAATGAGATTACTCACGTGCAGTTTTTAGCAAGAATCTGGGTTTGGGAAAGGGACGTTATTCTCAGGGGTCTCTGGGAACCTAAGTAGGGCCCCCTCTTTATAACCCGGCTCTGGGGGCCACTACAAGTACCATTTTATCTAGTGGGAAGGAGAGGTGGCATTCAATTCTGCCCCCCTCCTCCCAAGACCTTGATGTGCACTGGGGTTTTCTTAAGGACTTTGTAGGATAGGAGAAGGGCCAGGTCCCCTTATAAGGACTCATGAGGTGGGTCCCAGAGGCCATGAGTGTGTCAACATAAGAAACATTCAAACCTGTAGAGAATTTTTGTCAGTTGATGAGAATTGCTGGGAAACAAAATGGATTGAGAAAATGTTCTGGGAAATGGCAGTTTTGCACCTTTATGCATTACAACAACAATAAAAAAGAAGTAAGAGAGTTACATGAAATCCACTGGTGACAGATTAGGGAGGCAGGAGAAAGCATCGTGGATGAGAGGACCTTTGGGATTAGATAAAAAGTAAAATGGTAGACACTTCTTTTCAATAGGTGGGTACAGGATAGTTAACAGTCGACAATTAACATGGCAGCAATAACAATGAGGGGATTTGTGGTCTCTCTCTGGTGCAGCTTGAGGGATCCAGAAAAAGGAAATTACTTTGACGTTCCAAAGGTATGTTATTGTAGATGCAGAAAGATGACAGGCTTAATTAAGGTACGGTACGGATTGACTTTTATCAGGGAAGATTCAAACCTAGGACATGACTACCTGCCATAAATAAACTGCTTTTAGTTAATAATAAATTGTAATTTCAGACCATCCTTTGCTCTTACTTTAGGTCTCTTGAGTTTGTAAAGCCATCACCCAGGCACCGCCCCCCCGCCCCGCCCCCCGCACCGGTTATCAGGTCAGCACGTGGCCCCCTTTCTCCCACAAGTGAAAACTCATGGTTTCCACTTGCCCAAAAGATGGGGATAGTATTGGTGTGCTGGTAAGTGGGTGTGGGTGTGGAGGAGGATGGAGGGAGCTTTTCGGATCATCCCAGGAGGCGGGGCCAGAGTGGGGCTTTGGGGTGTGGAGGCAGAACCGGCACTCTAGGTCAGGAAGGGATAGGGGGTCCAGTGCCCTTTCTGCCCCATCCCCTACTTGCGTGCATCTGGTTGCCCGGAATCTGCCTTCCCAGTGTGCCTTCAGCCTTCTTAGGAAGTTTCTCTCCCTGATTGGTTTAGTTGGTCCGCCGTTGCTGCTGCCCAATGCTGAGACCAGGCTCATTCCCACACCCCGCTCCCTGCAACTCCCGCCCCGCCCCCCTCCCCGCCACCACCACATTCTGTCCTGGCCCGCCAGTTCTGTTCTCAGGATTCTGTTCGGTGGCCACAGCACTAGGGACTCAGATAGATGGTCTAGCAAAGTCCATCCTCAGTGTCCCTCTGACCCTCCACCCTTCTCGGTTGGTGGGAACCTCCAGGGCTGCTGGAGAACAGTGTCCAGGTACTGCGGCTGTACTTTTTTTTCTTTACCGCAGGGAGCCTTGCTCCGAGCCCCTCATCCCCTAACCCATCCCCCTAATCCTGAAAACAGGAAAGAGAAGGCTACTGCGGCAAATCTAGGGAGCCCGTCTTGGACCTGAAGCAAAGACCTCATTTTCTTGGGTTGGGGCGACCCCTAGTGATCATTTAGAATGCCACAAAGGCTAAGTAGCCCAGAATTCAATTCTGCCCAGGCCAACGGTGGGAGAAATGGAGAATTAAGGCCGGTGGCCCTGCTAGTGTCAATTGAAGTAAAGAGCACCATCTTGAAGTTGAATCTGAGGGTGACTGGAACCCCGCTGTCAGCCAGGCCACCCTTCTGAGACTCCCCTTCCAGAGCTCCAGTCTGGAGGTTCCAAATGGGTTTTCTTATGGGAGGTGATGCCCCCTCATACAGGTCTGTTCCTGCTCCCGGTGTCCCTGTCGCTGGAGGTGTCTGTGGGAAAGGCCACTGACCTCTACGCTGTCAATGGCACGGAGATCCTGCTGCCTTGCACCTTCTCCAGCTGTTTTGGCTTCCATGACCTTGGCTTTTGGTGGTCCTACAACAGCAGTGATACATTCAAGATTGTAAGTAGTTGGGGAAAGGACAAGATAGGACAGATCAGATTCTACTACCCTCCCTTCCCTGTTGCCCCACGCCCTTCCTCCATCTCAGACTCTGGGCCCTTGGAACCTGACCCCACCTGAAGGTCCCCAGGACTCAACTTTTGTCATTCTTTCTCCCAGTGTTCTTTGCAGAGCCTACCTAGAAAGATCTAGGTGGGAGGTATGTTTAAATCATGTTGCCAGAATTTGGGACCTTTTGGAATTCTTGGCTAGAGTCCTCTGTTTGGTCTGAAGGAATAACTGAAACTTGAATTGCTTGTGTAAAATCTAATAATTTAATTTATAAAACAGGAGAGAGTAGGGCCTTTGGAAGATTTGGAGAGAAGGAATGAGGAGTCCAAATGGGAGAAGGGCAGGGGATCTAGACTTGGAAAGAGGTGAGAGGAACCTGAGAAGAGAACTAGACCTGTAGGAACATCCACAGGGCTGTAGGTCGGAATGGGTCAACCAACAGGTGTTTATTGAGGACTCATTCTGCAGTCGAGTAGGAACCATAGAGACAAACATAAGAGAAGCCACAAGTGACCAATTTGATATAATTAAATGCTGAACTTGGAGGGTGCTGGAGGAGTGATCCACATCTTAGTGGAGGGCCTCAATTGAGATGGACAGGGAGGGGATGCATGTCAGCAAAGGCTGGAGGAGTGTCAGAGGGGAATGAGTGTGGTATTTGCAGGAGTTCTTATAAAAGGCTTTTAGGAAGAAAGCAGTAAAAACTGGGCTATTTTCCCGGGAGACTTCAAAGAAAGAACATGGGTTTAGCCTGAAGCAAGCAAAATTCAGTTTAGAATGGCAGAGCTGGAGGCTAAAAAAAGAAAGCAGGAGGGAGGGCCCACTTCTAAAACAGGGCAGGGACCCAGGGAGTGGGGTGGAGTGATGTTGTGACCCTTGAAGACCCTGACTCTTTCTTGTCCACCGTCTTTCCCCCATCTACCTCCCAGCTCATAAGTGGGACTGTGAAGACTGAGAAGGCTGACCCCAAGGTGCATTTGAAAATTGATGACCGCATCTCTCTGGAGGGCTCCACTAAGGAGAAGATGAACAACCTTTCCATTCTATTGAAGGACTTGGATTTCAGTGACACAGGCAAATATACTTGTCATGTGAAGAACCCCAAGGAGAAAGATCTTCAGCACCAGGCCACCATCTTCCTCCATGTGGTTGATAAACGTATGCAATGGGAACAGAGACAAGGGCACTGGCGTGGGAAGGACTAGGGGATACCCATCTCAATGTTATAGTGAAATGGTAAAATGGACCACACTGGTGTTTTCTTTCACTTTATCCTTTTAAGAGTTAAAGGAGTTACCTCTGGAACCTCACAGAACTTAGCCTGAACACTTATTCTGCCACTGCATAGCTTATAAAATACACTTAGCCCCTCTAAGCCTCATTTTCTTCATCTGTAAAATGGGAATATGGTTGCATTCTCCTAGGGTTGTTGTGAGAGTTAGAGAAGCTTCATGGAAGGGTTTTGAGATGGGTAAAGCTCTCTCTGTAAACACTGATTATTACTATTCTTGTGTATTCCTTTAGCAAAAGTTGGTTGAATTCCAGGTATTGCACCAAAGAGTGCTATAAATGCTACGTAGGGTTTTTACATGAGGGGTTTACAGTTCAGGGTAGGACAGAAAATAGATAGCCTGATAACTGAAGTAGAGGCAGAACATGTAGAGATATAGGCAATGGAGATCGGTAAGAATGATCTTGCCTCTCTGGAGCTTAAATCCCAGGTGAGCATTCTAGTCTGACACAGGTGGAAGAATTAGATAATGAAGAAGCATGTGATAAGGAGCCAAGTAGTCATATGACCCAGACTCTGAAGGTGGGGCTAGAGGAGTTAAGCTAGGCTTCATGGAAGGAGAGCCTGGAAGGCTAGGAAAGTGCGGAAGCAGAGATAAAGGGAAGGGACCTTGCTGAAGGATACTGATTGTGCAGTTTTTATGTGTCCTGGGGCTTCACATGGAATGCCTGGAGCAGGAGATGCTCACGAATTCAATGTTGGGTGTACCAAGAACAGAATCAGAGGCCATCAGGCAGCTTGCTGTGAGCCTGGAGTCAGTCATGAGTCAAGTCTGCATATGGTATCCCCTCTTCCTCTCTGGATGTCACTCATTTTGTGCTTAGCCCTTTCAGAAAGGAAGAGAAGGGGAAGGGAACCAATATTTATGGAGCATTTCTGAGTACCAGGCACGAAGTTAGGTGCTCTCAGTTACCTTTGCTCCTTTGCTCCTCACATATCTCCCCAAGCTGATTTTCTCTTAATTTTTACAGATTAATTCATCCATTTTTCAACAAATATTTATTGAGCACCTACTATGTGGCATTGTTCTACATGCTGAGGTTAAAGCATGCACAATATAGACAAATTCTTGCCCTTATGGAAATTGTCTTCTAGTTGGGGAAGATACGTAGAAAACAAGATAAAGAAGGATGGTTCGTGTTAGGGAGAAAAGGTAGAATGGAGAAGGAAACATGGGGTGCTAGCAGGGTCACTAGGGAAGGCCTCACTGGAAAAGGTGACATAGAATTAGAACATTTGAAGGAAGTGGGAGGGGAAGAAGCTATGAGGATGTCTTTGGGAAGATAGTCGAGGCATAAGGAACTAAGTGCAAAGGCCCTGAGGCAGATGCTTGAAAAACCAGGAGGCCAGTGTGGCTGGAGCAGGGTGAGTAGTAAGAGGTGAGTCTAATTAGGCCAGACTGTGTGGGGCTCTGCAAGCATGAATGAGATGGGGGCCACTGAAGGGCTCTGAGCAGAGGAGTTAATGCTGGAATAGGCTCCCTCTGGCTGCTGTGCCAAGGACAGATGGTGGAGTGAGGAGGCCAATTTGGAGGCTACAGCAAACATTTAGGCAAGAGATGCCAGAGTGGTGCCTAGGGGTCAGATTCTGTTTTTTTTTTTTTTTTTTTAAATTAGGGCCATCAGAATTCTCAGGTGGATTAGATATGGGGTTTGAGAAAAAGAGGAATTAAGGATAACTCCAGGGAGTTTGGTCAGAGCAACTGGAAAGTGGAGTTTTTTGAACGAAAATGGGAGAGGCTATGGGTAGAACAGGTTTGTGAAGAAATCAAGAGTTCAGTTTTCAGATGAGGAAACAGGGGCAAGAAGGGTTAAATGACCTGCTCAATGTTCCAGCTTGTTAGTGACTGCTGAAATCCTTTACTTAAAATCCAGACTGACTCCAAAGTCTTCCCACCACATGGGAGATATAGAGAGAGTCTTAATTTTTTCTGCACAGGCAAAAAAGACCTAGAAAGAAGAAATTATATTCTCATGGGGCAACTTGGGGGCCTGGAGTTTGAATTATTTTAGAACCTGTACATGTGTCTGTAGGAGGATGTGTGGAGGGTAGGGGAGAGGGGGGGCCCCCTTGTGTGGTGCATTAGCCCGGTGGGTGCCATGTTCTGGCTTCTTCTGCTGCTTGCTCTAAGGCTCGGCAGGGAGGGCCCGGGGCCTGGGGTGGGGAGACATGTCCCAGATACTGGGGTTGGAGGCTGTGTGGTCACATGGTGCTTAGCTCTAGGTGACTCCTGCTCCCCTCTTTCTCTTCCTTCTCTCCCGGCTGTGGCATGTAGTGGAAGAAGTGGACAACACGGTGACACTTATCATCTTGGCCGTCGTGGGTGGGGTCATTGGGCTCCTTATCTTCATCCTGCTGGTCAAGAAGCTCATCACCTTTATCCTCAAGAAGACTCAGGAACAGAAGTGAGTTGTCTCCAGAGCACACTTCTCTTTTCCACCAGCCCACCACCTACTCTCATCTCGTGTGTATTCCCAACCTCGTCTAGTTCCACTGTCAACTGACCCCGTCAGCCTTTCTCTTTCCATCCATCCCCTCACCCTACCCTGTCTTCCTAACCCTACCACTCTCTGTCCTATCCCTGCAACCCTCCACCCCTCTGCTAGTCTCACTCCCTCTTTCCCATCCTCCCAAAAGGTATTTATTGAATATGTTGAATTCATCGAGTGCATAAATGCAATTTATTTACTCCTTCTCATCCCACTGTCTTTCTGCCCATCCCATTAGCCTCTCTCTTTTAGTTTTATTACCCCAACCCCAAGTCTTACTAAAGAATTAAGGAAGTCCTTTTGGTCTAAATCAGAGAAAGTATCAGATTCCATGTACAGAAACTCTAAAATGGGAAGATCCTTCTGAAGAGTTGGAAGTTTTTCCATGACATTCTGAAAATTCAAATGGGAGAGATAAAGAAATCTAAAAAGGCTGATATTGCTTTCTAGGAAGCTCTAGGGAGGATAAATTCATACATAAAAATAGACATCTCTAAGGGGGAGGGGAGGGAAGAATTGCCAGAACAGGTGGGGCCTGTTGCAATATTGCCCAGGAAGAAGACATTGAAAGTTGTGTTCTTAACAAGAAGATGAGGTGAAGGAGGCCTGCCATTGGAGCAGAGAGGTGGCAGTGACAGGGAGGTGGACGAGGAAGGGAGAATTGCTTTGCTTCCATTTGCTTCATTCTGCTTGACTGAGAAGAGGGAATTAGACTGGGAAGGGCAGAAATTACACTGATGAGAGAGGAAGGAACTGAAGGCAGGGGGAATGTTAAGGATGTTGGAGTGAGGAGCCACTGGGCACCTCGTCCCAGGTCCTGGCTGAGAGGAAGAGCTCTTGAGTTGTCTCCCTGCATCATGGCCAGAGGCTGTGAAGGGTTTGGAAATCTTCAGAGGGGCGAGGAACATGGAGAAGGACCAAATTTTGTTGTTAATAACCAATGTTACTATTAATGATAAGCAAAATTGAAGAAGAAAGAATTTAACATCTGGTTTTAAAGCACTTAAGAAAAGTGACCCTTGGATGCCACCATAGGTTCATTGAAAACAAGACAGGCTAACCGTTTTCTTGCTCAGGCACTGGTGGGTCAGGAGACTGCTATAGATGCCAGCACTTCCCGGCATCCATCAAATACCTACATTGTGTCTCCAGACACTTTTACGTAATAACCATAATTTTCATTTTACAGTTTAGCAAAGTGAAGCTCAGAGTGGTTAAGTGATTTGCCCCATGCCACACAGCTAGTAAGTGATAGAGGTGAGATTTGAACCCTGGACTGTTTGAGTTCAAAGCTTGAACCATTGCCATTTACCCTACTGATTCATGGGGTATATGTAGAGCTCATGCATTCATTCTTTCAATCAGTGGCTATTTTTGAGGTACTGTGTGCAGAGGCACATGTCAGGTGCTGTAGGAAATTCTGGAAGGAATGACATTCTGCCCTTAAGTGGAGAATGTGTACACAAATAAATGTAGAAGAAAGTAGAAGGGATCAGTGGCAGCAAAGAGGTGTGATAGAATGCTGCAGTGGGGGGTCAGAAGAGGGTGGAATACTAGGGAAGAATTTTTGGCCAAAGGGAGTTTATGGTGGGCCTTGATAGGTGGATCTAATTTAAGCCCTGGGAAGGGTGAAGATAAGGCTGTTTCAGATGTGGGAACCACTGAGAGAAAAGGCAGAAAGTCTAGGAAGTGGGTATGTGTCTGGAGAACAAGGCATTGTGTTTGTTGGCAGGGGGAGATGGGGTAGGAAGGAAGGGGATAAAAACCCTACAAGGGGTGTTGGTGACAAGCACTTGGGGACTTGGGACTCCAGGCTGGGATTGGCTCTCCTGAACATAGAGGAGCTGGCTAGGGCTCAATCAGAGGCCTTCAGAATAAAGGGTCTGGCCATAGTGGGCAGATGGACTGTGTGGAGAGGTTGGAAGCAGGCCCTGGGGAAACCTGAGAAGGGTCCTCTGAGTGGCAAGGAAAACGTGTATTAGCAGCAGAGGTGGGGTGGTCTCCTGAGAAGAAGGGAGGTGTTGGACAGCTTCACATCATCAGTTCCAGGCTTTCACATAGGGGTGTGTTTCCCTCTGCCTGGAACATCTCTTCCCTACTTTCTTGCTCATCTTTCATGGTCTCAGTTTAAATGACACTTCCAAAGAGCCTTCCCTGATCCCTAGAAGGAGCCTTTCTATATTGAGTTCCTCCTTGGTGTACCTTGTTTAATATCAAATTCCATGAAAAACCACAAGTTTTCTGAGCATAGGCGCCATGTAAAATTGCCTACTCTTCTAGTCTTATAGTGCCTGGTGCCCAGTAGGTTCTTGGTGAAAAAATATGGATGGTTAGTTAAATAGGAATTGGCAGGTTGACTAGATAGATAGTAGATAAATAGATAGACCTATCTCAGTAGAGGTCTTCAGCAGTATGCCACAGGATCTGCTTGTTCATGGTTATTAAGATTTGAACTACACTAGGAATGATATACTTAATCAAATTTCCAGGAACCTAGTGGCTATGTTGGAGAACAAAATTGGGATCTAGAGGATCATGATAGGCTGGACAAATTTCTGCAAGACGAAATTGATGCGGACAAAATGTTAAGTCTTTCCTGAGGGCCTCAAACCTGGCTATGCAAGCCCAGGGCAATGCTAAAATGTAGTTTAGCAATGGCAGCTATGGAAAAGCCTTGGACATTTTCATGAGCAGAAAGCCGGGTGTGACGTAGCAGTCAGGTCTTCCGTGGAGACCTGGGCACTGCCGTTGAGGTGGGATGAACTGAAATTGCAGCATGTTCAGCACAGGCTGGCAGGGTGGTGTCTTCCCATCTAAGCATTTTTCCTTCCTGCTGCCTTCTGCACTGTTGCACCACTGTCTGCCCACACCTGCTCTCCTTGGTGCAGAACCTCTGCTTTGCCCCTTCCCTGTTCTCTTCCTGCTGGTCACAGTGAGCTCAGGGAGGAAGGGCCTGCTAGGGCCCTGGGGGAGGGGCTCTTTGCCCTTGGCATACTGTCTCCCCCCCACCCCTCGCTTATACTCTTGACTCTTTCCCTGCTTGGCACAGTGTGAGAATTACCCTAGTTTGGCTTCCCCTGAGCTCTGACACCTGGGAACAGAGCCTGATACCCTTGCTTCCTGCCATGTTGAGATGACTAGGTGATGGCTAGCCTTACCGAGTACTTTCTATGTGCCAGGCACTGTTGCACAGGCTCGTTGACTGTTCCTAGCAACCCCATAAAGAAGGTGTCATTGTTACACCCATTATATAGATGAAGAAACTGAGGTACAGTGCTTAGGCCTGGTCTTGGCCTCTGGCTACCTTAGCTCTATGGAAGGCCAGGGAGAGAGCTGGGCACAGGGGGCCTCGGCTCCCCGTCCACAATGTATCCAATACTCTTGTTTCTCCTCTCACCAGTGCCCTTCTCTCCTCCCTCTCTCTCCAGGAAGGAGTGCCTTGTAAGTTCCTCAGGGAATGACAATACAGAGAATGGGTTGCCGGGCTCCAAGGCGGAAGAGAAACCACCAACAAAGGTGTGAGCCCCAGCTTGGGACCAAGCAGCCACAGAGAGCCTCACTTTCTGATGATGAAACATGCTTGAGCTATGTCTGTGAACCCATGTGCCTGAGACATCTGTTGCTTGGCTCAAACTGTAGCTTTTCTCGGTGGGGAGAAATTAAGGTCCTGTCCAGCCTGCCCCACCCTCTCCTCAGCCAGGGCTCCCCAGGGATGAGGGTTGGTGGGGGGTGGACGGGCAGTGGAAGGTTCAGGAAAGAAAAGGAGAGGCTCAGAGGGTGGAGGGTCTGTCCCCCAACACCTGGGTAGGTGGTTCTCCTTAAGTCTCTCTACCCTATAAGAATAATGCCTTGGTTTTCCTCCAGAATTCTCTTTTAGAGAGACTTGAGGGACTAGTGAGGGCTGCCCCAGTAGCTAGGCCTTGTGTGTGGATTACTAACCTTTTTGGTGGTGGAGGTGGCCTAGAGGACTCTGTGCAGGATCTGAGGGTGGGAGGCTACTGGAGAGGGGGCTACAGTGAGAGGCTTTGATGGATTCCTGACCCCCCATGGTGAGGCTCTTCTATTTACCTCCCCCACGGCAGGGTACCTCCTTGCTGTGGGCCCATAACCCTTGCTCCCCGCAACCCTGCTGCTCTGAATCCTGAAACCTCATAATAGGAGGCTGGCTGCCTTGGTGTTGGGGGGTGCTGGCCCACCTAGCCTGCTCCTCTGATCTCTTGGTTCCTGAGGGGCTCACGAAGGGGACTGCTGGGCCTTTCTGAAGCACTGGCATGCTGCCTACCCCTTCCCTAGCATTTCAGAGTTGCCGAGGTGGGAGAGCCAGTGTCCTGGACCTTGTGGCAACTGGAATGCCCACTCCAGCCCTGCCAGTGATGGCCACCCTTCTCCTTGGCATGGCAGGACCATTGTCACTACAGGGAATTCTGAGCCTGGTTCTGCCCTGCTCTTTCCTTGATGTGACAAGTGGCATCATCTTGCTTGAGGTGTTACACCCTACCCTCCTTTTGGCTTGCTCTTCCTGTGCCCTCCACCACATCTAGTCCTTCACCTCAGGGATTCTCTTCCTTTGGATGAGAGGATCCTTGGGTTTTCTGGCTGCTTCCTGCTCAGCTGTGCCACCCCCTCTCCCATCCCAGGATAGGGGAGGAGCAAGGAGAGAATGCTGCAGTTTTCCTTTGCTTTTCCAGGAACTGGTTTGCATACCCCTGTGTGTGGGGCTAGACTGTGCCTTAGCGCCAGGGTCCCAGCTCATCTCCTCCTTCCCCTCTTCAGCCCATACATAGCAGCCTTTGGGGTGGCACTGGTGAGGGATTCCCAATGGCGCTCACCCTGGGTCATGCAGTGGACCAGGGAGCTGGAGTTGTGTCACCAACAGCCCCTGGGACAGTGACTGAGACACTGTCTAGGGCTCCCATAGGGGTTCCTGATAAAGGATGTAGTAGAATTGAGAGTGGGCCCTCCTGATGGAAGTCCTCTTGTGTTGTCTCTGTGGAGTAGAAATGGGGAAGTGAGAGATGGCATGGAGCTGTGTCAATGGAGGTCTCCACCATCTGCTCCCACTCCCTCGCTCTCTTATAGAATTTCTGAGACTTGTTCCCTGGGTCCCTGGGAAGGGTGGGTGGGGGAGTAGCCCCTTTATCAGAGAGTATGGACACTGCCTCAGGGCTCTCCCTTCCAGAAAGCGGCAGCAAGCTTCCACAAGGGTGGAGGTGGGGAGAGAATGAGAAATGGCATCAACTGCAGGGCACCAGGACTGTGGCCTGTGGCTGGTGCCTAACCGGATGTGCCCACAGGGTCCTACTCTGATCTGCCTTTGTCCTTTCTGTACTTTGACACCCAGAACTCATCCTGGGCTCTGGTTCAAATTTTCCTCGTTTTGGGAACAGATGGACCAGAGCCACTA
Organism: Trachops cirrhosus; assembly: GCA_028533065.1. NCBI lineage: Eukaryota > Metazoa > Chordata > Mammalia > Chiroptera > Phyllostomidae > Trachops > Trachops cirrhosus. The sequence goes on along the minus strand of CM052543.1, from coordinate 76,915,863 downwards.
GCCATTTAGAAAATTTTTGTAGCTGCCATCATGCAAAACTGCTTTCTTCTTTCCCAGCTTCAACGTTTGGTTGGGTAAGGTCTTGGGCTCCCCTTACTGAGGAGAGGCATACTTGAGAGGCAGCCCAGGCACACAGAGTGGGGAGAGAGGGCGCATCATCCTCTCCACTCCTGCCTCTACTGCTGACTAGCAGGCAGGTCATGCGTCTTCTCTAGGCTCAGCCTCCCCATCTATAAAATGGGTGTAATAATAGGTACCCTACCTCACAGGATTGTTGTGAGGCTTGGCAGGTTTTTGTTTAAAAAGTTTTTTGGACTTGAAAAGGGATCTAGGAGGCCAGGTATTATAATTCGTGGGATTGTTCCGAGTTTGTTCTGTGCTCTTTTCTGTGTCCCATCCCTGTAACTAACTCTCTTTCCCTCCTTCTCTCTCTCTCTCTCCCTCTCTCCATCTCTTCCTCTCTTCCCACTTTCCCTCCTTGGAATTATTTTAGTCTTTGTGATGTTAGAGACCTTGGCTCTGATGCTTAAAACTTCTTGTCCATGGCTTTTGGTTGGTGGTTTTTAAGAGGTGATTGGGACAGTAGGGTACACTTTTAGTTGCCCCAATGCCTAGGACTGTCTACTGGCACTTTGTAAATGGGGACTAAGAAAGCTAAATTAAGTCCCCACAACAAAGGATTGTCCTGCCCCAATGCTGGGATTATACCCATGGAGAAACATTGACATGGATTTGCAGTAGAATGCAAAGCCACCTTCTCATGTAGACCCTCAATGTATGCCAGACTCCAAGGTGATGTCCAGGGCTGGCAAGGGTGTTTTCAGGACTTGTGAACTACACAGAACCATTTAAAAAGTGGATCTTGGGAACCCTGGACACATGCAGCTGTGCCAACTGTAAAGTGAGTGAGACCAAAGACAAGGTCTTTCTCAGCTTCCTATCCTTGACCTCAAAACAGGGCCTCAGCATTCCAGGCCTTGAGTTTCTCCTCATGTAAGAATTGAGCAGAAGGCAGCCAGAATGAACCTGTGATACTAGCGAGGTCTGGGAGAGGAACTGATGGAGCTCAGACTTTTCACATCTGGCTGGCTGACCAGAGCTGGAGGTGAAGTAAAGGTGTGGAGTATGTATGTTCCTGAGATGATGACAGGTGAGGGTATGCCTAGTAGGCAGGTCATGCATCTTCTCTGGGCTCAGTTTTCCCCATCTATAAAATGGAGGGGTATGGAATGTGCATGTGGAAATGCATGACTTCAGAGTGGGTGGGCTCTGTAGAGGCAGGGAATATATGAAAGCTGAGTGTGACTGAGATGGGGAGACTACATTTTAGGAGCTACTTCTCTGGCCTCAGCTATACCTGCTGGGGCACCTGGGACTGAGAAAGGCCAAGAAACAGAGGGGAAGACCAGCCATACTCCTGGGCTCCATAACTCCATGACTCAATCTCACTGTCCTAGACCACTACCATCAGAGTGCTGAGGCAGAGGATGGGGGTGTGGTAGAAGAGGAGGCACTTCTCTGGAAAAATCTGTAGCTTGCTTCACTTTACTTTGTCCTAGGTTGGAGTCCCTAACCTCTCACATCCCACCTAATATGCAGTGCTTTTGACTATCTTATGCATGGTTTATTCCTCTGGCTTGGATGACAACAATACCCACAGTCAATTTCCTGTATAACTATAGATCAAAATGATGCAGCAGGGGGCCTTGGGAGGCCTCAAGTCCAAGGTGCCTCTGGGAGGCACAGCTATGCACACTTTCAGCACTGACTTGTGTTCAAGTACAGAATGGATGTGATTGGACTCTCTTGCCTTTACAACAATTTTGCATTGTAGAATTTTTATTTAGCTTTGCCTTGGATGAAATAAAAATTATGTTGAATAGACATGGCTTGTGGTCTTTGTTTTTGGCTACTTGGGTATTGGGTTCCAGTTCTTTTACCTGCCAACTGTAATTGGGTTGAGTTTCCTTACTTCTGTGAGGCCTAGTCTCTTTGTGTTGAAAATGTTACCTGCCTAGGTGAGATATCACATATAAAAGGCCTAAGAAGGTCTGGCGTAATCACAAGCACCCAAGTCATATTAGTGCTGATACCTTCCCTGGAGAGGTTGGAAAGATGGGAATTTAACACTGAAATCATTGCCAGGGCCCTCACTGTGTTGACTGATGACCTGGGTAATGATTCTATTAGCACTAAATGCCATTATACCCCTTCCTCAGGCTGCCCCCAACCCCAGCTTTACATTTGGACCCAGGTGAAATCTGCTTCAAATGAACAAAGGCAACCTTAAAGAGGAACAGCACAACACAGCTTACTGACTAGAGTCTATGGGCACAGCAGGCTTTGCATGGCTGGTCCCTCCAGCTTGCTGTTCCAGGGGACAAGCTACCTGGGGGTGGGGGAAGGAGGAAGCTTAGGCTTATACCTCAGGAATGACCCTATCCATGCACATTTCACATTGTCCATCTTAAATTATTTTAACCTAGATTATTCAAGCACTCTTGCTTTCAGAAGTTTCTAGCTGCTGGGCATAAGGCCAGTCTGAGAAGAAATTGGGGATACGTGTGTGTGTAGTGTGTATCTGCTTATACTCTTGGACTTTATCACACCATGATTTCTCAGCATACCATATCCTTCTCTTCAGTGGATTCACTTCAGACTGCATTTCAAAGATGCAGCTGGTGGATGGGGAAGGAGGGAAGGAGAATGGTGTATTGTAATTTTCATGAGCCAGGCCTGGTAGATGGTCACATCATTCTGCCTCTATGCTCTCCTAAAGGGAGACTGGCAAATGTAGTCCCTGGGTGCCCAGCAGAACAGAGAAATGTGTTTGGGTGAATACAGAGCAGTTGGTGAGATTACAGACAGGACTGTAAGAGGTGCAGCTATAACTAAAGCATAGATGGCGTGGTGGGGAATGGGGAGGAGGAGGTGGGCAGCAGGCAGGGTGGGCAGGGTCTAGATCATGCAGGGCTGCAGGCCGTGCCACAGGGTATATATTTTATTTTGTAGGCAATGGAAGCCATTGGAAGGCTTCAGCAAGGGACAGATGGGATTGAGTTGGAAATAGCAGGCAAGGAGAGGGTGGAGTGTGGGGTCAATGAGGTTGCTCAAGCCAGACGTACGGCAGAAAGGGGATGGGAAGAAGGGCTGCTATAATTTAGGAAGTGAAATATCCAGAGCTCAATTTCAGGGGGTTAAGAGAAGAAGGTGGTTAGGATGACTTCTACGTTTCTCCTGTAGATGACTGGGTACTTAGAGGTATGTTTACCCTGAAAGGGAACTGAGGAGAGTGGCATATTGGGGCATGGGGAGGAGAGGGAAAGTTCATTTATGAAAGTGTTGCATTTGCCCATTGGATAGCAGAATAGTAAACAGTTGAAAACAAGGGTCTAGACCTTAGGAGTAAGTGGTTTGTTCAGACCATGGGAAAGATGGGCTCTAACATTCAGGGGCTGGTTGGATGAGGGTAGGTCATAAAGGGGGTGGATGAGGAAGGGCCCAAGGGCAAGGCAGAGTGTTTTTGAGGTCAAGGGAGCAAGAAGTGTTTAGAAGAGAATGTCCATCATTAACTTAAGGATCAGTCCTCATGAAGGCTGTTGGTGACTACAGCGAGCTCTGCATAGTGTAATGAGATGACCAGGAGTGGGAGGTGGCAGAAGTTTGATTTCAGGGTGTGCAAGAGTCAGTGGTAGTGGGGAGCGTCACGAGAGTATGAGGTTACAATTTCAAGTAACTTGGCTGTGAAGGGTGGAAAGGGCATTGGCCCAAGTAGGAAGAAGGGTGGATGGTTTTCTTTTAAGATGGAAGACATAAAAGCAGGGTTAAATGCAGGTGGGGAAGAGATGCTGGAGTGGGAAAGGCTCTGGTAGCTGAGAGAGAGTAAAGTGTCCTTTGGGTAGACCTGAGAGGATGAGACCCAGAAGCCAAGTGGAATGATTGGCTTTAGACAGGTGGGGTCATACCTCCACCACTGCAACAGGGAAAGGAGGTCAAGGGGAAAATGAATATGGGTAAATATGCAGGGGGTTTAGATTGAAAGACTTGGCCTCAAGGTCTCTGGTTGCTACTCCATTATTAGACTGTTTGTAGGGCAGAGTTAAGATTGAAGCCAGAGACAGCTCAACACCCTCCTCCTAGTTTAGGGTTCCCAATGCTTCCTCCTCCTAGGTGGTTGGCCAGTCCCTTCCCAGTATTCTAATTGTACTTGCACACACTGTGATAGGAACAGCCTTTGTGGCAGGAAGAAGGTGTTCTGTCACAGCTCATCACTTAAAAAACAATTGACCTGTGCTAACAGTTAAGTGCAGGTATAGGAAAGAACAATCCTGGAATTAGAATCCAGGGGTCTAGGTTCAAGTTCTCAATCTATCATTTATCAGTGAAATGGCCTTGGCCATGCATACCCCCTGACATTTTTGATCCTCAGTTCCCTAAGCTGCAAATGGGGACGGTTATACCAAATACTAGTGTTCTTGTGAGGATTTCATAAGACAGTAGAAATTAAGTACTTTAAAACTTCAAAGTGCTGGCCATAAATGTGAGCAGTTTCTAAACCAGGTAACAGTTTGCACAAATGTTTCAGTACTTAAAAACAACTGTCCGAGGCAAAGCACTACTGAGGCATTTCCAGTGGGACTGGAGGCAAGCCGAGGTGTGCCCATCGTTGAGCATTCACCCTCCTGTTCCTGTTCAGGAGAGGCTGTCAGCTGAGTGGGGCAGAGCTGGGAAGGGAGTGGTGTGTGTGTTGAAATGACTTCCTTGTAGACATGGTTAGTCAACTGTTCACATGACTTAATGATCTCACGTCATTCCATCCCCAAGCCTGTTCCTCCCTCACCTTCCCTGTTCACCCTGTCCTTCAGGCCAAAAATAGTAGAGTCTACCATGATTTCTTATTTTCTTTCACATCGAATCCTTTTCATCAGCAAATCTCATCAGTTGTGTGTTCAAAATATATCCTGAACTCAATTTCCCCTCACCACCACCATCCCTGCAATCCTAGACCAGGTCACCACTGGCTTTCACCAGGATTACTGTGATAGCTTCTTCACTGGTCTTCCTACTGTTGCCCTTGCCCATTCTTAATCTAGTCTCCAGTGTGACCCTTTAAAATAAAATTAGGTGATGTCAACTCTGCCTCTGGCCAAGATGGAATCTTGGGGATCATTTACTCTTATACTGTGAGCAACTAAAAAAAGGGGAAAATATATGATACAGTATTTTTTTTTAGACATAGGACAATAGGGAGCAGAGGATGATGAGTCCTGAGAGGGAGAAACAAACGAGGTGAACCTTACTACTGGCCCAGCTTGTAGCCTGGGAAGCATTTCCAGGCTGCAGTGCAGGGAGGGGAACCCAGGCTAAGCCCAGAGCTCTCTCTGAGTTGATGACAGGTGCTGAGCATCTGGGAAGACTAAGGCAGTTAGAATTCACAGGGCCAGAGACCTGCAGAGGGTCACCTGTGTCTCCAGTACAGCTAGTTGAGTGTGTGAGGAAACTACCTGAGGACAGGGGGAAAAAAACACCAGAAAGGATTAGGGGGAACAACCCCTGGAACTGACAGAAGGTAACCTTTCTTCTAGGGCTGATCTCACCATACTACTGAGGCAATTCTCTTTGAATACTCTTCCTCATCGCCCATAAATCACAAAATTTTTCATTCTAGTTGGTGACAATGTTCCTATTCCTGTGTCTCTGTGAGCTCCAGTGATTGTTTTTGCCAATCCTTTCTGGTTGTTCTTCCTTAGCCCCAGATGATTTTGTCACACACCTGTGTTGATCGGAAGCCAAATATCTGAGGGACCCTATGTAGCTCACTAATCTCTCTCTCTGTAAAAGTCTTTTCTAGGACTTTCCCAGGTAAGCCCTACCTGCTTCAGCCTCCTTGACTTCTTACCTCCATCTCCTTGATTTCGGGAAGTTGCCAGGCTCTGCCTGAGTCCCCCTTCCTGTACTATGGCAGGTCACTGTCCTGTGCTGCCTGATGACCTATGTCTGAAAACCACTAGCAATATTTCCTCCAGCTTTTTAGTTGTTTTGGATGGGAGAGTAAATTCATTTCCTGTTACTGCATCTTTGTTAGAAATAACTCATGAAAACTTAAGTTTACATAAAAACCTGTACACAGGTGTTTACAGAGGCTTTATTTTGTCTTAACCAAAACCAAGAAACTGTAATGGGTATGAAACTGTTACAGAACAGATCCGGGGCCAGGCGAATGATATACTATTACCAAATGGACCCACCCTTGTGCTCTGGCCTCCCCGCCCCAACACCTGTACTAGGTTCGCCTTGCCTGCCGCCAGGGAAAGACGTCTCTCAATGCCAGAGATAGGTGAAAAGGAAAGGGATTATTTATTTGAAAATTTATGCACACTTAGAAAAATGACTTAATGTCTTCATTATAAATTCTGAAGTCCTTTATAATACCCACAAATGCACAGTCCTTCCTTCTCCCCTCTGCCCAGTCCAGGTTACTGTATCTCAGGAAAAGAAGTAAAAGTCTGTGGTTTAGGCAGCCCCTTTGTTTTGGCACCATCAGCTGTGTTGCTGCCATGAATTCCAGTTAATTCAAAACCATGTGGCACCTTCTCATGGCCCACCAGCAAGAATCCTTTCACCCCTTTTCTTCCAGGCAAAGTCTCTCCTGCTTCCTAAGGTACGTGGCAAAAGTGAGCACCCCAAAGCCACACAGTCCCAACTTTCACCAAAGCTGCGTGGTCCCAAAAAGCTCAGTATGGTTGCCTTGTCTGGGTTTAAGTCCCAGTGCCAACCTTCCTCTGCAGCCCCATTTCTGACTCCTCCCACCATCTGTTACACCCGCCAGTATTTCCATATTCTTCCAGCTTTACTGGGCTTACATAGTAAGTCTGGGCAGGTGTGGCCCCATGGCGTGGAGTCAATCACCAAGCTCTCATGCAGGCTCTGTAACTAGAGGGAGTTGCCTCCCAGTTACATCACAGGTTGAAGTCACTCCCATCCCCCTGCCTCAAAGCCTGGCCACAGATATTTAACATATCTATGAAACCAGTTAAAGGTTATAGATATGTTAAATGACCATTCTAGAGGTTATCTGCAAAACTGTTGCTATGCAAAACAGCTCTCAGTGGCCCTGCTCCATGTGTCCCATCCCCCAGCTCAGACTTGTGGGGGTAAGGACATCCTATATATATATATTTTTCTAATATTTCCTGGACACCCTGAGTTCTGGACCCCATTACAAATCCCCATTTGGGCGGTCCCCTTGGCTGCACCCTGTTACAAAACGAAGTTCAGAATGGGGTATAGGCTGAGAAGCCCCCAAACCCCCCACAAGCCTGGCTTGGGGGCTGGGAAGAGCAGCAGCACAGCAATTGAGAGTCACTTTGCATATCAATAACAGCAGACCAACTTCATAGTAATGCTGAATAGTTTCCCTGGGCCAGGGAGATGGGCATGAATTTGACCCATGATGTAGCAGGGAGGTGCCCCACCCCGCCAGGTGAAGTGAACGGCAGACTCCTGTTTTGTTTTGTTTTTTCTTATGGAAGGTGGTTCTTCTGACTGGCATGCTCTGAGACTGGCCTGACTGGGCAAAGGGGGATGACAGGACTGTGTGTGTTTGTGGGTGTTCAAAGGGAATGAGACTTAATGGCAAAATTCAGCCATTAGTCTAAACCTGTATAACTTAGGTCATTGCTTTCCTGTTTACCAAACTCTGGCATTGAGAGCCACAGTTTTTACAGGCAATGGGCAAAAAGAACCCAGAACAAAAGACCCACAGGAGCTCCTTACTTCAAAACTACCTATATGCCCTTCAGCTAGTGAGTAGATAAACAAACTGTTGTACATCCATACTGTGGAATACCACTCAGTAATGAAAGTTCCATGTGCCAACATGGATGAATCTCAAATGCATTATGTGAAGTGAAAGAATTCAGACTCAAAAAGGTACCTACTACACAGCTTCATTTATATGAAATCCTGAAAAAACAAAACTATGCGGACACAAAATAGGTCAGTGGCTGCCAGGCATTATAGGTGGGGGTGAGGAGGCTATAAAGTGCAAGGGGGACTTTGGGGGGTGATTGAGTTATGGTTGTATGCTTGTACACTGTTGCATTCAGCAACCGCGAGAACAGATGCCGGAGACTTTCAGGGTTTCAGAGATGTTACTTTATTGGCCAAGTTTTACCTGCGCAGGGGCGGACTCTGAAAGTGTCCGAAGATACGGTATCAAGGGCTGCTAACGAGAGTTGCGCCGTGAGCTTACAGCTAAGTCCTTATATATGGGCGGGCAAGCAAGCATTATACAGAAGCAGACGTGGCAGTTAGTTATTCGCTTACAAAGTCCGTAGGCGGGAACAGGGTTGGGGATTGGCTCAACAGTAGTAGCTTTACAAACCAAACATGTTAGGTTGCATCTGTTTTACAATCCTTTTTACTTGCTAAGTTTTCCTTGCTCCTTACATACACATTTGTCAAAATTGGAAGAACTCTGCACTACAAATTTACTATATGAAAATGACATCTTAAAAAATTACAAAAAATTAGATTATTTCATTCTTTTGCTCAGAACTTTCCAGCTTATTTTATTCATGCCTCACAGTTTCCTAGAAGGCCTTATTGTTCTGACTCCTGTTGATATCTTCTTTTTCTAACACTCTCCTTTTGCTCAGTCATTTCACTTTTTCTCATTGTTCTCCTTGCTGTTGCTCAAAATATCAGCCTCCTCCTGTCTCAGGACTTTTGCATATGCTCTTTCTCTACTACAATTCTCTTCCTCCAGATGTTCACAGTGTTCACTCTCTTTTTTCAATCAGATCTCTGCTCAAATGCCTTCTCCTCAGAAAAGATTTCCCTGGCCTCCTATCTATAATAACACCTTGCACAAGCTCAGACACTTTCTTCTTATCCTGCTTTATTTGTTTTCAAAGCACTTGTCTCTAGAGATATATTTATTCACTTGTTTATTGTACATCTTCTCTAACTAGAATGTAAAGTCCAAGGTGTCAGCTGACGGTAGATGGTCCTTGGTACCAATTCAATGCCAACAGGAATCCCAGTTTAGGGCACAGTAAAGAAGAAAACTTTATTCAGTGCAAAACAGCTCAATTTTGATACAGAATGGCTGTGAGAACAGCATGGCTGTGAAGCAGCCCTGGGGCCAGACCTCACTGGCTAGATAGCCCTGCCCTGTTCTGGTCTGCTTTGTTCTGCTCTGGTCTGCTCCATTTTGTTTTGGCCAGACATTTTTGGTATTTCAGCTCAGCCAGGGGAGATCCAGTCTTAAGTCCTCAATGGAAAGGGAAAGTGAACCCACCACACTAATGGGCTCAGGCTGCGTCCTCTTTACTTCCCTCTGATGCCTCTCCTAGTACCTGGCCCAAGTTTGTACTCAGAGCTCTATCACAGTGTGATGGCTGGCATTTAAGTAAAGACCTTCTTATGGAGAGAGCTCTGGACCCAGAGCTGCGACAGCCAGGTCTATGTTCTGGCTTATCTTATGGGATTCATCTCCCTCACTTCTTTGTGGAAAGGGGGAAGATTTTTACCCACCAAACTTCTCTCCATACCCTCCCTTCTGGAAATGATGAGGGTCTGATGTGAGAGTCTCTGTGTTAGTCATAGTATATTGTCTAGTTTCCCCTTGGCCACCCCCATGGAATCACTTATGCCCTGAGTACAGAATGCAAGGATAGGCACATCTTAGCACAAGTCTAGATCCAGAAAGAGCACAAGCACTTCAAGTTTAGCTGCTGAATGTCACCCTAAAGCATTCCATGGAAGTATTTTTATAGTATCTATCTATCTACCTATCTATCTATCTATCTATCTATCTATCTATCTATCTATCACATATCTATCTTTCTTATATGTGAGGTCTGTCAGGAAAAAGTCCAGCCATTGTTAATGTAATGAGAATGCTTTGCGTGACATCAATGTAACCTCCTGGCAGCCAAGGAGAGTGGACTGGAATGCATATGTGTGAACAATGATGACTTCACTGTATCAGTCAGTGGGGGCAGTAGACACACTTGAGTGAGCATGTGTACTATGTGGCTGTGGTATTCAAAATGACTGAGTAAGTAGAGCAACAGATCTGCATCAAACTTTATGTTAAGCTTGAACATTCCTCCACAGAAACTATTTGGATGATTCAGAAGACTGCAGCTATGGGCAACAGGTGATTGGCAATTTCATCATGACAACGCACCTACTCATGCATGCATCACATCCCATGTGTTGGGAACCATTCTTCCTGGTTTCAGGAGCTGTAACCTTGCCAACAGGTGAAAAGGCCCTATGGCTAGGGGACCTTGGGTCCATAAGCCACTAAGGAGACAAAACTTATTCTCCTGGCTGGGGCGTAGCCTCTTCCCCCTTTACTTCACCTGGCTTGGCCCCTGGAGGATGGCTGGATAGTCAATGATAGGTAAGATTCATCAAGGAAGGAACAACCTAAGACAGGCACAGTAACAAAGGGGCCATCAGGGAAGGATTTAGGGGATTATGGAGTAGGGACAAAAGACCTTCATCCCTCAGCTTTATCATAGCCTGGGTCCTCATTCTATCTGTAAAAAGTCTCCTAATCTCTTGGCTACCTTGCTTCCCCCCCCACCCCGATTCAGGCCTGAAACAATGCCGAAGGGGGATACAGCCTTATGCCAGAACCAGTGGTTCCTGGCAGGGGTTTGGGGGGGATGATCAGGCCTGAGAAAGAATGCATAAAATCCTGTGAAACCTGCTCGGCTAAGAATTTCCTCAATTTAAATGTTAAGGGTCCAATCACAAAATAAGTTTGTTTCCCCAGGTTTTATGGCCAATTGGTGTTACACTGTCTAACAGACCCTGACTCAAAAGGAACCCCATGATCCCAGAAATGTTATCTGTAAACCATACCTCCTTTCTTTGATATGCATCCATATGCAAGCTAAACTCAATAAAAGCCCATTGAGAGAGAGGCTTGAGGTCCTTGTCCTCTGAGAGACTGGTCAGCATTTTCTCCCCAAGCAGATCATGTCTTGGTAGATTTGTCCTCATCTGCTGTGGCTGGGAGAGCTCTGCTGGATGGAGCTCCCTGATACTCATGCAGTTTTTTTGTGAAACATCAAATCACCAAGGTGACTCAGCAACCCCTACAACCCAGATTTGGATCCCTGTGATTTCTGGCTTTTCCTAAAACTAAAATCACCTTTGAAAGGGAAGAGATTTCAGACCATTGATGAGTTCAGCAAAATACAAGGGGGAAGCTGATGGAAATTGGGAGAATTGTATGAGGTCCCAAGGCACCTACTTTGAAGGGGACTGAGGCATCATTGTCTTATGCACAATGTTTTTTGTATCTTGTATCTTCTGTAATAAATGTCTCTATTTTTCATATTACATGGCTGGATACCTTTTGGACAGACCAGATCATTTTATGTTAAGTAAATTTTTCTTCATAATTTCTTTCTTTGACCTATAAATTACTTAGAAGTGTTTTCAACATCACACATATATTTATACTTTAAAAATTATTCTTTGTGATTACCTTATAACTGAATAGCAGTATGATCAGACAGCTTAATCTGTTTGATAGTCTTGCTCAGGTTGCTTAGAAAACTTAAGTTTTCTAAGTTAAATTTGCATTTCTTTCTAAAGAAGCATTTTGTTTTAATTTCAGTACCTAGAAAATAATTCATGTTCACATTATATAATATTTGACACTGATATATCAAGGACATATGCAACATGACAAGAAATGAAGAAGACAGAAGAAAATATTTAAGCAATTTATAAATCAAGGAGCAAAGATACAATGGACTGCTGTTCTAACCTTTTCTACTCCTGAAGCCTGAGCTGTAAACAAAGAAGGAAAGTAAGAAATCATCCATGCTTTCTTCAATGTGGAGACAAGAAGAGGACATGAGAACTGATGTATAAGTCTCTGCCACGCTTTCCTATCTATTGTAAGTTTAACATCTGAACACTTTATTAGGCTCAATCCCAGGGAAGCAGGAGTAATGAAGAAGGGCAGCCTGGAAGGGACAGAAGGAAATAAAACATAAAGTCTTGTGATACTGCACTGACCACAGCTCCATAAGCAACTCACTGATCACTGAATCACAAGGATTGTCTCTGAGGAACCAGGGCTGCTCTGAATAGTTCCATCTTGGGGATGAGTGGTAAGTAATTTATCTGCTGGCTTCTTCCTGTCTCTTGTCTTTCACTAATCAACATTTGTCCCATTAGACAATAATTTCCAGGCAGCCCGGGGGAAACAAGAGCTCTGTGAGTACAGCTGCTGGCTCTACGCACGTGAGTTACTGTAGTTCCCACCACAGTGTGACAAAGACCACCCAAGCCAAACCCCAGCCCTATTTACTGGGAAGGTAGAGACCAGTGTGGTGTTAGGAGAAGAGGTGATGGCAGTTGCCACCATTTTATTTTTTATTTTTTTAATTTTTTAACATATTTTATTGATTATGCTATTACAGTTGTCCCATTACCCCCCTTCATTCCCCTCCACCCTGAACACCCTCTCCCACCCACATTCCCCCCTTTAGTTCATGTCCATGTGTCATAAGTTCTTTGCTTCTACATTTCCCCTACTATTCTTGCCCTTCCCCTGTCTATTTTCTACCTACCATCCATGCTACTTATTCTTCATACCTTTCCCCCCTCTCTCCTCCTCCCACTCCCCTGTTGCTAACCCTCCATGTGATCTCCATTTCTGTGGTTCCGTTCCTGTTCTAGTTGTTTGCTTAGTTTCTTCTTGTTTTTGTTTCAGGTGTGGTTGTTAATAATTGTGAGTTTGCTGTCATTTTACTGTTCATATTTTTTATCTTCTTTTTCTTAGGTAAGTCCCTTTAACATTTCATACAATAAGGGC
>CM052543.1:76884487-76902507 GCA_028533065.1 Trachops cirrhosus | reverse complement strand
ATGACTTGGAATACTTCTTTCCAGCCCCTTCTTGCCTGTAAGGTCTCTTTTGAGAAATCAGCTGACAGTCTGATGGGAACTCCTTTGTAGGTTACTATCCCCTTATCTCTTGCTGCTTCTAGGATTCTCTCCTTCATTTTTACCTTGGCTAATGTAATTATGATGTGCCTTGGTGTGTTCCTCCTTAGATCCAACTTCTCTGGGGCTGTCTGAGCTTCCTGGACTTCCTGGAAGTCTATTTCCTTTGCCAGACTGGGGAAGTTCTCCTTTATTATTTGTTCAAATATCTTTTCCGCTTGTTGTTTTTCCTCTTCCCCTTCTGGTACCCCTATAATTTGGATGTTGGAACATTTAAAGGTGTCCCAGAGGTTCCAAAGCGTCTCCTCATTTTTGTGAATTCTTATTTCTTCATTCTTTCCTGGTTGTATGTTTTTTTCTTCCTCCTGGTCCACTCCAATGATGTGAGATCCATCTTTCATTCCATCACTATTGATTCCCTGTGCATTTTTCTTCATTTCACTTATTGTAGCCTGCATTTTTTCATCTAATTTCTGACCAAAATCAACCAATTCTGTGAGCATCCTGATCAGCAGTGCTTTGAACTGTGCATCTGATAGGTTGGCTATCTCTTGGTCGCTTAAAAGGATGGGTTCTGGGGCTTTCCATTCTTCTTCAGTTTGAGCTATCTTTTTACTGTTTTTTGTTTTGTTTTGTTTTGTTTTGTTTTGTTTTTTGGTCTTGTTGAGCTCCTGTAGTGAGGGGCGGGGCCTTAGGAGTTCACCTGGGCAGGCACCCCAGTTGCTAGGTTGTGACGTGGTATGTGGGGGAGGGGTCCGAGAAGGAACAATGGCGCCCGCTCTGCCCTCTGCAGGACCCTAGACCCTTCCGCTACCTTCCACAAGCCGACTGGGCCCCTGTGGCACCAATTCTGGTGTGGGTGGGCCTGTGCACCCCGTGGGACCTTCCTTTTCAGTCAGTGACTGAAAGCTCTCTTTCCCGGTGCTGGGACCCTGAGTTGCGTGCAGTGCCTTGCTTCACAATGTCCGCCTCGCTGGGTCTGCCGGTTGCCACCCCCTGGCCGGGGCCACCAGCCACCGCTGCTTGTGCGCCCAGGGTCCGCCTGCTGCGGTCTTGCATGCCGCCCCCGGGGTGCTCAGCTCTCTGCTCCGAGTCCGTCACCTGGCCGGACTCCGCCCCTCCTACTGGTCTGGATGAAAGTGTCTATTTTTAAATCCTTGGTTGTCCGACTTCCATACACTTCAATTTTCTGCCAGTTCTGATTGTTATTTTGTTTCTATATCGTTGTTGTCCCTATCTTGGTTGTGCGAGGAGGCACAGTGCATCTACCTATGCCTCCATTTAGCCAGAAGTCCCATTTTTCTTTTTCTTAAAGTATATACTTCATATAGTCCTTTAGAGATCGCCTGTTGGTATTAAACACTCAGTTTTTTCTTTCCTAAAAATACTTTTATTTTTTAAAACTGATTTTATTTATTTTTAGAGAGGGGGAAGGGTGGGAGAAAGAGAGGGAGAGAAACTTGGATGTATGAGAGAAACTTCAATCACTTGCGTCTCATACATCCCCAACCAGGGTCCTGGCCCATAATCCAGGCATGTGACCTGATGGGGAATTGAACTGGTGACCTTTAAGTTTGCAATATGATGTGCAACCCACTGAGTCATACCAGTCAGGGCAATGCCTTTATTCTGGAAAGATAGTTTTGTAAGGTTCACAGTTCTTGATTGATCATTATTATCTTTTGGCACACTGAAGATACAATTCCACTGCCTTCTAGTTCCTTTCTTTCTGTGGGGAAATCTGTTAGTCTAATTGTGGTAGCTTTGTAGTACTGTAGGTGATTTTGATTTTCTCTCTGGCTACTTTAGAGTTCTTCTCCCCCAGCCCCCATGTGGTGTTTTGAAGTTTTATGATAATGTGCCGAGGTGAGGATTTGTTTTAATGTTTCCACCTTGTTTGTATGGGTATACATACACTCTGGTGACATATGCTATATCTGTACATTAATACCTTTAATCAGTTCTGAAATCCCAGCTGTTATCTCTTTTGATATTGTCTCTCATTCTTTCTACTCCCTCTCTCTGGGTCTGTAACTGGGTATGTTAAACGTTATCATTTTAGCTTCCATTGTTCCTAGCCTTGTTTTCATATTTTTAAAATCTCATTACCTCTTTCTGCTGCAAATTTAGTAATTTCTTCAGTTTGATTCCCATTCAGGGTGCATACCTAGGTTGTGGGTTTGATCTCTGATTGGAGTTCATAAGGAAGGCAACCAATTGATGTTTCTGTCTCACACTGAGACTTCTCTCTCATAAATCAATAAAAACATCCTCAGGTTAGAATTTAAAAAATTAGTTTTTATTTCTAAAAGCTCTTATTTGGTTCTTCAAATCTGCCTGCCATTTTTTGTTGATTTTTAAAATATCCACTTTTAATAGAAACTAACAAGTATTGATGAGGATGTGAATGTTGAAGACACTATATTAAGTGAAATAAGCCAGACGCAAAAAGGCAAATTCTGTATAATTCCACTTATGAAGTGCCTGGACTAGCCATATTCATAAGGACAGAATGTAAATTGTGGTTGCCAGAGGTGGGGGTGGGGTGAGATATGGGGGATTATTGTTTAATGTTTATACAGTGTCAGTTTTGCAAGGTAAAAATAGTTCTGTAGATGAATAGTGGTGATGGTTGCACAAAAATGTGAATAAAAATACCATTGGATCATATGCTTAAAAAAGGTTAAGATGGCAAGTTTTATGTCATGAAGGGAGACCCCCGAAAACTGGAATTATCTTTTGGAGGGTGGGCCCTTTGTAGTACAGACTTCCCCCACTAAGGTGGGTGTTCTAGGAACCCATTTGTATCAGCGTACCAGCTGCGGTTGTGACAGACTGTGTTTGGCTTCAGTGAACTCAGTCTTTTTTTGAAGACTCAAACTCTTGGCCCACACTGTGCTGAATGTTTAGCAGTTTTTGACCAAAAATAGTATGACCTCTATGTCCCATCCTCTCTATTCACCCGATTTCACCTGAGCAACTATTTTTTGTTTCCTCAGATGAAAAAATTCATCAAGGGGAAACATTTTATCAATGTGGAAGAGATGAAAGAAAAAAAGGCAGAAGCACTAAAAGGCATCAAAATTGATGAGTTCAAAAACTGTTTTGAGCAGGGGCAAAAAAGTCTTGATAGGTGTATTGCATCAAATGGAGAGTACTGTGAAGGTGACTGAAGTTTAAACATGTAATAATAGATACACACTTTTTTATAAATAAATTCTGTTTTTTTGGTCCCCCCTTGTATGTGTATTTTACCACAATTAAAAATAACTTTAAAATATGGAAAAATCAGCTTTTAATTTATTTAAACATTTCACAAATTATCATTATATTGGAGGCCCTATAGTCAGCCATTTATATCATGAATTCTGGAGTCAGAATGCTGATGTTCAGTTTCACAGTATGTAACTTTAGGAAAGGTATTTTAAACCCCTTATGTCTTAGTTTTCTTATCCTTTAAGTGGGGATAAGAACAATACTTATCTCATAGGTTTGTGTGGGTATTAAACGAATCAGTGTACAATGAAGCACTTGAAATAATGTCTGGTAGAGAAAAGTATTCTGTAGTTTTAATAATTATTATAATTATTTGATAATTCTAACATCTGAAGTCCTTGGGATTCTAAATTTGCTGTTTTGGTGATTCCTATTCATGGTGGTTTTTTCTTTTTAGAAAAACTTGGCATATCTTTGATTGTGAACTCATATTTGGAGAGTCTTTGGGTATCCCAAGTCTCTAAAATTGAAATATTTTCCTTCCTCATTACATTTGACTCCTGTGACCACATTTGTTTCCTTCCGTTGTCTCTATTTTACCTGGGAGTCCTAGGTTCAGCTCCTCTCCCTACAGTGGATCTGGGTTTAGTTCTGTTCTCAGCCTTCATATTGGGTTACCCTAGGGTAACCCAAAACTTTAATTAGCTGTTGCTCCGAGATCTCCACCTTAGTTTCAGCTCATGATTCTAATGGATTTATTTATTTATTTGTTTTTTAGGATTTCTCTTATGTCCCAAGAACCTAGTAAGGCATTACAAGTATATTTTATCTAAGATCTGAGTCAGTTATAGCAAGAAGGTCCTCAGAATACTGGGGCATTGCCCTGACTGGTGTGGATCAGTGGGTTGGGCATCCTCTTGCAAATCCTGTTGCAGCTCAAAATTTCTCTCACACATCAATGTTTCTGTCCCTTTCTCTCTCCCCTTCCCTTCTCTTCTCTCTAAAAAACAAAAACAAAAGCAACCCCTCCCCAAACTGGAGCCTCCATATAGTGACCAGAGAAGTCCACTGGGGCTTACTTTTCTGAGTGTAGAAGCTCATATTCCCAGAACCAATCTTCGGGACCACTTCATACCTGGCTGGTGATAAATAACTTTTTTTTTTAATGAATGATAAAAACCACACCCAGGGCTCACTAGATACATAGAAGTTAGGACTTAGAGGTACATGATATTTTTCCAGCCACTTGGGGAGCCATAATTTAATGTCACCCTTGAATGCCTAAGTCAGCTCCCTCACAAGCCATAGGTTATCTCTGGCCCATGGCTGATACCACAGGCAGTAGGAAGGGAGGAGGGCAATGGGAGATGGCCTGAGTGGGAAAGAGACTTGTTCACTGTGGCTTCCCCCGTCTGCAGCTCGCTATTGCTCCCATTCAGCAGCCCTGGTCTCTATGTCTCCTTTTCTCCAATCCTCTATTCTGAGAATTAATTGTCTCCCCAAGGCCTGTCCCTACCCAGGCCAAAGAAGATAGACTGTGGTTCAATAGTCCTAGCTCAGTTCTTATTTAGCAACCCAGTCAAACTATGGCAAAGACTTGACATACCTGTTTAATAAAAGTGGCCATATAGGAAACAATAACAACAGTAAATACAGGCAGCTGTGCCAACAGCAGGACAGTGCATTTTACATTACAACTGGTTTCTTGCCCAGGTAGATAGATGTGGGGATGGGTGGAGAAAGGGAAAGCTGGCTCAGACCCTTTCCTCCCTCCATTCCAGCTTTTGGTGATCTGGGCTCTCACCAGAGAGTCTACTTCTATTTAGTGGAGTGGGGATGTTCCTTCTTAGCTCAGCAATGCCTTCTGAGACTGGCTCAGAGGCTGGCCTGTTCAGTGGGCTGTGTCTCCCTCCTTGGGATAATGGGATCACTGAGGGTTGGCTGTACTGGGGCTCCTAACTTCATCTTGAGTGTGTGTGGGCTATGGGGTCTCTTATAGGGATGGAAGCCCTTTGTTGCACCTAGAAATGCTGAGGCTGTGGGCGGAGAGGTGTGCCCACGGGGGCTCTTGCTCTGTGTCTGGCTCCTGGGGGATCCCCAGGTGGGCAGGACAGGGAGAAAGCAGTTTCCAGCACTGTGGAGGGGCAGCAGCATCATGATTCAGACTAGAATAAGAGACCAATGAAAAGAGAGTCATGATTTGAAAATGGACAAAACAGTGATGTGTGCACAATTGATTTTCCTTTCCTGAATCTCTTTGCTCCTCTCTCTACCCTGTAGGAAAGTCTCATAAGCCTTTCTACCCTCCTTCTTATCAGAATCTGTTCTCTGGAGTGTATCAGATAGTATCATTCTGCCAGAAAATTGACAATGATAAGGTTGGGTAAGCATTTAATGGGAATTTCTGATCTAAGGAATTTCAGCTCTTAATGTGGAAACCCAGGCTCTTAGTAAGGTATATGCATTTAATGGGAATTTCTGATTTAAGGAGTTTCATTTCTTAGTGGTGGAAGCCCAGGCTGTTACTTACTGGTAGGGAAAATTATTTGGAATATAAAAGGTCTCAGAGCCATTTAAATTAAACCTAAGAATGACTGGGTGTCCTAAGAGTAGAGGAAGGAAGGGAGGGCACAATAGGTAGGACAAACATGCTCACCTTCCGGACACTGTAGACCCAGTTGAGATAGGCTGTGACTTTGGTGTATACTCCCGGGGTGCTTGGGCCCCCACAGCCATGGCCCCAGCTCACGATGCCCACAACTTGCCACAGGTCAGAGTGATACATCAGGGGCCCACCGCTGTCACCCTGTGAGAGGGCAGAGCAGGGGCTGCTGGGTAGAGCAGGTGGCGTAAGGTAGAGGGGTGGGCTTCTCCTTCCTACCCTCCCTGCACTGGCCCATCTGTCTGCTGGCCTGCCTTGCTCCACCTGCTCAGACTGTTCCTGCAGCCTAGAATGTCCTTCTCTTTTGGGGCAGAAGAGTTCTGTTGGAGGTCAAGTAAGTTGTGGGTGTACCCATAGCCCCTCTCTTGGAGATCCACAACTCATACCAGCAGGCTGAAGGCTCTAAGAGGCCCTGTAACAAGGAAGCCTGGTTATCTATGTTTAATATTGCATTTCCCAAATTTATTTAACCACCTATGGAGCGCCTATTTCATGCTAGGCAGTGTTCTAGATAATTGGGTTCAATCAATGAAAAGAACAAAGATCCCTGCCTTTAGGAAGCTTAGAATTAAATGGAGAGAGGGAGAGAGAGAAACAAAGGAGAGAGGGGATAAACAATCATACAAGACAGACAAAAAATATCAGATAGTGAAAAGTTCACTTATTTGGGTGTCTGTCTTTCCAGCACCTATAACCCTTGAGGCCTCTTCCCTCAAAACTCAATAACACAGTGGCCAAAATGCTGTTTATGTGCTCCTGTCCCCCACTGTGAGCTCCCTGAGGGAAGGTACTGTCTCCAAGCCCAGCACTTACCTGGCATTCAAGCACAACTAAGAGATGCCTCTTGAGTGAAAGAACTGAATGACTGAGAATGGAGGTGGGAGTAGGTTCAAGGGTTTAATGAGAATATCTCAGAAGATCCTCTGGGGTGGGGTGAGAGGACCTAGCACCAGGACTCATCCAGCATGAGATAAGTTTTCCCTAGTGTGGTTCAGTAGCTTAAAGACAGTTACAAAGAAAGTGACCTGGAATTCTTGTCTTCAAGAGACTCATTCCTCTAGACGATGGAAGGGAGGGTAGGGGGGGAAGGTAACCTCACCTTAGTATGTGAAATACGTATATACACTTAAGATCTTTCTGCTTGCCTCCATCCATCTGTCCCTTTCTTAGCTGATGTAATTCTTCTTTCCATGTTTCTCTCCCTTCCTCCCTTCATTAAACACTGAGTACCAAACATATGGTACTCGACAGGACTTTGTGTGCAGCACTCAGCTTTTGGATTTTTTGTCTCTCTAGGACCTACATCCTTATCCATAGGATTCCCTCATGACCCTTAGAGGACTCACCTGGCAGGTGTCCACGCCACCCTCCAGGATGCCAGCACACAGCATCTCCTTGGTAACTTCCCCCTGGTATGCATCCTCTGCATTGCATTGAGTCCTGTCAATGACCTGGACTGACGCCTGCAGCAGTATGTCAGACATTTTCCCTGGGAGGTTGAAAACATACTCACATTCTTACCCTTGCCCTCTCCCCCAGTCCAGGATAATACTGTGGGTTATCAGGCACCTTGGTGTTTGGATCTCCAGGATGGGATTTTCCTGATGGATGATCCTCCTTCCCATTACCTCTGATTGCTGCTTTCTCTGCCCTGCGATCCTGAGCCTAGGACTTACCTCCACCTGGCTCTGTAAAGCCCCATCCTATGACCCAAAGTGGGGTGGCTGGAGTGAGCTCCTCATCAGAGAAGGGCAGGCAGATGGGTCTGACTGTGTCTGCCAGGAGCAGAGAAGAGAAGACCCAATGTTCAGCAAGCCTGGTGGTTAAGCATTTTGTAACACAGCTTCCATAGGATGTTAATAGAAGTGGCAAGAGAAAAAGGGTTCTGTGGTCAAATATGTTTAGAAAATGTGGATTAAACACAATAAAATTAATTATTTAAAAAAATTAAAAATTCTCATGTCTTTAATATACTAAAGTGCTCCAAAAAAGAGAGCTAAAGTATAAAAATGTTTCCCAAGTTTATTTGAGAATAGAACCTTCTTTTCCCCAAGAACAAGTATTTGGAAATGCTGATCTAAAAACAGTATAAGGATAAGCCATCTAACAGAGATGTTCTAAGATTCTATGGGCTGCCTTAACCAGGTAGTGCTTTCACTAACCCTGAAGGAGAGTGAATGGGTAGAATGACTAATTGGCAGGATACTGTACAGGTTCTTGGCATTGGTTGGTGGAGGAGGATGGATTAGATGAATTCACAGCTCCAAGATTGGATGAATTTATGATCCTCACTTAAGATACTCTACATGGAGAGAACAGCAGACCATAGAAGCTCTGGCAGGGAATGGGGTAGGATGTCAGCTAACAGCTAGAGGAGGCCTCATGGCATTACTCGTGTTAGTCTGGTATATTTGCTGGAAACAAATGGGCAACTGAGGTCTTGAGAGGAGAAGTGATGAGCTCAAGGCCACTTAATGAGCTAGTGGCAGAGTGGGGACATAACCTAACCTAAGGAGCTCTGTTCCCAGGTGTCACCTCTTACCTGAGAATGTGAGTGGGTACTGCAGTTTCACGAGAGCAATGTCTTTCTCTTTGGGGTATGTGGTATTGAGCTCAGTGACAAAGATCTTGGCCACAGGCAGGGATGGGAAGTTGCCCATTTTGTCTGAACCAACCCTCACCTTCCAGTTGGACACATCAAGATGCTTCCTGGGGGCAGAGACAGTGGGGTTAGGGCTTGAGCCAAGCATGGGTAGGCCTTGCTGAAGGCTAGGTCCCCAGGGCCCTGGGGATTGGGGTGCTAGAGGTTCCTGCCTTAGGTGGTAATGATGGTGAAGGCAAGGAGGTAGAGAAGGGACAGTCTGATGAATCACCCACTATAGACCAAATTCTAAAAGGGGACTTGATCTTTTTTCTCCAATGGAACCTACTCAAGAAAACTTCTAACTGGAGGTCTGGGGAAGGGGACATTCCCACTGCCTGAGCTCTGGGGTCTTGGCACTGTCATCTGCAGTGCTGTTCATTATCGT
This sequence comes from Trachops cirrhosus, assembly GCA_028533065.1. Lineage (NCBI taxonomy): Eukaryota > Metazoa > Chordata > Mammalia > Chiroptera > Phyllostomidae > Trachops > Trachops cirrhosus. The sequence goes on along the minus strand of CM052543.1, from coordinate 76,893,522 downwards.
TGGCACTCATGTAGTACTTGCAGTGGTACTGTGGCCACTTACGTTATATACTTGTCTTCCTTCCTTCTGACACTAGATGGTTTTCCAGGAAAGGTCTATAGCTTTTGTCAGATTCTCAAAAACATTTAAGAATGACTGGCCTAGTCTGTGAGTTCCTCTAAGGCAGCAATGGGCCCTAATAATATAATTCTTGGTCCCTCGTAGGGACTCATCAGATGTTACACAAATGAATGAATAAAAGTAAAGAAGTCCTGGAACTGGTTCTTCCCAGGGGTAGGGGCAGGCATCTCTGCTGGCCTGTAAGGAAATCTATACTTTTTTTCCCTTAAGTTTCTGGATATAGTGAGGGAGCGGCTGTGACTCTAGATTCTAGAAACACTTCCTGGAAGACTAGCAAAGAGGGAGAGAATTCTTAGGCAGATGGGAAAAGCTTTTGTGGAGTGAATGATATGAGGTGGAATGAGGACACTGGGTTTCTGATGGCTTCTTACTTGGAAGAGGTCAAGCTTGGTGACCAACATCCTCTGCTCAGACCCCCAGTGAGGGTGGTATTATGTCTAGCATCTTATTGGGGTGGCCACAATCTAGGACATAGTTTTTAAGGGCAGAGTAAAGGGGAGTGAGGGCCACAGAACACAAGTCGGGAGATAGGGAGCCAGGCACTCAGGCCCCTCCATGGCTTCTTTATTTTTATTTTAAAGATTTAATTTATTTATTTTTAGAGAGAGGGGAAGGGAGAGAGAGGGAGGGAGAAACAACAGTCAGCTGTCTCTTGCATGTGCCCCAACTGGGGACCGAACTTGCAACCAAGGCATGTGCCTTGACCATGAATTGAACTAGTGATCTTTTGCTTTGTGAAATGATGCCCAACCCACTGAGTTACACCAGTCAGGGCTCTTCCATGGCTTTGGCTCCTACAAGGCCTCCTTGCAGAGTGGTCCTTACCTGAAGCAGTGGGCTGCTGTGAGGATCCAGTGTAAGTCCAGGATGCTCCCTCCACAGATGTGTTGTCTGTTGTACTGGATACTGACCTGCCAAGGCCAAGAATCCACAGAGGCCTTCTCGCCGCCCACCACCCGAGGGGCCTTCAGGCTCTTCCCACAGGCTGGGCTCAGCAGGAGGGAGGGAGAAAGCAGGAGTCAGGCTCTTGAGAGATGGGGCTGCCTCTCCTTAGAGCCCAAAGTCTATCCTGAGCAGGTTGTTAGGAACAGGAGCTGGTGGTGAAGGGGATCAGGCCAATTTTGAATGATTCATGGAAGATATTGAGTGTCCTAGACCACAGGATTTCCTCCAATCTCCCTCCTTTCTTTTCAGCTTTGGATGTGCTTAGGAGTTTATGTTGTGAACATGGGTGCATCCATTGTGCTGAGAATTTATGACCTTCAAACTAAACAGTGATATAGAATTATGGAAGTCCCACCCAGGTAGAGTGTCCCCAGGCCACTTCCACTGAGTAACAGTAAACAGACACCCACAGGCTGCTTTGGGAGCCAGCAGTGTGAAGAAAGTTTCAAAAACTGGTTCTTTCCATCCTAAAATCACCTTTCTCCAAGTCTCTTTCCCCTTTCTGAGTGAGTCTCCCAATTTGATATCCTATTCTCTTTCATATCTCACTGTCCTGGCTTTCATATTTGACCCTAGAAATCTTATAAAAACTTCCAGTTCCATCTCCCTGCCCTGTTTTCAGCCTCTTCAATATTCTGGCAGTCACTGCTCCATGGCTTTTAAAGGGGAAAGGCTACCAACATTTCTGAGCCTACGCTAGCCAGGGACTTTACCAACACCACTGAATTCCAAACAATGCTTTCTACATGTTACCTCACTCACTCAATCAGAGCACTTTGGCATCACTCTTTGTTTGTAGGATAGATTTAAATTCCTCGCAGCCTCCTGCTCTCCTTACATAAAGTTTCCATTTAGCCAAATCAATCTGCTTGTAGCTCCCTAAATAGTAATTCTGTTTTTGTTCAAGGAAGCTCCTGTCTATGAGATGCTATCTCTTCTGTTTATCTAAATAATTGATTCATTCGGCAAATTTGTTCTGACGGCCTACTGTTTCTCAGGGATATTAAGAAGAGAGTGATGGACAAGACAGAAAGACAGATATGGTCCCTCCCCTCCTGAAGCCTATAGTTCACTCTTCAATATTTAGCTTAGGTACTACCTTCTGGCCACTCATTCCCTGGGGAGTTCCCTCTCTTTGACTTTCCATAGCCTGCCCTGGGTGTTGACCAGCCTTTCATTATTGTCATGCTTCTGTCTTGTCTTCTCAGTGAGACCTAAGACTCCTCAAGGGAGTGTCTGTGATTTAAGCTGCTTTGTAAATTCAATGCTATTCAGCACAGCACATCAGATGATATGACTGACTGCTTGTTCATTAATTCATTAACTCATTAATTCATTAATTTGTTACCATGTGTTAGCCCCCACACAGTAGTTATTGTGTGTGGGGGTCACATGATAATGATAAAAGTCTTAATGTCCAAAAAGGAAGTACATATACTGCTGAACTTCAAAGGCAGTGATGATGGCCTTCTTTTCTGTCTAGTTTCCAGCCATCCTTCTGGGTTCTGCTCATTCTTCTCTGAAGAGACTGGTAGAGTGAGCTGGGCCACAATGACTGTTTTCTTTTCTGATCTCTTCTGTTAGGGCTGGAAGTGGGGGGCTCCTGGGATCCTCTTGGGAAGTTGGACTAAATGGCTTCTTGGGAAAATTAACCTCAGAGAGGTCAAATGAATTACTCAGGGTCACCCTGGAAGCCTATAGGACTGGTGCTCAGGTCTCCTGAACCACTGTGCAGCTCTCTCTTTAGCATGTCAGCTGTGACTTCTACTCAGTTTGGTACTTTCCACATGTGGCCTTGTGTCTCTTTCTTTGCTCATTTATTAGCTCCTGACGATAGTGGCCACTTCTTTTACTTTTCTACTTCCAACCAGCACCTGAGAGTATTAGACACAAGCTCAGTGACTCTTTGCTAAATGGAATGTGGATAATCTAATCTTAGATAACTGAGCTGATTGTGACAAAGGAAGTTATGTGGGCCCTGAGCAGGAATGAGAAGTGCAGGGGCTCTGCCCTACCCTTTCCAGTTTTCCTACTCTTTCTCCACTCAGATTGTGGGGCTATGTGTGGATGGTAGGAGGAAGTTTCTTAATGTCAATCACTTGAAGGAGCATTGACCTACAAGTCCAAGGCCCAAAGAAGTAAGGTTGGGACAAAAACAGAATGAAACTTGAAATCTGAGAGATTTAGGAATGAGAGTGAAGGTCTTTTGTCATGCTCATTGCTGGCCCAGGACCCAAACCCTCAGAGATAGGATGTACTCACCAAGGCACTGCAGGGAAACCAGGGAGCCTGAGAGACAGGGTCTGGAAGGGAGACACAGGGTCCTGTGTTTTCTGCTCTTCCCTTGGCTGGGAGGTAGGGACTCAGGTCTTTCAGCAGTACTGAGTCAAATCCCCTCCCAATCTGGGAAATATGGAATCTGCGTAGGGCGTCTGTATAGAGACTACATTGCCACTCAGTTTAATTCGATTTAATTTGCTTGGATTCAACACCCCCCAGTGAGAAGCATCTATACTGTGCTGGGTCCTGCCTGAGTTAGAGCCTAAATTGGGCTCTTGGTAGCCTGAGATGGAAGAGAGCAGAGCCTGGGGCAATGTCTGCTGCTCTGCTGGCTTGCCAAAGAGACGAATGGGATTTCAATGAATTCTAGGCAAATGATCATTCTGTTCCTATCCCTGTCCTTTTCAAGATCTACTCTTTGATAAAAAAGCAGTAGTCAGTAACATCCCTGAATGTTAAAAAGCCAGAATCTTCTCTGAGCCTGTCTGCTGCAGGGGACAGTTTTCATTTAGATGCTGTGCTCTAATTCACTGTAGTGAAGCCTAGGAAGAGACCATTGACAAAGGCCTGCAGTCACTGCTCTGGAGAGTTGGGAGTGTGGAGAGGTCTTACAGTGGCATGGGTGAGTGGCAGGGAAGGACTAAGTGGCCTTTGGATTATTCCCTGTTGGGCTTAATAGAGAACATAAGGCAGCAGAAAAATAAATGGTTTTGCTCTTCAACTGGTGGAAAGGCCACCAAGGTGGCTTTTGTGCTAAACAGCACACTTTGTCCATCTGTTCATTGTATTCAGAAAAGAGTCAACACTGGAAATCTCTCACAAATATGATTCTCCACTCTTGGTATCTAACAATTTGCCTGGCCAGGAGTTCTTCTTCTTGTCTGGTTTACATTGCCCATGCTATGTCTGTTCAGGGTGGGCTTGTTGCAGCCCTGAGGGCATCTCCATGTGTGAGCCTTCTGTTCACCAGAGGATGTCCTCTCACTTACCCACTTGAATTTTGCACCTGAAGGTCCTGGCTGTTTGCTGTGATTTCAACAACATGTAGATCTTGGACTGGGCCAATCTTTACAGCTCTGAAGGTGGGTTTGCCACTCATGTCAGGAAAGAGAGAGAGAGTGAGTGAGTGAGAGAGAGAGAGAGATATGTGAGTTCGGGCAGGAGCTTAGAACAAGATAGTGGGACTAGCCCACATTCAGGAGAGAGGGTGGCAGAGGATGCCTGGTGGGGCATGGCAGGGAGGTGGAGGTGGTCTTGGTCAGTGAGGGTGGTGCCTACTTCACTATATGATCAGATATTCCCTTGGCACCCCAGGATTCAACTTTAGGCACAATGCTGTCGTGGCCTTGTGTTCTTGGGTGAGGAGGCTTAATCCAGAATGCAAAGCTTTGAAGAAATGTTAGGGACACACTTCCCTAACTCCCAGCTCTGTCCCTATTTCAAGTGTTGCAGCAGTTTCCTCTGTTTCACAGCAAGGGGAACAAGGAGGCGAATGTACCCAGGAAGAACCCAGGTTAGCTCCCCCTACCTTGGAGGGAACTGGAATGTGGATATTTGGTTCTCTGAGGCATCAAGTCTGAATTTTGTAGTGCAGGTACATTTATAGTCCATTTGGAGATAGGACAGGACAAGATCAATCTTTACATGAGTCCAGACAAACATTTCTCTCACTTGGACCACCCTCATTTTCTCTTTCTGCTAATCCATGTTTATCTCCTTTCAAACCTTGGGTTTAAGTCTTCCTCCTCCAGGAAGACTTTCCTGATTAATCCCATCTTTCCAGTTGTTCCTTTACTCGTTTCCATCTCTTGCATCCTTCCCTATCCAGTCCACTAGTATGAGCTCTGAACGCAGGGCTCAGGCCAGCCTATGGCACTGGCTGAATGATAATTCTCACATTTCCATCTAGGAATCTGGCACTACTTGACGGCACTACACCTGGGAGGACTAGAGCCTAGCAGTACTCAGTTTTGTGTTAAGAGCCCTCAAGACCGAGGTGCTTGTCCTGGCTCTGACACTAGCCTGACAGGTTACACCCCTTCTCTGGGTCTCTTTAAGCCTCACTTTCCCCCTCTGTAAAATGATGGGTGGACCAGATGATCTCTAGAGTTCCTCCCACTTCTGACCAACTAGAATTTTGTGGTGCTGGGACAAGGAGGACCCCCTATCCAGTTGGAAGAAGAAAAGTAGAGAAATCTGAGATCTAGGGGGTACAGTGATAGAAATGGACAGTCCCAGAAAAGTTAACTTATGTTCACTGATTACATCCCGATGAATACTTCTGACCAGCTTTGATTTTGTAGGCGCTCCATAGCCAGGTGGTTTGGAGCTCCAAGAGAACAGAGATTATAGGAGCCTATTACCTTAACAGCCCTGAGGGACACCCTATTTTCATAATTAAGACACAGCCTGCTTACTGGGTACAGCTGATTCTGTAGTTGGTTGGACTGTAGCATGGAGGAGGGGTGGTTGCAGAAGAAGGGGAGCATAGCAGGGGCAGGGCAAGCCTTCCCAGCTGTCTTTGAAAATGAAGGTGGTGGGGTATCCTCTCCATAGGGTTTTGGGAGTTTCACCCCATTAAGGGTAGAGAGCAGTGGAAGCCTGTTCACCAGAGAGCAGAGGGCAAACAGGTCTGATGGATCAGTAATGGCTGCCTGGAGCATTACTGAAGAGAACCTTGGGGCTGCTTTAGGGATGGATGGCAGAGTTCTGCGATTGATTGATGGTGTTTGCCTAGCATTTATCATTTCTGCCTAGTCTCTGAGTGCAGTTTCTTAGATTCATGAAGCTTGGGGCCTGCCAGGGAGAGATTGTCCCACTCTGCATCTGAATACATGGAATTTTTCCCATCATTTCCAGTTAGGCTCAACTGTCCCTCCTCCTCCTTTTATACATGAAACCTTGCAGGAAGAGAGAATGACCCAACATAGTAACAGAAATGCTTCTAGAACTCCTGATGCCCAGGAATTACGGGTCTTGGGCACAAATTCCAGCCCTTTCCCTCCCAGCTACTACCCAAGGAAATTATTTACTTTCTCCAAACTTATTTCTAAAATAGATAATTTTTTTATTTTTGCCAAGATCAAATGAATATAAATATATAATACTAATTACCCTTATTATAATTATATTCTTCTTCATCATCGAAGACCTGGAACTGCTTTTGAATTTGCTGAGAGAGCTGGGATTGCAGATGGAACCCAAAGGAAATCAGGTTTGTTTAAACCAAATTTTTACCAATCAGACTTTTGTCTTCTGGGGCAGGGATGCATCATGTAAAGATAAGAAGGGACAGGGAGGAAAGGAAGGAGAGGATTGCAAGGGGGTGGAACTCATGTGTGTGTGTAAGGGATGGGGTGGGGCACACACTCTCTCACTGGAACCGCATATTTACCCAACGGAGCTGACTTTACTTTCCCAGTTAACTCTTGAGTAAACCAAGGCTTTAGAGATTTAACTTCATGTTGCTTGTAAGTAAAAGTGCTGGGATTAAAGCAATTTTGACTGGCTCCCACACCTATATTTTTCGGAAAGAAGGAGACAAGGAAGAAGGAAATGGGGAAGAAGGGCAAAAGAGGAAGGAACACTGTGAAGGAGAGAGGTCCTAGGGGTGAGGTAACAGCCTCCGGAGGCTTGGACTGGGTACCTGTCAAAGCCCATCTGCCCACAGGCTGTCTGGGCCAGAGCTTCTGTGAAGTTGTTGAAACAGACAGAGGCCCAGTTCCTTGTGGCTGGGTCCAGCACCTGAAGGGTGGATCGGTCTCTGGAGAGGCGGACTGGAAGGGGAGGAACCTGGGTCAGCTGCAAGGACCCATCTGGCCCATTTCCCTCAGAATTCCTCATGAGATCAGTCAAGCTCCCCATACTCAGAACTGGAGAGCATCACAGAACATCAACCCTTTCGACCTCAAGGGAAGCTCCTCCATTCGGCTTTGCTTGAGCCTTGTATTGACAGAAGCTAGGGTGATCAAATGTCAACCTTCATTTTGACCTGTTGCTCTGGCATAATTATTAATAGTTCCTCCTTTTGTTCTCATGGCCCCTACATATGGTTCACACAGCTTTCAAGGCCTGGGGAAACTTCTCAATGAGGAGACTGCCCCTTTCCCATGTTAGAGTAGATGGGATGAGTGAGAAGTACCCTTAGGCATCTGATTTTTTTTAAAAAGCAAATATGCAAGAAGTCACTCAGCGCTTCTCCTCAGAAGCTCCCTTCACCCATAGCCAAGGCTGTCTTTTTTTTTTTCAGAGCCCAGGTGCTAGGTGGATCAAGTGGGGTTAGTCCAGTCCAAGAAAGATCATGAGTTTTTATGTTTAAACATCTCATATTTCTTTGAAGGACCTAGCTCAGTCTTGTTAAATAGCATGTTACAATAAATACTTATCTAATGAATAGAAAGAATTAGTGGTCTTCCTGTATTTTCTGGTCTTCTTGACATAACAGACCGGAGGGTACTTCTCAAGGTCATGTAATCCACGTTTCTGCCTCAGTTTCACCCAGGTACAGCAGAAATGGGGCAGACTCAGTTATAGTTTCTGATTTCCTTTGGTCCACATTTGTTCACCAGATATTTACTGAAAATTTGCTATACACTAAGTACTGGGATCTAGTAGACCAGATAATGATTTTATTGTCAAGAACCTTACATTAGGGATGGAAACTGACAGTCAGGTGGAAGGTGTTAAGCAGTGGGACAATGAAACCTGAGCTGACTTCCTGCTGAGCCCACTTACTGGTCCCTCAGCCCCTGGACTTACCTGCCACTGGAGGCCCATTGTCGGGGAAGTTCTTGACGCAGTACTGCTCGTCTTCTCCTGAGGCACAGTCCTGCTGGCCATCACATACCTGTTTCCTGGGGATGAAGTGGAGAGGCTGCCCACAGAGGAAGTAGTACTTATCCAGGATCACTTTGACTGTAAGGCAAGGGCAGGGAGGAGCACAGAAGACTGAGAATCAAGTCCAGGGGCAGAAGAGGCTGTGTTTTCCTGAAGATATACTGTGCCTGGAGACAGGTAGATACTGGTTCTGGGCCCAGTTCTGCCATGTAGTGGCTGGTATACTTCTTCCTGATCCTCAATTTTCTTATCCATAAACTTGAGATAATAAAATCTGTCTTGTTCCTAAAGGTAGCTGAGGAATTAAGAGAGATGTGTGTGGGAGCCCTTTGGTAACAGCCTCCCACCCCAGCCTCTGACTGCCAGGTGCTGGCATAGTGCCTTTGATAATGGAGGAGACTCACTGGGTGTGGAGTCTGAAGGCCTGAGTGCTGGCTTTGCCACCTACTGCATGACTTTAGACCAATCCCTTACCCTTTCTGGGGCTCAGTTTCCTCATCTGTACAGTGAGATGATAACACCACCTCACAGGGTTACTAAGAACATTTGGTGAGCCGGTGGTTGTGAAAGTGGCTTATAACTATCTAGTGCAGTTCTAGGATTAGGTGTTTTTATGTGGAGTTGAAAGACTCATTGAGAGGCTGGTGTTTTGTTTTGTTTTCTGCCTGCTGCCTTCAAATTCTGTTGTTCTTCTGCTCTCTTGGGTGATGGGAATGAGTCTAGTGTTTATAATTCCTCAGGGAACACAACTTTCAACACTTTTCTAAACCTTCCTGGCAGGAAGTGCTCTTCCTGCCTCCCTGAACTGTCCCTGGCCTGAAGCAATAAGTCTGATGAACAGCTCCCTGCTGACC